>CM063184.1:94760595-95960595 GCA_031835075.1 Saguinus oedipus | reverse complement strand
GAAATTTTCTAGGTATATTCTCCAAATACACCAGAGCATTACATTTTTTTCATCTGACCATTACACATACTATACGATTGTTTCTAAACTAAAAATTTACTTGAGATCTGCATTTAGAGAGGATCTTAAAAAGGTATATGGAATTCCACCCACTTTTTCCTCAACCCCAGAACATAAGAATGCGTTAGATTTTAACTATTCCAAATTTAATGAGTATTTGACATATTCGCTTTGGGGATTATCCTGGGAATAGTTACATGGCAAGTAACTCAGCTTCCTACCTCCGTACTTCATAAAACTCAGCGTTGCCCAGAGCGTTTTTCTTCTACTCCTCTAGATATTTTCCTATTGGTTGTTTGGAGAATGGTATACTCTTTAGATTTGTATCTGGAAATGCCTCTAATCTCAACAGATGTAGCAAAAGCAAAATATATTACATGGCTTCACTTAGCCTTCCTTTCAAATGGTATTTGCCTCATTCCTTTCTGTTGTGGATGCTGAGATCTAGAGGGGTCTGTTGTCACTTTTTAAATAATGACCAAGTTCCAGAGGCTAAGGCACTGAAGGGCTGCCAGCTGTTCATGCATTTTACACGTCACTGAATACATGGTGTGAAATGGTTTCAGAAAGGAGCTTTGGGAAAAACTAGAAAAAACAATAGTGCACTAAAATACACTAAATCTCATGGAATTGGTGATGTTAACTTCTGCAAAGCTAGATTAACTTTTAAAAGATTTTCCTATCTTTAGATCATAAAGTTTCCCTCTCTTTTTGTTTTCAACTATTAGCATTTGAAAGAACACCATCAAACATTCCTATTTGGGATCTTGAGGTCAGGATGGTCAATCCAGAGTTCAGCTTCAGAAGCCCTACCCACCTCCCTTCCTGTGCCTTGATGGATTGTGTCCTTGGCTCTGACTGGACTGTGTGCAAAAAGATAGTGCCTCCTGTGTCATTGTTCCCAATGTGTTGTGCTTATTTAGACCTTACACCTTATTATCTAGGTTTACGTCATTTTGCAGAAGAGACAGACTCAGTGAGGTCAGTTGCTTCAGTCACAGAACTAGTAAATGGTGAGCCAGAATTAAAAACAAAGCTCATCTCTGCCCTTAACCATTATGCCATACTGCCTCTACATATGCATTATGAATCTCTAATCATATTTATTACATTTTATTATGTTTAAATGCAGAAAACCATCATTGGCAAGGGCCCCTGCCTTCGTGTTCCTAACAGGCCTCACACGTAGCGACATCTAGGCAAAATAAGTCCTTGAATAGCCAGTGTCATCTTCTATCAACCCACTCCAGCACCAGGCACTGCAGCACAGAGATGGTTTATCTTTGTGGTTTTGATTTTTGTCCAGTGTAAAAGATAACCCATGGATTGTAGTTTAATTGCTCTGTGGGACATAAACCAGTTTTGTATCTGTGGAGAGCCCTCAACACCGTCCCCAAATTCTAAGATTTGCTAGGAAGACTCATAAGACTGCATACAGTTCTGCTCATTGCCATGATTTATTACAGTTACAAGAGACAAAACAAAATCAGCAAAGGAAAAAAGACACATGGGGTGAAGTCAGGGGAAACGAAGTGCAAGCTTCCAAGAATCCTCTGCCAGTGGAGTCACAGAGGATGAGCTTAATTCTCCCAGCAACCAGTTCTAACAGCACTTGTGAAACGTTGTCAACCAGAAAAGTCTGTTAGAGACCGAGTGCCAGGGGTTTTCACTGGGAGCTAGTCACAAAGGGCAGTCTCTGCCTGGCACATACCAAACTTCCCGACTCCCAGAAGGAAAGCAGGCGTTCAACAGAAACACACTGTTCTACAGTTTAGATATAGTACGGTACTTTGATCGTTCTGGGAATGGTGGGAGCCCCTGAACTCCAAGTTCCCAGAAGCCAATCAAGGGCCAACCTTGCAAATCAGGTGTCTAAGGATAAGTAATCAGGTCTGCTTCATCAACACTTTTTTCTGCACAGCAATTTTATCTCAACGTTTTTCTCCAATGCCAATAAATACTCAGTTCCTTGAATTGTACTTGGAACCAGCTGTACTAGCTGCTGCGTTCCTCATTAATGAGTGAGTCTCTGACGTATGCTCATTTTATATACACGTATATACGTGAGTCACGTCAACTTAATAAGAGGTTTGACAGATATGACCTAATTGAGCTAAATAAAGTCCAGCCGAAATTAATGGTTAAAAAGCATTAACTCAGTAATGTCAAAATTCACTCTGTACCTCGTTTTAGTTATTTAGGGGGAAAAAACCCTTCATTCTTGCGTTTCACTTTCCTACTGACTTTAGAAAGCCTTCTGATTTAGGTGGCAATCACCTGCCTAGTTGTACTTAGGGCAGTATTAATGAAATAATCAATGTCTCTGCAAGTAAGCAATACATAAAGATCAACTTCCTCTTTAGTTTTACCAATCAGAGTATTAAAATGCTACATCATTTCAGATGAAATTCCCCATTTAAATAGACGACACATAAGCCAAAATTTAGAAATGGCTCCTTGTGTCACTGTAGTTTTTGAGTCTTAAAAAGAAAGCCTTAATTTCGGCCGGGCGCGGTGGCTCACGCCTGTAATCCCAGCACTTTGGGAGGCTGAGGCAGGTGGATCACGAGGTCAAGAGATCGAGACCATCCTGGTCAACATGGTGAAACCCCGTCTCTACTAAAAACACAAAAAATTAGCTGGGCTTGGTGGCGGGTGCCTGTAATCCCAGCTACTTGGGAGGCTGAGGCAGGAGAATTGCCTGAACCCAGGAGGCAGAGGTTGTGGTAAGCCGAGATCGCGCCATTGCACTCCAGCCTGGATAACAAGAGCGAAACTCCAGCTTAAAAAAAAAAAAAAAGCCTTAATTTCAAGTTTGAATATAATGTGCAGCTTACGTAACCTATATATATAATACTTTATATATTATATATAAAGTAGCATCCTTATTGTGAACTTTATTATGCTTCTGAAATTTCTCCAATCATTTCAAATTTACTTCAATAAAAATTTCCCTATATTTTGTGAATTGCATTTTAAAATCAGAATGTTACAAATTTCCATCTATAATAAACAAAATATTCATGCTTCATTAATAATCCTAATTAGAAAAGCATGCAATTAAGAGCTGACATAGCTAACAGAAACATAAGAAAGGTAAACTTTTCTTGAATAAAAAAATAGGAAATACTTTAATGAAAAAAAAAAACCAAGGACAAAAGGAAGGAGAAATTTTTCTACACAGTACCTGGTCCTTCTTCACAATTTGCATTACTTGTGCAAATACATCATTAAATAAATACTCATCTGATATTTACAAAATAGAGGTAAGAGAAAAACCTAAACTATCAGGATCTTTCATTTGCTGTCCTTCTTCCAATCTTCTGGATACATACCAACTAAACATGTGATCCTAGTTAACTATAGTTGAAAGCTTATCAATTAAATCATCAATAGTGTAAACAAGAAGCTGAATGTCTGCTTTTTCCTTCATTCGGTGATCACTATGTTTTCGGAGGATGACATCCACATCTGTGCTGAGTACTCGGTCGGCAACCTGCATTGATGTATGCCAAGGTACAACATCATCCTTCATGCCATGGAGCAATCTTATAGGGCAGTTCACAGGAATTGGGCTGTGTAATAAGCAGTGGTGTTCAGCTTCTTTAATGAAACTGTACTGAATGTGATAAACTCCTTCTTCATGGTACTTTGATGGCATGCTCCACACACCTTTCATTTCGACCTCCTTTTTTACCTATTGAAAAAACAAAAATAAAAGTATTTGTGACTTTATGCAACACTAACACATGCGAGAGCTTTAAGTCATCTAAAGAAGGCAGTTCTTGAATGAGAAGACAGAGATAACAAAAGCATAATAATAATTTTCAATAATTAATTACTACGTGCAAGGTACTATGATGGGTATTATATATATATTATTCCATAAAATTCTGATAAGAATTCTGTTATTATCCCATTTTTATAAAAGAGGACATTGAGGTTTAGATAAAGGAAATATTGTGCTGGCTACTAACTGCTATGACTAAGACCCAAACTTGAATTTAAATTTGTCTGACTTTATCACACACTGTTAAATCAGGTGTTGCTTCACCCCAGCTGAAAAGAAAAATGAAGTGGGAGAAAAGTATTAGAATTCCTTGGTATCAGTCCAGGTATCATTCATATTTATAAAAATCAAATCATACACATAGTTATGTAATTTTAGGCTGAATATAAACAAATAGTTTTCCTTCCAAAGTCCTAGAAAAGAAAAAAAATCTGACTTTTGTTTTGGACCACAAAGAAGACTTCCGCATACTTCCTGAAAATCAAACAATATGTGTACATTTATTACCATAAAATGAAACTTGCATGTCCTTGACTTTCTGAGAACTTATTTTTTACATTATAATTTATCTTAATTTTTCTAATTAAAAAATTAGAATTTTGTATGAGTAACATACAGAAATTACAAAAAACATAATAATTTTTAAAAAAGAAATAAACCACCCATAATTCTATCTTATGGATAGAAAAACCATTAATATTCTAGCTTATTTCTTTCCAGTATTTGTCTATATGTGTTTTGGTTTTTATATAAGTAAAATGCAAAATACATACATATTACATACTCATATACAGCTTTCTATGCTGCTTTATTTAATACATATATTTCTGGGTTTAAAATATTCTATGAAAAGGTTTTAAATGCCGCATTTAATTAGCTTGACCATCCCATACTGTTGGATACTTTCATCTACACTTCTGAGCATAAAAGTTTATTTATATATAATATATTCTTAGACAATCAGAGCTTAAAACTAAAAAAAAAAAAAAAAAAAAAAAAAAAAAATCAGGCTATGAATAGTTTTAAACTTTTACAATTATATGATATGAAGGGCATTTCTAGAAAAATGGAATGGACATCTTATTAAAAATGTTTTAAAAATAAGGAAAGAAAAGCTATATTTAACATATTTGAAAAATATAAAGTTTCACAAATATACTATGATTTTTCCATGTTTAAAACTGTTTATTGCAAATGTAAAAAGGAAAACAAGAACTTAAAATATATACTATAATCTACATGTACTTTATAGTCTTTTAATGTATTTTTTTAATACCAGAAAGATTTGATAATTCAGTTTAAAAAAAACCATACTTCTAAATATGTCTTCAAATGATTTAAAATTAAGGAAATTCTATAAAATTATAAAATGCATAAACCTATATCAATATCATGGCGTTTTCTGTATTAAAACAACACATGAACCAAATATTTAAAGTAAAGATGACATTCAGTTATCCTCAAGTTACTCAGGACTGTTCCGAAATTTGTAAATATTTCAGTAGCTAAAACTTAGTTCCACTGGCTATTAGCTGAAGTGGAGGCTTTGCTAATTAATGGGACACTCAATTAAAAAGTTTCATTTTAAGCATCCCTAGCCCCCAACTAGCTCTGTTACTAGCTACTGAACTGAATGAAAATGGTCTATTTGAAGAACAAAGTTAACTTTATAAAATGCTTTATGTCTCAAATCCTCAAGAACAAAAAGTTTGGAAACAGCAAAAACATTACCCAAAGACAATGTACAATATATTAAGCTCTACACTAAGGAAACTTATCAAAGCAATATGGTTCAGAAGCTGACATTCCAAACAGCTGTGCACCATGTCTGAGGCCCTCTAGTGTCCAAAGAAGGAAATAATGATTAGAGTCAGTTAAAGAGGAAGGTAAATGAGAAAGGCTGGGCTTAATATTTGCTGGTTCATAAGAGATGGTAACAATCTCCACATCTGCTCTGTTGACATTATTAGGGCTAGCTGTTTATGTGGAGAAGAGACAGTGGGCTTAGTGTTCCTGCTCTTTCTTTATACATGATTTTAAGTTAACCAAGGGCTCAACATGCCTCTGTTAACAACTGCTTATCTGATTAAGTATTAGCAAAACTATACCCTGATTTGCAGATTATAAATCTTCTCAGTCACTTAGGAAGTATCTACTCTGTCCTCACTCTGAATGATGGGAACACACACACACACACACACACACACACACACACACACACACACACAGACACACAGAAATGTACATGGCTGAGCACAGTGGCTCATGTCTGTTTTCTCAGCACTTTAGGGGGCCAAGGCAGGAGAATCTCTTGAGCCTATGAGTTCAAGATCAGCCTGAACAACACAGCGAGACCCCATTTCTAAAAAAAAACACACAAAAATTAGCCAGGCATAGTGGTGTGCACCTGTGGCCCCAGCTACTCAGGAGGCTGAGGTGGGAGGATCTCTTGAGTCTGGGAGTTCAAGGCCATAGTAAGTGATGACTGCACCACTGCACTCCGGACTCAGCAATAGAGAGATACCCTGTCTTAAAACCCCAAAAACTAAAAACAAAAGCAAAACAAATGTACTGAGGTTTTGTCATTTACCAGTAATGAAAAAATATAATCAATTCCCCAACCCCCCAAATCAACTCCTTTTCAATCTGCCATGTCCTTGAGATAATTTCCTACCCCAGGAACTGCTGTATTATTGAGTTAAGAGGATGGAGCAAGGGGTCCACGTTTAGATCCACAAAATGGCAATGGTGGGAAGCATGAAGACACTGAGCCCATGTATGAGAAACCACCAACAAAGTGGACAAAATTCAGAAACAGGAGAGAAGTTCAAGGAAGACCAGCTTTATGATTTTAGCCCTGATAGGAAATAATATGAGAAATCTGAATACACACACAATGCTGTTTCTTAAGGAGCTGAGAACATGAACTAGGAAAGAACTCAGATAATACATGGCACAGCTATTAATGCAGAACTTGAGGTAAATCAATGACATTCTACTATTCAACACTACATAGATTTTTTCTTTCTTTTTTTCTGAACTTCCTTCACCTCTTCCTCCATTTTCTAAAGCATTGCTCTCAAACTTTACAAGAGATTTATTGGAACATAGACTGCTGAGCTGTATCCCCAAGTATTCGGGTTTCTAACGAGTTCTCAGGTGCTACTGCTGCTACCCTAGAAATCGTATTTTTTGAACTACTGCTCTGTTTTCCTTAATTTCTGTGTGTCTGTCTGGAGAGTTCTGTTGAGAGGCTCGGAGGCTGCTTTTGGGCTAAAACAAAGAGAGCCAGCTCTTCATATTCATGGTTTCTGCATCCATGTATTCAACTAATTTCAGATCAAAAATATCCAGAAAAAAAGATTACATCTGTATTGAACATGTACAGGCGTCTTTTCTTGTCCCTATTCCCTAAACAATATAGTATAACAATTTACATAGCGCTTACATTGTACTAGGTATTTTAAGTAATCTAGAGATGATTTAGATTATACAAGATTTTGTGCAAATACTACACCATTTTTTTTAATGAGAGACTTGGCCATCTATGGATTCTGGTGTCATGGGAGGTCTTGGAAGCAATCCCCTTCAGATACTAAGGGATGACTAGTTTCAGTTGATTAGCCCAATCTAACACAGTCATAAGAACGGGCACTACTTCCCAGATGCCACAAAGCAAGAGGAACAAAAGGAGTTCATGATGTATGATCCAAATAAATAAATGTAATTAATAAAGAAAATGTTGCTAAAAAAATAAACTTCAAAGTGAGATTTTGTTAACGTGTCTCAAATATCTGGCAGAATGATTTGAAGCGACTGTGAAGAAATGAAATCTTAAAGAAAACAATGCCAAATAATTAGAGGCAGAAAAGAGATTGTGTAAGGAAAGGCAGCTAAGACAAACGATGCGCCAGCATAATAAGGCAAAGGACTCACTATGTTACCTGTCCCTCCTTCCTTCAAAGAAAGAGGGAGCAGAAGTATAAGAGGTAAATAGATTGAGGTGGCCAAAGTGACTTTTGACTTACCTCAACAGGAAGCTGATTAAACTGTGTCACTAAGCCATCTGCAGCTGTAGCTACACCAATAAGAGCCATGACCTTTTCTGGTCGTGCAATTGCAGCATGAAGCATAAGCCACCCCCCGAGGCTAGATCCAACAAGAATCTAAAAATAAAAAATAAAGTATTAGGTCTTTAAGATAGTATAGGGTATAAACATAAAATAAAATATGTACAATAAAAACTAAAATAATATATACTATTGTAAAGTAAAAATAATAGAATCATTTTAAATCAAATATCAAAACTGATTAAACATTCAAATTAAATAAAAATATTTTCTTTTCTTTTCTTTTTTTTTTAAGACAGAATTTCCCTCTTTTTGCCCAGGCTGGAGTGCAGTGGCACAATCTCAGCTCACTGCAACCTCTGCCTCCTCGGTTCAAGCAATTCTCCTGCCTCAGCCTCCTGAGTATCTGCGATTACAAGCGCACACCACCACACCTGGCTAAATTCTGTATTTTTAGTAGAGCTGGGGTTTCACCATGTTGGTCAGGATGGTCTTGAACTCCTAACCTCCAGTAATCCACTTGCCTCAGACTCCCAAAGTGCTGGGATTCCAGGCATGAACCACCACGCCCAACCAAGTATTTTCATATCTAAAGAAGGAGCTTAAATATGAGGTTATAGTCAGTAACTATCATCATACTTAACAGTCACCTGTGGCCCTTCAGCTAAGTCATCAATTATAGAAAGAACATCTTTTCTCCATTTCCCCATCGTGCTTTCCTCAAGGTTACCATCTGAACTTCCAACTCCTGAGTAATCAAACCTGGAAAAGAAGAAAAAAATTATATTTTTCTTTAATTTTTAAGAAAGACAGCAGCTTCCTCATTACTATAATGCTATAGTAAAACATCACAATCGGCATGTATTTTAGCAAATTCTATTGGCTTATTAACTTTCAAATATCTCCTATGTCCAATCACTTCTCACCTTCTCCACTGCTACCAGCCTGGTCCAAGTCACACTGTCTCTCCACTGAACTAATCCAACAGTCTCCTAAAAAGTCTCCTGTTCCCACTTTCACACTCACAGTCTTCTTCTATACAGTAGAGTGAACCCTTCCAAACAAAACCATGTCTTGCAAACCCTCCAAAGGCTTTCTCTGATCTTTAAATCTAGAGTCCTTATCATACTTTGGTGCCTGATCACCTCTGATCTCATTTGTCATTGTTCCCCCCGCACCGCCACCGCCAACTGTAGCCTCACTTTCCTTCTTGAAGTTCCTGTTTCATCACCTTTTCTTTCCGCATGGCACAGTCTCCTCCAGATATCCATGCACATCGTTCCCTCACTTCACTCAGGCCTTTGGCACATCCTCAGAAAAGCCTCCCATGACCACTCAACTATTAAAGCTGTGCTCTGTCATTCTCTAATTCTTTACTCTGCTTCATTTTCTTCATAGCACTTATTATTACTTGAGATATATTTGGTTATGGTCTGTCTCCCACATTAGAATGAAAGCTCCGCATGGGCACCAGCTTTGTTTCAATGTACTCCTAGTGTCTAGATCAGTCCCTGGCAATGGCAGGTGCCTGGTGTATATTTACTGAATTAATGGATGGGAAGGAGACCAGAATACAATTCATCATCACCAACCCATCCGTTTCTCCTTCCAACTTCCTGGTTAATTCATCGTCACCAACCCATCCATTTCTCCTTCCAACTTTCTGTTATCTAGGCTCAAAGTCTGCCCGGTCTATGAATTTTACCTCTCCTTAAGGGTATCAAATCAATAAAAAATCACGGTGATATAAAGTATCATACCACACCCACAGGTTACCTAAACCCTAGTCATACTGGACTACTGCTAATTCCCAATTACACCCTTTTATAACTTAGAGCCTTAGCGTGCGGTTCTGCTGCCGAGAATGGCTTCCTCCCCAACCCAGATTCGTAGTCATCCTTTAAGTCATGTCACCTCCTTTGAGGAACCTTACTTGACATTTATGCCCCATTTAGTACCGGTTTCTTTGCATGTACTCAACACTTCTCATATTGTATTGAAATCAAGTTCACTTTTAAACATTCATCTCCCTCTGACTGGAATGTCAGTTCATTAAGGGCAGACTGTTTCATTCAAGTTGGTTTTCCGGGCTCCAGAATACTGTCTGCCCTACACCATCACCATCATTCTCGTTTCTTCTTACATTCGTCCCTTTCTTTGCGCTTTCGTTGAGTCCGGTATCTGGGGGCAGGTGTTGGTCATCTCAGACCTAGACTATCGCAGTGACCTTCTGTCTTGTGTCTCTATGACTGTCTTTAAATAGAATCACTATACACATGTCAGGTTTTTCCTTTAACATTATATTGATATAGCATTACCTTCAGAGCTCCCTGCAATATACAACATAGTGCTAGAGAATCTATTTCCAAAAAGTACTCCAATCTTCAGAATAAGAACAGGTTTTAAAAGGGTTCTGGGCATGAAAATAAAATCCAGTTAATTTGGTAAAAGAAATGATTATAATTGACCAAATCTCTGCGAATATACAGGTAGTCCAGAAGTTTTATATATAGTTGATTTTCTAGAATTACTGAATGAATGTTAGTGAGTCACTCTTCTAAAAATTTAGATGGATAGATTTTTAGGCTGTTAGTGCTAGAAAATAACTCAGAAGTTATCTCTAGACCAAGCTCCTTCTTTTGATGACAAACTTAGGTCCAATGTTTATTAACTTACTTGTCTTGTAATAGAAATTGCTGGAATTTATTGTAGAACCCATGCTTCTTGAATTCCAGACTAATCTTTTTATGAGATCATACCATCTCTTCTGGAAAGTAGATACTGAATATATGACTGTTATAGGTAGACCTTATAAAAATATAAAGTTATTTACTAAAATAACTGTATGAAAAATTAGGAATTATAAAATCAAGCTTTAGTGAAATACCAACTATCCCTATTTATGCTTATACAAAATCAAATTACAGGAGAGGGAAGAGAAAATTCAGCAGAAATTTGTATTATATAATTCTTTTAAACACATGGATTACTTTTAGATAAACAGTGATCAAATAAGTCCTTAAGTCCCCAGTGGAAAATGATAAGAGACTGTATGAAAGCCAACTAGTATATCTGTTGTCACATACATGACTGCCTCTAAAGAGCTTAGTTACCACTACTTCTCTTAAGATGTCCTTTCTTGCCTGGGTTGTCAGTGTGGCACAAAGGCCTTTAAAAAAAGGTCTATTAAAGGTTGTTTTTAAAATTACTCTAAATCACAAGATGCAAGTTTACGGCCATTAAAATAATGTATAAAAATGCTGGCATATACTTCAACTGGCTAGAACAGAAGTAATTCTCCACTGTTGTGCTAACGGTAGCAATTATTTTCTCAGTAATGCGTTGTTCCTACCTTATGTAGGCGTGACCTAGAGATTTGCAAAACTCCTCAATCGCCAATGCTTTTGTACCATTCATATTAGAAATATAGCCAGGGATGAAGATAATTCCTGGACTTTTGCCTTTTAGCCTCTTATAAGCCAGTTTTGGAAGGTCTGGTCGATTAAGGAAAGAGAGTGACGTCTTTTGTCTGCAAGCTAAACAAAGTACACAAAACATAAACTATGGTTCGCAAATTCGGTGGTTGAAAAACCATATATATTTTCAATCCTAACTTTCTTATCTTAATGAATTGATGTAAAACGCTATTTCCATTTAATAGGAAAAACAAAAACTCAAAGTGCTAAGGTAATAAGTCTGTGCGTGAGATTTCTAGTTTTAAAATCGCACCAACATCAGTACCTTCTTTGAGCAAGCTCCAACCTCGATTCTTCCAAAATACACAATGAGGCAGCAATTTCAAGGCAACAAAAGACAGAGACTAATCAAAAAACATTCTCCTGTCGCTACTTCATCATCTATCCTAAACAGTGTCAATCAACATTCAGATTTATCCTCAATAGTTTCAGCCCTCATCAATCGACATTCAGATTTATCCTCAATAGTTTCAGTCCTCTCTTGTGAGATTTTCGGCCTCATTTTAAAATTTATTTTTTGTTTCATTAGTTTCACGTCCCGTATTTTCTTTCTTTTTTTTTGAGCAGAGTCTCACCTCGTCACTCAGGCTGGAGTGTGGTGCAATCCTAGCTTATGGCAGCCTGGACCACCTCGACTTCCCCGGCTCAAGCCATCTTCCTGCCTCAGCCTCCCCAGTAGCTGCACCACATGCATGTACCAGCACACCTGGCTAATTTTTGTATTTTTTTTTTTTTGTAGAGACAGGGTCTCTCTCTGTTGCCCAGGATGATCTCAAACTTCTGGGCTCAAGTGATCCTCCCACCTTGGCCTCGTAGTGCTGAAATTACAGGTGTGAGTCACTATGCCTAGCCTTGCATTCCCGACTTTCTTGGGGATCAGGGAAGATAGAGGTTTGGTCTGCCCTTGGAAAATTGTTTCAAAGAAAGAGGTGCTGTGCCCTTTTTATTACTGACTCCCATCCACCCCACCTGCTCACCCATCCACCCACCTCAACCAAGAAATCATAAGCCACAGTAACAACTCATAATTTTATATCAGCTGAGGTGGGTTCAATGAGCAGTTTCTTTAAAAATAACATATTAATAGTACATTTTTGGTAAGAGATTTCTTATAGGCCTATGCAATCACTTTGCATTTTATTTGTTGGTTTGGTTTTCTGTAAATGGAACACACAGATTTTAGTGTAATTTAAGTATAACAGTACAATTGATGAACTTTATGAGTATTCCATTTCATCATTTTTTCAAATTTTCCCCCATTATAAAATCCACACTTGCTCTTAAGAAACAAGTAGTTTTTTTTTTTAAAAAAGAGTCATTTATAATCCCACCTCTTGTTTCCAAAGACACTAGGTTTGTATATTTTCTTAGGGTCTTTGGACTAACACATTTTCTTTTTTTATATTAAATGAAGCCGTCCTCCACTTTGAAAACTTCTCTGTCTTGAGAAGAGAATCCGTGTGTGCTGCTAGTCTTCCCCATTTTGTAATTAAGAAGCTGATTTTTAAAAAACTTAACTGAAGGCCTTCAAGCTATCCTTTTTACATGTAAGCTTGTTTCAAAGTATAGAGAAAAACGCCAAACTTAAGGTTTTTGGTAAGGGCAAGTTATGTTGACCCACTGATTGTGGCAGCAACAGTGTTCATTTCCCATCATCTCAGCTGAGCACGAAAAAAAAATTCTTACTATTTTTTTCCAGAAATCACCTCCCAAAACAGTAATTTCCCCGAGATAATTATAATTTATTTAATGTAAGTTCTAAGTACACAGATTCATATAATTATATCCATAAATCATCTCTGAACATAAGCATTAGTTCACGGCCTGGTGCATGAGTGCTCAATGAATGCTTGCTAAATAGATGAAATATTATACTCTGGTTAATGAACTGACATACTATGCTTTGCCAGGAGTATTTGCATGTATAACGTGGCCTTTGGTTGTGTACAATTAAATGCAAGTTAAACTGATTATACAAGTTTAAACATTGTAACTCCATACAAAACATCTCTGCCATGACATTAATTACCACTCCAAGCACCATGCATCTGACAGCTGCGTGGCAATGGCGTGAACAACACACAAAGCCAGAAAACAAAAGGGTGTAATTTAAATACTATATATACATATACGAGGTTCTCTGATTTTTGGCCCAAATCCCAGTATCCTTTGTGCAGTAATGATTACGGTTCTTTCACTGAGTGGGTGCAGCAAGAAGGCAAAACTAGAAACTGAAGTTACGGGGCGTCTACACTTTTTACAAAGAATATGCCTCACATCGTTAGGTTCCCTCGAGTCAAAGGAGAGTCTGTTCAGGCATTCTAGGAGTCACAATCTACAAACTCCTAGAAGTAACTAATAATCAAATGCATTAAACGCTCATTTTAATTTTTCCTAGTGTTGGCGTTTAATGCAGGGGAGGCAGGCAGGGAGCAGGAGTTCTTTTTTTTTTTTTTTTTTGAGACGGAGTTTCGCTCTTGTTACCCAGGCTGGAGTGCAATGGCGCGATCTCGGCTCACCGCAACCTCCGCCTCCTGGGTTCAGGCAATTCTCCTGCCTCAGCCTCCTGAGTAGCTGGGATTACAGGCACGCGCCACCATGCCCAGCTAATTTTTTGTATTTTTAGTAGAGACGGGGTTTCACCATGTTGACCAGGATGGTCTCGATCTCTTGACCTCGGGATCCACCCGCCTCGGCCTCCCAAAGTGCTGGGATTACAGGCTTGAGCCACCGCGCCCGGCCAGGAGTTCTTTAAACTGCACAGCGTAAAATGCCAGCGAGGGCCCGGGATGCCCGGAACGCCGCAGGGCGCGGGGGAGCTCTCCTCACAGCCTGCACTGGAAGTGGACACAGCGCCTAGAACCGGGGTGCTGAGAGAGGGGGAAGAGCATTTTTGAACCGGGCGCCAAAGACGCACTGCACAGATCCAGGAACTGACGGAACCCGAGGCGTTCGAAAGTTCGTATCCTACTCCCGCCTTTCGGACACTGACCTGGGAGCCACCGTGGCGCCCGCTGAGGCTTCGGTGCAAGCAGCGAGTTGAGGCCACAGTGGGGACCGAAGGGGACAGCTGCCCAGCCCCAGTTCCGACAAGGTACCCAGGCCGCCACAGCGGCCATGCGCGCGGCCGCCATCTTCCCAGCTGTCCCAGCGAGCCGCAGTGTCCCACAGAAGCGACCCCGACGCACCGGAACTGAGACTGCGCATGTGTTGAAGGCTGGAAGGCGGAACTTAAAGAGCGCCCCGCATGGGTTTCAGCTTGCGGAGGGCGCACATGCGCAGAGCGTCGTGGCTCTTGCCCTTCCTTTGGACCGTTGCTTCTACTTGCAGCAAGGTTTGGCTTAGGGCCTTGGGGATGTTTCGGGTGGCGTCGGGAGGCTGCCCCATCAGCGGGCTGATAGATAATGAGCTGGAAGCCTGCAAAGGAACCCTATCCGGCGGTCCTGGGTCGGAAGCCGCAGCCCGCCGACCGTGTGACAGTTTTAACCAGTAGCAGAAATGCTCCCGGTATCTGACATTAATCCCGCCTGTATAACCTGGAATGGAATCGGACACTCCCTGCTCTAGACCTGTATGACTGATTAATGAAATACTGAATTATCTTGGTCCCGTCTTTGTGCTATATGCGAAAGTAAATTTCAGTTAAAAAAATGATTTCAACGGAAGAATACAACCGAGAGGATTAAATAAATTTTGGGAGAGTATTTTATAGTCCGGAGATAGAAGGGACGTTCTTAACCAAGATTTCAAACCCCAAGATCATAAATAAAAAATATATTTGTATACGAATTTAAACTTTCTGAATGGCAAAAGACACCTTAAGAGCCCAGAAAAATGGATTTTGTAGCATAGCTACATGAATATTTCTAGTTCAGCCTGCTCCTGGAAATAAAAAATATAATTCCAATAAAACTGGCCAACAACTATGAATGGGCTCCTCATATAAGGAAACATGATGCTCAAACTCACTAAGTGAAAAGCTAGAATTTAAAAAAGAAAACCATTTTCCCCCATTCAGCTGGCAAAAAATGAAAAAGAATTGGCAATGAGACACTGACACTTAGGTAGGATTGCTAAGAAGGCGAATTGCTAAAATCTGTTGTCAAGTAATATGCCACAGCTATTACAATTTTAACATATGCATCATTTCCAGTGCCTTTTAACACAGTGGCACGAGTTTGTGACTATCCTATAGAAAACAACACTAGTTCTTAAGACTGCATATTATCTACTATAGCGCCATTTTTAGAGGCAAAGAGAAGGGAAAAAAATGGGAATGGCTAACAATAGAAAAATAGTGGAATAAATTTGTAGTAACAGGGTTTCCAGACTCCAGCTTTCAAACGAATTCCTGGGGGCCTCAAGCATTAACCAGGAAGGTTTTATTTAGTGTTTCCTATTTAAAAGTTATGGTGGCTTGTGTAATACTTTGAGTAAATGTAAGACAGTAAAGTAACTTTTACTATCCTGGTTATAAATTTGGGGGGCAGTAATTGGTACCAGAGTTAAAGGCAAAGTTTGGATATAGTAAACCCAGCATGTGTTTGCAGTCTGGAACCTGGACTGTTGCAACGGTCTGGAACAGTTAGAGAAATAAAGACTGAATAGATATCTCTCTTGAGAGGTGGGATGCCTCTCATCTACTAATGACATTAGTAAGGACAGCAACTTGAATTCAGGACATACTCCAAAAGATGCTGAGCTATGCTGCGCATTCTCCACTACACCTGTTGTAGACTCTAAGGGACAAAATCACTAAGGTGATGCCTGATGCATGTCATTTTATCATTCCTTACATCTTTTTTTTTTTCCCCCGAGGTGGAATCTCATTCTTGTTGCCCAGCCTAAAATGCAATGTTGTGATCTCAGCTCATTGCAACCTCCACCTTTTGGGTTCAAGTAATTCTCCTGCCTCAGCCTCCTGAATAGCTGGGATTACAGGCACCCTTCACCATGCCAGGCTAAGTTTTGTATTTTTAGTATAGACGGGGGTTTCACCATGTTAGCCAGGCTGTTCTTGAACTTGTGATCTCAGG
This sequence comes from Saguinus oedipus, assembly GCA_031835075.1. Classification (NCBI taxonomy): domain Eukaryota; kingdom Metazoa; phylum Chordata; class Mammalia; order Primates; family Cebidae; genus Saguinus; species Saguinus oedipus. The sequence continues at coordinate 95,944,163 of CM063184.1, read as the reverse complement.
TGATCCACCCACCTTGACCTCCCCTGCGCTGGAATTACAGATGTCAGCCACCATGCCTGGCCCATCCCTTTAAGAAAAAAGGATAAGGGCCAGGCGCGGTGGCTCAAGCCTGTAATCCCAGCACTTTGGGAGGCTGAGGCAGGTGAATCATGAGGTCAAGAGATCGAGACTATCCTGGTCAACATGGTGAAACCCCGTCCCTACTAAAAATACAAAAATTAGCTGGGCATGGTGGCGTGTGCCTGTAATCCCAGCTACTCAGGAGGCTGAGGCAGGAGAATTGCCTGAACCCAGGAGGCGGAGGTTGCGGTGAGCCGAGATTGTGCCATTGCACTCCAGCCTGGGTAACAAGAGTGAAACTCTGCCTCAAAAAAAAAAAAAAAAAAAGTATAAGTAAACACAGTCCTAGCAATCCCCAGCAATAAATGTTATCTGTGTAAACAGACAACAATCAGATGTCAGATTTTTTCAGGGTTCGTTTCATTTTGTAAGCAATAGGATGTAACCAGAGATACTTCTATTGAAACTCTTCAATTTATAGACTACAAATCATAACGTTAGCACACAACAATCTTTACGTAGTTCCTACAGTTGTCATCTGCAGTTAATTCATACTCCATCATACTACAGATAGGTAACTTCAAAATAACAGATGAGTTTATTTTTAAATGTGAAATCAGGTCAACATTTTAATCTAAACTCAATGTATTTAACACATATTTAAGAGGCTTACTACATCATGCAATTTGATTAGAACACCTTTGCCATCCTATGAAGAGATTACAGTGCAGAAAAGTCATAACTTTACATTAACCAACAAAATCTTAACAATTATAGTCTTATATCACTGCAGGGTTTCAAAGTGATATCGCTGCAAAATCAGACTTTAGAAATGTCTTCCACAGTTATGATTTTTGTCCTTCACTGTTCAAGTAAAACATTGTGTCATCCAGTTGCAAAATATTATTGACAACATGTATATGTGTATACGAACCACACTGCAAATTAAGAAAAGAATTGTACCCAGTCAGGCCTGACAAAGTTTAATGAAGAGACACTTCTAATCTAATCATTTAATCTTGTAAGTAATATCATTATTCTCTACATCTATTCATTTGCAGTGTTTTAGGAAAGAGCACATTCATACTTTCAAACATGCAAAACATGATGAACTAGAATAAATGCACTTGAAAAACCATTACGAAAGAGACTTGCCTGAAGTCATTTCATCTGACAAAAATCGACTCAAAAAAAACAAAGGCTAATTGTAAAAAAAATACATAATATAATAATGCATCATGGAGAATGTCAAGTTGAACTTCATTTGCTGTTTTGTAGAACTACACCACTTCTGCAAATAAGTATTTTAATTGGTCTGTTCTTTGGTGAAAACAGAGCTGTGATTTCATACTTACGTCAAGGGAGCAGTTAGCAGGTGTGCCCCACAACAAAAAGAAATCAGACAGTCTAAAGGACACTGGCTACTGGTTGCCCTTATTCTCAGCACCAGGAATGGAGAAATCTTCAGCAAAACAAGCTCCTAACATCAGATATTCTCTTTATTTAAAATTGTTCAACATGACAGAATGCCTGTTGCATAACATGGCTTTTTTTCTAAAACAAACAGCTTTTTGCTTTCTTCTTCTACAAAAAGTGGTTTACTATATATATATATAGTAGCTTATACCAGTGGTGACACTGCCAAGTCAATTTCCTGGGCATTTGATGGCACTGAAATACCACTGTGAAATTTAGAGCAATACTAAATGTACTTACTTCATCACTTGCAGTCACTACTGTTAAACAGAAGTCAGCCCAGGTCTTTGGTTTTGGTGCAGTACTTAAAAATTAAGGCAAAACTCCTCCTAAAACATATTTCCCTCCAAGCCCTTATTTGCTTGTTTACAAAATAACTGTCAGCAAAATGCTACCTTTTTTGAAAAGCCAGTTGATTACCAATAATGTCAATGCCAATGATTTGGGTGCTAAAGTTATTCTGTATTTCCAAGTACATATAGGTATTTTCCAACCTGTTTAGTTTATTTCACTAAAACCAAAAGTTGATTAAGAACAGTTTATATGAAATGTTCATTTATCAAAATAGTGTTTTCTTTCTCATGGGAGCTTCAATTCTTTTGCTATTTATTGTCAAGGTTTGTATTAAAACCCTTTCTTCCCTTTTTACAAATAACTTCTCTTGATATGAAAGGAGTTCTGAGTAAATACAGCTCAAGCACTGGATCTGTTGGGTTTTCTCGTCTGGGATGGAATATGGCTTCATTCTTGTAAGAGATTATTGCCGTCTGCCCTGAAGTGGACTGTTGCCTCCGTTCACTACAACAAGAAGTGAGTGTAACCTTCTGCCCCCGTAACTATAACATCCATCCAGATCCGCATGGCTTCTGGCGATGGAGCTACCATGTAATAGATTCTGTCGTGAGTCTTGACGCTAAAGGTGAGTAACGGATTAGGACTCTAAAATTCAAAAAAGGAAAAAGAATATAAAACAAACATCTTAAAATACCACATTAAATAACACAGACATGTGCAGTCTTCTTCAAAATTTCCAGTTTATTAAATTTACAAAGGCATTACTTTTGCTCTAATATAACTTGCACCCCCACCGCAGAGCCTTTTTCAGGACTGACCATTTTTCTGGCCTTTCTGCACAAGAAATCTCAGACAGACCTCATGAATGATTTCAGCAGCTGGTTTGTAAAGCTCTAACAGGGAACCCAGCTGAGAGTAGGGGCTTAATAAACAGTAGCTGTTATTCTTAGCCCTACTAAGCCCCCTCTTACCTATATGGTAGCTTGTTTTTAGAACCCTGGCAGAGTAACTCTTCAGGGTTTCCCAAACCAGTCCATCCAGAATATTTCCTCAGTTTGCTATGACATTTTTTTTCCCTCAAAAAGATCAGCCACCCACTTACTTCAGCACCATCCTGATCATATCTGTCTGTTATATCAGAACATCAACTTCAAACTGCTTAGACTCCAAAAATATTTTTCCCTTCTTAATTATGCATTCAAATTGTAGGAATTTAGAAACCTGATATCTACCTTATTAGCATTCTTGAGGTGATCATAATACACTTCTTCAATGGCCTGAAAGTATATGACTCCTTTCAACTTGGTTTCATGCTTGTCTGCAAAGACAGATGAGTGTTAAATACTTTATCGCCACTGAGGAACAGAAACAAATAATAATCTCGTTACAATTACAATCATTAAAATATTTACAAAGTATTTAATTATCTAAGATTAACTCAGAGAACTTGGGCTAGTGCCTTAGGCCTCTTCAATCCATATTGGAAAAGTAAAAAAAAACAATAAAATTACTAGCTGCAAACCAAAGAGACTAGATGACTTTGCCCAAGGCTGTCCAGCAGATCCGCAGTCAAAAGATAACCTAACATACTGACTTTCCAGTTAGCACGGAAAGTGTAAGCACTAATGATTTCTCCAATACAAATGATTTCTCCACATTTCCAAGACTATCTTTGTCATGAAAATATTAATATGCAGATCTGTTGTAATAAAATTTTTACAAAGTGCTTTTTCACTTGTTATTCAAAGTAATTTTTCTACCTATATTTATTTCCTATCGAATTTCTTATTCAGGGTGCTGGATTTTTCCCCATTTTCAACAAAGCTTTAGGCAAATAATTTATTGTCCTTTCAATGTAACAATTTCCAAACTGTTTTCAAAGACTTCATCAGATTTACCATAAAAACAAAGAAAACCAAAAACAACGAACACGATTCAAGCGTATAGCACCACTCTGTGATAGTTCTTGACATACTTTGTAATTTAAACTCTGCAAGGATCACAGTGCAGGTCAGCATAGTAAAGAATTTTAACAGCGTGAATGAGGAGGCAGGGAAGAGGCTCTATTGTACCCCAGCTGTGGAAGTGCACGTAAGACAGCCTCTTTTGGAAGACAGTTGGTGAAGCAAACACAACTTAAAATGCAAAAATCCTCTTACTAAGCAATTGCACTTCTAAAACATTACTGAATATAAGATCTCATGCGTGTGCAAATAAATGTACATGGATTTGTGTTTGTTGTGACACAAGGTTTGCAGATCTGCTTGAGCTTTAATAGAAGACTGACTCAATTACAGACCAGCCATACAGTAAAATCTACAAAGCTACTGAAATGATGGAGGTAGATACGTATCTGCTCCTAAGAAAAAAAGCCTTGAAATACTATTATATGAAATAGGATATGAGTAGAATGAATAATTCCATCCCAAGTATATAAAAGAAAAAAGAAAATACATATATACATTTTAAACGTATATAAAAATGAATAGAGAAATTCTGAAACAATATTTCAGGCTTAACTGTGAGAGATCAGAACTTTTATGGTGGTAAAGAGATTAATTTCATCATAAAAAAGTTTTGTTATATTTTGTATTTTTTACTAGTTTAATGTCCCTTTTTCTAATAACAACTACAAAAAGCTAGTCTAAAAAATAATGGCCCTGAAAAATTCAGCAGGGAGTAAAACTATTTAATTGCATTTCATCCAGAATATCCTAACCTATTTGCCAATGGAGCATATTTTTTGTTTTTCCTCTTCCTTGGGAAACAGTTTTAACTAATACCATGTGGTGTCAGTCAGTTTCTGGGAAAGAACAAGGTCAACGTATCTCTCAAACATTCGCTGGAAATGATACTGTAGTGATTCATGAGAATACAATAATACTTTGTCTTCTAAAAGCAAATGTAAAATGAAATCTGGAGATAAAAGTAAATCTTGTCAGTGTTTCAAGCAGGCAGAAGGAAGCTTTAGTTTGTAGGGCACTTCGGAGGAGAAAGAACTCTGAAAAATATAAGCCTCACAGCCACTTTACCAGCTAAGAGAAGCAATAATACCATTGTAAATCAATGAGATAACGCCACCCATTCTGCCTCTCTCAATATTATCCCATCAGTCTGCAGACATATTTTCTTGGACTCAGTTTTCTTTAGAGACTCTCCTAAAGATCCCAGGTAATAAGCAGGAGGCCAAGGACAGAGGCCAGGGCCATGAATAACAGAGTCCTGGGACTTTACCACTCAGTGTTCACATTGCAGCTCCTGCACAAGCACAGGGCCTTTTCCCTCACTGACGAGCAGAAGGAACATGGCTCCTGAAGGGTCAAGTCCAGCCTGAACTGCAGTCTGGAGGACTGCCTTGGGTCTGATCTATTCCTGTGCCTGTTGTGTACGGGAAACGGGGTGGGGTGGGAGTGGACAAAGCTGATGGGTGATGGCTATAAACCGAGTCGAATGGCGGCATTTGCCCAACTAGGTCTCACTAGCCCCTTGTATCATAAATACATATTAAAAAGCTGAATGAAATACAATTTTTGTCTTTTTTTTAAAATTAGGGTTCTGGGTAATTTTTCATATACCAAGAAGGTTTTGGTATTTTTTAAAAAATCGAAAATCAGTCACCGGAAGTTTTGATTTGGAAAGAAAGACACATTTACATGGGTCTGAAGCTTGGAGCTCAGGTTTGAAGCCGTTGGCCAGTACATTACCACTCACCTGGCTGATAGATAAGAGAATGAAATAAGGCTCACAGAGAACAGGAGCACAGAAGAGTGAAATGGTTTTGTCTGAAGTTCTTTTAATTGTATTTTTGGAAAATTCTGGGTGAGGTTTTCTGAAGGGAATACCACATCATACAGTTTTGTTTATGCAGTGTGCAGACACCAAATTATATTAACTGAAGAAAGTTGCTCTAGATATTTATAAAACCCAAGGTCAAAAAGTCCTAGAGAGGCAAAGCAGGGGACCTGGGAGGGCCGGCCATGAGCTTCAGGCCACTAACTTCTGCAGTAACTGGAACCTCACCCAAAGAGCCCCTCAGCGAAAGGCAGGCATTCCCCTACTGGCTCCTCACCCAAATCCTGGGGCTCCTGAGCCACGCTTTCCTTTCCTCCACAGGGTGCTGCCTTCTCACACTTCTCCTTATAAATATAAACTGACCTCACTGGATTGATTAAATGATTAGACTATTATTTATAGTTATTGCATTGATACATTTGATAACTGCTGGTGATGCTCATGAATACTGACAGTCACCCCAAAGGAGGTTTTTTTCATAACATCTTGTATAGCATGACTTTTTTTTAGCAGCTGAAAAGAAAGCAGAGCTATACCTGCACCAAAAATGGACATGTTTCATATGTGATCCAAGAGGAAATGAGAGGTTCTTAATAAGCATGCCAGTTACATTAATATTCCTGCATTTATTTAATATCCAGTAGGGTATGTTTCTTGTCAGCCAATATTTAAGAATCCAAAATTATTTCAGGCTCTTAATAAAGACTACTGATCGCCGGGCGCGGTGGCCCACGCCTGTAATCCCAGCACTTTGGGAGGCCGAGCTGGGTGGATCACGAGGTCAAGAGATCGAGACCATCTTGGTCAACATGTGAAACCCCGTCTCTACTAAAAATACAAAAAATTAGCTGGGCATGGTGGCGCGTGCCTGTAATCCCAGCTACTCAGGAGGCTGAGGCAGGAGAATTGCCTGAACCCAGGGGGCGGAGGTTGCGGTGAGCCGAGATCGCGCCATTGCACTGCAGCCTGGGTAACAAGAGTGAAACTCCGTCTCAAGAAAAATAAATAAATAAATACTACTGGTCACTAGTTTACCAATGAGCTTTACTCTCTGTATTTAAAAGATCATTCTAGTTTATGAACTATAGTTGAATGATGTTTAGCTATGGCTAAGTGTGTGTGACTAAAATGGGACATAGGACAATCAATCAATCAGAAACCCTTTTCTTTTCCTGGTGTGGTGGTTTAAAAGGCAGTATTTTTTCTGATCCCACCCTATAGCGATAGTACTCCCAGTATGATATTGTGATGTTTCATAAAGTGCAGGGAACATGAGCAACTCGTTACCTAAAGAATTGATGAAAAACGGAAAATAACAAATAAAAGGCAATATTTGATCTAAAGAATAAATTTTACTCAATATTTATTGAGACCTAAGTTTACTTTGGAAGTAACATAGGCCACTTCACGCTTTTTAAAGTAACATGTAATGTTTCCTATTTCTAGAGAGGAAATTCATATCTATGAACTACATAATCTAAATATGAAATAATGTATACAACCTGATATTGCCATTACTTCTGCTACGTATCAACCTACCTATTTACACTGCATTTCAACTGCCTCTGCTCTTTAACAGAGCGTTCCTGATTTGAGTATATGGCCTAAATTTTTTTAATCACCCACCTGCATAATAAGAGAATGTTCGCTTGTTCCGATCAAAAACAAACCAGCGTTTTTTCCACGTTTTAATTTTCCCTCCCATTTTGATGAGGAATCCTCGGCAAGTCTTCTCTGTGATCGACACATCGTAACAGGTGTCAATATTGTGACCAGCAGTCTCTACATGGCTCCGCAGATCAAAGTCCTCCTTCCGGACAGGCAGGTAGCGGGTCAAAGGGCGAGCCTGCAAAGCACAAAACCCACCGCATCCATAGCTAATTATTTGTTTTGTTTTAGGTCACACACGCTGAGAAGCAGAAATTAACTGTAAAACCCAAGTTTTAGAATACGCATATGATTAAAAGAGCTTAAGATAAAGCACTTATCATTTGGAGTCTAAAAAGTCAATAGTATTTTCAGAAAGATGATGTAACATGTAGGGGAGAGATAGATAAACCCAGGACCGTCGATTCTGTTCCTTAAGATGGGCAGTTGAGAAAATGGAAAACGGTCATTTATCTTAGCTTAAAAGATGTACTGCAATCTTAACAAACACAGAGTAAGGAAGCATAAAGTTTTCTGCGCTGCTCCCTGCAGATGAGGAATCCTCCACTGTAAAGTTTCCAGAAGTCGTCCCTGCCACAAAATAACGATCATTCTCCTTAAGTAATCTCCAGCACGACATGAAAAGTTTTGAAAAGTCAAGGTAAAATGAAGAAAGAAGGAGAATCAAAACTGGACCTAATGTAATGCACTGTCTAGGACCAGATGCCAAAGGGAAGTATTTAGATGTCTTTTTTGTTACTGAGGTCGGTATAAAAGTTGTCCGATCTAGGAAGCATCTATCACCCTGGATGATAGTTCTAAAACGGCGTCTTATTTTATGCTGTTAAATAATCCCACCTCTTTGCCTTGGGAAATGACCTAATCATAAACTTGGAGGCAAAACTTATAATCAGGATTAAAATAGAATTGTGTTTTTTCGTTTGGCTTCAGATAGTAAACAAGCATGGATGACTTTCACTGCAAGTCAAAATGTGGTAGAGTGTTGGGCACAATGAGATAAAACAGACAAATTTTACTTCCTACTTTTCCTTCAATTCTTAGCCTTTGATTGTGTGGTACTTTGGTTGTAACAGACGTTACAGGCTTCCTGATTCCTCAAAGCACACAAAGTCTCAAAGACAGTCTGCCGTGGTGGCTCACGCCTGTAATCCCAGCACTTTGGGAGGCCGAGGTGGGTGGATCACGGGGTCAAGAGATCGAGACCATCCTGGTCAACATGGTGAAACCCCGTCTCTACTAAAAATACAAAAAATTAGCTGGGCATGGTGGCGTGTGCCTGTAATCCCAGCTACTCAGGAGGCTGAGGCAGGAGAATTGCCTGAACCCAGGAGGCGGAGGTTGTGGTGAGCCGAGATCGCACCATTGCACTCCAGCCTGGGTAACAAGAGCGAAACTCCGTCTCAAAAAAAAAAAAAAAAAGACAGTCTCTAACTGCTATGCCATCAAACTGCTAGCAACCACAGAGTAAGAATAACGATATTTTTTGCCTTGAGTCCAGTGAGCCTTGATAAAATGGAGTTGAGCTTTATACATAGTACTTAACAAAACTTTATGTTAGTTCCTCAGAAAACATATCATGTAAGCAGCCATAGTGACAAGAACAGAGATTCAAATCCTGTGATGACCGAGATAAGACGTTAAACAAAATGTGTGGTTTCTCCAAATTTTGCTTGAGTACAAGCTCGTGCACAGGCGTTGAGGACTAGTGTAGCAAAGGGAACACACGTGGCGATACAGAGTTTACAAGCAAAACAGCGCCACCACCACCAAGACACGGGGCTTAGTGAAGAGCTACCCTGCTCCAGAGTATTTGCTTGTAAAAGATGGCTTAATAGAACCTCTTCCATTCCCCAAGCAAAGGTTTCAGTTCAGATATTGTATTTGTTTTTCCCAACAAATCCAGCTGCATTTTTAAAAGCTGCTCAAAAAAGATTCTCTTTTTAAAATGTACTCCAAAGGACAGGTGGAAGAAAAGGTGCTGCTCCTGGAAAAATACTCCATGCATGACTAAAGAAAAGTGTCATTTGGTTGGTGGTTCCCTAAGAGTTTTGAAATGAACTCAAATTTTTTTTTTTTTTTTGCACAGGAATGCACACTCTTCTCTCTTTTTTTGAGACTGAGTCATGCTCTGTCACCCAGGCTAGAGTGCAATGGTACGGTCTCGGCTCACTGCAACCTCCGCCTCCCGGTTTCAAGTGATTCTCCTGCCTCAGTCTCCTGAGTATCTGGGACTACAGGCACGTGCCACCATATCAGGCTAAGTTTTGTATTTTTAGTAGAGATGGGGTTTCACTGTGTTGGCTAGGCTGATCTTGAACTCCTGACCTCGTGATCTGCACACTTCGGCCTCCCAAAGTGTTAGGATTACAGGCGTGAGCCACCGCACCCCGCCGCACACTCTTCTCTTAAACCTTAAGTGTCAAGTGCTAATGCTCAGTGCCCAGGAGAGCATCCTGACCCAGAATAGCTGTCTCCTAGAAACCGCCACCAGGGGGCAACCTGCCCTTATCCACTCAGATCGACCGACCAACCTGGGCCCTTTGTCTCTCCCTTATTTTTACTTCCTTTTCTATTAACTTCTGCCTCTGGCTGGTTTCTTCCTGTAATCGTTTCTCCAGGATTTCTCGGCGTCGTTTTTCTTCTTCCAGGGCTCGTTTTCTGGCTTCCATTTCCCGTTCCTAAACATTATGCATAACAATGATTATTTTAATATATACTGGTTATACTTGAATGGTTCTAACCAATATAAAAAAGAAAATGCCTACTAGACAATTCTTGGTTTGTAGACTAGTCTCTTATAATATATAACTTACAAGAAAACAACTCATAATCATGCCTGGTATAGCTTCCAAAATCATCATCTGCAGAAATGCGACTACTAAATTTAATTAACAATTAGATTTTGCTCTTCAGTGAAAATCCAGCTTGAGAATATATTCAGTCATTATTTCATATTAACCAGCAACTCTCCCATTTTAAATAAAAAGCCTCACAGACTGTCCTCCGGCACTTAGCACGTGGCTTAGCCTGTCTTTCCACAGCTGTCTTCTAACCGAAGGCCACGTTCCCCTAATTCCTGTTGTTGCTCTGCAGCTTCCCGGCTGAAGGTCACAGAGGAAGCACATGGGGAAGTTAGAAAGGGAAAGGAGGTGCCCTTTAGGGCAGGATGCAAAGGCATTTTGGGGGGATTCCTAAGGAAGTGAGACTCTGGCTTGAGATACAGTCATAATAACGTGGGATTTTAAATATTACAATAGTGCAGTTAGCACAAGCTGGGAAGGAAGAAATAATGCATAAAGACACAGCATTCCTCCCTGCTCCTTGGCAGGAACATAAAGCAGCCATCAGAAAGAAAAAAATACAACATAAAGTGTTCATTTTGGTCTATGTCAATACTATACATACATATATTTCAAGTTATGGAAAATCCACTTCAGTAGAGAGCCTTAGAAATCATCTCTCTAACATTTTATTTTTCAGATAAGAAAAGGAGATTGAGAAAGGCTGAATGATTATTCCAAGATCACACAGCTCCTTAAGGAGTACTGCCTGATGCCAAGTGCGGGGCTCCTGCACCTCCATATCACAGACCTCCGGCATGAAAAGATGGAGCTTACCCTGGATTCAAGCAGCCGCGTCTTTTCTGCATGAGCCTGCTTCAAAAGTCTCTCCATTTCTTCTATTCTAGCAATATTTGAAGTGCTGGCACTGAATCAAACACCAAAGCCTTTTAAGAATATTGGTTTAGACTAAGAAGTCTCTCTAATACATACACACACACACACACACACACACACACACACACACACGGTCAAGGGAGGTGCATGACAAAATCCAAGCATTTATAATTTAAAGAATGTTACTTACAAGTCATTGGACTGGAGAGGCAAATCAACTCAACTCTGAAAACTGTAGGTGACACTGACTTACCTCCGTTCAGGAGACAAAATACAGGCAAGCAAAATAATGCCAACGCTTTACTCATAGGTGTATGAACCAAAAGCAAATCTTACAAAGTGTGACTTCTAAATGCTCCCTCCAAAGTCTAAAAATAATGGCCCATGAGAGTCCTTGCCATTAGTTGAATGACTTAAAATCAGACCAACAAGACTATCACCAACGTTCTACATCAATGACACCTAATGTTTGGAGTCATTTTATTCAGCTGGGGAATATGTATCACGAGCTGCTTTGCTGCTTTTTGCTGTCCCTTTATATGGGTGGACACTTTATTTCTTAAATCATGACGCCAATTAAAACATGACTTCTCCTGTAGGTGCGATGGGCGGATAGCAGCCAGTTTTGTAGAGAGTACCCCCTCATGACACCAATGAGAAAGCTGTATAAAGAGATTTGAGAGCTTCAAAAGAAATGATGGGAAAGAGCATCGCTCAGGTGATAAAAGGATGAAGCCAAAGGGTGTGAAAGCGGCAGTCAGGGTAAGTAAAAGACAAGGGAAAACTTGAAAATGCTTAACACAAAACAGGAATTTTGTTTTTCACTTGCTTACATTCTATTTGACTGTTCTGGGAAAGAGATCAAATGTATTTACTCTGCTGATTCGGCTATGGGGACCATATGCTGTTTGTAATGCATGTGTCCTTGTATACTCATCTAAGTACCTGTCTTCTTTACGAGACCCCCTTGAGGACAGACAGACTTTTGTGCCTGTGTCTCTGTAGCGTAAAACCTGGCACAGAGTAGGGATACGTGTTTGTTAGACACATTCATATAAAAATAAATTCATTAAAAATTCATACAAAAATGAAGAACCAGAGCCCTCTTGGTTATAGATAATTATTAATATAGTATTCTCAAATTACATGTTTGCAAATCAAACCTAGGACGGTTTAAACCTAGGACTAAGAGTTCTACTGCAGAGAACACAGGCCATACAGTTTACCCTAAAGTCAGTACAAATCATATCCATTGAGGAGAGAACTGTCCTAGGAATATGAGATCCTTGGCCGGACGCGGTGGCTCACGCCTGTAATCCCAGCACTTCGGGAGGCTGAGGCGGGCAGACCATGAGGTCAGGAGATCGAGACCATCCTGGCTAACACAGTGAAACCCCTCTTCACTAAAAATATAAAAAATTAGCCGGGCGTGGCGGCACACACCCGTAGTCCTAGCTACTCTGGAGGCTGAGGCTGGAGAATCGCTTGAACCCAGGAGGTGCAGTGAGCTATGATTGCGCCACTGCACTCGAGACTATGTCTCCAAAAAAAAAAAGGAACACCGGATCCTTACAAGCTTAACAATTAGGTTGCACTTTGCAGAGTAACCCTGAACCACTTTTTAGCCAGGTGTTTTCTCCTATGAAAGAGAAGAACTAACAGTATCTTCTCATGATTCCCATTAGCCAGCTGGCAGATACGAAAGAGTAAGTTCTGTTTTCTTCAGTTAGCAAGAATCCAAGGGAACAAAATCTTTCACTTTTGTACAGGAATTCTTATTCTCCTTCATTGTGAATACCTGACTTCATGGATGGAAAGGGATAAACTTCATTGGCCCAACTGAGAAAGCCAAAGACACAAATGTAGGACAGGTAAGGACACAAAATTGTATTTATGTTCTATAGTGCTGTTTGTGACATCAAATATGTATGTTTCATATCTCCCATTAATTTGAAAATAATTTGAATTTCACTAAGTTTCAGATCTTGAAAACTCGCCGGTTAGTAAAAACAAACTCACCAGTAGCCTAATCCCCATTTATCCCTTTGTTCAGATAGCCAACGTTTATTTAGATTTCACTGTTTACCGTTTTCTTTGCTTAAATGTCTTCCCTCCTCCCCCCACCACGAGCTTTACCGAGCATACATATAATGGATAAATAAAAACTGTATATATTTACAGTATATAACATGATGTTTTGACATGTGTACACTGTGAAACAATTACTACAATCAAGCTAATTAACGTGGCTGATGCCTGTAATCCCAGCACTTTGGGAGGCCAAGGCAGGCGGATCACCTGAGGTCGGGAGTTCAAGACCAGCCTGGCCAACATGGTGTAACCCTCTCTCTACTAAAACAACACAAAAGAAAAACTAACCCATGTGTAGTGGTGGGCGCATGTAATCTTAGCTATTTGGGAGGCTGAGACTAAAGAATTGCTTCAACCCGTCAGCCAGAGGTTGCAGTGAGCCAAGATTGCGCCACTGCACTTCAGCCTGGGAAACAGAGCGAGACTCTGTCTCAAAAATAATAGTAACAATACATTTATCACCTCACTTGGTTACCTTTTGTGTATGTGTGTGTTTGTGTGTGGTGCGACACATCTGTCCCTTAATTCTTTCCATGACAGTACTACTGCAGACTGGTAATTCCTGGCAAATAGTTATGTGTGGCCATGATCCTTTTCCATAGTTGTTTTACATAAGACTGACTCAGTGGTTCTGGCAACTGCAGATAACTAATCCCCATATTCAGAAACTACTATTAGTATTTAATGTCATTATCTTATGAGACTTTCTGAATGTCAAAAAATTGAAGCCAAAATAGAAGAGGTTAAAAGGTCACGTGCAAAGGGGAGATAAAAACAGGCATTTCTCTTCTGTACCACCATCAACTTAAAAAAAATCACGATACTGTAAGATAAGCTCTTACCCATTATTATGATGGAAAATAAGTGATAAACAGCAGGGACGCAGGTGATGAGAAACTCATGTCTGGAATGTGTATTCTGATAAAGCATCCTTAACTGGAAATTTTTTGAGGATTGGTAGAAGGAAGAGTAAAAAATGAAAAAATCTTCTCTGCTTAAGACTTTTTTTAACTTACGTACTAAAATATCCCTAAATTATAAGCCTATTAAAGAGGTAATTCCATGCTGGAATTCTGCTTGCACAAACTTGGTCTCGTGGTTTATTATGTCACACAAAACCTTTGCAGGATGACAGCATTACTCAGAGGTGTGGGCACGTTGGCCCTTCACTTTTGGTTGAGACATCACTTTGTAACTACCAGAAAGTTACATGAGTCAGACAATGTTTTTGCTTTTTCAGTATCATTATTTACAGTGTAAACAAACATAGTGCTCAGAAAATAGGCCTTGGGTCATAGAGAAGAGACAACTGAGAGTCAATTCTGCATAAAATCTCTAGTCTGCTAAAATTATTGAACGGGCTTACTGAAGAGTATTCTGAATACTACCTACACTGATACTTATTATTAACTTACTAAGCCCTGATTTTGTGCTGCTCCTTTGAGAAACTGTTCAGAACCAGTACAGTCAAAGGCACAGAAATGTGAAAGGTCTTCGTCCTCTCACTCATTAAGCTCTGTGAGGTGTTTTGGGAGAATGAATGGGAGTTGGGCTGGACCTAGAGTGCCAGGTTTTGGGATCTGACAGTAGGCAGTGGGAAATCAAAGCTTTAGAAAAGGGGGAGTACAATGGCCAGATTTATATGTTAAGACCACCTTTGCTTGCCTCAAAGTATAAATACAAATGTGAACACTTAAAGCCTTATAAAAATTTTAACATACAGAATAGCAAAAAGCTTCCTTTTAACAAATATAAGAGTAAGAAATCCTTCAAAGTTTTGACTATTGTTGGAAATTATTTACTTTTTTTAATCAAAAGCAGTGTAAGTGAAGCTTAGAGCTAACCAGCAGAGGCAAATCCATTTTAAAGCACAGTGTAAATATGAGCTCAAGTGGAGAAAAACAGGGTAAGGGCAGAAACAGACTACATGATGGCTGACCAGGTAAGTCACACAAGTAAGAGAAACTACTTCCAAAGGGCATCGTGACAGCAGCCTCCTCTGCATTACAGACCCTTTATGTCTCAAAAATGTGGGTTTGCGCGTAGACAGTGTCCCAAATTGATGGCTTTACTTTTTGTAACCAGTAGGTTCTTTTCCCAACCAGAACGCTTACCCAAAAATGAATCTTACCTAGAGATGTTGTCAGGTGAGCAAGCAGAGATGCTGGTCTCCATGCTATCAGAGCTATCTAGGCTCAGAGTATCAAAGGCCTGGTCCTTGTAGCTGTGATCTGGGTAATGGAAACTATTCAAGTAGACATTTGACTCAGACGCTGTGCGGTTGTAAAATTCCGGTTTCTGCCTGTGTCCTTCACTCATCTGTTGGTGATTATAACCTAAGGAAAGAGCCGTAAATACATTAGCGGGCCTCAGTTTTCAGTCTTTGAATCTTAAACGTCTACAGACAAGCCAGCAACCAGAAACATCTGCCTATGAAGCTTGGGCCTTGGTGTAATTTGTCTTGAAGCCATGAAGAGCAATGAAAGAAAGAGCACCACGCTCAGTGCAAGGGACAGTCTCACAGAGGTGGTCTGCTGAGCACTCCTCCCCAGTAGGACCACCTGACACTTTCCTATGGCATTCCTACACCTCAGCACAACCCGGCATAATACAGTGACACAGAAACACAGAAGAAACCAAACAGAAACACAGTCAAAGGCCCTGAATCCTCTAGCAATAGCGCGTTCAAATGAAAGTAAGATGCCTCCTCATGACAAGCAACACCAGGGTTTAGGGCAGGTGCTTCTCCAACAACATTCAATTTAAGGAGCACTCAGCCTGGTCATGAAACAGCAGGCAGAATCTTTCATGTGCAGGAGTTGAGAAACGCATGTCTCATATCATCGAACTACACATTTTTCTGATTTCCCCTTTCTCTCTTTCTCAGTTCTTCTTGTCTGTCAATTACTTATTTAATTCAGAGTCAACAATCCTTCCAGTGATTGTTCCTCCTAATTACCTCGGCTCTCTTCTTTTCCCACCATAACAGTCAGCCTTCCACAAGCTGTTGATAACAACCATTTGAAAATGTGGGCATCGGTAGGACAAAAAGCACCATCAGTAAGAAGCCTTTTCCTTATCTTGGTGCTCGGTCAGCTGGCACATCGCGTTACTGGCTTTACCTTCTGTTATGGCTTGCTCTCTGATTGGTGATTTACAGAATTGCGAGTCAAATTTTCTTCTTCTCAATTCTCTATTTATTATCTACTCAGTAGCAGGCGTTATATTATTAAAATTTCCTCAATACATTAAAAAACCTTTCTTTAGCCAGAACTAGTGTTTGTAATCTCTTTATCCCTGATAAGAGAAATGTCTACTCGAATAGTTTCCATTACCTAGGGAGTTATTACCAGAGCTTTTCAGAGTTCACAACGGGACCCTTTGAATTTCCTTTCTTTCTTTGTGCTCTACCTACCTTTCAATAAAAGCTTCAGTAGTAATGAAACGGTCAATAGTAGACAAGAGGATGAAAGAAGAAAAGTAATTCTCAATGGCTTTCTCAGTGACTGATTAAACATTTCCATTTAAAAACGGAAGCCACATCCATGATGCCTTAACAAAGCATTATATGTCAAAATTTCTGCCAAATAGTTTTGGTTTCATGGAGAGTGTTCATGCCATTAGTATTCGGAGTGGTTTTAGATATTTAAGTGAAAATAGATTATTTTGATTAAGACATTTCTGGGAAAGTAAGTCACCTTAATATAATCTGCCATTATAAATTATAAATACATACATGTTTCTTAAAGCCACACAGCATTTTGCTAAGGGAAGATGCAAAACATAAAAGCACACCACAAGACTGAACAGAATATCGTGAATTACGATGACCAGTGCACGACTGAACAGAATATCGTGAATTACGATGACCAGTGCACGACTGAACAGAATATCGTGAATTATAATGACCAGTGCACACAGCATTAAATGAAGCTGCTACAGTCGTATGTGTGAAGCTGCACCTTTTTTTAAGGAAGGCAAAATAATTCATTACTCAAATATTTACCTTTGATACTTGAACTTTTGGAATTACTAATTGCTCCTTTTAAGTTGTTTCCAATTATTTATTATGCAAATGACAAAAAAACAGAAATTATTTGAAAGGTCACACATGTATATTTTCTTGTGATTTCAAAAAAAAAGGCTTGTGGCATAGAGAAGATATTTCCTTGTAGTATGCAAACCAAATCCCTAAACGACAGCCATGTGATTTAAAACACACAAGAATTATCTCTCTGGCAATGAATAGCATTGGCACAACCTCTTCCTCTCCTTGAGTTTTCCATGTTGAGGCGAAACCAACCCATATGAAGCAATGACCACTGTCTTGGAAAAGCAGAAAGCACAGCAACTGTATGTCTTGCTCCTCAGATCTTCCAGGGTTGCGTTTTTTCTCTTTGGTTTTTAGTTGCTTTTCCAAAAGATCACAGAATAGCAAAATAGAACTTACAAGTGAAGGAGAGAGTAAACCAGAATGACTCGAATGTTTCAGGCGAATGGAGAAGGGGCAACGGCATTACCATTGTACTATGCTAAGGGTTGTGAACAGAAATTCCCCAGACCAGCTCACAAGTTGTTGAGGTTTGACTCCGGGACTGAATCTCTCAGTCACTCTGGCGGTCGGATAGGCATTTTACATTTTCATGGCAACTTAAATGAAAAAGCATGAGGTCAACAATAAGCGTCTCTTTCCCAACCCAGGATTTTTATTTCCCATGAATCCAGTGTGAGTGGAAAAGTTCGCCTACTGGCAACACTTGATTGAGCACAGTGAACCCCACTGAGACCTGCCCTAGCTTCCTTCCTGCTGAACAAATCCCCCAAAACAGGTTACTCCTGCAATTATCAATAAGGGCATGGGCCCCTCTCCTGTGATCCTGTAATCGAATGAGTATGATTCCAGAGAGCTCATTTTAAGATTCAGGCTCTGGCCTGGCCATCCAAAGGCACAGATATTTTCAACACAGAAAACATGATGGAAGATCAGGGGATGGGGCTGGGTAACCTGGTAGGAGGCCCAAGAAGAGACGCTGTCTCAGTGAAGGAACACCGAAGCGGTGGTAAACTGGCCAGGCCTCCACTGGAAGCTTTATGAGGAAGGGGGACACACATCCTGTGCACCACAGTTTACCCCCATTTATTGAGCATGTGGATTTCATAAAATAAACAGTCACTGAATAAATTTATCTTTTCAGCTATAGATTCCAACTATATTAATGGTCAAATAAAGTGGACTGCATCTACTTTTTGAGAAGGAGCAAAGAAACTAGATTGGGAAAAATGAGACTTTCCCAACCCCGAGCCTGTTTGGTTTCTGTTTTTTAATTATGTAACAAGAATAACATTCAGCAGTGGGAAAGCAACTAAAACAGTAAAAGCGTCCTGGAAAATGCTCCAGATCCTTCCTATCCAGACAGAAACAGCAGTTTGAAGGGGTGGTTTATCAGGTGTATAAAGCAAGACCTAACTGAGGCTTGTTGCTAATCACAGACATACAAGGAGCCCAAACCAGCTCAGCTCTCACTGCCTGGGAGAGCCAAGAGACCCAATGTGCAAGGCCCATTATTATTATTATTTTTAAGCTGGATTCTGGCTAATTGGACCTAAAACATCTTTCTTTTGTGAGTTAATGATCACAGAATGTGTAGAGTCCTGCCAATACATTCCCAATATGTGGTATATACCTTTATATGGCTCTCCGGGCTGTCATATAGAAAGTAAGATGACCAAAAGTACAACCTGGGGTAACAGGATAAAATTAACCAGGACTTCTGTCAATTCAGCCGGCCATAGCTCACCTGCCGAGGAATTCATTCTTCCTAACGACAGTCCACAGGCAGAAGAAGAGGGCACAGGACAAGTCGGGAATGAAGGAGAGTGATGGAGAAAGGGAAAAAGATACAAGATCAAAAAGGATGACAAGCAGGCAGAAAAAATATACAGCACTCCCAACATGCACTCACTTACGGCGTTAGTTACGATACCAAATTAACAAGGTAGGATGTTCACAGTCTCAGACTAAATCTAAGTTTACAGAGAAAAACTCAAGAAACTTAAAAAAAAACTTGTTACATGCATAGTCAAATGCTACAAGAAAAAATAAAAAACCTTTCACACAAATTCATCAACCAGAAAACAGGAAGAATAAAACAGATTACAACTATCAAACAATTCTTTTTCCAAACAGACAGTAGCAAATAGTTTTTAGGAGCTCAGGTTTGTAAAACGCCATTCAGTTATTTGAAGCAGAGTCCGTTAAATTTTATAAAACATCGTCTAACATCCGACATCTCCACCATCTCACCACGGGAAATAGCCACCTTACTTATTCAAGCCAATCATTTAAACTCTACTTCACTCTCCGCTAAGTCTTTCTTAGAAAACAGGTTCCAATGGAATGAGTAAGTAGGAGCTTCCTAAATCCTGTCAGCCTTTCGCTGTGGCCTGCCTTACTTACACCTGTCCTTGATCAAGGAGAGTCATGGTTTATACTTAGCTCATATACATCACAATGCCCACTATGCTCTTTATAGAGATCCTGAATCTTACAAAACAATGCTTCCACAGCACTGTTTCCTGCAGGGCCTGACCTTGTGATTAAAATCCAAAACAAAGAGGGTCACCCAGCTGCCTGTGAATGAACAGCAGCTGCACCCAGCATTGTGATTCTTGCAAATGTACAACAATTTTTCTCTATTGTGTAAAAGAAATAATCACTAGACTAAAAATCCACCATGGTACAGTGTTAAATCTGATCATTTCTTAAACATGACTTAACAATGACCTTTTAGTATTTGCTGGAAACAAACACACCACACAAGGAGGTTGTCATACCTTTCTTGGACTTTCCTGCATTTAACAAAAACAAAAGGACAAAGATTTCATTCATTCTAAAGCTGACAAAGGAATAGTTCACAAGTTGTTCAAAAGCCAATAAGCATTCCAACTTCAGAAGCTGTTTCTCGGCTCTCTGTTTTACACTCTCCTCTCGTTCTGTTTGCCCGGCTCATGCTGTCAGTTCTATTAACAGTGCTGACTGAGTAAGGCTTATACTTACACCATCATCCTTGATGTATCCATTACGAATAGCAGCAAAAAAAAGGCATATTTAAGTTAATTGTGTAAGTTTAAAAGATGATTAAGTCTACTAAATGTGAGTTAATGAGCATATGCCAGGTATAATATTTTCAAAACCATGGAATTTTACTTGTATTTGCTATTTTAATGAAGTTAACAGGTACTAGTCAAACGATTCTAAATGAAGTTATGATCCATCCCTCTTGGTTTTTGTGAGCCACTGGTCTTGGCTGTGTAGGAAATCCTGCCAGTTTTACAGTCTGCTGGGGCTCTAAGAACTATAGTCCCTAACTTCTCTGGGTAGGGGAGCCAAAGGCACTAGGCTGCCCTTACACGGCACATCTCCTTAGACCAACAGGCATGTGATGGTTCTCCATTTCCTCAGAAGCTGCCCCATCAGCAGCATATGAAACTCTTCCAGAGGAACAGCACTTTATAGTTACAGCAGACAAAGACTGAAGCTGCATAAAGGACATATCAATGAAGAACAAGAGCCCAAAAGAAAAATCAAAGACAGATTTGGTTTTGCAGCAGAACATCAGTAATGCGGCCTAAGGGAATTAGCTCAGTTTTCCTGTATGAAACTGGCATGGGACTCCCATTACTTGAGGGGAAAGTAGATTAGGGTAACTGAGATCAAACCTTCCCTTGGTTTCACCATATTCTCACAAGAATCCTCTAAAACGATAATGGCTCTTGATTTTTGTAAATCTATTCATTTATTATAAAGGTCTAATTTTTCTTAGTCGTTTTTGTTTCTTTGGTTTTTTTGAGATGGAGTCGTACTCTGTTGCCCAGCCTGGATCTCCGCACACTACGAGCTCCACCTACTGGGTTCAAGCGATTCTCCTGCCTCAGCTTCCTAAGTAGCTGGGATTACAGGCCTGTGCCACCACGCCCAGCTAATTTTTGTATATTTAGTAGAGACAGGATTTCACCATGTTGGCCAGGCTGGTCTCAAACTTTTGACTTTGTGATCGGCGTGCCTCAGCCTCCCAAAGTGCTGGGATTACAGGCATTGAGCCACCACGCCCGGCCTTCTTACTCTTTGAGAAAATACTTTTATTTATTAATCTATTTTTTGAGACAGGGTCTTGCTCTGTTGCCTAGGCTATAGTGTGGTGGCATGATCACAGCTCATTGCAGCCTTGATTCCCAGGTTCAAGCGACCCTCCCACCTCAGCCTCCTGACTGGTTAGGACCACAGGTGCATGCCACCTCGCCTGTCTAATTTTTAAATTACTTGTAGAGATGGGATCTCACTGTGTTGCCCAGGCTGCTCCAACTCAAGCAATCCTCCCTCCTCAGCCTCCCAAAGTGCTGAGATTACAGGTGTGAGCCACCAAACCTGGCAAGAAAATACTTTTAGCGTGGAGTATAGTAACTTGTGATCCCACCCTCTTTCCCAAATGCTTGCTCTTTCTCTTAAACACCTGAAGTACATGAAAATGCTTAATGGTCCTTGTTGGTATTGTGGCCAATCTAAGCTTTCACGTCTTCCATCCATGGGAAAACGTATTTGAAAAGAAGTCTAATACACGCTTGTAATCCCAGCACTTTGGGAGGCCAAGGCAGGGGATCACTGGAGCCCAGGAGGTTTAGACCAGCTTGGGTAACATGACAAAGCCCTATCTCTGCCAAAAAAAAAAAAAAAATACAAAAATTAGCCAGGTGTGGTAGCACATGCCTATAGTCCCAGCTTACTCAGGAGGCTGAGGTGGGAGGATCACTTGAACCCAGGAGGCAGAGGTTGCAGTGAGCTATGATCACACACATTCCAGCCTGGACCAGAGTGAGACCTGCTCTCAGAAATAATATGTGTGTGTGTATATACATGTATTTATATGTAAATGTTACAGAAAAACATTTAAACAGACTTGACCCACAACTTAATAGCGATGAGAGCCAAAATAGACCAATTGATGTTTATTATTTATAAATATTAAAAGAATATTTTGAGCTTAAGAAATTATGGCAAAGAAAATAAAGTTCAGTGTATTTGATTCAAATATCACCATTGCAAATGTCTTTTACACACTATAAACCTATTACGAATACTATATCCTCTACTTTTAGTAATGATTTGAAAACCTCACTCCAGTTGATGTATCATATATACATATGCATACACGTTATATACACACATATAAACTTATATATGTATATGTAGTACATATGTATTATGTGCGTGTGTGTGTGTGTGTGTGTGTGTGTGTGTGTGTGTGTATTCCCCCTGCAAGGGAAAACCAGTGTTCTCTCTCAGCACCACTGGCAGAGAGGCCAGACAGCTAGATTTAAATTCCAGCCTGCTTAGAGGGAAGGGTTTCAATCCCATCAATGCATAAATGTATTTGGAGGTCAAATGCCTGCCATCCCCAAAGCATTTCCATTTATATCCTGGGCATTCCACCATTATTTCATTTACCACATTTTATTGAAATCATCTGTTCTGTGTCTTTCTTCCTCACTAGATTATAAGTATTTCAAAGGCAAGCTTCTTGTCATTAATTTGCATTCCTGGTACCTAGCATCATGCCTGCTCAAAAGTTAGGGCAATGTAACTTGTTGACTTAAAACTATTGTGTAAACATGAGAAATCTAATCCTCTAAGTGAGAAGCTCAGCCCTGGAACCACACTAATTTCTTCTAGCCCTAAGAAGACTATCTGAGATCCCCATTATAAATGCAATGCATTGTTACAAAAAAAAATGCTGAGAGTCAAAGTGTACACGAAACATAACAACTATGAAGTAGAAAAGCTCAAATCTACATTAAAAGGCCTATGAGAATTCCTTTCTGAGCCACTAGTGCTATATTTACCGTGTCAGTTCAATGACTCTTTGGCACAAGATTCATTAAACATAGTGGCTCAGCCACAACCCAGGTGAGTGTGATCTTGGTTAAGTGCCCTGGTAATCTCCTTGGATCTCGCTGGTCTCACTTTTCTTTCTATTAATCAAATGGGAAGGTTAGTAATTCTCTAGGGTTTTTTCTGGTGTGAGAGTTCTATCAAATCTATAAAGTACCATGGGAATGTTTAAAATGTACCAGCTGTATGCATAATAGGAAAAGTTATACATCCCTCTCAAAAGAGAACACATCAAGAGTAAAATTAGGCCTTTGGCTGATCTCTCCTCTAACCATCCCCACCCTTGTTCTCACTTCCCTCCCCTGAAGAAGGCTAATGCTTAACAAAAGACCATGGTATTTGATTTAAAAGGTACGTACCTCTGAGCATCCTCCGAGATTCTGAGTCTTTGGCCATGGCTGCCAGTGAGGGAGGGAGCACACTTCCACAGCTGTTACTCTGTCCTAGGGGCAGGTGAGCCTGCGGGAAGCAGGAGGGAGTACTTCAGGCAAGCTACAGGCTGAATGGACCTTTAGCAAACGGCTCCATCCCTGTTTCCAAAGCTCTTATCTAAGCGTACAGGGCAGAGAAAGTAGGTCTTTGCGTTTCATTTGTTGATGCTAAGTTGTAAAGGCCAGTCACTGGCCCTCCCAAGAAGCTCCAGCATAGTCACAATATCACAGCACTTCCTCCAACAGCAGCAATTCCAATAGTGAAGACAGTTGGGGAACACACTGTGCAAAACCACCTAAAAGAATGGCTGAAAGTCCTTCATGCATAAGGAGCAGAGGGCAGAGGCAGGGCCAAGGATGCATGCGCACCATGCAGAAGAACAGGGAACAGCTACTCTTGTTATGAATGCACCCATTTTTATCTACCCTCAGTTTTGTGAGAGGCTGAAACTGAAGAAACCTATTGACACCCTAATAGTTTTGGCATTTTCAAAAAATAGCAAAATTCTTCATGTAGATAAAATACATTTGAAACACAAATTTACATAACAGATGAAAACAAAGTTACTCTGATTAAGTGCTAGGGGAGGGCTCAAAAGCCTGTCTCATTCAGAACCTCCTTTACACCTGCCTCTTCTCTTCCACAATGATCCCCTCAGGCATGTCGGCAGACCTGGAGGGAGAGCTGCTGGGCGTCAGATCGCATAGGTTCACATTCCACTCCACTACATACCAGCCCAGGGCTCCTTGATTACTCACTTAGCCTTATGACACCTCACTTTATCCATACATACAACTGGGATGATAAGCAATACTCTACTGCATAATGCTGCTGGGATTTCAAATGAGACAATCCACATAGAAGGCTCAGCCCGGGGTCAGCCACATGAAAATGTCTGAATAAATACTTGTTGCGGTTATTCCTGGAACAGAGAGGCTACATTCTATCTTATCTCCGGATGTGGGATGCAGCCACGAGGAGTCTGTCATGTAACTGAATTCCATTCATCGTCTGGGTCCTTCTGGTTGAAAATACCCTGAAATATGTGCTTTGGCCCCAGAGCATACAATTTCAGGTGTCCTCTGAACAGGTAGAAAATGCAACTTAGTCCTGATGTCTAACAAGTAAATTTAATGAGTTACTATTTAGCACTTTTCTTAAAAGGCCTTTGCATGTCAGTGAATATAATGACAATAAGACTCATGGAATGGGAAGCCCGTGCTTTCTCCCGTGTCCTACCTTTGGGGTGATGCTTCTCCCCATAGTAGCACTGTTGAAATGTGGGGAGATGGAAGATGTGGTTTTCTTTCGAGGCAAAGTATCACTCAGATAGAGGCCTTCTTTATGCTGTTTTTTCCTTTCTTCCAGACTTCTAAAGTGCTTTAAATGCAAATGTAAGGCAAAATAGCAAAACTTGACTAGCTGTAATAGGTGACTAAAGAAATGAAGAATTATGCATTTACAAAAAAAATTTGGAATTTTAACAGAATTTTTCTTATTCAACATACACTGTGTTTGCTGTTAGACTTGAGCTAGTATGTGATTAGATACTAAACACTGTAAAAATTTAGACTGAACCTAGAAATCTTTAAAATTCCACCTTTCACGTCTGTAGAGCCTGCCACTTGGGGCCTCAGGACAGCTTACAACTTACTATGATGGTTGCCATGTGGATGGCAGAACAGCCCGTGGACAAAGCACATAAGAACCTTCTCCCCTTCTCTGTCTGGGCAGTTCTGTGTGATGGCACAGACACCAGTGTGAGGAGGACGAGAAAGGCGAGGAAGGAGAAGATGAGGAGAGAAAGCGAGGAAATAGGGAGGTTGTTTGAAAGTTGTAATAATATTTCAGTCACATAAACACACTCAAAATCCACTTAAAGTTTCCACAAAAGGTATCTTTTAAGGTTACTTTTGATGTAAAAAGACCTTTGCTAAGGAGCCCCTACAGTAATCTAATGGACTATTTATTTTTATTTTCAGATTTTTTAAGGCAAGATTTTTGTCCACTTGAAACTTACGCAAATTTTTCTTGGCCTCCACCTAGAAATGTCTTTGATAGTGATATGATTTCTTGTTTGGGTGATGGGTGCACCAAAATCCCAGAAAACATTACTAAAGAACTTATCCATGTAACCAAACACTACCTGTTCTCCCTAGAACTATGAAAATAAAAAAAAGAAAGAAAAAACACAAAAATGAGCTCAAAAAATTGCTGAAATATATTTGAAACATATAGAAAAGAACAGAGGATAATTTAAGAGATATTCATATTCCCACCACTCAGCTTCACTAAATCTTAACATTGCTTTTTTTTTTTTTTTAAAGAAATACAACATATATACATACATACATATCAAAGTGATTTCTAAATTAAAGGTTCTTCAGGTCTGATCCTTTTAAGGTCATTTTAAAAGCTCATGCTTTTGAAATGCACAAAAATTAATGCAAATATGAGTTACCAAATTTATAAACAGGCTTCAAATATGCCAATCATAAAAAATCTGCATTTTAACTTTGTAATTAACTGTTTATACTAGCTAATACATTTATTAAGAGCTATCTGCCAGGTATGATGCCTTATATGTATTATCTCATTAAATTTTTATAATAATCCTGTGAGGTAGGAACTATTACTGTCTCCAGATTACAGATGAGGGACCTGGGGTGGCCATCACACAGCTGGAAAGTGGCAGAGCTGGAATTCATGGCCAGGTAGTGCATACTAAAATGATAATAACACTTAACAGTTTGGCTGATTAATGCTCCTTATAGACAGAAAAATGACATCAGAACTCTTCAATCTAGCTCCCACTATGACCAAATATTACAAATTCTGAAATTCATAACTTTCCAACATTCCACAATGGTAGCTTAATAAAATAGAAAAGAGCCCCAATGAAAATGCAATGAAACTGAAATTTGGCAGAAAACAGCAGGTTGGTCAACTGTGATTGTTTAGAGATGTCTTGAATGAAGTTGGCAAAGAGATAAAGCTAACATCAAAACTGAAGACATTTAGGTCTCCCATTCTCCTTGTTCCTTCCATGTATACGTAACTTAATTCATCCTCCTTTCACCAATATCCTTTCATATCAGCCCAGAGGGCAGTAACCTTAAGGCAGCAAGAGATAGAGTCCTTTAACAAACAGTAATTGATGGTAAAGGCAACTTCAAGCAACATAGGGCTAAGCAGGACCAACCAGAGCTCACCTACATGGGGGCAATGACTCTTTAGGATCTTTAGGCACCAAATTCCTGTAGGTATCTGATTATAGTCGAAAGGAAGTCTCAAAATAGATTTTACTTTTGAACACCCGAGCATTCATATATACTGAGAGTTCTAAAAGGAAGGCAACATTTAGAGTAAAAAAAAATTTATTTAAAAATCTGGTGAAAAGAAAAACTGGATTGATGGACCAAATGCACTACTTGTGGTGTGACCTTGGACAAGCTACTTAACCTCACTGAACCTCAGTTCCCGAAACTGCAATATACAGATAATTTTTACTTCATAGGATTGTTAGAAGAATATAAAGAGATACCTGTAAAATGTTTAGCAAATTCTGACACAGTAACAAGGAATGATGTCTATTACGGTTTCAACTCTGTATAATAAAAATATTTTGTGTTGATGTCATAACTCTTCATAATACAGATTTTATGGAAATGCCCATGAGTATTTTGAGAGATATCTGAGAGAAGCTGCAATGTTTTGGTTGAATGGTAACTGAAGCATGAGGGTATCAAAAGTGTTCAAATATATATATCAAAGCCAGTAGGGGATACTCAAGCTATCAAACCTTTACAACAATTTTAACACCCTTAGAACACACTAAATGTTCTTAAGAGAAAAGAAAATCAGGGAAGTATCAACTTGCCTTTTTAAAAATGCCTTTGGAAAAGTAGAAGCAAAGAGTCCATATAAGTAACTCTGGTGTGAAGATAACATTCCCAAACCCTAAATTCCAGTTCCTAATTACCTGTTGCTCCTGCTGCTGCTGCTGCTGCCTTCTGTGTTTCTTAGCTGGTAGAGGAGGAGGTGTGTCATTTAAAGGTAAAGGATCGACAGATGTAGCCATGAATTCAGGCCATGGGGCTGATGTATGTTGAGTGATAGGATGAGGAGAAAGGGTGGAAGAAAACACAAATCCAGAATAGACAGATGATCTTCGCTTTATAGGAGAAAGAAAAGGTATATATGTGTCCACACGAAATGAAAGAATAAGACATAGAAATGAAATTGACAGTTTGATTTTTTTTTTTTAATTTTACTTAAGAAGTCATAAGTGATGGGCAGGACCTTTCAACTTAGTCTCTTATTAAAATCCCACACTGTAAGCGATTTGGATCACCGAAGGTATTTTAATATACTATTGCTGGCCCCTCCTCAAGAAGGCTTTTAAAAGGCCTTATATTTAAAAGCATCCATGTCACAAAACAAAATAGAAAACAAAGTCAAACCGAAAAGTCAACTCAAATCAGCAATTTTAAAAAGGCTTTTTAATTTATAAGAAAACTGACAGTGCTAAGACACAAAACTTATTTCTTTGAACTTACTTCTCCTAGTACTCCACTCTGTAGCATAAACTTCATGGTTTCTAGGATTTTTATTGGTGGAGCTGTACCCCCAAATTGGTATGCGTTATAAACTCAGCCTTACCCTGCTCCCCTGGCCAAACAGAAACATGTGTCATGCACACACTCATGGACCTCATTTTCAGTTGGCCGTGGGTTAATTTCTGACATGAAGAAAAGCAGTGAACGAATGAAACGTCATGCCTACACACCTCTTTACTCTGTGGCTGGCTCGCCAGCACAGCTGTGGCAGGCTCAGTGGCAACAGCATCAGCATCAGCAGGAAACTGAGTGGAAGGGGATAGATTCGTGGAATTGCCACATGGCTCATTAATCTCAGTTACACTGATATAGCCCTAAAAGGAGGAATTCAGAAGTTAAACACAAAGAAAGCAAAAGCTGAGGCATGCGAGAGTATTAATGTTCCCAGTACAATGAAGTTAGCTTGGAGCGGCACAGCCAGATATCGTGGTATTATCAAATGTTTCATTAAGAGAATAGTCAGCAATTATAATGGATTTACGTTACTTGATCTTGAAAATTGGCATTCTAAATATTAAACATAATTTTTCTGACGAAATCAAGATAATTGTATTATAAATAACTCAACACCTTCTATTTTAAAATATCCAGAAGTATCAGCAGTCATTCTGTTGATGGATTAAGGTTGTCACAACATATATATTTAAAGTAATAGCACATCAAAAGATCCAAGATGTAAAATTGACAAGGCAATCACTTACTCCCTAATTCAAGAGCCTTTTCCACAAATCTTCATTCTTAGGTTTTCACCTTTTTTGTTTCCCGATGAATTAGAGTGTGAGGAAAAGTGGACTGAGGGCTACTGGGTTTTACACCAAGAAAACATTCATAAAACAGTAATTTATTTGTAATGGTTTCCAGCTTTTGGGTGTCTCAACCAAATGAGAATAAAAAGAACACTGTCCTCTCATGCAGGTGAGCCTTCCCTAGCAAAACAAATGTGTGCATGCACAGACACACACAGACACACACACACGGTCCTGAGGTGGAGGTGCAACCATGGTATGTCTCAATTAAGGCGGCCTCCCTAACCCCCATCTCTACCCAAAGGACAGAGAATTTCCAGTTACTTTGGAACTCAGTAATTCAGTTCTGGCTTCAGCTTAGAGAAAATATCCACAGATCAAAGTATCTGAGAAGCAGAACTCCTGAATATGTATCTGTGGAAAAGGCACTTGTCAATTTTCATGGAAAGTAATTATATAGACCATTCATGATTTCCACCACACCAATAAGACAGTGTGAAAAAATACATGAAATAACATCTCTCTTTTAAAGGTGAAACTGAGTTAAATTGTACACATAGATTCTTCTGTAAGCCCATCCATCCTTTTACAAATTTCAGGCTGAAATCAAGGTGTTTTTTAGTAAAAATTTTCTAAGTAAAAAAACCTTGGTTTTGGTAAAAACCTTGAAAGGATGGATAACGAAGTAGAGAATGCTAGAGCTGCCTGTTTATAAATTGGATGTATCAGAGATGTGCACTTCAGAAAGTAGGACAGATATCATGTCAAGTTTAAACTGAAGAAAAGAAGTCGTGAACGAGGTCAAGTTCACTGAGTACGTAATACTGAATCAGAAAGAAAATGGACAATTTTGGGTCTTTCTTTTGCGCGTTAATAGTAGACTATTTCAAAGCCGAGGTTTAATTATTTATAACAGTCATAAACCATACAATTTAATTAATTGTTTCAAAAATGTAAACTGTTAGTAAAACCTGGGAGCTCTTTAAAACAGGTTATAAATGAATCAGCCCTTTAAAAAAGTAAAAGAGAGAATGAAAGAGAGAGCAGAAGAAAAAAAAAAAAAGAAAAACATCTTGTGAGCCAAGTCTGCTTGGTACATGAAAGTGGAGACAGCACAAGAATTGCTGTGTTCTCATAGAAACTCACTGTTGTGCTTAACAAGCGGAAGAGCTGCAGATACACAGCAATAGTAAAAAAACCAAATGTGCTTTTGACATCAGGATGCCTGCAGGAAACAAAGTACCAGCTCATTAACTGAAAAGGGAAGACTTCGTTCTTCAATTAAGAGAGGAAGCAACTTTAGAGCCCGTCAATTCATCTGGATACCATAAGCTCTTCGGACTCTTTAGTCCAGAGTCAACTCCCAATCTTCCCTCTTAAATGATTCCTTCCCCAGTCTTCCCTATCTCAGTAAAAGGTACTTACCATCTACCTCATTATTCAAACTGGAATAATGGCATGATTCCAGACTTTTTCCTTTATTTATTTCATCCCAACATCCAATCTATCAGCAAGAACCGTCAACTCTACCTCCAAAATACCTCCTAGTCCAGCGAATTCCCTCCATCTCTCTGCCATCCTCCAATTCAAGCCCCCAGCATCTCTACTGCAATCATCTCCACACTAATTTCCCTGCATCTCCTTCTCTTACTCTTTATGATCCAGTAGTCACAGAGCAGCCCAGAGTGATCTTTAACAAGTGGATAGCAAATGTCACCTCCCTGCTTAAAATCACTTAAAGGCCTCCCATCACTCATGAAGTAGATCACATTTCTTTAACAAGACTCACAAGACCTGCCCCTACCCACCGTGCTAACATTAACTTAGGCCACAACATTCCATTCACAACCACGCTTTGTTCATTCAACCTGAAAGGTCCATGTTCTGAATAATGAAAAGAAGCTATGAAACTGAATGATCTAATAAAGCTTTGGAGAAAATGTTTCACAGAATGCTTCTGAGGTACACATGTAGTCACGCTTATGTGATGAGCATTTCACTTCATATACTTATAAACACAAAAATATTTTCTATGTAAGAGTCTTAACTCCACTGTCTAAATGGGTTTTTGGATTATGCAAACACTTATGCAGAAGCAAGACTTTCTTTTAGCTTTTTAGGAAAATAGTAAATATAAAGAATATAAACTATTTTTTCTCAGTTATAATTTTCCAAATTAGAGTTAAAATATTCTCTCAATGTAGCAATGAAGCTGCTGAAGATACCTGGGTGTGGGGGAAGTGGTGATGGGAATTGGGGAAAGATAGATATTGGGGATAAAGAGTGTGTACAGCTTACTGTAAATAGGACTTTCCAGTTCAGAGGTGAAAATAGCAGAAACAACAGTGGGGCGGGGTGGGAAGATAGAGAAAAGAAAGAAACCTGACCACATTCTCAAGTGTTTGCAGGAATTTTCATGTTCTACAAGATTTGGGAGAAGGAGAAGTAAAACAAGAGAGGGGAGAGAGAAAGGAGACTCAGGAAGGAAAAAGCAGAATTTAAGACTCATCTTGGTCTGGATCTTACATTTTTTGAAACGCCAAATTAAGCTACGATGTCGCCAGCCAGCAAAGTAAAGACACACACACACACACACACACACACACACAATGTGCATCTGCGTTAGATACAAGATAATCTCTGAAATCCTAAAAGCAACATAATGAAAGGCAAGAAAACCATATAGGCATTGGGTGCTTTCAAGGTCCCATGAGTTAATATTTTTATTATTCAGCTAATCACATAAAGCTGAGATACATGTCCTGATTTCTAAGGCAACATAAAGTGACATGTAAAAATCATAGCTTACCTCCTTTAAAGTATTGGGGTTAACGGGAAACCCTTTCCCCCCAGAGAGGCTGGAGTATTTCTTTTCCAAATTACAAAGATTCTCCTTTTCCTGAAGGAATACAAAATCTATTAAACTTAGTCAACCTTGGATACAACTGAGAAACACAGTGATTTGCATCAGAGACCAACATCAGAATCTGACACAGTTCCCCCATTTCTATTTCCTCTTCTTATACTCAGTCAAAACTTCACATCTGTATACTGGAGGTCATCTTCTGCTCACTGATATGATGCATGAATTGTTTTCAAACATAATTCGCTCTATAACCTAATAAATTTGGGTCACAGCTTGTGTTTTAAAAAAGAATGGGCTGCTCTATTTGAGGCAAGGATGGAAGAAGGAGCCCTCAGAGTCCTTCTCACCCCTCTTTCACTTTTTTCTCTTCCTTTCTTTCTAGGTTGTTTCTAGTTTTGTTTGGTTTTATTGCTATTATGGAAAAAGCTACTTTAAACAGTCTTGAACAAGTTTCTTATGAAGACAACTTTTCATTTATATTGTGTAAATATATAGAAGTGAAGTTGCTAGGTCACAGATGAATGTATGTTAAAAAAACTTCTACAAAGTTCTCTGAAAGGACTGTACGTCTGTACTCAAGTAAGCAACGTATGAAAGTTCTAGTTCCTTCATATTCTTGTCAGTGTTTGAAATTTTCTCTTCTGTACATTTTAGTTTATGAGGTGGAATTACATTGTTGTTTGAATTCATATTTCCTTGATGACTAACGATGAGTATTTTCCCATATAACTTTTTGGTTCTTCATATATGTTCTTTTATAAAATGTCTATTCAAGACTTTCGTCTGTTTTTTTTTAAATTTATCGATGCATCCCTATTATCGATGTGTAGGAGTTTTTAACATGTTCTGGATACCAGTCTTTTGTGATTTCTTTTAAGAAATTTTTGCTTACTCAAGGTCATAAAAGTGTACTTTGACTCATATTTTCTTCCGGAAGCTTTATCATTTTAATGTTTATGTTGAGGTCTCTGATTTTTCTTAATGAATTTACATATATCATATGATGACACTGAGGTTTTTTTTTCCATGTTGACCCAGTTGATCTAGCCCAATTTCTTTGAAAGACTTGTTTTGGTGCCTCTGTCGAAAATCAAAAGACAGTATAAATGTATGGGCCCCTTTTTGGACTGTCAGTTCAGTTTCATTCATCTATTTAATATATGCCTATTAGTATGGCAGCACCAACCTGTATTTTTTTTTTTTTTGAGACGGAGTTTCGCTCTTGTTACCCAGGCTGGAGTGCAATGGCACGATCTCGGCTCACCGCAACCTCCGTCTCCTGGGTTCAAGCAATTCTCCTGCTTCAGCCTCCTGAGTGGCTGGGATTACAGGCGCGCACCACCATGCCCAGCTAATTTTTGTATTTTTAGTAGAGACGTGGTTTCACCATGTTGACCAGGATGGTCTCGATCTCTTGACCTCGTGATCCACCCGCCTCGGCCTCCCACAGTGCTGGGATTATAGGCGTGAGCCACTGCGCCCGGCACCAACCTGTCTTAAATGGCTCCAGAGTAAACCTTGAAATAAAAATACAAATTCTCCAACTTTGTTCCTGTTCAAAGTTGTTTTGTCTATTCTAGGCCCCAATATGTAGTTGATTCCTATTATTTGCAGTAGCTACGTTCTATAATGTTGCCACAAACACTGAATGAGTGAATGCTG
Organism: Saguinus oedipus; assembly: GCA_031835075.1. Taxonomy (NCBI): domain Eukaryota; kingdom Metazoa; phylum Chordata; class Mammalia; order Primates; family Cebidae; genus Saguinus; species Saguinus oedipus. The sequence goes on along the minus strand of CM063184.1, from coordinate 95,910,834 downwards.
AACCACTGCTCCTAAAAAAAATACAGGGTTGGGTTCCTGCAAGCTTCTAGTCACAATATTTTCATCAACTAATCAATATTAAACTTTCTTTAACGTGTGCTTCTGTTTGAAGACACCTTACTTAATATTACACACCATTATGTAACATATTATACTATACATTAAGATGGATATTGCTGATTCGTTAACATCGAACAGACAGTCAGCAACAGTGTAACAGCATGAATGAAGCTCATCTAACACACGTATTTTCTCCATTGGGCACATCACAACCTTCTTGCATTTAGGAGCATTTATTCACATGTAATCACCATGCTTAGGAGGCATTTTACATGGCAAATCACCAACAAAAACCCAAAATGTAAAAACATGGCATTGAATAATCCACAAAAATGACACTGGTTTACAGTACGAGCGATAAAACAAGAAGGTGGGATGCTGCCTTGTTCAACCTCAGCTGGGAATGTGCATATTGGCCAACTCAAAAGTTTCACCACTCCGTGCATTTCTGTGAACGTCTACAAAAGGGCCACAAATACTCATTTAGGGGTTACAAACACATTTTAGCAAGTAGACATAATCACAAATACTGAATCCCTGAATAATGAAGATCAACTGTAAATTTTAGCATCAACTTGTCAATTTCTAGAAAAGTCTATTGGGATTTTGACTGGGATTAAAATGTATCTATAGATCAGTTTAGAAAAATAAATATATTAATACTTATAGACTACCATTTTTATAATCAAATTGTCTTTTATATATTTTTAATGGGAAAATACTGTATCTGTGATGTGCTTACCCATTTTATAAAATCTATCACTAAGTGTTTTTCTCTTTTTTTGGTTAAAATTTTAAATATTAAATACTACATATTACAGTATCTAATTTAGGCTGTGCCTTTGAATATGGTGTTCAAAAGGTAAAACAGCAGTGAGGACGCTAATGGAAACAGTTCACCCCTGGAACAGGGGATAGGGAGGGAAAATAAAGCTGCATTTAAAGCCTTCTAGGTGGGAAAAGGAGGAAGATCGAAGCTGTCAGAAATATGTGCAGAGTGCAGAGGTACCTCAAGTGGGCTCATAATTCTATGCAAAAGACCTACGTCCTCTCTCTCTCTCTCTCTCTTTTTTTTGAGACAAGGTCTTGCTCTGTTGCCCAGGCTGGAGTGCAGTGGTGTGATTGATCTTGGCTCACTGCAACCTCTGCCTCCCATGTTCAAGCAATTCTCCTGCCTCAGCCTTCTGAGTAGATGGGATGACAGGTATGTGCCACCATGCCCAACTAATTTTTTTGTATTTTTAGTAGAGATGGGGTTTCACCACGTTGGCCAGGCTGCTCTTGAACTCCCGACCTCAAGTGATCTGCCCGCCTCAACCTCCCAAAATGCTGGGATTACAGGCGTGAGCCACAGTGTCAGGCCTTCCTCCTTCTTAACCTAAAATAGCTAAGAAGGGAATGAACACTCATTTATTTTAGGTGGGACTGTGGTGCAGCTTTGTCCTTTAATACTTTCTTCTGGATTTGGTCCTTCTCTGCATCCCATTCTGAGTCTACCACACCTTTTCCTGGTCCCAAGTGTCATATTCCTAATGGAGTGGCTTGAATGCAGGGATTGGATCTGAGGCTAGCCCCATCCACTTTAACGTTTGGTGTCTTACTGCCGGAATGAAACTAGAGACCACGTCAGAAAGTTAGGGTACAGCTTGTTTTCACTGTCTTTGGGCGAAGACATCCCTCTGCAGGCAGTCACTTTAGGTGCTGGGCCAGAAGATGACATAGTCTCTTTGGTGAGGATAATCTTGCCATTCCTCTGACCGTGCCACATGGAGTATCTACCTACCCAATTAATTCAAACTAAATGCAGTGTGACATTTGCTAGAAAGACCCTCACACAAATAACTGGATTTCAAAACACCAGGTCAGCTGTGCCAAATATTTGACAGTAGTAAAAAGGACATTTTTCCTTAAGTCCACCTTAAGTTGATGTTAGAATGCATTTTAACTGTTTGATGAATAACTTTTTAAAAGAGGAAAATAATAATTTAAAAATACAAATTTTCTATAGTTTAGATTTTTACAATGTGAAAAAAGCATGAAGAAAATATCCTTGCTTGGGCCGGGCGCGGTGGCTCACGCCTGTAATCCCAGCACTTTGGGAGGCCGAGGCGGGTGGATCACGAGGTCAAGAGATCGAGACCATCCTGGTCAACATGGTGAAACCCCGTCTCTACTAAAAATACAAAAACTAGCTGGGCATGGTGGCGTGTGCCTGTAATCCCAGCTACTCAGGAGGCTGAGGCAGGAGAATTGCCTGAACCCAGGAGGCGGAGGTTGCGGTGAGCTGAGATCGCGCCATTGCACTCCAGCCTGGGTAACAAGAGCGAAACTCCATCTCGGAAAAAAAAAGAACACATCCTTGCTTATTTCTAAATGGTAGTTAATAGTTCAAGTATCAGATTATTAATGTGGAGGATTAAACAAAAAAGTATACAAAAATCTTACTTAAATTGTACAGCATTCACTATTAAAAGGTATTCACTTTAAAGGAGGCAGCTTCCCTAAAGTTGGAAGCTATGTTTCCCTGTGGTCAGTGCTGAAAAGGAAATACTTACTCTTTGCAACATCATTATTAAATTATTCTTTTCTTTCACAAAATGATCTTGTTCTCTCTGAGCCTGCTGAACAATGTGATTGGCTTGCTTTTTCAATGCAGAAATTTTTTCCTGGAGAAAAAGAGATGATCATAGGAAGATGAACGTTAAACATTCAAAGGTTTGCCTGTCTGTCCTAGAAAAGGGAGAAAAATATTTTCGCAACTGGAATAACGGTGACTACCTTTATTTGATGGTGGGCAGTGATTATTACCAAGAGACTGTGAGGCATTTCTTTGACCTGTCAGCCTCAATACTTTCTTTACTTAAGACTAATGTATAATATAGTTCAAGTGATTTAAAACCTATCTTGAAGAACCCAGAAGTCAACAGGAAATCCTGTTTTAGACTATCAATGAATTTTTTACATGTTGGGTACGCCTCATGAGAAAAAAAAATGGAATTTCTCATTTAAGCTGAGACTTTAAGAAAACACTTTCTCTTGTCTTTCCTTTCCTCAATTTTATTGGTTTAGTACAGAGTCCTGGGTGTGATTCTAAATTCTGGAACAAAGTTGAATTCTGGGCTGGATATCTGAGTGCTAGGGGGTTGGGTGGAGTCAGCAGTAATCTGCATGGCATTCTCCTAATGGTAATAAGCTATCAGCCAGTTTTCTTTTTTTTTTTTTTTGAGATGGAGTTTCGCTCTTGTTACCCAGGCTGAAGTGCAGTGGCACGATCTCGGCTCACTGTAACCTCCGCCTCCTGGGTTCAGGCAATTCTCCTGCCTCAGCCTCCCGAGTAGCTGGGATTACAGGCATGCGCCACCATGCCCAGCTAATTTTTGTATTTTTAGTAGAGACAGGGTTTCACCATGTTGACCAGGATGGTCTCGATCTCTTGACCTTGTGATCCACCCGCCTCGGCCTCCCAAAGTGCTGGGATTACAGGCTTGAGCCACCGCGCCCGGTCCAGCCAGTTTTGAGAACTAATGAGCAATGAAAACAGAGAAAACTCCAAAATATACTTTGTTCATAGAATTATTCTGAACCCAGTTACTATAATTGCAAAAGAAAATAATTTAAAACAAATATCTGAATTCCTGATTTTCTATGCCTTGGTTTTCACATGAATGCAAAAAATCGGTATTATTCCTAAATGCATCTACAGCATTATGTAACAATGACTGTGATGTGTCTCAACTCGTCTATTTTGGAACACCATTTGCCACATACATGGCAGACTCCGTCATCTGCCAAATGTGATATTCAGACAGACATATGTCGTAGCTACGTTAAACAGAAGGATTTTTTGATTTTCCACATTGAATGACGCCTGGCAGAAGTACCTTTCTAGAAACGATGTTCCGTTGATATTCGGCCACTTCACGCAGGAGCTGCTGCGTCAGCTTCTCCTTCTCTTCATCTAGACGGCTTTCATGTTCAAGCTGCTGGAACTCCAGGTCTTCAAAGTGTTTGCTTTCAACATCCAACAGGTCAGCATCCTTTGGAGAAAAGGAGATGAAAACAAGACACACAGAGATAACTACCGCCCTCTTAATGTGAGAAAGTTATTAAAAGCAGTTGGTACGAGACACCTTTCCAATTACAATACTGACCAGGGTTAGAACATAACACTCTTTTGAAGTGAAGTCCCAGAGTGTGACTGTTAGACGGAACTGAAAGGGGTGTGCTGGGGTGGGGTGGGCAGCATTTATTTCACCCTCAGTTTGAGACTTCTCTGTGGAGGTGAGAATTCCTGCTTTAAACCCACTGGGTGGTTTTAAAATGGAGAGAGAGGTATAAAAACAACTCAGTAAATAACCTAAACATAATCTACAGTCGAAAGGTGTAACATAGTGTCTTAAGAAAATTCTTCTTGTCCAGGTGCAGTGGCTCAAACATGTAATCCAAGCACTTTGGGAGGCTGAGGCAGGTGGATCACCTGAGGTCTGGGGTTTGAGACCAGCCTGGCCAGCATGGTGAAACCCCATCTCTACTAAAAATACAAAAATTAGCCAGGTGTGGTGGCGGGCCCCTGTAATCCCGGCTATGCAGGAGGCTGAGGCAGGAGAATCGCTTGAACATGGGAGGCAGAGGTGGCAGTGAGCTGAGATCGGGCCACTGCACTTCAGGCTGGGTGACAAGAGTGAAATTCTGTCTCAAAAAAAAAAAAATTAAAAAAAAATGTTTTTCTTTCCACAATTTTTCATAGAAAATAAGACGAATGTGGATATTCAAGAGTCAAAAGTGGCACATGTACAGACCACAGGAACCTAAGAGGGATACATGTACTCCAGATGGCACACAACACAATCTGCTGGACTGTGAAGAAAAAAATTAGACCTCCTTCACACTTGTTTTCAATTATTTCTTTTTCAGTTTCTCAACAAATGTTTTCTAAGGTAAACACAGTAGCAGAGTATGTATACATGATTTTAAATATATACATCCTTTAGGCATGCACAATATATATATATATATATATATATATATATATTTATAACAATATGGATTGTAATTTTATTAAAGGGATAGGCAATCAAACACTTTTGGGCACGGGCTCTAGGTGAGGATGATGTGTCAGTGAAGATTTCACGATTGTAACAATTGTATTGCTGTGGTGGAGAGTGCTGATAAGGATATGCATGTGTGGGGCAGAGAGTGCTGATAAGGATATGCATGTGTGGGGCAGAAGGAATATGGGAAATCTCTGTAACTTCTACTTGGTTTTGCTAAAAATCTAAAACTGCTGTAAAAAATAAAGTATATGTTTTTAAAATTAGAAACTAAGCTTTTAAAGCCAGGTGTCTATGAACCTACTAAAATTATGTACACACCTTTTTACTGGGAAGTGTAAACAAAGCTTTTGTGAGGCACAAAGGGAGACTCAAAATGTTAAACACCACCACTCTCACAATAAACTTGAAGACATTTAAGGAAGATCAGACATCATGAAAATCAGATGGTCTAGAAAAGGCGTTCTCCAACCCATGAGATACTTAAAGACAGGAATAGATTTACGCATGTACATTAATGCAGGGATTGATACATGTTAAAAGATTCTTCTCCAATTTACTTTTTTTATTTTTAAACCCTCTGATTTTTGGAGCCTTTAATATTATTTATAAATGGGGTATGTTCAGGAGGTCGCTTTCTTGTTGCTCAGGCTGGAGTGCGGTGGCACAGCACAGCTCAGCTGCAGCCTTGACTCCCAAACTCACGCAATCTTCCTGCCTCAATCTCCCAAGTAGCTGGGACTACAGGTGCAAACCACCATGTCCGGCTAATTTTTGTATTTTTTTTTTTGTAGAGGGGGCAGTTTTGCCATATTGCCCAGCCTGGTCTCAAACTCAAGTGATCCACTCACCTCAGCCTCTACTCTCCTGGGATTACAGGTATAAGCCACCACACCCAGCCAGATTTTTTATCAATATAAATTTATAAATAACCTATGTCCAAAAGAAGAGGAAGCCAGGCTCTGTGGCTCACAGCTCTACATAGCTAACACAGCCAGAACATTTTTCGGTGGTTTTTCAATCAAATCATCAAAGAGGGTTGAATAAATAATTATATGCTAAGTTATCTCTATATCAATATTCAACCCCAGCCCCACTCTGGTTTTCACATTAATGATAAAGCAAACCTTCTGATAAAATGGAATGTATTTCTAACTTCTCCAGTGACTTTTACTCCAGGGATGACCCATAGAAGAGCTAGTATCTACTGTGTAATTACAACCACTAGTACAGCAGCAAGACTATCATGTCAACACAGGCGGAATTCTCAAAGCTTAAGAGCTGGAAAAACACAATTTGAAAAACATATTCAACATTTCTTTTTTTTTTTTTTTGAGATGGAGTTTCACTCTTGTTACCCAGGCTGGAGTGTGATGGCACGATCTCGGCTCACCGCAACCTCCGCCTCCTGGGTTCAGGCAATTCTCCTGCCTTAGCCTCCTGAGTAGCTGGGATTACAGGCACGCGCCACCATGCCCAGCTAATTTTTTGTATTTTTGGTAGAGAGGGGGTTTCACCATGTTGACCCGGATGGTCTCGATCTCTTGACCTCGTGATCCACCCGCCTCGGCCTCCCAAAGTGCTGGGATTACAGGCGTGAGCCACCGCGCCCGGCCTGAACATTTCTTAACACTTCTTTACATTTTATTTGGCCCAAGAAAAATATGCGCTCAATTTCAAGTTTTTGGTTGACATTTCAACTTTATCAGACATTTCAAATGTATAACTTCTAAAAGAATTAATGAATTAAGAAATAACTCAAGTGTTTTGTCTTAAAACAATATCCGAAGTTTTGAAATAATACTCTGGCTGACATACAGGTACATACACTCAAGTTTATAAGGTCTTCCAATTAAGCTTGGTTTGTGGCCAGAAATTATTGAGATTTTAAAAAAAGGAATAAGCAAGCCCTTTTTCTGGCTTGTAAGTAATCTTCAAAGTGGGCATATGTCTCACAACATGTACACTTTGCTAGACAATTGCTTACTCCTCAACTGGTTAATTATGCAACTCATGTTATTTTAACCCTGTATGAAAGTCAAAGAATCATTCATTTGTAGTAAATACTTAAACCACCACATGAAAATAATGGCACACTAGGTAAGAAAGTTGAAAATTAAGCTAAGCTCAGCACTCACACTCTGCTGATGTAATCATCCGATCAAGTTATCAAAACATCAAAACGTGTGCATATAAACGTACGTCTTAAATGAAAAACTATTTGGGAGGGGAATAAAAACTTGTACAAGATTTCTGTATGAATAAGAAGTCAGGGAATGGAATTTGGCGGCGGGAATAGTTTAATTGAGCACAGAATAATATATACTGAAAGTCCAAAGTGAAGAATGTATATAACTGATTGAAAATTTTAACTGTACTTCACTCACTAAAAGAGCATTGCAACTCTCTGACTGGCTAGCAAGCTCAAAGGCCAGCTTGAAAGAACCTAAAACAGCTCCACAAAGGAAATTCTGTGCAATTTCTATTTTCTTTCGAGGAACTTTTAAAATAATGTAAATGGCAGAAGTTTACATGTAGTTCTTTATGTTTTCTTTGTCTGATGGAGGGACAGGAAGAAGAGAATAAAGTATGACCAGGAGAAATTGCAGTAATAAGAGTTCAAGGCCAACTCTGGAAGGAACTTTAAATGGGGCTCAGGATTTTCTTAACTTTCACGCTTTGTACATACTTTTGGGATATGGAAAAAGAGAGTGGAAATAATCTAGTCCAACCTCCTTGAGGTAGTTAATAGTGTCAACCTGACTGGATTGAAGGATGCAAAGTACTGATCCTGGGTGTGTCTGTGAGGATGTTGCTGAAGAGTCACATTTGGGCCAGTGGGCAAGAAAAAACAGGCCCACCCTTAATCTGGGTGGGCACCATCTAATCAGCTGCCAGAGGACTTAGAATATAAAGTAGGAAGAAGAAAAACATGAAAAGACTAGACTGGCCTAGTCTCCCAGCCTACATCCTTCCCCTCTGCTGGATGCCTCCTGTCCGTAAACATCAGACTCCAAGTTCTTCCGTTTTGGGACTTGGACTGGCTCTCCTTGCTCCTCAGCTTGTAGACAACCTGCTATGGGATCCTGTGATTGTGGGAGTTAAAACTTAATAAACTCCCCTTTATATATCTATCTATCTAATCAGTCTGTCCCTCTAGAGAACTCTGACTAATACACTCCTCATTTCATATATGAGGATACTGTGACCCACAGAACGTGAATGACTTGTCCAAACAAATGGATAAACTGATTTTATAGCCAGTGATAGTAAAAGGTCTTCAAACTGTAGATCATTGAATAAAATTTTTAAAACATACCAAGACAGCAAAATCAACCATTCATTTGAGTATCAAAAGCACAAGAAGGGCTGGGTGCGGTGGCTCAAGCCTGTAATCCCAGCACTTTGGGAGGCCAAGGCGGGTGGATCACGAGGTCAAGAGATCGAGACCATCCTGGTCAACATGGTGAAACCCCGTCTCTACTAAAAATACAAAAAATTAGCTGGGCATGGTGGCGCGTGCCTGTAATCCCAGCTACTCAGGAGGCTGAGGCAGGAGAATTGCCTGAACCCAGGAGGCGGAGGTTGCAGTGAGCCGAGATCGCACCATTGCACTTCAGCCTGGGTAACCAGAGCGAAACTCCGACTCAAAAAAAAAAAAGCACAAGAAGACACTTACCTGGCTGGGACAGTTTTCTTGCACTTTTGATCTTTACTCAAATAAGTGTCTGATTTTGATCTCAATTTAAAAAAAATTATCCCATGATACCTACAATTAGTAGATCTTTTTTCTATCACTGGCTCTAAAATCATTTTATCCATTAGTCTTGGACAAGTCATTCAAACTCTATGGGCCTGAATATCCTCCTATGTGAAAGGAGAGGGTAGGAGGAGATGATTTCTATCATCTTTTCCATATGAGATGAGTTAAATGACCGATTCTCATTTAATGTCAGCTTTCTTTCTCACACTCTTAGCAGCCCAGGTATTGCTGAGCCCATATCAGTTTCTAGATTGGTGAGGCCATGTCAACAATATAGCAACCAGAGGCCAGAAAACCAATATCAGATGAAAATTATACTTGGACTCTAACACAACGACTTAAAGCTGAGAAGACCAGCCATAAGTCATCATGCTGCATGCACGTCATCATGCTGCATGCACAACATCATTCTACAATTTCAGCTGAAGTATTCAAGGCAATATGCAGTTTCATAAAATGACTTCCTTCTTTTTCATATATTTTTTACTTCGCGTGACTTGCCGCCTAATGAAGCTAGTTACAATAAAATAAACTTTATCAAATCTCGTTTAAACATCCAAGGGAAAGCTTTGTAGTGAAGTCGTATTCTGAAGTGTTTGAAGTCTAAAGGGAGATAAGTTGTGATAACACAGAAAGTTCCTAAAATGAATGGACTTCTCATGAAGTCAGTGAACTTGTTACTGATTAAGCCAAGGCACTGGTGAAGAGTTACACTGGTCATCAGCCCTGAAAAATACAATGAGTAGACCTCTTAATATCAAGGGAACAGCAGCCACCACAAGCCAGTTATCCCTCCTTAAGGAAAGAGGTTTTATGATAAGAATTTCACACTCTGTTTGGAGAGGAAAGGGAAGAAGTCTCTGCCTTCAATTAATGGAAGACAGTGCATCATTTTCTTTCCTCTTCTGTAGTCAAAATCTTTAGAACACATACAAATTCATGAGTTATCCTAAAAAAAATCTAGATTAAGCTAAACAGTATTTATATTAATCATAAGCCAAATTTTGAATAGAATGTATCAATTTTTATGTGAAGCAATGTTTATAAAGAATACAAACAACAGGGGCTGGGCTCGGTGGCTCACGCCGAGCACTTTGGGAGGCCGAGGTGGGTGATTCACGAGGTCAAGAGATCGAGACCATCCTGGTGAAATAAGGTGAAACACTGTGTCTACTAAAAATACAAAAATTAGCTGGGCATGGTGGTGCGTGCCTGTAATCCCAGCTACTCAGGAGGCTGAGGCAGGAGAATTGCCTGAACCCAGGAGGCGGAGGTTGCGGTGAGCTGAGATCGCGCCATTGCACTCCAGCCTGGGTAACAAGAGCAAAACTCCCTCTCAAAAAAAAAAAGAATACAAACAATAAATGGATAACCAGTGGAAGGGAAGGACAGAACACTGCTCAGATGCTGCCAACTGCACATATGGAATTACAATAACTGTAAAATCCTTAGTGACAAGGAGAGTTAAAAAACTGTAAGCAAATATGAGAAATAAATCAGTTTTCCCATCTCTTTTGTTAACTAGCATAAACATAAACAAATCACAAGCCAAAATTACTTTACAAATACTAGTTTTCTTCCAATCATTTTTGTCACAAAATGTTCAGAGAATTGTGACTGAGAGGCAGGAAGTTTTATCTTCTTTTTTTTTTTTTTTGAGACGGAGTTTCACTGCTGTTACCCAGGCTGGAGTGCAATGGCACGATCTCGGCTCACTGCAACCTCCGCCTCCTGGGTTCAGGCAATTCTCCTGCCTCAGCCTCCCGAGTAGCTGGGATTACAGGCACGCGCCACCATGCCCAGCTCATTTTTGTATTTTTAGTAGAGACGGGGTTTCACCATGTTGACCAGGGTGGTCTTGATCTCTTGACCTCGTGATCCACCCGCCTCGGCCTCCCAAAGTGCTGGGATTACAGGCGTGAGCCACCGCGCCCGGCCCCAGTTTTATCTTCTTAGAACAAATTCAGCTTTACACAATAAAAGGGGAAAGGGAAGAAACACCGTTGAAGTTTTCTCTGCTCCAACACTGCAAGAAATAAATACTAAAACTGTTAGGCTGCAGTTCGAATGGCTGCACTGCATACTCACTGTTAAGATGCTCTCAATTTCTGCTATACATTGAAAAAGTTTAACTGATTTTTCTTCACCTAGTGATGTTCTCAGAGGTTGCAAATACTTTTGTATTGAAGGTCATCTTAAGAATCGTCAAGGATGTGCTATGTCAATAAATTTTTCAACCTGCCCATTCCCAAGAAGGTACAGACACAATAACATGGATGAAACTAGCTTGTTATATTCAGGTAGAATCATAACTTGTTACTCACTTAGGACAAATTACTATTACGTGACTCTTTCAGATGTCCAAGACTGTTAATGACTGCTTCCCCAGAGGGAAGCAGTTTACTGGGGCTGCTGTTTAAAGGATATGACCCAGCTGGCAAGAGGCTATGAAATATTTCGTGGCTGTGCCGGTGTTTGTGAAACTATCCACCTAGGAAGTCTTGCTTTCCGAAGATAATCAGTGTGCTTGTGTGAAACTCTGCTGACTTTAAGGATCGGGGAATAACTCAACAAAGCTTAACTAGAAAGTCTATGCTGCATTAAGTTCTTTAAAATTACGAAGCTCACGTGAGATGTTGAGGGCATTAGTAATACATTGCAAGTTGGGTCTTGGTGTTTAATTGTTGTGATTGGACTAATTAGTTAAATGCCACTAAGCAGCAGAAAGAAAAGGAAAAAGAAAACAACACCTGCTGGTGGGGAGCAGATCAGAACGTAGAATAATTTTGAAACAAGAGCATAAAATCAAGCTAAAGAAAAAAATATTCAAGGGTAAATAGGACTCATTGCAGCAGAGAATGCAGGGGAAGATGTCCGTTGATATAAATGCTATGACGTTGATGTTGATTACATATCAGAAATAGCTTCTTCTGTCACAAAAAAATGACTCCAGAATGGTTCTGCATTATAAATTAGGTGAAGGAATTTAAAAAACTGATTAGCATAGATTAATATATACTGTTAGCATGCATTTTTCCATTTAAAAGTATCTAATGACTAGAACTTATGCAAACTTATGCTATATGAAGTAGTAAGTCACAGGTAAGTGGCACTTAAGGGAAAAACAAAAACGAAAAGCAAAATAACTGGTGCATTCCTGTTGGCTACTGACCCTCTTCAGTTGCTGTTGTAACTGTTCCCTCATGGACTCAGGACAATTGTCCAGCTGGGTCTTCTGCTCGGAGTAAAGCTCCTGAAGCCTCTCTAGTTTTTCCCTTTCAGCATCAAGCTTTACCTTCTCCTGAAGTTCAGAAACCAGAAAATAGAATAGAAATTACCTTCACACCCAAGCAGGTGCTAGTGAACATTTCTCAAGGATAACACAAACAAACATACACAAACCCTGGACATTCTATGAACGCAGCAACGCATCTTGTTAGTGGCTAGGATCAAAGGATGGAAGTGGAAGTTAAGACAAGGGGATCGGGAGTTTCTGCATTCTCCAAACACAGTCCACGTCACGGCAATGACTCCCGCCTTCCTTCCCTCCCTCCTTCCTGCCGCCATGTTACAAAAGCAGGGAAAGCAACGGTCACATTGAGTGTTGGTCATTGGCTGACAACAAAAGAAATTCCAATCCAGTTCATAAGCAAGCCTTACCAAGAGTCACCCGTCAGAGATCCAGACAAAGGAAAGGGGGCATTTATCCCAATTACTGACATAGCCTAACAAGCCCAAGGCATTTGCACAGCAAGTTTTGAAATCTGCTGGTTTTGTTCTCAGGTTAGAGGAATTCTAGGTGTATTAACTGACATCCCCAACACCTGACACAGTTCTAGCTATTTGGAAAATCTCGAAACTTATATAGTTAGTAAAATCTTAATCCAGAAAGATTATTCAAGGACTGAGAGAGCCAGGAAAAACACAACACAGACAAAGCAGCAAGCGGGGAAGCATATCAGACACACCAAAAATGTGACAGGGACTGCGGAAATACAGACTGTCCCACAACGACTGACACGAGAAACTGGAACACAGACTGCGAAAAAAAGAAAAGAGAAGAAAGGAGAAAGAAGATAATCCTCAATCCCTTCCAAGTCACACGTGCCAACGAGACCCTGGACATTCTCTAGGACGTAATAGGCAAATACTCTAATACATGATTACATGGCCTTACAATGCTACCTCTTAAATTAAGAAACAGGCCAGGCATGGTGGCTCATGCCTGTAATCTCAGCACTTTGGGAGGCCCGAGGTGGGCAAATCATGAGGTCAGGAGTTCAAGACCAGCCTGGCCAATGTGGTGAAACCCCGTATCTACCTAAAGTACAAAAATTTGCCAGGTGTGGTGACACACACCTGTTGTCCTAGCTACTCAGGAGGCTGAGGCAGAAAAATCACTTAAACCTGGGAGGCAGAGGTTGCAGTGAGCCAAGATCGTGCCACTGTGCTCCAGCTTGGGCGACAGTGACTCCTTCTCAAGAACAAAAAACAAAATCAAGAAACAAAACTTCAGTTTGTTCTGTGCCAGTCTTCCCAACGTGTGCTCTTTTTATGATGCTCTGAACACTTGAAACGAATTTTAGACATGTTTTCTCCTCGTTTAACACCCTCAGCCTAAACAAAAGCACTTTGCGAATGGCTTTGACAACGTGACCTTCAGTAGGCAAAATGACCACCACCTTCCCCTCCTTATATGCCCTCTGTATAAACTGGTAGAAACAGAGCTAGCTTCTAAACATATCACAGAAGGACTCTTTTTAAGGACTTTTCTCTGAAATAGTCCTATGAAATTATCTTTACTACTTTTTAAAAAAATCAAAATGGCCGTGATTTCCTAGGTAAACACACAGATCCTGTATAAAGCATGCTATGGTTCACATCTAAAACCACATGACTTCAATACCAGTTCACCTGAGTCTCCAACTTTGACTTAAATCTAGAAATGTGCATTTGGCTTTAGACATGTAATTTTCATAAAAGTTCGGAAGTCATAAACCTGAGACCCCTGCTTCATATATCAATATCTAAAATGGTTCCACAACAACTTAAAACTTTTTTTTTTTTTTGAGATGGAGTTTCGCTCTTGTTACCCAGGCTGGAGTGCAATGGCGCGATCTCAGCTCACCGCAACCTCCACCTCCTGGGTTCAGGCAATTCTCCTGCCTCAGCCTCCCGAGTAGCTGGGATTACAGGCACGCGCCACCATGCCGAGCTAATTTTTTGTATTTTTAGTAGAGATAAGGTTTCACCATGTTGACCAGGATGGTCTCGATCTCTTCACCAACTTAAAACTTTAACAGACTACAAAGAAAGTTTCTTCGGACTTCAGCAGTCAGCTTACTCGCTGTACACACCAACTGTGCCAGAGCTGGAGAAAGCAATGGCATTGCTAACGGAAGAAAGGATGCTCACCTGTGCTAATCCACAGTCAGACTGAATATACTATTACTAGTTAGTCTTTCGATTCAGAATTAATTTTTGCTTTAATAGAACCAGCAATAGAGAATACCTGTTGTCCTTTGGCTAAGAAAATGTGTTCTTTCCTATGTGTGTGCATCAAAGGTTGCCCTATTTACACAGCAAAATAATTTTATCCCACAAGAGTTCTATTTCTAGGCACTGCATCACCAGACTCTGCAGCAAGTGTGCCTCCAAATGGAAAGCTAAAAAGTAATTGAAAAAGACTACTTATTATAATTTAATAGCACATGTATAAAGCCCTAAAATTTAGTTACCTCTGATAGAAAACACTGACACAATATTTGATAATACAGAAAGCCACTGGCCTAAAACATAGTAGTGAACTCAAATCAACAACTAATAACACTTTTTAAAAACCTATGTTTACATAGTGCCTTACTTCTGAGGTGCTGAAAATATTTCACAATTCATACAAGAGGGCATTTAGAAGAGTGACGGAAGCAGCACCATTAGAACTTTCTGCAGCTTCTCTACCAGTGATGCTGTGACCACTGCCTGGGTCCCAGGGCAGAAGCTCAGTGGGACCAAAGCTATGGCCAAGGAAGTGAAGGGAAAGGATGAAACAAGACCAGTGGCAGGTGGGCCCAGCCATAAATCACAGAGGACCACAGAGGTGACAGTCCTCCTGTGAGAGCCAGAATGGACCAACTTTCAGCCAGAAAGAAATTAATATTCTTCTATTCTATTTATTGCCCAGGAAGTTTTTAAAGGAAAATTAGCTCCAGGCAAGCAGTTAATTGGAGCTGAAAGTTTCACCTTCTACAGTGAATGTAAAATAGATGGCATTTGAGGGTTTAGGGAATCTTGCTTTTTAAATGTAAAATATTAAAATTGAGGTTATTCCCTTCCTCCATATTTAAATTGGCAAACTCACCTATTCTAGCTACAATGGGTATAATAATATTTTCCAAACACCAAATTGGGAGATAATATAACTTTTTTAAAAAGATTCATAAATGTACTTTCAGAAAAAAAAATGAATTAAAAAAGAATTTTTAAACAGTGACTCACTCTGTCCTCCAGGCTGGAGTGCGATGGTGTGATCACAGCTCACTGCAGCCTTTAACTCCTGAGCTCAAGTGATTCTCCCATCTCAGCCTCCCAAGCAGCTGGGACTACAGGTGTGCATAACCATACCAGATTAATTTTTGTTTCTTGAGATGGAGTTTCGCTCGTTACCCAGGCTGGAGTGCAATGGCGCCATCTCGGCTCACCGCAACCTCCACCTCCTGGGTTCAGGCAATTCTCCTGCCTCAGCCTCCCGAGTAGCTGGGATTACAGGCACGCGCCACCATGCCCAGCTAATTTTTTGTTTTTTTAGTAGAGATGGGGTTTCACCTTGTTGACCAGGATGGTCTCGATCTCTTGACCTCGTGATCCACCCGCCTTGGCCTCCCAAAGTGTCATCTTTCTTTTAACAGCTTTATTGATGTAGCATTCACATGCAAAAACATGGCCCGTGTTTAAGTATTCCTTTTGATAAGTGCGGACATATACATCCATCCATGATACTATGTAAGGCAGGAAGTGTTTCAGTATTGGAATATTCTAAACTTGATAGACGTAACACAGATTACAGAGCATATATTATATGACATTTCCAGGAAGGTTTGGAGCATACCCTCTAATCAAACATGTTACTATTTCTGTAGCTACATTGATGAATATCCAACCTTACAAAATGACTTTTTTACCCCATAAAACTTTTCAGATTTTGGAATTGCAGAGGAAAAATTCTAGTCCTGTGTCAACACATAATGATTGTTGAGTACTCGTTCTCTGCCTCTACAGAGGCACATCCTATATTTCTTCCTTTCTTAGATTTTCTTCCCTTTGGCTTTGACATTTTGATTATACAACTGATGGATATTTAGTAAAGAAAAAACCGAGAAAATCAGAAACTCAGCACTTAGGTAATCAAACAACTACCAGAAAAAAATAGCCTCAATCTGGAATCCTATTGACTTAATCCCCAAATCCCATTATACAATTCCACTTCCTCTGGCCAGGGAGCTAACTTTGAAATGTAAGAAAGAGGCACGGGAAGGGCTGGGTCCCTTCTGGACACTGACTGTGACTTGGCACCTGCTCTGCACTCAAGAGGCATTAACACTTTGCTGAAGAATTCTGGGCTAGGCTCACTGTCTTTCCCTGGCTCCAAAGGAAGGATGGAGAGGAAGTAACAGGTACTTTGGCAAGAAAGTCACGGGAAAAAAGATTTAACCATTTAACATACAATGGCATGTGCTTACTGTAGAAACGTTAGCAAGTCAAAGATTTAAGATTTCACTCAGGAACATGTTGTACGGCAGAGTGCTTTAAGCTTCAAACCTCCAAGTGTGTTTTATGTGTTGAAGTGTGCAGGCTATAGGATGGCTACAAAATGTAACAATGCATCCATCTGTGGGAGGACACACGATATCTGTCCTTAAACAAAAGGTTGGTTTGAGATTTATGATTACCATCTGGGACATGGAAAGACCCTTCAGCAAGTCTACTCAATCAGAGCCTGTTTTTAACTGTTTTATTTAATTTTGGTACAACTGACTTGATTTTTGTATGCTAAAAAGAAGCACAGATAAAAACAGATAATCCAGAAATAGAGGAAACTGAAAAACTATTTTTGGTTTCAAGTGTATAATGTTGCCAGAAACAGACGAAGATAGAAAACCTACACAAACAGACGCACACATCTGTATCTTCTTAGCCATTGCCTAAGATCAGGCTTTATCTTGGAATGGGGATGGGGAGTGAAAGGGAAGGAAGCCAGTTCCCCAGTCAGGCCTTTGCCCAAGCTCAGGTTCATGGTGCTAGTGATTTCCCTACTGCCACCAGGCCCCTTAATCGAAAACAGTTCACTAGACCAGAGAACCCAATCTTCTTCTTTCACTTGCAATCAGAAAATGGGATGGTCTCTTTGCTTACTGCTTCACCAAATAAATATACCCTCCAGGTTTATGTTCGAGTTAGACCCTGGTTTAAGGTTTATCAATGTTCACAGTGGCTCCATCTTTGATGTGGCTACTATCTGAGAACACAATGGGCAGGTGGCATGTATCTCAAGGTCAGATGGAAACAGGCTTATTGATGCTCTTAACAGTGGTACCCCTAGGGGTAATAAAAGGCCAGAGCAGGAAACGGCTGCAAAAATATTCAATAAATGCACAGTAGAATAAACTGTCTATAGTTTATGTTTTCTATATAAGGATGCCTACAGTTTATATTTTATATGGTAACATATAAATATCAATCATGTATAATGCATATTAACTGATACTAAATATGCAAAACAAAATGCATTTCTAAATCAGCTAAAAGAAGTACTGTTAAAGACCAATCTTCAGAGCCAAGAAAATAACATCAGTAATTTCATACCAAGATTTGAATGCTGATGGGTGGGCGTGGTGGCTCACACTTGTAATCCCAGCACTTTGGGAGGCCAAGACAGGCAGATAACCCCTGACATGATACATTCGAGACCATCCTGGACAACGTGACAAACCCCCGTCTCTACTAAAACTATAAAAATTAGCTGGGCCCGCCGGTGGGTGCCCAGAATCCCAACTACTTGGGAGGTTGAGGCAAGAGAATCACTGAAACCTGGGAAGAGGAGGTTACAATGAACCAAGATTGTGCCACTGCACTCCAGCCTGGGCAACAGAAAGAGATTCCATCCCCCCAAAAAATGAAAAATGAAAGATTTGAAGGTTGAGGTATTCTGAGGTATTATTACACATTTTTCCTTGTCTCCAAAATGCTAGAGCCAGGCTCACAGGATGTACTATCCACATCTGACTCGGAGCTTGCCCAACAGAGATATCTTTTCAGGTTTTGCTTTTCTCATTCCAGGGTTTATATCTGACCGCAGCAACAGGTGTATGGAAGAGGAAATGCGATCCCTAAGGCAAAGGCCACTTCCTCCTTCTGTCTTACGCTCTGGAATGATGGGCCGTGTGACTACAGGCCTCCTGGCATGTGCACGCGGGCAGCCCAGCCCAGCTGTCCTGAAACTTGGCTGCACATAGCTCTCTGGCTGGTGTTTGGCTCAGTGTTTTGCTAAGGGCCAGCGTGGACCAGCCATTAGGAGGAAAATCCAACAACAATATTCCCAAGCACACTGGGCAGTAACTTGGCACATGCTATGGGCTGGATAAACAGTGTATCACAGAGCCCTAGTGCTCTCCTCTATTTCACAGGCTAGAGTGGGAAATAAATGTCTAGTAACCACCAAACAAACATAAATTAGAAAATGTTTATCTGTAAAAAGAACAACATGGAAAATCTAATCTGAACTGGAAAGGTCTAGGAGGGCTTTCTGAAAAACTAACACTGATCTTGAACCCTGAAAGACAGACCAATGAGGCACTGAATATGGGGAAGAGAATGCCAGGTAGGGAAAAACAGTATCTGCAAAGGACTGGGGTTGGGGTAGGATGAATCTTAACAAACAGAAAGAAAGGAAGGCGACTGTGAGAGTGATGTGAAGAATGGGAGGGTGGTGGCAGGCTGGTGACAGATCACACTAAGGATTTGGATGTATAATCAAGTACAGTGTAACACAAACCACGGCAATACGATCTAATTTCTTCTTTTTAATCACATTGGCTGTTGTGAAGAGAATGAATTGAAGGAAAGCAAGTGGAAGTAAAGTAAATAAGAGATTTTCCTAATAGAGAAGAGAATGCTGTTAGTGGAGATGCAGAGACGTTGAAGTAATTGAGAAATAAGTTGGAAATCAACTGGATGTAGGGGCGAAGGAAAGACGTGTCAATATCAATTTCCAGGTTTCTGCTGAACATTTAGGTGAATAGAGACACAATTTCCTGGTTGGTAAAACTGGAGGATTGAGGGTGGAAGATGGAAGGCAAGGGAACAGATAAGATCAAGAGTTCAGTTATGGGTGTGTTCAGTTGGAAATACTCATGAAATATCTGAGTGGAGATGTCAGGTAGGCTACAGGATATGAGTCAGTGTTCCAAAAATGGTATGGACTAGCGAAATCCCTATGATACTCACCAACATATACAAGTTATTTGAAGCCATAGCAACAGAAGGACATGAGGGTACAAGAGAAATGAGTTCAGATCAGAGATCAAGAGTGAGAAAGAGGTCAGAGAAATGGACAGAAAACCAGAAGACTGTGGTACACAGAGGCAAAGAGGGAGACAGTGAAGAAGGACCAAGAAAAAGAGCTGACCCTGTACTGGATGCTGCTCTGGAGTCTGATCATAAGGGGACTGGAAAGCACCCAGCAGGCTGGGTGGCACTGAGGTCTTTAGTAGTCTTAACAGGAGAAAATCTGATGTGGGAGTAGAGATCTAAGCCAACTGAAGGGAGAAGAATGTTTAACTGGAAAATGAAGAAAAGGAGACACAGTATACTTAAAAAATTGTTTGATAAGTTTAGCTACAATGAAAACAAGAGATAAGGTAGTAGCTTATTGTTCATGAATAAAGTAGTAATTTATTTTAAAAATAATAATGTTGGTATGCTGACAGCAAAGAGGGAGAAGCTGATCCCAGGGGGCGAGGCTGCAGAAAGACTAAAGACCCAAAGAAGGTGGGATGGGATGACACACAGAGCACATCCGATGGGACTAGTCTTTGATGGAAGGAGGGAACCCCCACTTCATTGTGAGAAGATGGGATGCTTTTAGTTTCTCTGCAGAACAGGTGGTAAGATGATCTCTGAGCCAGAGGGATGAAAGTGGGCCAGGAGTATGAACAGAGTGTATGAAATAGCTGTGGCATTAAATGGTGGAATACATTTATTTGAGAAACATAATAATGTTTTCGCCAAGCTGTGCTGAGTCTGTATTTGAGGTTAGTTGTCAAAAATACATAGTAACATCATCTAGACCAGTCTTTGTTTCCACTTCCCTCATCCTATTCTGGAGTTCCTCACCCAAAGCCAGTTTCTGCCATTTTTCACATGATGTGATGACAGACAATAATCCTACCTTCTAAGACCAACTAATCCCCTCACAGCTGTTTGAGCTGGTCCTATGCATCAAGTCCCTGGAGTCCCCTCTCCGGTGCATAGCCTCTGTCAGGCCATCAAAACAACATTAGGAAGGATGGAGGTGGCTTCCTTGCTTGTTTCTGCCCATGTTTCTAGAATTCTACCTATACCTCTTGAGAATCTAACATAACGTTTCCTGGGAAGTGAGATCTAACACTGGCTCGATTTGTTTCACTTTAGTGTAGAATCTGGTATTAATGAGACATACACAAATAGCGTTTGTAGGCCATGTTATATGTGAGATACACAAAATAAATAACTACACAGATTAGGACGGCAGGAGGGTCCACAGGGAACATGATACCCAATTCCTATGTTGAATGAGTTGTCCAGTATGACATAAATAGCAATAAAACTACTCTATTACTTAATTAGTATTTACATGATAGTAAAATATTGATAAATATCAACACAAGACATCTGATTCCTCCAATGAAGGCTTCTTGCAGAATCTTTGAGAAGCACAGCCATTAGCTGAATCCTTCTGGACTGCAGGCTTAGACAGTCAATTCTTTGACTTGCTTTTGGCTTTTTGAGAAAAATACACCCACTACCCAAATACTAATTAAATGTTTGGGCGCAGAATGAATACGCATAAAATTTAATATGAAAAGTCTCTGCAGTTTAATTCTGACGTGCTGGCCACCAAGAATTGACGCGTAGCATTGAATTTGACTTTTATTTCTGACTGTCATTTTGAGCTCATTCTCTGGCACCGAGATCAAATGCCCTTATTTATAGTCTTAAACAAATAAGAGCCTAAAAAGGAAGTCGCATTCAGCAGAAATTCCTTCCACATATTACCACTGAACTTGCTCAAACTAAAAAATTCTTCTTTTTCTCAGCTTAGTGGAGAACATGGTGAGTAAGGAAGAATGTGTTAAAGCTTATTTGTTTTTTTCTTTCTCAAATTGCAATTGTATTTTCAGTTTTATTGGAATGTTTTTAGTTCAGCTCTAACTAATTCAGAATGGGAGAGGAGAGTAATGTGTATTTCCCAGAGGAAAAAAACACATGCACAGACAAATCAAAAACCCAACTACCACTCTGAATTCTAAAATCTGCAAGTGATTTTTCATGCTTTCCCTAATAGACATCAGCCAACATTCAGGTTGTGATCCAAAATGTATATGCAGGAGCTTTTCCAAGGTAAGTGTCAACTGTGTTTCACGGATAACTTGCCTTTGGCAGTGTGGGAGGACTCCCCCCAGAAGAACATATAGAAACTTCATTTGTCAAAAAGCAGTGCACCTGCATTGTAAACAATAGCAGGGCGAAGCAGGTGAGATGAATGGTTCTCATTCATCTGTTTATTAACAGAAAAATAAAAAGAAATGAGGCAACCCTATCTGAATATGCTTAAGCCATCCCTGTAGGGCAGCAGTGGTAAAGAACTTCAGCATACTAAAAAAATTACTTAAAAAACACAACGGAATCAGAAAAGCAGAAAGGCCAATGAAGAAAAGCAAACCAACAACTCACTCATGTCAAGTAGAATAAAGCCATCAGGAGTATCAGCTCACAAATTATATGAGATCTGCTTTCTCAGCATCAGCTGCCTGGTACCTGGCAGTTCTTAGTTTCTGGCAATGTATGATCTTAGGATTTTTCTCTAGTGCCACTGTCTCCAGGAACATGACACACAAATCCAAAACCACAGTAATCCATTCAACATTTAAATTCAATCAGTTGGGACCACCACTTTGCCCATAAAAATTGCATCGAAATATAATCTTCTTTTACCTTGGTCTTTTCGCCAACGATGTTCTTTTCCAGTTCAGCTATTTTCCGGTTTAGATGATCCAAAATCTCCTTCTCCTTCATAAGTTCAGTTGTTTCAGATTGCTGTTCTCCATCCAAGAGAGCACATTCCATATCCAACTAAGGACACAGACCAAAGCTCAGAAGCGTTTCACCTTCAGGGATATTCTCAACTGCCCACCCTAGAGATACATTTGCAACAGCTACAGACTTCCAAAAGTAATACTGTATCAGCCAGACTGGGGGACTGAGAGCACTCCAGAGAGCCCATGTGAAATCAGGGTTCCATATAAGAAAGCTAGAGAGCTTAGAATATATTCACTAAAAAAACTAGCTGTCTTATCAGCTAACTTTTCTACTAGAAGCCCTCTTCTGCTCCCTTCTCAAGGATATTTTGCCTCTTTGCTTCGGTTCAAACTCAAGCACAGACCACCATGGGAACAGCTGCGTCTTTCTTTCTTTGTCCCTAGAGCATGGGAAGAGAAAGTTACCCGAGCCCAGCATGTGAGCTCTGCTTTCCTAGCAATGCCAGCAGGAGGGGCTTCCAGCGTCTCTATACAAGACAACAGGTGAGCAGTCCCCTACCCACTTAAGGGCCTGCTGGCACCCTCTGTAAGGACAGACACACAGATCTTCCCTAGGCAGAATTACATGCCCTTCTCATACGATGGAGGTAATATAAAAATTGCCACTGTCTTCTATTATAGTTATGCAGTATGTGTCTGTCTGCTCCCTAGTTTGCAAACCTCTAGAAAGGTGAGGTTTGAGCCATGCGTGAATTTCATCATGGTGCCAATGTGATATCCAACTCACAATAAAGCATGCTCAGAAAACATTTGCTGGATTTGACCTTGAAATCTAAATACAGGGCACCTCAGCTGATAGATTCTATGTTAGGTCAGAAAGCACATACTAGTTAAGACAAAGTTGGTTGAAGATTCATAAAGTACATTAAAGAGAGTGTAGTACGTTTATGTCATCTGGTTAAAAAAAAAACAGAAAAAAAGAATGTAGAAAAAGGGCATTTTTACCCTACACACAGAACCCACTGAATAAATGTTTGCTTATGTTGACTTTTTATGTATCAGGCCTCCAAAGCCTGTACCTGAATGAGTAGCAGTATTTTTAAGCTAAAGGAAAGCAAGAAAAGAGGGGAGAGGGTAAAAAGTTTACCTCTCTGGAAGATTCATCCATCTGATCATTTATGTCTTTGATTTTTTGTTTAAGTTCCTCGAGGTTGTTCAGAACGACTATCCGGGTTTCTTCCATTGCAGCCAACTCCTGAGATCTCTGTTCTTCACTTATATCTTCTGGGGTCTGCGATTAATCAATACAGAAATGTATTATTCACACTTCAGTTCGAGAATTTCCCACCTTGACTTGTAAACCATTCACAGGTCTAGCGTCTCCTAGTCTCCATGCCCGTGTAGATTTTAAAGCATCCCTGCAATTGCACACTTAGAGCTCTGGCGTGTTTTTTCCCATTATGCCATCCTCACCAATTAGGCTCTCAAGAGACTTCAGACAAAACAACTTCAGTTCACCAATTCATATCCTTTCGAAGCTAAAAGAACTAAGACATCATACAGATAAGAAAGATGTGGAACGTAGAGATTGAGTTGACTTCTCCACGGTAATAGAGAAAGTACAGCAAAACAGAACGAGGACAGAAGACTTGTGACGTCTTCCACAGGGATCTCTTGAGCATGCTGCTATGGTCATTACAAGCATGATATTCTCTGCCATCTTCAAGGTGAGGACATCTCCTACAAAAGCCTCTTGAACCTCTTAGGCAAACTGTTAGATGTCACTGCTAGGGTTATCTGCAAAGGAGCTCCTGTATTTCCTTCTCAACACATGTCAGAAGAGCAAGGGCGCATCACTCTGCGGAGGCATAAAATGACTTAAAACTACACACTCGGGATTAAGTTAATGGAAGCTTCACTTTTGTGTTAGTACACTATTTCCTGTCTTTGTCCTACAGACCTTGCTGTACAGCATCTAAGACACGTCCTAAAACAGGACACTGGCCACCATTTGTAAAAATACTTCATGGAAAAACTGGTTTGTTGGCAAGAAATAAGAAAGTCGAGAAACAAATTAAGTGAGAGAGTGCATAGTTACACTCCTGAACGGAGCTAATGACAGATGCCCAGGGAAGAAAGCAATATTGTAGATCACACACACAGTCAAAATGTGACTGTTTATTGTTCAAGAAGAGAATGGAGTGAATACAAAGAGCCTCCTCCTTCTAGAATTTCAGGTTAGTTATCTTGGATATCACTGGGTAGAGAACAGTCTTTCTATATATAATATATGTCAGAATAAATATATTGTTTATTCAAATTATCCCTTTTTGAAAAAGAAGTAATTTTTTGAATCAGGAAGTCAATAATTATACTGCTTCACAAATGAAAACTGAAAATAGCAGCCCAGTTGAGTAAATTATTGAATATTTGTCACTAATTGTTAAAAAAAAAACCTTGAAATTAAACCCCGAAAAAATCCCTTTAGCATACCTCACTAGGTTCACTTAATTTGACAATCTGGATAATACCTTTAAGAAGCCATCCATCATGCCATATTTTATACTCTTTATTCATATTTATATTCTTTATTCTCTACTTTGTAGCTTTTTGTTTTTTTAATTTTGAGACAGAGTCTTGCTCTGTCCCCCAGGCCGTAGTACAATGGTGCGATCTCGGCTCACTGTAACCTCCACCTCCCGGGTTCTAGTGATTTTCCTGCCTCAGCCTCCCCTCCTGAGTAGCTGGGATTACAGGCGCCCGCCACCACGTCCAGCTAATTTTTGTATTTTTAGTAGAGGCAAGCTTTCAGCATGTTGGTAAGTCTGGTCTCGAACTCCGGACCTCAGGTGATCCCCCTGGCTTCAGCCTCCCAAAGCGCTGGGATTACAGGCCTGAGTCACCATGCCCGGCTACTTTGTAGCCTCTTAAAGTGATTCAATTATTCAGAATTTAGTACCTCAGGTTTGTTAGAATGAAGGTAAACAGCTCTTCCAAGCTGTGACATTTAGCTCTTTGTCATCTTACATCCAATATCTTATCAACTAATAAAACAACTGTTGACCTTTTTATCACAGACAATAAAGCTCATTGTCCTAATGCTAAGGTGCCTGTTTTAAGCCATGAGGAATGCCTGTAACAGTGAAATGGCATTCCAGAATCACTGTGAATAATCCTAGCAGGAAAGCCTCACCAAGGCCAGTATCCTGTTGGGTCAAGATTACATATTAGGTTTCTACTTCCAACATGGCTTAAAAATATCTCTCTCACAGGTGGACGCAAGGCGTTAAGAAAAATACAAAACAACAGAACAATCTGCAAAACTCTAAACTTTAAAGATGGTTAAGAGTGGGAATCATCCGCATAATTCAAAGTTTTTTTTTTTTTTTTTTTTAATTTCAAGGCACATTTAATTTAATATCAAGAGTGCAATACAAAAGGCCCAAATACAATGAAGGATTATTCGTTAATGAATTCCCCCATTAACACCAATGACAATGCTCTTTTCAACATGTGCCTGCTGAACAGAATGGGGATTTCATAAAATTCACTAAAAAAATAATGCAGTGAGTCTCATCACAGCTAATATCCTTATACAATCTAGTTGTGAAATGAATGTTTATAATGCTTCAAACAATTTAAACCTGAAGTCTGATACCACATCTTCATGTTTGTACGGTCCTCAGTAAGATTATCTACAGTTTTTAAAACCAATCAAAGAACAAACCATTGAATAAAACCACATTGATTTAAGGCTCAAGCCAAGTACTTCGGAGCCCCACACTAAATGGTTAAACTATGCGCTACTTGTACGGACATCGATTGATTCTCTCATGACTATTAAAAGTTGGTTCTCAGCAAATAAACCCTTTAAAGGGAAAATTTGCCTCATTTGAGTTCAACAACAATCATGAAGTCCACAGCCTTATCGGCAGAACTGATGCACAGTGTCTGTAGGTCACTGTGCTCAAGGTTAAGGGCGATGCATATTCCATTTTTACATTTTACTGGAATTTTACGTGTTCAATTCATGACTTAAAATCTCTAGGTTTTCATTCTTTCAAACTGTCTGAAGACACAGTGTGCCACAGACTTAAGACTTCTGTTTCTCCCTCTATTTTCTTCAAACAGAAACATTTCTCAAGTGTCTGCATGTTCTAGAAGGGGACTTTTTCGGAGGTGGCCACTTCTCTGGAATAGTCGATGCCATCAGGCCTCTGAAGCGAGGGGAAGGGGAAGAGAAAAGGCTGAAACGCAAGGGTCATCTGGCAAGTTTTCCATTAACCATTACAAGCTGGACAGTGTAAGAATGTGGCTTTTTTTTTTTTTTTTTTGGCTCAAGAAGTCTGAGTCTTGGTGTGGAAACAAGTACTTGGCTGTCCCACCTCAGCTCCCTCGCAGAGGGACTGTCAGGGAAGTCTCCACTGGGGAGTTGGACTTGTTTACCCGCCAGGCGGAAACCTCCAGGCACTCAGTGCATCTGGGCTTGTTCCAGTTTGTCGTTAGTCTGTTCCAGTTCACTTTCATTCTCAGGAAAACCAGGCTGATCGCTGGGTCTAGGCTGCCGATCTCAGTGGGCGACGCTCGGCCGCTGGACTTGCCTGCGGTCCTGGGTTTGAGCAGCGCACCCCGCATCTCTCGTCCCTCGGCTGCCGGGCGCATGACAAGGGGTTTCCCTGCGCGCAGACTCCTGCTGCTGCTGCGTTAGGGTTTCTGCAAACTCTCTTAGGCCGGTTACATCATTAGAGTGAAGACTGTGGACTCGCCCACATGCTGCATGTTGTTTCCATCTCAGGATTAAGTCATCTCTCACCGTAACCTTGAAGTCTGTTTCACTCAGTCGAACGTTTCTGGGAAGAGGTTCTTCGTCGCTCATCCTGAGTCCTCTCCCCATGGAAGCCGCGCCCCCACCGCCAGTCCCAGAGGCCGAGGCCGCGCCGCTCGCCCCGCTCCTAGTCCCCAGTTCAAAGTTCTTAGAAAGTTTATCACAATAGATATGTCTGATAACAGGCAACTTAGGATACGTTTATGGCAATATAGTCACAAATGCCATCTAGGAAATGTCCACGGTTTTTTTCTAAGTTATTTATAAGAAACATAATCTCCAGGAAGCATTCTAAAACCGAACGCTTTATGATAGAATGGGGCGAGGTCAATGTAATCTCATTTATTAAACAAAGAAAACCAATAGAAAGCCAAGGCGTGGGAGCCACTGAGTAGCTTTAAGTTTTATAGTGACAGAGAACATTGTAATTCTAAGCATATGCCCTTCATTTTAATTTCTCCGGAATTTTTTTTTTTTTTTTTTTGCAGTAATGGACAAGAAGCTACTAACAGTGACATGTTTTAATAAGCACATCACACATGTATGTGCATCCTCTAATATGTTATCTTCAGGGAAACTTCATCCACGCAGGAAAGGGGAGAGATGATAGAGGAAAAGACACTTTCTACCTGACCCCTTTTCACAGATTTCTTCTTAAAACCCTTCTGCAGCCAAAGGAGACGGGGCGCAAGGGACTCAAAAGGAGAAAGATGAGCCAGCTTTCCAGACAACTTTGATCTCAGGAGCTGGTTCACGAAAGCCAACTAAAATTAGCGCATTTCCAAGGTCACCTGCATCTGTAAGTGTCACATAAAGCGAGTTCTCGACCGGTGACCCTCAGGTTTCCCAAATATCAGTAAGATCGCTGTTTTGTACAGTTAAGTCAACTTACACTGTTTTTCACATTCCTCCCTTCTCCATTTATCCCTAAATCGAGTATTAACACTGTACTTGGTTAGGCAAATAATCCAGTGTGCAAATTAGTTGAAGAGGAAGAGCATCCAAAACAAACGGTATGAGTTTTTTTTTTTTTTTTCTATCTCCTATCTCAAGGTAATATATTTCTATCTTCAGAAAGTAACAAGTAAAAAAATGTGTTTCTTGAAACCCATCAGCTTCCCTCACTTGCACTCTTTCTACACTACAGTGTGGTAGCCTGGGTGTGCCTGATCTTTCCTGCCTCTACAGGGTACAGTCTTACCTCTCTTGCTACAACAGATGCTGCACTAAGCTTCAGAGGCCTCCTATTCCACAGTTACATGTTTGAGCAATTAAAAACATCTGCCAGGATCTGCCCGTGTACATACCAACAGCATTCTTGTCATAGCCCTCTCCAGGAGGAAACCTGTCTCCCAAAAGATAGTCTTTTTTTTTTTTTGAGACGGAGTTTCGCTGTTGTTACCCAGATTGGAGTGCAATGGCACGATCTCGGCTCACCGCAACCTCCGCCTTCTGGGCTCAAGCAATTCTCCTGCCTCAGCCTCCCGAGTAGCTGGGATTACAGGCGCGCACCAGCACGTCCAGCTAATTTTTGTATTTTTAGTAGAGACGGGGTTTCACCTTGTTGACCAGGATGGTCTTGATCTCTTGACCTTGTGATCCACCCTCCTCGGCCTCCCAAAGTGCTGGGATTATAGGCATGAGCCACTGCGCCCGGCCAAAGATAGTCTTTAGAGAGAGCACACAGCTTAATGTTTTTAACAAAAAAATGGCAGATCTCCATGAAGGAAGAAATGTGAAAAGATTTAAAATCAAAAGGAAGCCACTGGCTGATGACAACAGCTCAACTTTTCAACTGATGGGTCCATTTACTGTGCCTGAACACAAACAACTTTTGATTCCTCCCTGCCCCAACTTTCTTCCTGTATCCTGGTTTCTAGACATTGCAACTCTCTGCCCACAGAAACAGATGTCCTGTTCAGAATTACTCTCCATTAAGAATTAGTAAGGTAAACACGGTCACTAGCAAAAAGGAGGGATGAGTCAGGCACAGTGGCTCACTTTTGTAATCTCAGCACTATGGGAGGCTGAGGCAGGCGGATCACCTGAGGGCAGGAGTTCCAGACTGGCCTGGCTAACATGGTGAAAGCTCGTCTCTACTAAAAATACAAAAAATTAGCCAGGTGTGATGGCATGCAACTGTAGTCCCAGCTACTCAGGAGGCTGAGGCAGGAGAATCACTTGAACCCAGGAGGCAGAGGTTGCAGTGAGCTGAGATCGCACCACTGCACTCCAGCCTGGATGACAGAGCAAGACTATGTCAAAAAAGAAAGAAAGAAAGAAAAGAAAAAAGAAGAGATTGATGTCCAACATGTATTCAGCAGTCTAAAGTTGTGATGTCTATGATGGAAAATCTCAGTAGGTAGGTTAGGATTTCTGACTAAAAACATTCAGTGCAAAAGTCTTGCTATAGTTAAACAAATGCGCAAACTCCCTGGATAATGTGATAAATTACTGCTGGGATTCAGGACCTCGACGACGTCTTTCTCTTAAAGAATCTATGTGTCCTTCTCTTAAAACAAAAGATTAAAGAATCTCACAGTTGAACTTAATAGTCAGCATTAATTAAGCAAATCAATACATTAATCCTACTTATTCCTAAATAAGTAAATCCACCTGTGGATATCCATAAGTGAATATGGTAACTGCTTTTTCCTCTTTTTACTATTTTTGTTATTCTAATTTTAGTCCAATATAATTTTTATCTTTTCTTGTAAGCTCCTTCAAATTATTTTTAGAAGAAAAGTAGAGAAACTTAAAAACTAAATTGTGGTAGAAAAAAATTATTAACCTGTGTGAAAAACGTAGTAACGAAAGATTTGGGGGTTCTGAGTATTGTACAAAAAGAAAAAGAAAAAATATTTTTAAAAAGATTTTTCCTTAAACTCTGTTTAACAAATCCTCAAAAAGAAGACATTTTTAAACCAACATGTACCCAGAAGACTAAACAGTACTTACGAGTACAAATAAACCTTAAGCTGCTGTAAGTCCAAAAAATACAAAGTCAAATAAAGACAACTTTCCATAAAAGGCTGACCTGCTTAACCATAAACAGCTCTTACTACTCAGTAAAACACAAGACAAATAAAGCAATAAAAAAATGGGGGAATAACAATAAGTGGGTTAAAAAAACACAAATTATAACTAAAAATATCAAAAGATCCCCAGCTTTATGCATAATTAAAGAAAAGCAAATTAAAACTTCTATCAATTTGGCTAATTGAAAAATGTTGACGATATGCAACCTTGGCAAGTGTATGGAGAACAAGGTGGTCACATAAACTTAGTGAAAGTTCGCCTGGAAATACAGACTTTTTTTTAATATGGTCTTTTGAAAGTACAATTTGGAAATATTGAGTAACATGAAAAATAGACAAACTCTTTGACCCAGCAATTCCACTTTTAGTAAGTGATATCACAGGCACATTTGCAGAATTGTGCAAATGTATATATGCTACAATATTTGCCGCATATGGATTTTATTTGCCAAAAAACCCTGAAAATAAAGGGTAGTTGCAAACAAAGGAAAACCAATTGTTCATTAAAAAGAATGACGTAGAGCTGTGTATGCTAATATGTAAAGATGCTCAAGGCATTTAGTGAGGGAAAAAAGTGCAGAATACTGTGTGTGTATCTGCCTGTCTATGCCTGTAACAGATAGCCATATACACACAGAAATATTTCCAAGGCAGAAGACAATTTTAGCACCAGTTTTACACCTGCTTATCACTCAGGTATACAACTGAAGGGGGCAGGGAGAAGAGAAGTACTCTTCTGTGCTGCTACACTTTTTACAGTGCAAATGTGTTACTTTACAGTGAACACCCAGTTTGCTGCACCTTGCTCAGCTAATAACCTTTTAATAATAAGTAGCATAATAACATCACCAGTTCCCAGGCCAAAGCATATGCACAGCCCTAGACCCTAAATCCTAGTATCTTTGCTCGGCCAGCATTACCTTTGGTAGGATACTTAGGTAAGAGGACTCGCTGGAAGCTTTCGGAAAGGTGGAGGATGGTGGTGGGGGAGTCCGGGTGAGGTCGCTGAGGACTTCATCATTCCTGGTGCTCCTGGGGGTAAGGAAGCTGGCACTGCTCTGGCTGAGAATCCCACAGCTTGCCAAGTCTGCATCGTGGAGAGAATCTTGCTGGTGGCACCTGTATCTTGTGTCAGGGCTCATGAGGGCTTCTTCAAACACAGACTCCTCATCAGAGAGTTGCAGCTTCTCAAGCTCCTTGTTGATTTTCTGCACATCTGCCACGGTGGTCCCAGAAGACAGGCAACTGTCAGGCTTTGTGTATTCAGCACAGAGACTGAGGATGGTCTCCAGACGCTGTCTCTCCTGTAACACAGAGAGGAGGGGAAGGTCAGTGGGTTTGTGAGAATGAACACAGCTCCAAATAAAAAGACCGAAAAGGCTGGGATGCCTGCTGCTTGCATTCCACACATAAACCCAGGAACACGTGGCTGGTGATGATTTTGATAATCTTTCATTGATACATTTAAGGATCCAGGTGAAACGGGGTTGAACAACACCCAACTTCCTCCCGAACTCAGTTCTGGCTTTTCCTCTCTTGCCTTTATTATATCACAGGGCTGGCCCTAGCACACATCAGCACTCAGGAAGCCTTTTCATGGCTGATCAATGCTCCCAGGTTTCTGAAGGGCGGGGTTAGGGAGAGAGACAAGCTCTCACTCTGTCCTAAAGGCTGGAGTGCAGTGGTACAATCATAGCGCACTTGAACTCCTGGGCTCAAGTGATCCTCCTACCTCAGCCTCCCGAAAGTCGCTGAGATTATAGGCCATGCCATTGCACCAAACACAGTTATTTTTTTTTAAACCTCCATTTCCTATCTCACCTCCTTCCCTCCCTCTACTTACATACCTTTAACAATATCTAACTTTTTCATCACTACTGACCTCTGCTTAAAATTAATTCTCTAACTTCCTAAATATTATCCTACTGTGGGACTGTGTGTTAGACACACAAAGAGAAAAACAGCTACTTACAGAATCTTAATTTAAAAGACCTGGCTATGTCCTCAATTTTTTTTTTTTCTTGAAATGCTTCAAAATTTTCAAAACTTTTTAATGCGTGGTCACCATATAAAGGTCTTTTTCTACTAAGAATTTCTTACATAAAGAATTAAAATTATAAAGAAGATGGAATGTTGCAGTAAAAGGGAGAACTTTTCACATCAAGTCCAGACAGGCACCAACGTAACTTAAATTCGCAGGTCATTAAATATTTGCTTCATTTACCTAGAAAATAAAATGTGTTTTTTAAAAATCAATATACAGGCCATTGATGTTTCTAACAGTACTGAAATCTTACCAGACTCCCCGTGCAAGAGGTAGATATTTATGATTTTGAACTTTAAGTAAGTTAACTATACAGTTTGTGAGCAATAGGATATAATTTACAAAATGCTTCTCTGCTTCTCATAAGCCTAGACAGCATTGTTTGAGGAAATCTCAACAATTTGTAGGAAATCTCCACATCTTTACCTTTCACATTAATTTGAGGGCCACAGTGAAAAAAGAACTAAAGACAAAACCATCTGTTGTGATCACACTGACCACATGGAGAAGAGACTTCAAACGCTCTCCATAGAAAAACATTTCCCAAACTGCTTATGAGCAAAAAAGCAGAAGAATATTAAGCATCACTGGACTGCTGTTTTCATTTCAATTGCAACTGATTTGTAAAGACAAACTTTAGAAGACAATTAGCTGTTTATCAAGTGACGCTCTTAACAAGCAGACGGCCAAACAGGAACAGACCAACATAACTCGTTAGGTTCCATCAAATACATGACTGAAATGACAGGACAGATATTTAAGGCATGTCTGACTTACATTTGCCTCTAAAGTAACCCCCCAACAAAAAGAAATCAAAGAGCAATAGCTTGATCAAAAGGACTATTGAACTAGTTCCTACAAGCTCGCACCTCCCTTTCACTGCCTGAACTTCTGGACTCCAGCTGCAGCTCCGTCCTCGAGGCCTCTTCCCATGGCGGGCACTCAGAGCTACACACCCTCATCTTGGGCTCTTCTGCACCCTGTCCATCCAGGAGCCCTGTCCCTTATTTATCTCTGCAGTTTCCACCAGCTGCCAAGCCCTGCCCACCTCAGCTTTATGGGGAGGAAGCAGGGGGGACATAGCCTTCATTGCCTTATTTTAAACTTCTCCAACAATCTAGAAAAGTCTACATGGGCATATGCAAAAAGAACCTGCAAGAACAGATGTAAGGAGAGGGAGAGGGATAAGATGTTACATTTTACTTCTCAACAGCATCTATATTAGAGGCTAATCTCTAAAGAAAATTCGTCTTCTGCTACTTAGGTAATTAAGTTGAAGCATCTAAACTGGGTCTTTCCTAATCTTTGTAGTATAACATGTATACATCAGCTTTGGCATAAATCTTTGGGATTATCAGAAAGTTGTCGATTTCCAATTACCTGGGCTTTAAGGTGCGGTCTGCAAAAGCATAAAAGATACTTCCATCTAGCCTGGAATACACAAAAAATTCCTCCCACATGGCCTTCCCAAAATAGTTTCTTTTGCTGCCAGTGGTATTGCTTAATTCCAAAGGGAATAAATGATCCCAGCCTTGAGATGAATGCTATTTCAGACCGTGAAATGCAGTATTCAAAAGCTTGTGCACAGGAAGTTTGGTCTACTGGTATGTGTTTCTTTCTATTCTTATCACCCCATTCACAGCCAATCTGTCCACGTTTGAATCACAGACACATGCGGCACTGCTGCCCACGAGTTTAAAAGAAATCCAGGCTGTGCTGAGACGCATCGGCCGTATAAAAGCTGCAGCAAAGAAAAACAAACTGATGTCGAAAGTGCGTCAGAAGAAAGTCTGCAAGGCATTTCAGAAAGCACTACGAGAAGCCTTTTAAGGAAAACTCTGAACAGAAATTACTCTCATAAGATAATTTTCCCTTCAGCTCTCTGCACTCTGGAGCCTTCTTCCTTCCCATTCATCATGCCAATAGCCTCCAACTGCACGACCCAAAGCCAGAATGACCATTTCAGACCAGGGCCTTTCAAGAATCAAAGAGGGCACTGTTAATAATTATGCTGGAACCTCGAATGCAAACTGGGATTGGTCCTGGCAAACTGTGATGTTTGGCCCCCTACTTAAAACTCAATTTTCTTTGAAGCTTCACCTAACAACCTGCTATTTAATAAGTCAAGAGGCTGGCTGCTCTGAGCTTTCTAAATCCTACCCACCTTTGAACAGCAATCTACTGTAGTTCATGCTCCTGAGAAGTCACATGTACAGAGGCTACATACCTTAATTGTCCAGAATATCAGTGCTAAGAATTTAGAATTTAGAAACTAGGTCATCTTGAATGAAATTACTTTACATACATTTTTATTTTTTGCCCGTCCCATTTCTCCTTTTCTTCATCTCTATCTCCCACATATATCAAAGGAAGTGGTGAAGGAGGCACAAGATCTTAGAAGGTATAGCTGAAGGAAAATGTGTGTAATTTTTCACTTAGAGTTTAAAGGAAAAGCAAAGGTTGTGGGTTAGGGGTATGCTTTTCGATCTCTGAGCTGTTTTCCATCTCAGAGGAATGTGTCTGACATTGTTCCCACTGCAGATTCACAGCCCTCAGAAGGTACGATCCATCTCCTAAACCCATCCAGGTGCTTTGTAACTAACACGAACCAGTCTAGGCCACAGGTACACATGCTGCATACATACATACATACATACATACATTATGCAGAAAACCAACTGCGGACTCAAGCACAGGTGAAACCTTTGCTAAAATCCTTTTGTTATAATTAAGTATGTTGGGTCATTTATGACTTAAAAGGTCGACCTTTAATTGCTAGATATAATTTAGTTGAAGTGAATTTTTTCTTTTTAGGAGGACCTACTATAACTGGTAAATGTGAACTCATGTCTAGTAATATGCTGGGAATCCATAAATGAGAAAAGAGGGCAAGATGAAAATTTCTTTTTCTTTTTTTTTTTGAGACACAGTCTGTCAGTGTCACCCAGGCTGGAGCACAGTAGTGTACTCATAGCTCCCTGCAAGCCTCGACCTCCTGGGCTCAAGGGATCCTCCCACCTCAGTCTCCAGAGTAGCTGGGACTACAGGCGCACAACCTTGCCCAGCTAATTCTTTAATTTTTTGGAAGAAAGACGTGGTCTTGCTATGTTGCACAGGCTGGTCTCAAGCTCCTGGACTCAAGCAATCCTCCTCTCACCTCGGCCTCTAGCATGAGACACCGCACGCAGCAAAACACAGCGTTTCTACCCTCAAATCTTTAACAGGAGGCACAAATAGGTGATCAGTTATAAAAGCAGTAATAACAGAAGCTTATAAACAACCTATGAGTTCATAAACAGGGAGACAGCACACAAAGATTACAGAAAAACAAATTTGGGTCCTCAAGGATAAATATGAGCTTGTCTGGTCTATTGGGACAGTGGGGTGGGCAGGGCCTTTTCCATAAAAGCACCACAGAAGCAAAGGCATACCTGTGGCATATCATGGTATGCTCAGAGATCAGCAACTAGTACATGGCTGGAGAGACGGGGTCTTTTTGGGGAAGAGGGATGAGGTTCCTGCGTAGAAATGGGCCACATTTCTTCCTCTATGGATCACAACAGCCCTAAAGAAACTTCTGGAAAAAGTTCGTAAGTGCACCAACAAGTCAGGAACCCTGGTCTAAAAATGAGCGGCAGGGTGAGAAAAGTCAGTGCTGACAGCAAGTATGCAGAATTTCCAGGATCCCATGTACAAATCCTAATGCCTCAATCAGGTAATGACGGGGAAAAAGGGGGAAGCAGAAGCATGTCTCAAAGTCGGTTATATGGGTCCGTTTGTTTTAGAGATAAATCCCTGAAGGGTAGTAACTGGGCTGTCACGATCCATTTCCCTCTTTCTGGACACAGTGTAAGATGGCTCCTCTCTTCCTCACCCTCAAACTAGGTACGGCCCTCAGACTTGTACCAGCCAGTGAAGTGTGGAAAGCAACGTGTATCACTTCCGCATGAACAGCCAGGGCATGATTCATCACATGCCTCGATCTAGCATGGCAGAGCGGCTCTCCAGATGGTGCTGGCTGCATCAGGCTGGGCCCCAAGTGAGGAATGTGGAGCAGAGGCCTCTTTTAACCCACACTAGTCCTAGAGCGTAAGAAAGAAATAGACCTGTGTTTAAGCCACGGAGATAACTTTTTTCTTTTTCTCCAGCTACCTGAGAGGCTGAGGAAGGAAGATTACTTGAGCCCCGGAGGTGGAGGTTGCAGTTAGCCAAGATAGCACCACTGTACTCCAGCCTTAGAGACAGAGGGAGACCCTGACGCGGAAAAAAAGAAAAAGAATGCCTGACCCAGTGGCTCATGCCTGTAATCCCAGAACTTTGGAAGGTTGAGGCAGGTCAGGAGTTCGAGATCAGCCTGACCAATATGGTTAAACCCTGTCTCTCCTAAAAATACAAAAATTAGTTAGGCATGGTGGCAGGCACCTGTACTCCCAGGTACTTGGGAGGCTGAGATAGGAGAATTGCTTGAACCTGGGAGGTGGCGGTTACAGTGAGCCAAGATCATGTCTGCATTCCAGCTTGGGCAACAGAGAAGACTCAGTCTCAAAAAACGAACAAACAAAAACGTGTGGGCACTACAGCTTGGGCAGGGCTCCTGTCATGTGCACACTATCAGCTACCAATGCTTAATGCTGGTAGAGTAACACGTTCTGACCTAGAGGAAAAGGACATGGAAGTGTTGCCTTTGAAACTCTTTGGACTCTGCCCTGTGTGTCTCTTTCTTTGGCTGATCTTTATCTGTATCCTCTCCCTGTAATGAATCGTAGCTGTGCTTATGTGTTTGTTTTTTGTTTTTGAGGTGGAGTTTCACTCGTTACCCAGGCTGTAGTGCAGTGTTGCAATCTCGGCTCACTGTGACCTCTGCCTCCTGGGTTCAAGTGATTCTCCCACCTCAGCCTCCTGAGTAGCTGGGATTACTGGCGCTCACCACCACACCTGACTAATTTTTGTATTTTTAGTAGAAATGGTGTTTTGCCATGTTGTCCAGGCTGGTCTTGAACTCCTGACCTCAAGTGGTCTGCCTGCCTTGGCCTCCCCAAAGTGCTGGGATTGCTGGTGTAGGCCACTATGTCCAGCTGGACTTTAAGAGCAGACTCTGTAATACAAAGTTGGATTTGTAGTTCTGGCACTTACCAGAGGGGTATAATACAGTATTATTATTATTATTATTTTAATCAGGTTCAACCTTGCAAGCCTCAATTACATGGTCTGTAAAACAGAGATGAGAAGATGGGTACCTCTTCCCCTGGGATCCCGGAAGAATTCAGTAAAGAACCGTGTGTGAGAACATGTTATGGACTACGTGCTATCAAGTCTAACGGTAGTGACAGTCTTGCAGCAGGTGCTCGGTGTTTGTCATTCTTGGTTAGGATGGTTTCTGTCAAAAGCGTGCAGTGAAATCGATAATTACCTTGTAGATCCTGAGGAACCACCTCTAATACTGATTAACAAGCACACCTAAAAACTAAACCCAACTATTTTCAGGGAAAGGAAATGCAGGCAAAATATGTTGTTATGCAGCCAAATGTCTCCCTGAAAAATCTATGGGGTTTCTTTGGCTATCTAGACGGAGAGAGAATTTCCTCAAGGCTACCAGCTCCCTGCCCAGTGATCCACCTGCCTCTGCCTCTGCCTCTGCCCCTGGCAACACAGAACTGCCCAGTTGCCGTCGTAACCTGGGGAGAAAGGCATCTTGTCATTTGGTCCTCCCACACTCACCACTACAGAGCAACGTATATTCCCTCCAGCACATTAAGTCCAGTGGAGTAGCTTCTAGAAAGAACTATCCTCCAAAAAATCCATTGTTTTATTCAGTACAAGTACTTCACCCCTGACATAAAACCCAGGCTTCTATTCACATTGCCCCTGGCCCCACCTTAAACTTCAGAGACATGAGTGTCCCTACCTTACTGAGGGCACACATCATTCAAATACCTGAGGAACTTCTCATATCCTGCCTTACTCATACTTAGAAAAAGAAATTAGTTCTTTTAATCTTATAAACCAATTCGTCACAAGCATTTTTAAAAATTACTATCACAAAAAAATAAATACAAATAAAAATTATGATTACTCAGAAGCCTTTCTACACCTAATGTGGTTTGGCAGATTTCCAATTAAAAATATTTTAAAAAATTAAATAAATGGCCAGGCCTGGTGGCTCACACCTATAATCCCAGCACTTTGGGAGGCCCGCAGGTAGAGGCTAGCCCAGGCAACATGGTGAAATGCTACCTCTACAGAAAATGAAAAAAATTAGCTGGGCATGGTGGCTCATGCCTGTAGTCCCAGCTACTCAGGAGGCCGAGGCAGGAAGACCACCCGAGCTGGGGAGGTGAAGGTTGCACTGAACTGGGACCACACCACTGCACTCCAGCCTTGGTGACAGAGGGAGACCCTGCCTTAAAAAAAAAAAAGAAAAAAAATTGAATACATATTTACTCTTACTCACCCGTGTCAACATTTCCCTCAAACCCACTTGCCTCTACTGCTACTTCTGGCTATGTACCTATTTTATTTGTACTTTAAAAATAGATATAAAGTAAGTATTTCATTATTAATATATGCTAAAGTAATTTTTCTTTTTTGAGACAAGGTCTTGCACTGTCACCCAGGCTAGAGTGCAATGATGTAATCGTGGCTGACTGCAGCCTCAATCTCCTGGGCTCAAGTGATCCTCCCACCTTGGCCTCCCAAAGTGCTGGCATTTACAGACAGGAGCTATCGTAGCCAGCCTATTTTGATTTTCAGTTACATGAACCATGTTCTGAAGTAATATAACTTGATTTAACTAATCCTGTTAATTTTTTGTCCAATGATGTTTTCTTGACTTGCTTTTTCCACCTCTACATTTTGTTAGGCAGATACAAAGAAACCTCTGACCACAATTACCATTTAGCTAAGATCTTCTACATTTTAGTTCTTTTCCTGATGATTTTTTTTGCACAATTTTTCTACTTAAAATCAATCAGCAGATGTGTGGCTTATGAAATGTTTTACCTTTAAAAAATATTAAGGTTGAAGGTTAACTCTTCTTAAAAGGCAAAAATATATCATCTGAAAGAAAATGCCCATTATGAATGACTCTAAAACATTCAAAGGAGAAAAAATGTATTTCTCCCTATTGACTGAAAAAAACTGGCTGTAAGGAAAAGAAATTCATGTGATCGGTATTATCATAATTTCCATACAGCAGCTATGAAAACATGCCACATGTTTTTTCTTACATAGACAGTATTCCAGAAGGAAGTCTGAACAGTGCCTGAGCCCATTCTGTTAAGGAAATTATGCTATTGCTCCACACCATTAAAGAAAACACAACAAAATCTAATCTTACTGTCATCTGTTTACATTTTCAGTTTAGCTTGGTTGACTTCCAGAAGATCTTGTTTGCTTCTCCTGAAAAACTACGGTCTATAAAACACAATCCATTAAACTGTTGTTCAATCAAAGTAAGTGTATGAGAGGTATAAAGACCTTTAAATCTTCATGTTTGAAAACATATCCTATTCTTTAAAAAACAGGATTTTTTTTTAATGCATAAAGAAGCCAGTGGGGTAAGAAACTAGGAAAGTCTACATGTAAAAAAAGGAGGGTAGTCTGTAACATATCATCTGAAAGTACTGTAATAAAACTATTTTTGAGACATATCACATAAAAATGTTGTGTGTTAAAATGTTAAAAGCATGCCACAAAGTTTTATCTAGAGATATGCAAAAGAGGGCTGGGCACAGTGGCTCACGCCTGTGATCCCAACACATCGAGAGGCTGAGGCAGGATTGCTTAAAGTCAGTCTTGTCAACACAGTGAGAAGCCATCTCTATAAAAAAGAAAGAAAATGCAAAACAAATGATGGCATGTCCTCTTTCTAAATTTGAGAATAATGTTAAGAAAGTAACTACAGGCATATCTCATTTTACTGCATTTTGCTTTATTACACTCTGCAGATAGTGCATTTTTTACAAATTGATTTGTGGAAACGCTGCAGCAAGCAAGTCTGTTAGCACATTTTTACAACAGTCTGTGCTCACTTCATGTCTCTGTGTCACATTCTGGTAATTCTTGTTTTTTTGTTTTTTGAGATGGATTCTTGCTCTGTCGCCCAGGCTGGAGTACTGTGGCATGATCTCAGCTCATTGCAGCCTCTGCCTCCTGGGTTCAAGCTATTCTCCTGCCTCTGCCTCCCGGGTAGCTGGGATTACAGGGCACACGCCACCATGCCCAGCTAATTTTTGTATTTTTAGTAGAGACGAGGTTTCACCATGTTGGCCAGGCTGGTCTCGAACTCCTGAACTGAGGTGATCCTCTCGCCTCGGGCTCCCAAAGTGCTGGGATTACAGGCGAGAGCCACCACACCCATCTGACATTCTGGTAATTCTCACCACATTTCAAACTTTTTCATTATTACCATATCTGTTATGGTGATATGATCAGTGATCTTTGTTCTTACTATTGTAAACATTTTGGACACCACAAACCATGCCCATATAAGACAGCTATTCATTAATAAATGCACATGTTCTCACTGCTCCACCAACAGCCATTTCCCTGTGTCTCTCCTTCTCTTCAGGCCTCCTATGCCCTAAGACACAATATTGAAATTAGGCCAATTAATAACCTTATGATAGCCTCTAAGTATTCCACTGAAAGAGTTACACATCTCATACTTTAAAGCAAAAGCTAGAAATGATTAAGCTTTGAGAGAAAGGCATGCCAAAAATGAGAGAGGCCAAAAGATGTCTCTTACACCAATTAGCCAAGTTGTAAATGCAAAGGAGAGGTTCTTGAAGGAAATTAAAGGTGATTTTTCAGTGAACACACAAATGATAAGTAAAATAACCTTATCACTGATGTCAAGAAAGTTTTAGTGGTCGCAATAGATCAAACATTTCCTTAAGCCACAACATAATCCAAAGCCAGGCCCTAACTCTCTTCAATCCTATGAAGGCGAAATGAAGTGAAGAAGCTGCAGAAGAAAAGTTTGTAACAAGCAGAGGTTGGCTCAGGAGGTCAAAGAGAGACATTGTCTCCATAACATAAAAGAGCAAGGTGAAATAGAGTATGCTGATGTAGAAGGTGCAGGAAATCAAGTCAGAGGATCTAAGATAACTGATGAAGGTGGCTACATGAAACGACAAGTTTTCAGCTGGACCAGTAGTTCACTCCTGTATTCCTAGCACTTTGGGAGTCCGAGGCAGAAGGATCAATTGAGGCCAGGAGCTCAAGACCAGCCTGACCCACAATTAATCAATCAATAAACAAACAACAAACAAACAATGTAGACAAAACAGCCTTATATTGGAAGAAGATGCCATCTGGGACTTTCATAGCTGGAGAGAAGGCAACATCTGGCTTCAAAACTTCAAAGGAGAGGTTAACTCTGTTTTTAGGGGCCAATGCAGCTGCCAACTTCAAGTTAAAACCAGTGCTCACTGACATTTCAAAAATACCAATGCTTTTACAAATTATGCTAATCTACTTTGCCTGTGCTCTGTAAGTGGAACAACAAAGCCTAGAGGACATCACATCTGTTTATACCATGGTTACTGAATATTTTAAGCCCACTGTTGAGATCTACTGCTCAGGAAAAAAAAAAATCCTTTAAAAATGTTACTACTCGGGAGAAGTGAGAGAGAACATCAGGAAAAATAGCTAATGCATGACAGGCTTAATACCTAGGTGATGGGTTGATAGGTGCAGCAAACCACCATGGCATGTCTTTATGTAATAATCCTGCATATCATACACACGTATCCCAGAACTTAAAATAAATTTAAAAATATATAAATAAATATTACTGCTCCCTGACAACACACATAGTCATCCAAGAGCCCTAATAAAGATGTATAAGGAAATAAATGTTGTTTTCATGCCTAATAAAACAATATCCATTCTACATCCCATGGGGTAATTTTGGCTTTCAAGTCTTTATCTTAAACGTACACTCTGTAACGCTATAGATGTCATCGGTAAGGATTCCTCTGATAGATCTGGGCAAGGTCAATCAAAAACCCATCTGGAAAGAATTCACCACTTCAGATGCCATTAAGAACATTTTGGTTCAGAGGAGGAGGTACTGATATTTCTATCAACATGAACAAGAGTTTGGAAGAAGCTGATTCCAGTCCTTACGGATGACTTTGAGGAGTTTAAGACTTCAGCGGAAGAAGTAACTGCAGATGTGATAGAAACAGCAAGAGAACTATAACTAGCAGTAGAACCTGAAGATGTGAATGAATTGCTGAACTCTCATGATAAAACTTGAACTGATGAGGAATGGCCTCTTACGGATAAGCAAAGAAAGTAGTTTCTTGAGACGGAATCTACTCCTGGTAAAGGTGCTGCTAACATTTTTGAAATGACAACAAAGCACTTAGAATATCACATCAACTTAATTGATAAAGCAGTGGCAGAGTCTGAGAGCATTGACTCCAACTGTGAAAAAAGTTCTACTGTGGGTAAAACACAATGAAACAGCATTGCACGCTGTAGAGATATCTTTTGTGAAAGGAAGAGTTGAACTGATGTGGCAGACTTCATTGTTACTTTAAGAAATTGCTGGCTGGATGCAGTGGCTCACACCTGTCATCCCAGCATCCCGAGGTGGGCAGGAGTTCGAGACCAGCCTGGCCAACATGGTGAAACCCTGTCTCTACCAAAAATATAAAAAATTAGCTGGGTGTGGTGACGTGCACCTGTAATCCCAGCTACTCAGGAGGCTTAGGCAGGAGAATCGCTTGAAGCCAGGAGGCAGAGGCGCAGCAGTGAGCCAAGATCGTGCCACTGTACTCCGGCAAGACTCACAAAAAAAAAAAGAAAAGAAAAAAGAAAGAAAGAAATTGCCACAGCCACCCCAACCTTCAATAACCAACAGCTTGTTCAGTTAGCAGCCAACAACATCAAGGTAAAACCCCACACCAGCAAAAAGATACAACTCACTGAAGGCTCAGGTAATTGTGAGCATTTTTTAAAGCCATGAAGTATTTTAAAATTACGGTAGGCACATTTTTATACATAATGCTGTTGCCCTTAATAGCTTACAGTATAGTGTAAACATAACTTTAATATGCACTGGGAAACCAAAAACTGCGTCACTGGCTTTATTGGGGTGTTTGCCTTATTGCGGTGGTCCAGAACCAAACCCACAATATCTCAGAGGTATGCCTCAATATTTTCCTTCCTCCAAAGACAACTTGTAAATTGTAATCTCTGCCTAAGATGATGTAGGCCTTGGTCTTCATGATCTGATGGAAAAGCTTGAGCTTTGTTATTCTATAATCAGAATGAAAGAATCATCACCAAATGAGAAATTTGTTCCTTTTAATTCTGCTCAGCATTTTCTTCAAATTCTGTCTTTTCTCAAAATCCAAATTATTCCCATAGCTGGGACATGGTCTTAGCAATTTTGAATAAGAAACGTCAATTTATCCAAACCAAAATTTTTCAACCTGCAGTCATTAGACTTCACCAGAGCAAAGTTTCTGGCTATTTTCAACTTTAGAAAACTAATCTCACGGACTTCAGCTTCAGGGAAAGAATGAGACATACTTTCCCCTATTTCTCCCACCAAGCATAACTCAGTATATGGAGGAAAAGCAGAGGAAGATTCTGAACGGTGGAAAGAAGGCCGACTGGGGACCCAAGGAAACACACAGAAGTGTGTGTCTCTGGGATTTCCCTTTGCCTTGTGTATCCTGAGTCTTAGACCTGACGGAGCAGTGACTACAACCTTCCATTCTCCACAGAACTCTGCTGAGTGGAAAAGCCAAACCCAAACATTACATGCTATATGGTTACATTTTGAAACGACAAAATTATAGAAATGGAGAAGAAATCAGTAGTTATCAGGGGTTAAGGAGAAGGGAAGCTGGAGTGGCTATAAGAGGCCAATGTGAGAGACCCTTGTGGTGTTAGAGGAGTTCTGTATCTTCACTGCAAACGTCAATATCGTAGCTCTGATTTGGTCCTACAGTTTGGCAACATGTTACCATTGGAAGAAACTGAGTAAAGGATACACAGGATCCCTCTGAATTACGTCCTATGACTGCATGTAAATCTCCCAATTATTCAACACAAAGACTATTTAAGTGACTTCTAATACGCGCCTTCGTAACTGGCACATTGAGATGGTTGAAACAAAAGAGAAAGTGCTGGATGTGTTACTCTTGTAATACTTGTTTCGGATTTTTTTTTAAATCAATCTCCAACTTTAAAAATATTCTCTACAGCAAATATTCCCATAATGTTTTCTCAAGCTGGAGAAGATAAATTCACATTATAAGAATTAGCCAGCACAGGCCAGGCACGGTGACTTACGCCTGTAATCCTAGCACTTTGGGAGGTCAAGGCAGACAGATCACGAGGTTAGGAGGTTCAGATCAGCCTGGTCAACATGGCGAAATCCCATCTTTACTAAAAATACAAAAATTAGACGGGCATGGTGGCATGCGCCCGTAATCCCAGTACTCAGGAAGCTGAGGCAGGAGAATCACCTGAACCCAGGAGGCAGAGGTTGCAGTGAACTGAGATCGTGCCACTGCACTCCAGCCTGAGCGATAGAGAGGAACTCCATCTCAGGAAAAAAAGGAAAAGAATTCACCAACACAATCACTAAACCTATTACCTGATCACAAATTTTTAAAAATTGCAGCTCTATAAATAGTCAGCTTTTAAAT
This sequence comes from Saguinus oedipus, assembly GCA_031835075.1. Classification (NCBI taxonomy): domain Eukaryota; kingdom Metazoa; phylum Chordata; class Mammalia; order Primates; family Cebidae; genus Saguinus; species Saguinus oedipus. The sequence goes on along the minus strand of CM063184.1, from coordinate 95,866,087 downwards.
TTAGATATACTAGGCCAAGCATGTTGGCTCATGCCTGTAATCCCAATACTTTCAGAGGCCAAAGCGAACAGATCACTTGAGGTCAGAGTTCAAGAACAGCCAACACGGCAAAACCCTGTGTCTACTAAAATTACAAAAGTTAGCTGGGCATGGTGGCAAGATTCTGCTCAAAAAGAAAGAACAGTCCTCCTTCACTTCATATATCTCCACTCATAAATATATAGATACATATATATACACACACATATACATATATACATACACACACACACACACACACACACACACACACACACACATATTTTTTTCTTTTTGAAAGAGTTTCACTCTTTTGCTCAGGTGGGAGGGCAATTGCTTGATCTCAGCTCACTGCAACCTTCACCTCCCGGATTCAAGCGATTCTCCTGCTCAGCCTCTGAAGTAGCTGAGATTACAGGCATGTGCCACCATGCCAGGCTAATTTTGTAATTTTTTAGTAAAGACAAGATTTCACCATGTTGGCCAGGTTGGTCTCAAACGCCTGATCTCAGGTGATCCATCCGCCTCAGCCTCCCAAAGTGCCAGGATTACAGGTGTGAGCCACCATACCCGGCCTCCACTTCTATATATTTTTTGGTCTTAATATATTTTCGGTTTTCGTTTAGTTTGTATTTTTCTACAAATTTTATTTATGAGCTTTATTTCTTATTTACAAACAAGTGTTCATATATTTGTCATTTTAAAAAAGAATGAGACTTCTTCTGTAACTGACTTAGTGGCATATAGGGCCTCTTTTTGGTCCCAGTTGCTTTCTGTATTTAAGCATTTAGTCTGAGAAAGCTGAACTCTGTGAAGAGTCAGAACATACATCTCTCAAATTCTAAGAATAATTCTTTAATGGATGGCACCATCAAGAGGCAATAGTTTGTACTGCCACTATAAGAACAGAGGGTTTGCTCTCAAGAATAGACTACTGCAATACAGAATTTCATGAAGATTTTAGCTCTGTTTCCCCAATGTGAAGCCATTAGATTTTTGCCAAATGCTAATTTTCCCTTCCCACTCCTTTTCTGCCCATCTGTTTCTCCAAGTGAAGAAAAAAGAAGATATGACAACTGTTTTTTTTGACTCTCATTTAATGGAGTACAATTGGCAGCCCAAATTTGCTAATGATTAATAACGATTAATTCTTTCAATATTTAATCAACATACACACACGTAGGCACACACACACTTGCACACACACATACACCCTAGCAATTTGTAGAAAGCCTTTGCTTTATTCTCTAATGACTCAAGGTGATCTGATGACAGATAACATTATTCTTTATATGACCCAGTGACTAAAAACGTACTTACTTTATTTAGAAATAATGCTCTTTACTTAAAGAATGGATTGCTTATTTAGGGAGTAGGCAGCATTGTGAATCTAATCCTAGGCGGTCAAATACATTATACCTAATTTCACCTGGGTTTTTTTTTTTTTTTTTTTGGCTTAACATAAAAAAATTTTAAATGGCATTCACGGTTCCCATTTGTGGCTCACATCTTATTTCTGAGCTAAATCCCATAAACCCTCCAAACAAGTTAGGATAGTTAAAAAAAAAAAAAAGGGCAGAGAATCGATGGCTATTTTAAACATGAGAGAAATTAAGAAAAGGCTCCACAGCCGCCGCAATTCGGTTTAAGCCTTAGGCTGAGTCTGAAGATGAAGCCTGTGTCCCTACCAAATGGCCACTCCAGCAGAATACAGGAAGAGAGCCATTGTTTCTCAAGATCCTTTCAGAAGTCCTGAGTCAGTAAGTTTACTGGGTTAGTAAATAAACCTCTTACTTCCAACGAATGCAGCCACCTTTTTAAATAAATTAAAATTATACTCAGGATGTAGTAAACGGAAGGGCCACATCAGGAAGGAGATTCAAGTCAAACTGGAGGACAAAATCAATTTCAAATACTTAAGCTTGCCTTCACATTTCAAAGATGATGTTAAAAAAAAAGGCTAATGCTGTGACTAAGCAACAATAAGCATTCTCTTAACATTGTTCATTCTGCTATCCAAACAAAAAGTATTATCAAACTTATAAAATGGCTCAACACAGCCAAAAAGGTCTGAATGCCCAACTTATTTGGGGGGATCAGGAATCACCAGGAAATGGAGACATCAAGAAGCAAACAGAGAAGCAAAATCTGCAGGGAGTTACTTTCACCTGACGATGCTCACTGGCATTGGGTTCCTAAATAGTCTTTCCTAATTACAAAATGACATAATACCAACCTGTTTACCTTCTGGTCTTTAAAATAGGGTCTGCATCTGACCACCTTTCAGAGATTAGAGAATATATACATTTATTTTATAAAATACCAAAAGTCCTAAAACAGATATGCTCAATTACTTTGTTATTTAATTTTAGAAACATCAGATCTAGGATCTGTTCAAAAGTACACAAGCAAGACTCCTGGCTCTATAACCTTGGTTTCTGTATGACCTTGGAGAGTACCAATTCTTATAAAGAATGCTAGAAATTTTTCAAAGTAAAGAAAAATAACTCTTTCATGTTTTTGCTTTTAATTGGAAGTTGGAAAATAATTTTCCCTTTCTGGAAGTAAAAAAAAAAAAAAAGCATTTATACTGAGATATCTTCATTTTTTTTGTAGAGAGCTTCAATGTTACCTAGAACTAAATGTATATCATCTGGGAACCAGGGATGCAACCTACAGTCACAGATGAAGGAAATCCAGAATGAATGTCATGAATGGATATCAAAAATACTCAAGTACTCTTTTCCAAAACCTGTAAAGAATGCTTGCTATACTCTAGACATCTGGCTAGGAAGTGCATCTATACTGGTGAGCAAGACAGGCATGGTCCCAGCCTCCTACAAATTAAAATTATTTTGTTATAAAGTGCTTTCAAAGGAGCTATAAGGGCAAAACATCTTCAATGGGAGAGAATTGCTGACCCAGCTACTTTGCCTATTCACATAACTACCACAGAAATATTAATATGTACCTTAAAAGAAAGCCAATCTTATTTTCAAGGAATCCATATGTAATGTAAAAAATTCATATGTATGTAAAAAATCAGAAAACCTTACTCCATGATGCTTCATGAGACCCGGCATCACATTACAAAATGCTTGAGAAATAAGTATCAGTGTAGGCTTGCGTCGTTCTCAACGGCGACAATGCTGTTTACCAAGGCACTACAGATGACCATCGCCAGCCAGAAAGAAAATACCGGATGGCTACAGTGCAATTCGTGGGAATCCACTGGTTCTCCGCAAAAGAACACAGATGCTTTTGGCAATGCAACCAAATGAATACTCTTAAAAGCAGCAGGTTTGCTTTCATTTATTTTCCCCTTTTCTTCTTAAAATGACTTTCACTGCCTTGGACCATAAAAAGCTCTAGATGGCCATCACTACTTCCGGACTACTTAGAGGAAGGCAGGTGTCAAATAGGACAATTACAAGAATATCCTACTTTATAACGATTTTCCTAACCTCTAGAACAGCACTCTCCAAACTTTTTGGCAACAGGGATTGGTTTCATGGAAGACAATTTTTCCATGGACGTGGAGGAAGGATGGTTTCAGGATGATTCCAGCACGTTACATTTATTGTGCACTTTATTTCTATTATGATTACACTGTAATGTGTAATGAAATAATTATATAACTCATCATAAGGCAGAACCAGTGGGAGCCCTGAGCTTGTTTTCTGCAACTAGACAGTCCTATCTGGGGGTGATGGGAGACAGTGACAGATCATCAGGCATTAGACTCATAAGGAGCATGCAACCTAGATCCTTCACATGTGCAATTCACTATAGTGTTCACTCTTTTGAACATCTAATGCCACCACTGATCTGAGAAGAGCTGGAGCTCAGGCAGTAATGTGAGTGATGGGGAGTGGCTGGAAATACAGACGAACCTTTGCTGGCTCACCGCTCTCCTCCTGCTGTGCAGCACCATTCCTAACAGGACAGAAACCACTACTGGTCCAGGGGTTGGGGACCCCTGCTCTAGAACATCTAATCTGTCAAAGAATGAGCAGCCCAGCCCTCTAGCAACATCTTACTCATTAATGTCCCCAAGTTGAAACATAGCTCAGAGTGAAGAAGTTAGAATGACCACCAACTAGTCCAAACGATGTCCCAAGGTCTATGAACTGAAGTGCACACACTTCGTGTGCTCAGGGCCCCCTCGAGACCTCACTTGCCCTTAGTAACTCTTAGTTCAGAACATTTCAAATTAAGACTTGAAAATTGGTTTCTAAGATCATGAAAAATGAAAAGGCTGGCACAATGACCAAAGCATGAATTGGCAGCTGAGAGCGAAAACCAAGAAGGAAGAAAAATTATTTTTAAGAAAACAGAACAAACTAAACATCTCAAACAGCACAGCAGCTGGAGGTTATTTAATATAGACTCAAATCGGATTGTTTACCTCATTAACAGGTCCTTGGAGGTGCATAATTACAGTTTAATGTTTAATAATAAAATTACCTTGAGTTTTCAAATAAAGATTGAACACATTAAAAGAAATCCAGGTGGAACACTAGTATAATCACAGGTGAGCTAAAAATACCATAGATATTATGCTTGGTGAACCAGCTTTGCCCCACCTGGTTTCCTCATTAATGAGTTAAAGAAATCTTTGGCATCTATTTGTTCTTTATTTACATAAAGAGTTGCATTTACTTTTTGAAAATTATGCTTTGACAATTTGGAGGTCCTAATAAAATGTGCAAGTGACTCACTCTACACAGTCAATTAAATTGTACAGCCCATGAACTGTATCTCATGGGCTGGATGCCCAGTCACATCTCTTCTTGGCTTTGGAGGGAAATCCCAAATGGCAACAGAACATTACCTGAACTGACTAGCTATTCTCTAAAGTTTTTGTTTCTAATCCTTGGCTAAGTTTCACTTGGGTTTTGGTTTGCATACAACTGATAGTTACCTGCCTTGGTGGCAGCCATGACTAGGAATCTGGTTTCACAATCCGACCACGTGGTGATTTGACAGGTAGAACTGGAATCCAGTCGGTCAGGTGAGAGGTGACAGACTGTTGCTGTTTACCATTTGTTTGTTTTTCTATTTATGTACTCAGATCAGGAATATATTTTGTGCCTGACGGAAAAGCAACCAGTCTTTTGAGATCTGGAAAAGTGAGATTTTGTGGTCCAGTGTTCACTTTTGATCAGTAATTGGAGCTGTAGGACTTATGCCATAAACCTTTCATCTGTGTCTCTACCTAAGGAGGAGCAGGGAAAACACTGTGTGTAGGTGAAATATTTTTCTACCTCCCGAGGATAATAATAAATAAATAAAGGAGGCCTGCTATTCTGACTGGTTTATAGACTAACAAATAGATAAATCTAACATTCCCAGAATTTCAGCAATTTATTTTCTTGAAATGAATTTTGCAAAATTCTAATGCTTTAAATATACTCTTTTTTTAAAATGACAGGGTCTCACTCTGCCACCTGGGCTGGCATTCGGTGGTGTGATCATGGCTTACTGTAGCCTCAATCTCCTCAGCCTAGTCAACACTCCCACCTAAGCCTCCCAGGTAGCTGGTAGTACAGACATGCACCACCACACCTGGCTAATTTTTATATTTTTTGTAGAGACAGAGTTTTGCCATGTTGCCCAGGATGGTTTCAAATTCCTGGGCTCAAGTGATCCTCCCACCTTGGCCTCCCAAAGTGCTGGGATTACAAGTGTAAGCCACCTCAACTAGCCTGACTCTGCTCTCTTAAAAAAAAAAAAGAAAAGACCTGATTTGATAATTTGGTTATAAAAACAGCTTTAGAGACACATGTTCTCAGGATCTCCTGGGGCTGTGTCACGGATAAATAGAATTTTTAAGAAAACAAATACATTTTAAAATCAACAACAAAACAGCTATATCTCTTCCTTGCTTTATCAGTGTATAGTATAATACAACCATAATTTTATTTAAAAAAAAAATTGAATTTGTTTTATGATAAAGTGATTAGTTTACCTGAATTTTTAAGTTGTCTTATATTAGTTTGCTAAAAACATAAGCTAATATTATTTCCATAATATTAAAAAAAGATATAAACATTGTACTCACCTAAACTGAATTATAACTGTGACAAACCTTTTCACATTATCAGTAATTACGGTCTGTGATGTGTTAGTGTGAACATAATTTCCAACACCTTTAAGTATTTTTGCCTTAGTGTCTGGTTGTTCTAGACTGTGGAAGAGAATAATGAGGGACAGAAGTTGATGGAAACAGAAAATTGTAGATTTGAGCAAAGGGAGTTTGATTTAACTTAGTTTATAATACTTGCAAATAAAACAGCTATAAAGAAATGATAGCATGTTAAGTATGTTTAATGTAATGCATTAAGACAAGCACGCTGTTAATGTAAAACTAAAAGGCAGTTATCTCTATTGAAATGACAGACTCATCTTGGAGAAATCAACCTATCCTTGCAAAAGGCAGTGAAAGGTAATTCTTCTACATAATCTGCCCAAAAGAGCAGAGGTTAGCATCTTACAGGAGTAACTTTCTGAGCTTTGCACTAACTGGAATATATCCTTGCATATTTAAAATAACAAAAAGAGTTTTCTTCATTTTTGAATGATTTAAGTCTACTTGCTCATCATAAAATAATCTATTGCCATTTTATTAAACAGCCAAACCACAAACATTCACTACTCTTGGGTATACACAATTCTGTATTACTCAAGTGACCAAATCTCTGATTTTGCCTTCAAATCAGACAGACCCTAAATAAAGAAAAAAATAAAATTTCTATGATACCTATTACTGAACTACTTTTAGGATTGCCCAGAGAACATCTGGGCAATCACAAAGTTTTGCTCCTCAGTTTTACAAAGAGCAAGAGACTAGAAATAATTAGGTTTGTTCACTGTGCTCCTAAACATTTCTCAAACCAAATGAGAAAGTCACACTTCCTTAAGATAATTTTGTATAGGTAAAATATTATTTTTAGTATTATAGATAAGATTCAAAGATTGGACTTGATTATATGTCAGTGCCCTCGCTCTCTGTAGTATGTTCTTACAAAACTGATATAAAGGATTTTAAGTCTCCTTCATGCTGATACTGTTTGTCAAATTAACCATAAACTAACTATAGCCACTTAACTCTTACATTGACCAAGTGTTCTCTACCTTTCCTGTGAGCTTGCCTACAAAATACAGTATCTCATTAACGAAGAAAAGAGTTTTAGAACTGTGGATAAGACTTTACCAGGTATTCTTAACTCCTGATATTTCAAAGAATTGCACAGACAAAAATGAGACAGTACTAGGCAGCTAAGTCAGATTTTCAGGACTCTTAGTCCAGAAATAGACGACTTCATGAAACCAAACTAACAGCCCAAGATACAGAGGAATAAGAATTAATTACATAGAACTGACGGACTTGATAATAAAAATTGAATTTCTAAATGTGATATGTTTTGGAATATTATTAATTTAATAGTATTAATTAAAATAATATTGATTAAATTAATACTATTAGTTAATTAATTAATACTATCAGTTAATAGTATTAATTAATTAATAGTATTAATTTTAATGATCTATTTTTTCAGGGGGAAAACTCTTCGGCATTCATACTACCCTGTCTCTAATCCTCCATTCACCTAACTCTGAGTTTGCAAACTAAATAAAATATTATGCTCATGGTAACTTGTTCTCACTGATCTCTCAGAATTCAGGAGGCAATTTTTTTGAGCCACTTTACTTTTTAATGGCAACATCATCATTTGCACAGGCTGGATAAGAATCTGTCATCCCTTTTACCACTGTGTAGTCAAACAAATAGACTATGCAACCAAGATCAAGTCAAGTCTAGAGTGTCAAATTTAAAAATAAGCCTCATTTCAACAGATATGACAAGACCACTGTTAAAGAAAAATTTATAACTTCATACTTAGAGCAATATCCACAAAGCTCTTTCAAGAGGTGAAAACTGTTTATGACTTAACGGGCCCAACCTTACAGGCAGTACAGAAGGTCACTTACTGGATTGTCAAGATCATACCAGATTTGGAAAATCTGGAGGAAAGAAATTCTCCAGTACTTAACAGATGTTGAAGATGAAACCTAGCCGAGAAGAACTGCTTGAGTTTGCTTGTCTATCCTTGGAACAGAAGAGGAAATAGATGTCTGGAGTCACGGAAGCCATTAAAAGTGCTCCCGAGATTCCTTGCTAAGTTATTCAGAGAGAAGTTAATTATCTGGCTTTATAAATAATAGTCACTCGGCATGGTTTTGTATGCTAATTAAGTCTTCTGAATTTCTGTCAATGAAGCAAGCCCAAACACAATCCCATTTTAGTCCACAAGTAGAGATTATTTATGATAATAAAGAGAAATGTCATACTGACACCCCCAAGGACTATCTACATTCTCTAAGGGTATGCACATTTATTTTCATTCGCTATTGTCACTTAGGATATTCGAAACCTGTATAAAAACAGACATCAATGTATCAAAAACTATGAGTGATGCAAATGATTCCTGCTCTAAAATGTCAAACACATTTCCTTCTGGATGGATACAAATGGTTTCTGTCCATCATAATCCAAAGATTACAACAGGGGTGTCCAATCTTGGGCCACACATAAAATACACTAAGATAGCTAATAAGCAAAAACAAAGGCAAAAAAAAATTTCATAATGTTTTAAGAAAGCTTAAGTTTGTATTGGGTGGCATTCAAAGCCATCATGGGCCACACACGGCCCACAGGCCCCAAGTTAGACAAGCCTGGGTTACAATTTTATTCCTCCAGGGTATTAACTAGTTTTGGATGTGATTCAAAAATCATACTCTAGTATATTTTAGTAACTAAATACTTCTGACAATCCTATAGTGTTGTCAGCTTTACTACCCTGCCGCTTCTCTCATTAAGGAAATCATGAAATGAAAATGAATCAAAGTAATCTCTGACAGGTAGTCATTCTAAAAGAGAAATACTTGTGCTTAAAAGAGAATGGGAAATGCAGTTGTCTGCTCTCATTCATTAGTGAGACTCTCACAGGATGTTTCCTCCTGTCTTCTTATTTTCAGTATTTTGACAATAAGTAAAAATTCATTTTAAATGGAAAAAGACAACTCAATAGATCTTGTGTGTGTAGTTTGGAGTCACTATACATGCTGAGTCAGAGCTGAAGACAGTAAGGGTGCACACGAGCGGTGTGCGAAAACCTGAGCAGCACTGACGCAACTCCGACTTTCTACACAACAAGACAAATTGACTACCTAATTCTCGGTGAGTCATGATTTCACTGACTGCTTCTCTCATAACCACACACATGCAGATTTAATGCTATAATAAAAGTCAGCATTTCCTCATAGTCTTAAAGAGAAGTTTGTAAGATTCAGAAATTTCATAAAATTCTCAACTCCTTTGTCACGTTTTTCAAGAATTTATACTTGTGAGAAGTCCGCAGATGAACTAAATTCACTCCCGCAGGCCTTCACGATAGCCAAACATGCCTATGAATAGTGATCTGGGAAGAGGAAGGATGGCAGGAGAGAAGAGAACGATAGCGGCTATGACTGGTGAACGTGAAAACCCTGTATTCCCACATATCCTGGAGTCGGTCTACAAAGCTGCTCTGCAGATACTGGTTAATGAAACAGTGAGGTCGATCATTGTTGAGGTGAACATTACCAATCGCTCCATCTCCTGCTCCCTGAGTCTTTCCTCCCGCTGCCGCCGGTGATAATCCATCAGGTCCTCACGCCCTGAAATGGAGCTAATGCTGCTTTTCCGTTCCCGAAGGACAGGCTGGGGGGTTCCTAAGGCCTGTCGGAGGCTTTCCAAATCAGCCTCATCAGACTCCACAGATCCACAAGAGAAGTTCCGCCTGGTTGCAAATACTCTGTCTGATTCTCCAGCAAAAAGTGAGTGACTCGAGTTTGTCCCCACGTATGAAGCCCGATCAAAGTCATCAGAGACGCAGGAGGAGGTGGAGGCCAGAAGCATCTTCCGAGCCACTCGAGGACTGGCAGGGACACTGAGGGTAGAACTTACATAAGGATTGCCTTCAGAAGCAGAGGTTTTATAGGGTAAAGCCCCTGAGCTCAAAGAAGAAAAATTAAGGTAATTGTCGTTGTCTATTATGCTATGAGGTAGATCCTTTTCCCCAAGTTTTGTTCGTTTGGAATTGCCCAGAGAGTTTCTTGGAGGCAAGCTGAGGGGTGTCAGCTGATTCTCTGTGGCTTTGTACAACCTGGGAAGTGACCGGCTGTAGGCTCCCATGTGACTCAGGCTGCTGCTGGAGTACTTCCTGGTTCTCAGATTGGTGTTTTCAGATGCAAGCTCCTTGTGTCTAGTCAACTTGGGTTGGAGCGTCAGGCTGTCCTGAATGCTCATTTTCCTGGCTTGCTTTGGGCTTGAAGGCATGCTTGCAGCTCCCGATCTGCTGATAGGAGGGGGGCCAGCATCACTCAGGGAACTTCCATTCCACATGGCTAGGAGCGAGCCAGATGCCTTCCGACCTTCCAGGCCTCCGAGAAAGTACACATTGTCATGCGATTTATTCCTTGAGCTATATTTGGAATAGGGAGGCTTCTCTGAGAGCCTCAGGGCCCTTTCACCGTCCCGGCCAGTATAATGATCAAAGTCTGCTCTTCCACTGAGGGAGGATGTAGTGCTGAGGAAAGGAGTTGGAGGTTTCATGGAAATATTTTTGTCAGTTCCATCATAAGAGAACTGCTTGCTTCCCTGGATTTTGGCTAAGGAGGAGCTGCTTCTGACACTGGTCCCTAAAGGAGAAGGGCTTCTCTTTGCAGGCACAGGTTGTGAGAGGGTTAAATAGGAGCCAGAATAGTCCCCATTGGCCTTAAACCTCAGACTGGAAGAGTATTTCTTTGGGCCAAGGCTCTCCATCACGTTTTGGAAGTTGTTCTCAATCAAATGCAGCACAGACTCTTCCTTCAAGCTCCCATTTTGTAAATCTAGCTCCTTTTGGCTATGCTCTTCCATAATCTTGCTGGAATCTGTAAAGAAATAAAAGAGAACACTTTGCCTTAAAAAAGATTTTAAAACCACAGTTCCTCGTTAGGCCTACGTCTCAACAAATAATCTTTCAGTCTGACCTAATGCAACTAACAAGCACAAACACTCAGTTTTACTAGTAAACCTGTAAAAACTGTACAGCAAATTGAAGAAGAATAAAGACCTTTTTATTGCTGTCCTTTTAAGTTGTTTTTCTTTCGTACGTAAGATATTCCAGAAGGTTGGGATATCCAGAAGATGCCTTCTGGGACATCCTATGTACAAAAGAAAACAACTTAAAAGAACAGCAATGACATTTGAGGGAAACAAATCCCTAACCAAGTAAAGGTGCAGGATTAGGCTGGTACATAAAAAAGACAATTTCTCCTTAATGTTCTGGCTCGTAGCAAAACGCCTGCTTCCCTAGTAACTAGCTAATGCTCAAAGGCATAATGCAATGGACCTTCCTATAGAGGTCTCTGCTAGAAACATCAACTGTTCAGAAATAAAGTCCCAAGGAAACAAAATTCGCATCTGGGAGGAGAAAGAGAAGTTTATGTTAGACACTGTTCAATAACATGAGGGTTAGAAGATGGTTCTTTAAATGAGGGCTCTGGGAGTTACCTTCTCAACAATGAGTTAAAGCTCCTTTAGTCATCAGAGGCAGGTAATAACAAAGAAAAAGGTATTCCACAAATTCCTGACACATGGTCAGGACGATATATTTAAAACCCTGAAGCTGTTGCAGCCTTCGAATTTTCTAGTACCCCAAATGCACTACGCTCTTCCTAGCAAATCCTCTCTTCCAGCAGAAACACCCGTCAGGACCCACCCTACTCTTCATGGACAGATCAGCATTCTACCTTCCATGATTAAAATCTCTAAGAAAATGCGTTTGAACCCTAGCTTGAACAATGTTAACTTAAGAAACTAAAGTTTTAGTCTATGAAAATGTCTTTGAGTTACAAACGTTACCGCAAATGGAAAGACTTATAATTCTAGCTGATAAAAAAGAAATCTCTTAGATTATCAGCAATGGGAAAATACAATTTAAACATTGTCATTGAACCCACGGAGGACACTGAAACTGTCCTCCAGCCCTTGGGCACATCAGACGCTAATTATGACCTCTCTGGTACATGTAGAAACAGTATCACATACGGTTAATAATGGTTTCACCAGGTGCTTGTCTCTGTAACTGAGCCACAAGTTCAAGGAAGAGGTTCTGTCTAGCATTTTTACCTTACTGCCACCCCTCTAGCTCTGGTTGCCCCATAGGTGGGAAACTCCATGAACCCAAGCTTTCCATTTTAACTAAAGCCTTCCTCACTCCCTCCCAGCCATGGATTAGTGACCTTCGCCCTGTTGCTCAGCTTCATATACTTTCTGAGAAATGCAGGCAGCCTAGTAAAGAGCTGCTTCTTTATCCACAAGGCCAAGAAACAGTCTGGCTGCCTAAATCCTGGTGACGGGCCGCTAACCCAGCTGCCCCGAAAGGTGCAGCCTTCCCCAACAAACTGCCTTGGGCTCCTTATCCCCTAACCCAAAGCCCTTTCCCAGGAGTTACAAACATAATTTATCTTTTTTTTTTTTTTTTGAGACAGAGTTTCGCTCTTGTTATCCAGGCTGGAGTGCAATGGCGCGATCTCGGCTCACCACAACCTCCGCCTCCTGGGTTCAGGCAATTCTCCTGCCTCAGCCTCCCGAGTAGCTGGGACTACAGGCACGCACCACCGTGCCCAGCTAATTTTTTGTTTTTTTAGTAGAGACGGGGTTTCACCATGTTGACCAGGATGGTCTCGATCTCTTGACCTCGTGATCCACCCACCTCGGCCTCCCAAAGTGCTGGGATTATAGGCTTGAGCCACCGTGCCAAGCCATAATTTATTTTTTTAAATGTATCTAAAAAAAAAATCAAGTTTTTTTCATTATATTTGGCTCCCAGCTGGGATCCAGTCCTGACATCTAGTTCTCGGTAAGTTTTTCATTCCTGAGGGACAGGGCCCTTTCTGCCCCAAGACAAATGTTCCTCTCGCCATGTGTCTACTGCTATCAGTTCTGGTTTTAAAGGCAACACCAGCCTGGTATGAGGCATATCTTACCAGCTCAGAGGACTGAAACTGAGACTCTTCTATTCTGAACTAGCATCACCTCTCATTGGTTTGCCATATTGAAATTCCAGCAAGCCTTGGACAATTGTCTCAAGTTAAACATTTTGGAATTGGAAAAACAAGGAAATAGATGGATCCTGAGGACATTAAGGACAACTTAATAGAGAAAAGTTTTTCTAAACCACTGTCAGGTGATGAAGAAGATGCAGAAGAAGCAGTACGAGAAAACACACTGACATTCCACAATCTGGCAGAAGGGTTCTGATTATTCAAGGCTGCTTTTGACTTCTCTTACAACGCGGACCCTTCTATGATACAGGTACTGAACTACAGCAGATGGTTGGAGGAGGATTGGTCCCATAAAAAACATTTTAGGGGTGTAGGGGAGAGACAGCAGGGGGTGGGGAGGGATAACATGGGGAGAAATGCCAGATAGAGTATGCACCTAAAGTAAAATAAACAAATTTAAAAAATAAATAACACTTTTAGAGAAATTAAAAAAGTAAAAAGTTTACTTTTTGTAAAATTACACTTTACAAAAAAGCATAAAGTTACACTGATTGTGCCTACCTCTTCTGCCTCCCCTCTGCTACCCCAGAGGCATCAAAACCAGCTCCTCCTCTTCCTCTGAAGACCTTCAAGATGATCCACTTCCACTTAATAAATATATTTTATCTTCCTTATGAACATCTTAATAACCTCTTTTCTCTAAATTACTTTATTATAATAGTATAGTAGATCATACATATAAAATATGTGTTAATTGGCTTTGTTATTAGTAAGGCTTCTGGTCAATGGTAGGCTAACAGTAGTTAAGCTCTGGGGGAGTAAAAAGTTATATGCAGATTTTCAATTCAGCCGAGTTGTCCAAGAGTCAGTTGTACATACACACAACCATACACACAGGTGGGGATCAAGCCAAAATCCTGGGAACCAGCACTGGCCTCCTCCTTCCTCATTTTAACCATCTCTAAATTCTATCAACACTGTACTTAAAACATATTCTGAATTTGATCACTTCTGAGCATTTCCACGGCAGCCTCTCTAGTATAAGACAGAATCTTCTCTCGGCTCCCCCATATGCCTATTCTTCCACAACAATAATAACAATTACAGTGGACTGGAAGAAATTACACCAAAAAAAAAATTAGTGGTTTTATTTGGATGGTAGTTTTACCAACGACTTTTAACACGTCTCTCATACTAGTTTATATTTTCTACATTTTATGTAATATGTTTGCACTGTTTTGATAACCAGGAAAAAGAAAAGCTCACTTAGCATAAAATACTAGAATATGTAGCAACACTTCATTTTAAAGTTGTTCAGACTGTTTTTTTCTTTTTCTTTTTTTTTTTTTGAGACCGAGTCTTGCTGTGTTGCCCAGGCTGGAGTGCAGTGGCACAATCTCAACTCACTGCAACCTCCGCCTCTGGGTTCAAGTGATTCTCCTGCCTCAGCCTCCCAAGTAGTTAGGATTACAGGCATGCACCACCATACCTGGCTAATTTTTTTTATCTTTAGTAGAGGCGGTGTTTCCCCATGTTGGCCAGGTTGGTCTCTAACTCCTGACCTCAAGTAATCTCCTGCCTCGGCCTCCCAAAGTGCTGGGATTACAGGTGTGAGCCGCCGTGCCTGCACGATTAGATATTTTAAGTTAATTTTTCCTTACTGCTTGCCAGTTTTCAAGTCAGATATTAACTTTTCCAGAAAAGATTACTTTAAAGAACTTCTTGATCAGACTAATTTAATATATAAATAGCGAAGACTGCAACATTTTTCCAACTCTTCTAAATGACTCTGGCAAAAACATTAATCATGAATTTATCTGTTCCACCCTTTGTGCATCTGAAACACTAATCAAACGTAACACTTCCCTGATATGAATAAAGCCAACAGAATTATTAAAAAAAAAAGCCTCTAGATACTTACTGAATAATAGCTTAGATAATATTAATATTCATGTTTTTTAAGAATGTAGCTATATTACTTCCATATTTGAGTAGTTCTGTTTATTGTATCAGGGAAAAAATAAAAAATCTCAATGGGTAGTTTTAGGTACTTCATTCATTAAATCCATGCCTACTGTTCATCAGACATTTATTTAGCAGGCATTAGTGTTACTCACTAATATTCCAGTTCTTCTCCTTTCAGGAACATAGTGAGGTTGCTCTTCCTCATCTCTGTGAGGTTAGGTGTGGCTAGATACCTTGCTTTGATCAATGAAATATGAGAGAAAATAACTTGCCAGTTCCAAGCTGAAGCATCATAAGTCAGATGATTCAGCATTTCCCACGCCCTTGCTAAGACAACTAGCCTCCAGCCAGGCTTGCGGAGGCTTTGTTAGCCTGCACTCCTGAATGAGGACAACATGGAACGAGGTCCTTGTCGACCCAAGATCGTCTGCAGCCACTGAGATTTGGGGCTTCTTTGCTAATCTTCATTAAGTGCCTAGTGTAAATCAGGCTCTGAGCTAGGAATCGGGAGACGTGCAGTAAGAGATACCGTTTCCTGCCTTTCTGTAGCTTAGAGTGCAAAGGGAAAAAGGCGCTTATAAACAAATAATTGCTATGCATGCCTTAATAGAAACGATTGGTTGACAGGAAATGGAACCTGGAGTGGGGTGAGTCCAGTGAGAATGGTAGTTCTGAGGAGGTTATAGTATAAAGAAATGAAGAAGCCCTCCAAAGGGAGGGGAATCTGCTAGGTATTACCCAATAGTAGCATAAAGCCATTTGCACACCTAAAATTCTGTGAGTTTAAGGATGTAAACAAACTTCCAAGCCCGTATTAGGTCAGACCACCGGTACCTCCAACGAACATCCTGTCTGTAACAGAATTAAAAACAAAATCCATGTAGGAAAAATCATTTTCTATAACACTGTTTTTTTAAAATCCAGGACTGTAAGTCTCCTGGGATGAACTATATTTAATAATCATGTATTTCTCCCTCATAGTTCCCTAAATCTTTTTCTATCTCCACCACCAAGTAAGATACACCCTGCTGGGTCCAAGTAGCAAGCCTCCCCTAAAAGTGATTTAACTTGGTCAGTAATCCTTCAAGTGTTCAGGATCTTCTAAATTTTGGTAGCTATTTGGAATAGCTACCAAAAAAGAAAAGTCTCTGAGATGTTAGAATAGACAAGAATTAGTGCCAGTTAGTAAGAAAGACTTTGCTCTGAAAGTAATATATATGAAATGGGAAACAGAACTAAGTTAGAGTCTTCCCATAGTATGCCGACACAGCAACCCAGAAAGCGAGCCACAGCAGATGTCACTAAGTGTAACACAAAGCTAAGCACTTACACCCGAACTGCATTTTAAACATTTACTCCAACAGTAAAGAACTGAAGAGTTTAACACCTCACTTCAAAATGAATACTCACAGGTTTGGCTCTTGACCACTGGTACATCCAACAAACATCTTATCTGTAGCATAAGATACTGATGTTATTTTTCAGATGATATATTAATATACTCCAACCTGTTTGTAGCTGGAAATGCTACTTAATCACGTGACTAAAATATTACCAAGCTCTGTCACCTATTTATTTGGGCTAAAGAAAATAAAGAGTCTTAAACTACAGTACAGATTCCCTACTACCCCAGAAAGTGCCGCTACTTTTCCCCCTCTCCAACATACACTTTTTCTAAAAATCAAAAACTATGTTTACCAAAGCAGACTGGTTGGCCAAACAAAACACAACAGCAGAATTTTCCAAAGTAGATTTGGCTGAAAGATCAGCTTTACAAACTCTAGGGAAAAAACAAGCAGGATATTTGCAAGTAACAAACCACATCTGAGAAACAGCCGTGCACCATTTCTTGGCCATGTATATCTGTAGAGGAAAGTTACAGATGACTGGGATGGCGGGACATTCCAGAGAAAAAGGGATATTCGTGCCTGATACCCCATTTTTTTTTTCAGTTCAAGCTTATTGGTCCTGTTTAGGAAGTGTCAAGGGTTGTGCATTTAAAGATTTACCATCAAGTGGATACCACAAATGTGGAATCCACTCATTTTCCTGAAACTTAGTTTACCTGCCACAGCTGAATGCATACGTATATTTGTTTCAACTTGGAATCTCTTAACCTTACAAATCAATTCAACTCAAAAGGTACAGAATCATTCAGACGGTTGACTTTTCTGACCCCACGTGTGACAACAATGGCTACTGACAGCTCTTGCCTTCTCTACTTCCAGAGTGCCCTTTTCACTTCTAGGAAATGTGGACCAGTCATCAGTCGCGTACTTTGAATGAGGATTAGAGAGTAGAGGCAGGAGGATGAAAAACACAGTGGAAGAGTTTGGGTTTAATTCCCCAGGCAATGAGAGCAGGAGGGATGTGACTGCAGACATCAGGAACCGCAGCTGAGTTGAGAGGAAGAAAGCAGAGTTAGAGTTAGGACAGTGGGAGGTGAAGGAGAGCACACGAGACCCTGCCAAAGTGAGGAGAGGAGGGAGGGAAGAGGGGAAGGGAGGTCCGTGTGAACACGTGTAAGAGAGGAGGCAAAGAAGATGCCAAGGTTTACAGCCTGTCTTCTTGATCTATGCTGACGTGTTTATTATGGGTTTCCTGTATATTTTACATAAACAAAAAGAGGTCCCAGTGAAACTATATGATTCCTGCATTATGTTACTGTGGAAGGAAAACAATCCCGAAGGCCTTAATGGCTACATGCCTTACTACATGCGTATCCACAGAATGGGCTGGGAGAAGCGAATGCATCTGGTGCCCATCGGAGAGAAAAGGCAGCACCCAGAAGTCTAAACAGGAAAGAAGTTAACGTGTGTTGAAACGTTTGTGTTTACTTTCCAATCCATAAATTTAATCCCCCCAGTGATCTTGTTATTTATCACTTGAAACCTACTATACCACCTCATTAGAAAGTAAACTCTCCAGCTCCATTTATATCAGATAGCACCATAACGAAGCTAATCCCCTTCAAACTATGAATCATCAACAGTGTGTTTAGGATACTGTGAACTGTAGGGATCTCAGATTCAAGATAATGAAAACACACCAAAGGAACAAAGGGGTTTTTTGTTTGTTTGTTTTTGAGACAGGGTCTGTCTCCCAGGCTGGAGTGCAGTGACAATCTTGCCTCACTGCAACATCTGCCCCCAGACTCAAGCTCTCCCACTTCAGCATCCCTAGTAGCTGGGACTACAGGCATAAGCCACCACACCTGGCTAATTTTTTTCTTAAATACTTTTTGTAGAAACGGGTTTTCACCATGTTGCCCAGGTTGGTCTTAAAACTCCTGGGCGTAAGCAACTGCACCCAGCCAAGAACAAAGTTTTAAAAGCAAAGAGGTAAATTTAAATGTTGGTTGTGTTGTATTATGCTGTGTTGTGTTAGAGAAGAGGTACTTAAAATCTGGCCTATATAAATGCAATTATCCAGGTAATTTACACCAAGTGAGTATGGAGAATTCCTATTACATAACATGTTCCTTGTCATTTCACAGTGTCATATACAGACACTGCTTAGGATCATCCAATCAATATTGCAGGAATTAAGCAAAGAGGAACTGATTGTAAGAACAAGTGACAGAACACTGTAAATCATTTCATATCGTTGGGGAAATGCAGAGGGATTTAGATTATGGAAGCAAATTCAGGAAAACCTGTTTCAAAAAAATTAGGGTGTGGGTCAAAATTTCCACTTTATACTAAAGTGTGTGTCTACACCCATGCCCTGCAACAGCCACAGAGCTGGGATGCTGACTCGGAGTGCACGTTTTGTGGCAGACAGTGGTTGGCGCCTGGTGTTCAAAGCTCTCCCCGAACAGTGGTGGTCCACAGGCTGGTCTCTTTCAGCACTGATGTTTACAGTAAGATGATGTTATGAATAAAGCATGCGCTGATGACATGTAATTGAATTCAGGCATCAGCTGAGAGCAGTCCTTCAGAAGCAGTGCCATTCTTTACATGAATCCCGTGGGGGTATTTCTGTGGTGACCAATGGCAGCAGATGGGGCCCGGGGGGAAGCTTTAGAGGATTGAAAAGAAAAACAAATCTATTTCAACCTGAAATGCCAAGCTTTACAATAGACAACAACGGACACAAAATATTCTCTTTTTCCACTAATCCCAACATCAAAACACAAGGAAGAGGGAGCTAATTATTAGAAGCTTCAGGCATAACCACTTCCCAGCAGTATTCTCACTTCACAAATCCAAAAGCAGCCTATTCTCCTCATCCTCTGTTCTCTAAACACCATCCTCAGTTAAACCCTTAGTCCCTTCAATTTCCCCTCTGCAAACAGACCTTCCTACTTCACAAATATTTCCTTGCATTCTTAAATCCTCCTCAACCTCCTCTATCTCTGCAAACAAGCCTCACCTGTCCACATATCCCCAAACCCAACTGCAAACAGCCACCTCTAAGCAAACAGCCCCAGATCCTCTCTTCTTCCAGTACCATTCCCTACCTCGCTACGTTTCTGCAACTATCTGCAACCCTGAACCTTCCCACCGTCTCAGTATCTGTCTCCTTAGAAGTTCCTCTTCTCCCACTCACTCATCCTGGCTTTCTAACCTCTGTTCCTTCAAACTCTTCCTCCACACACAGGATTTTATATCCCATGGCAGAGAGAGAAAAAAGCCTGTTTGTTAATAGACATAGTCCCCTTATTGTTCTTTTTTTGCAAATAAACACAGCAGCAAATGGATTCTTAACTCCCCTTCCTTTGCACAATGTTCTTTGTCACTCAAAGCCCTGCCTGTTTGAACAAAATAATTATTACCCTCTAGATACATGTAGGTAGGTGGATAATCTCCAAGGAGGATGTTTACAATTCTCAAAAAGATCCAAGAAAGCAGTTCCATGGGAAGAAATGTATTTTAATAGCAAAATAAGGAGGCTTGTTTATTCTTTCAGATTGAGCCTATTACAGCAGGCAGCTGTAAATCCTAATGTGTGTAGACACGCACAGGCACACACACAGTCACAGAGACAGACACACATGCTGTCCACATGCCTACATTGACCTAAAACACACAAAGGCTTTTTGTGACTGCCAATGGGGGCGCTTCAGAATTCAGACAACAAGGCGCATCCTCAGAATTCACCAGGTGTTGGGAGTGATATGTGGCAAGGCTGGAGAGAAAGGCTGTGTTGTGTTTTACTGTGCTGTGTCGTGTTAGAGAAGAGGAGCTTAAAGTCTGGCCTATATAATTGCAATTATCCAGGCAATCTATCCCAAGTGAGTATGGAGAATTCCCAAATGACACAACATGTTACTTATCATTTCACACTGTCATATACAGACACTGCTTAGGATCATGCAGCCAACACAGCAAGAATTAATCAAAGAAGGACCGACTGTAAGAACAAGTGACAGAACACTGTGAATCATTTCATATCACTGGGGAAATGCAGAGGGATTCAGATTACAGAAGCAAATTCAGGAAAACCTGTTTCAAAAAAAAATCAGGGTGTGAGTCAAAATTTCCACTTTATAATAAAGTTTGAGTCTACACCCATGCCCTGCAAGAGCCACTGGACCAGAATGTGGATGTGACGTCCCAGGACACCAACTACACAGCTGCTTTCTCGGTTTTCTTGTTTTTTTCTCTTGAATGTTTTCTGTATCATATTCTAAAGATATCTAAAAGAAGAAGTAAGGAAGACCATTAAGGAAAGAACAAAAGATTCAAATGATGCCACAGAAGGGAGAGGGGGCCCAGGAGGAAGTGGAGAGTGACAGGGGATAATGAGAACATTAGGTGCAGATGGAAGAAGTGGGGGCACAACAGAAGAGTTCCAGCTTCTTCCTGTCATGATAAAACAGTGTAACCCCAGGCTACTGTTCCCTTCTGCTATCCCTAGCTGTTCTGAAGTCTGAGCTCTGTCCAAAAAAAAAAAAAAAAAGCCAGATGGCATTCAAAGTTTCCTAAAAGCAATCACAATCAACAGCAATAACCATATTTCAAACGAGGGTCTTCATCTCCTGTGAGCAGAGGCTGCTTTCAAATCAGCCTACGTTGTTTTATATTAGGAATTCTTACAAATCGTATAGGTCGCTTAGTAAAGAGGGTAAACCATCCATCCTAGGGATTTTTTGAGAAGTGTTGTGCTAGTCCCCGGAGTAAGACTAGTCTGTAGGAACTTTAAACTATTCTTTAGACTCTGAAAGTAACTGGGCTGCATGTTGCCTGAGATAACTCTCTTCAGCCGGTGAAGACAGTTCAGGGAGGACAGAAAGCAGAAGCAACCTGAATACACTTTTGCATCAGTAGTTTCCTCACACTTGCAAAATTCCTTACTTTTACATAAATCAAGATGTGCTTTGTATTAATTAGACTCACATTTGTGTTAAAGCAGCTTTAAAAATATTTAAAAAAGAGACGATGTAAGTATTGAATATATGTGTATACACACAAACACACACACGTATTTATAAATTCAGCTCAACACAACTTAAAAGTATGCTATCTCTGATTACAAAAAATACAAGGCAGAAAATAATGTTTAAAAAAAAAAAAACAGATGTAATTACCTAATTCTAAAATATGGGAAAGTCCCCGGGCAGGCAGGGAAGACCCATGTTTTCAATAAGCAAATGGAACGGGGAAAAAAACAAGAGGAAGAGAAAGGTATTCTCGATTAAAGAGATTGAGGGGACATATCAATTAAATGTAATGCATGACCATGGTTTTGGATGCTGTTTTGAACAATCCATCTATTTTTTAACATGTATGAAGCTAGGCAGCTGGCGCAGGCTTGTAATCCCAGCACTTCGGGAGGCCAAGGCCTGAGGACTGTTTGAACACAGGAGTTTGAGACCAGCCTGACCAACATAGTGAGACCCCATCTCTAAAGAAATTTAAAAAATTAGCCAGGTATGGTGGTGCATACCTATAGTCCCAGCTACTCGGGAGGTAGAAGCAGGGGCAGAGGGATCAGTGTGCCCAGGAGATCAAGGCTGCAGTGAGCCATGATCATGCCACTGCGCCCCACCTGGGTGACACACCAAGACCCTGTCATTTTTTTTAAAAAAGTATGAGCTCAGAGCAGTAGCTCCAGCCTGTAATTCCAGAACTTTTGGAGGCCGAGGTGGGCAGATCACTTGAGCCCAGGACTTTGTAACCAGATTGGGCAATATGGCAAGACCCCATCTCTACAAAATATATAAAAATTAGCCAGGCGTGGTGGCATAACCCTGCAGCCCCAGCTACGGGGGAGGTGAAGTGGGAGGATCACTTGAGCCCAGGAGGCCAAGGCAGCAGTAAGCCAAGATTGTGCCACTCTACTCTAGCCTGGGTAACACAGTGAAATCCTGTGTCAAAAAAATAAAA
This sequence comes from Saguinus oedipus, assembly GCA_031835075.1. NCBI lineage: Eukaryota > Metazoa > Chordata > Mammalia > Primates > Cebidae > Saguinus > Saguinus oedipus. The sequence goes on along the minus strand of CM063184.1, from coordinate 95,843,675 downwards.
ACTTAAATTAAAAAAAGACGTATAAGACAATCAGAGAATTTGAGACTGGAAAATAGATGATAATGCTGTGGCTTTTTTTAAAAGTGTGATGATGATATATCGTAAAAATACTCTCAGAGTTATACTGTAAATTTATGAATGAAATACGATGATGTTTGGAATTTACTTTATAACAATCCATGTTTTGGGGGAAAGTGAGGTTTACAAATGAAACAAGATTAGCACATGAAAATAATTGTCGAAGCTGGGTGATGGGTACACGAATCTCTGTTTATTATTTTATTATTCTTTTAGTGTATGTTTAAATTTTTGTGTAGTTTAATATTTTTCATAATCTTTTTAAAAAACTACATGCAAGTCAACATCAACAAAATCTATATACTGCCTTAAACATTACAGTAGCCGATTTTATAAAGAAGGTTGGAGGCAAACCACTGGCTCCTAGCTGATTTTTTTTTTAGTATAAAATACTAACCCTTTATCATACTGAATTAAGTTCCTATAAGCTGGTATATATATTTTTAAGTACCTGGAAGAAGTTTGAAAGCAAATATATTTTCAAGATAACAAGTAAGCAGCCATCACATTTAGGATATTTGCAAGATAACATTAGATGGGGTAGCTAAGTTTCACCACTGTGTGCCCAAATAATGATTTCTTCATAAAGTGGACATGTAAAAGCATTCAAAAAAACTGTCAAACTCTCCACATTAAGAATTTCAGCCTCAATTAAAAGGTTAAAATACACACACATACACATACACATGGACACACAAACATACAAACCCCTTAGAAATCTATGCTAAGGAAGAGACTGACATACTTTGTAGATTTTACAGCTCTGTTACTGCTTCTCTGCAAGTGCAGGAGCTCCTTAGGTTAGGAGTTATAAACCCATATTTTAGAGTTCTTCAGAAAATCCTGACCAAGTCGCCCATAAAGCTGAAAGGGTCTTCCTTTATTACGTGACCACCCAGTGAAGTGGAGAATCATAGATCACTAACTTGGAGGTCCTGAGTATCTGTGTGTACTGTATTTCACATACTCTTCTTGAAGCACAGGAATGCTACAGGAAAAAGCACCTTCTGATCTTTTGATCTCAAAGCTAATTTCAAGCAAGATAATATCAACGTGGGATCATGTGGATAAAGATGCTCTCTATGGACCCTGAAATCACCTCCGTGGACTTGAATTGAGTGCATAGGAGGGAAACTCTCCAGTCTTCCCACCATCCTGCCGTGTCCCACACTACTGATCAAAATACACTCCCTGGAGAGTAATAGTTTACTTTTCCAAAGTAGCATTCCCCAGACCTAAATACTTGCTGGAATTCCCATTCTCCAACTCAAGATTGATGAACTGGGAATAGTCAGAGTACAAGCAGGCTCACAAGAGGGGGAATGAACACAGGTCAATCATGTCTTCCATGTTTGTAACGCTTTTCTCTTTAAATTAAAAATTGAGTGGGTACAGCTGGGCACGGTGGTCCATGCCTGTAATTCCAATACTCTGCGAAGCTGAGGTGGGCAAATCACCTGAGGTCAGGAGTTTGAGACCGGCCTGGCCAACATGGCGTAACTCCATTGCTAGTAAAGGTACGAAAATTAGCTGGGTGTGGTGGTGCACACCTGTAATCCCAGCTACTCAGGAGGCTGAGGCAGGAGAATCGCTTGAACCTGGGAGGCAGAGGTTGCAGTGAGCCGAGACTGTGCCACTGCACTCCAGTCTGGGTGACAGAGCAAGACTCTGTCTCCCCCCCACCAAAAAAAAAATTGAGTGGGTGCGTTTCTAAAATGCCGTAAAGTAAAAATAATGATGATGATAATATCATATCATTACTTAGCAGTTGATTATGCAGAATGAGTATTACATGACACAGTTTTTCCTTTCCATGCTATCTACCTTTTGAACACTTATTGCTCAGAAGAAGGGAAAGAACTTGAAGAAGTAGAGACAAATAAACAATCAATTAAGTTTAATTTAATTTTAATCAATGCTGTTTTTTTAATACCTCTGGTCATAAGATCTAATAAAGGATATGGTTACATTAGAATGTTATTTTTATTATAATGGCCAATCTAGTAGAAAGAACACTGGATTGGCTGCCCGGGAAGTGAGTCAGAAGATCCATTCTAGTTCCGGATCTGCTAACAGAACTGAGATCTGGAGAACATCAATTCGCCTATCTTCATTCTGTTTTAGCAGAAGTTTCCCCGTGTTTAAAATGGTGAGGGTGCACTACGTGTTCTTTCTGTTCCAACTTTCTAGACTCCCACAGATGCTGGTTAAATAACACAGGAGTGCTCATTATATGACGCAGGAAGTGGAAACGACCACAGAACAGAAACAGATTTGGTGATAAGGTGGCAGCTACCTAATTGGGAAAGATTTCACCGGCACTGTTGCCCATGACATTCCAAAGGCATTGTAAATTGTTTCAGCATAACATAGTGGGAAGAGACCTGGTCAGAGTTATGTTAATGCAATATAATACGGGCATTTGATTCAGCATGATGTGTAAGAAAGGTTTTGTCTGCTTCCCCATGGCTTGCAGTTTCCTTAATAAATCTTAAACTGTTTTTGAAAAGCTACTTCTGCAATGATGTAAGCAGTGAGGCAGCCAGACATCACTTCTCAGTCCCCTGTGAATATCTCCTGGCTGTGAAGCCCTATTCACACTGGGTCTGCACTGGTCAAAAGAATGTAGGAGCTGGGTTTCCTCTGCTTTCATCTTTCTTTGTTTTAGCAGTAGGGTGGTCAAGGAAGAAATCTTGGAAAACTCTTGTAATCTTTAACTTTTTTGCTATTTCACAGGCTAATTCCATGAGCATACTGCCATCTAGGGCAGTCACATGCAAAGTGCAAACAAAACATTCCAAGACGATCAACACCAATTCCCACTGAATTAGCAGCAAGACTCAGAGAAAGCTGACCTGGCTTAAAGCCAACAATAAATACTGGCATACACAATATTTTTCTTCCTTTTAATTTGTAAAGCAAGGAAAAGGGCTTCATCTAATAAAATCGACCTAACACACTAAAGTGGTATCTCCTGTAAAAATCCTCTCAAAAACTTTCTGACATAACTAACCTGTTACTCTATATCTTATTAATCTGTTTCTTTGTATAGCAAGTATCTGCGACCTCTAGCTTTCCCACACATCAATAAAATGATTTTTACACTTGGGATTCTCTTACTGACCGCTAGCTGCTACAGTCAACAATCTTACCTTTAACGCAGATGAAGCACAAAGCTTCTTCTCTGCAATGTCTAAGAAACCTCAGACATCATGAAAACAACTGCATGCAAATTAACTCCTGGAAGGTTCAAATTCCTGGACGAACACGGAGATAAGTTCTGCCTCTACTAAATGTTTACTTTGAAGGGATTTTAAAACCCGAGCTACAATTTTGGTTTTATTTATTTTCAAAAGACAAGTTACATTAATCAAGTCCCAATAAGTATTTCTAGCCAACAATTATTCTTTTTAAGAAAAGTTATTCATGTTTCCTCTCCCATCATCTGAAAAACAGTAACAAGAATGGCCAGATGAAAGGTGACAATGGAAAGACTGCTACCCGCTTTCACTTAGTACCTGCAGGAGGGCAGATCCCTTAAAAGGGCCATCCATCACTCCTGAGTCATTTCTAAACATATTACTATGCACTCGGCTTTGAGGTGCACCCTTCGGCTAGCTGTCAACATGATAAGAAACTATCTTAACCCTTTTTAGAGGTTTTACATCTCCCAGCAAAGGCATACTAAAAACTTTCCTATACGGCCAGAACCTGTCAGATTTGACTATAAGATAAAATGACTACCAGGAACACTCGGCACACAGAACCAGAATCCATAGTGATGAGCGTCATGGCTAACCACAGCAATGTAAACAGGAGGGGTGCACGTGTTTGGAATTGAGCAGGCTATGGTGTACGGCTTTTCCGATCATCAAAAACTCATTGAGATAACTCCTTTCTATAAACAGATCCATTTACAAATACCCTGCTTTTTAAACTCTCCCAGGCAATTAACAGTAACTTTCTTTACCATCATTTTCTTTCCCATTAGGTAAACGGACGGAATGGTGGAGACTGTGGGTGCAGGGGAAGTGCAACGGAACAGGTGGTTTGCAGATTCTGCCACTATCTAACCCAGTGAGTTGGCTGGAGGAAAAAGATGCATATAAGGCAATTCCTAAGGTGCCTTTTACCTCCAAAATTATTCCATCCTACCTGCTCAAAGAATAGTTAAATCTGAATTGTCTTCTGATTCTTAGTCCTCGTTCTATGCAACTGAATTTATATTAGCTATCCCCTCATCAGCTCATTAATTTCTCCCACAATTTCCCCAACACTTGCTCATTTCCACATATGCCAGGTATCTTCTTTTCTTCCACACTCAGGAGGCCTCTCTCATTCTCCCTTCTGTCCAAGCCATATCCATTCATGTACTCTACTCTTAACAGATAAGGCAGGGAGGGACAGAAAATCTCAAACATTGTGTTTTGTACCTGGATTCAAAAGCAACATCTGCTATGTCTGTAGAACCATCTGTTGCCCACTTCGCCATGGAAAGGATGGTGTAGGCATCACAAGTGGAGCGTCACAGTCGTATAATGGAATTACCCCTTTCTGGGAGTGAGGCACCCAGGCGTGTGCTCCGCAGTCTCCATGGCTAATGCCGTCCCTCCCCCATTGAAGCATTTATTTATTTTCTCACAGGGAATGGTGCTTTTAAACTCTCACAAAGGGTCAAGTCCAGTGTTCTTGTTTTTGGTTCCCATTCTCCTGAATCTCTATTTAAAAAATTTTAACTTCTGGGTTGTACCTAGAACTCTGTCTGCCGGCCCCTAGCTCACTTGAGACCTTACGAGTCATAAAGCTCTGAGTGTCTCCGTTTTTACATTTATAAAATGAAGGGGTAGAAATCAGTGATCTCTGAGGCTCCCTTGTGCTCTAATGCTCCAAAATCCCATGACTTTAATCCAACTCAAAGTTGCCAATGAACACAAGTTCCTAGACCTCTATGGTATATTAAGGCTCTTGATGGCGAGGGCAGAAGAATCTGCTGCATACAAAACCGCTTCTGTGATAAAGGCCTCTTGTTTCACACAGTGAAACACGCTTCTTGAGGATCCAAATTAGATTAAGATCCCTGATCTTGTTAACATACTCCCCCAGGCCATACTCCAGTGCAGGGCCTGCGGCATCATTGTTTTTGAAGGGGTAGAAATCAGTGTCCTTCGTGTGGCGGGTTATGTGGCGGGATGCTTAAGTGCATCCCAGGCCTCTACCCGCTCTGTGCCAGTAGCAATCTCCTCCTGCCAGTTGTTACAACAAAAAACACATTACCAAAATCTCCCAGGGGCTAAAATCCCTGCTCCCATTGAGAACCACAGCTCTAACGTATGTCAGGACTTTTCAGATGAAACACATCACTTAGGTGTTTCTGTTTCAAAAGAATGACATTTACACGATTAACAATTAAGTACACCAAGACTTAACAGATTTATATGGCACAGGTACTCCACCTAGAAGATGTACAGAGCCACTGTCACTCTATGCCATCCATAGCCCCATAGCACTGCCTCCAGGCTGAGGGTTGAAAATTAGCTTATAAAGCCATAATCTTAATTACTCTTTTAAAAATATTTAAAAGGAGGCCTAGTGTGGTGGCTCATGCCTGTAATTTCAGCACTTTGGGAGGCCAAGGCAGGTGGATCATCTGCAGCCAAGAGTTTGAGACCAGCCTGGCCAACATGGCGAAACTATACCACTATTAAAATACAAAAATTAGCCAGCGTGGTGGCAGGCGCCTGTAATCCCAGCTACTCGGGAGGCTGAGGCAGGAGAATGGCTTGAACCAAGGAGGCAGAAGTTGCAGTGAGCTGACATACTTCTCCAATACACTTCACAGTCAACCCTGCCTTATACACCTCAAAATGTATATAAGAAAACAGTGAAAACTAGAGGTTGGTTAATCACTTTGGCTTATTTTTCCCTCTCTGGCACACACACACAAACACACATGACAAATAAAATATTTCTGGAAAGGTAGCTAACAAAATTTCAGCTTGGTCAAAGTTCTTGAAGATAGGAGTGAGCAAGTTCTTAGTCTAATTTCCTAAGTATCTTTTCCTCCCCATTTCAAACAGGGATCCAGGCGACATCCGTGACAGTCGATCTCAACACCAGAACAGCAGCAGCTGCCAGCTGCACGAAACAGATTGCGGCCTGCAAATTGACTGAAATGATGACTACTGTAAACCAGACATCTCATTTTTCCATTTGTGAGAGAGGCTGAGATCTGCAAACCTCTGGGTCTCAAGAGGTGAAAGAAGGCTACATTAGCTAACTAAGAGCAAAAACTCAAGTCTTCCTTGCTATTAAAGGATTTGCCGGTTATAAACGGTTCAGAGACTTTACAGAGTTTCTTAAGTATATGCAATGTTTAAATTTCCCCATTAAAAGTAAGAGGCAAAAAAAAAAAAAATCCTTTTAAATAACTAAGCAGAGGATATGAAAGGGGAGCGAAGAATCGACACAACTGTTACTTTTCAAAGAACTTTAGCTCTTTATTCAAACAAATATTTACACAATTGAAGGCCACAGCAAGAGGGATATAGCCATTCTGTTAAAATAGTGGGCAACTCTAACGGTTTATTTATCCCCAATCTGACTGTCCTGTTGCTATCCTACCAGGAACCAAGAATTCACGTGTTCACGGGGCAAAAGTTTAACCTTCTGAAATTGTGGACTTCATTTAGACCTCTCCCAGCCGGATTCAGACGTCAGAATCGCAGATACATCTCGAACGCCCAAATTAAACCAAACAAGGAAGCTTAAAATTACACGTCCAATACTTGAAAATCTACATCTGTAACTTACACGTTCATATTATGAAGGAAAATGTGGCTGACAAATATTTACACTAAGGACTCCACATTTTTATGCCTCGTCTAGTTCCACTCCAGCTGTGCCTGCCTATGACTAGCTGTGCATTCTAGAGCTCCTGAGAGTCACTTCGGAGCTGCAGGGTAAAGATTTCCAGGGAAGAGGGCAGGGCCAGGCGCCCAGAGGGTTTCCAGACACCGGATAGTTTACGGTCAGAAAAAGCTGCGGGCGTCGCTCCCTCTTTTACATGAGAAAGGTAAACGAGGAACTGCGAAGCGGTTTGACTTCCCAAGCTCTTTCAAACAGGAAACCCCGACCCTGGGAGGGACAGCCTGTCAGCCTTTTAATTTCCTGGTGGTGGCGGGAGTCAGCCAGGTCCTCGGCACTTCAATAAGTGATGACTGCTAGGGATAAGTTACTAAATGAACCAGCAAACAATTCAGCTGCGCCTCCGCCGCGCAGGGCGCTTGCGAAACAGCGGGTGAAAATACTCCCCGAGCCTTCCGGCGGCTATCTCCAGGGGTGCCGAGACCGCCACACTATCAACTTTCGGGGCGGGGGTGGCGGGAGGCCGGGTCAAAGGCCGAATCGGAATCAGGCTCTTGGCGGGTAAAGCTCGTGAGGTTCACTCTCGAAAGAAAGTGGGCTGGAAGCGCAGCTAGGCAGAGATTTGCGGGGAGGGGTCTTGTCTGAGTCCCGCGCCCCACGCCATCCAGCAGCGGACCTTCTCTTCCTTGGGGAGCTATCCCAAGGATCCCCGTCCCTCCTCCATGTGCATTCCAACGTTGCCGGATCAAGGTGCCCCCAGTTCCCCCACATCCTGCCTGTTTCCTACAATCACTCTGGAAGCATCTCCCCTTCCCAGACACTCCCTCCCCGGATCCCCTCAACCAGCCCGGCGAGAGTCACGCACAATGGGGTTCAGGCCCCCACACAGCTGCGCAGCCCGGGCACCACCGACCCCAGCCCGGGCTTTTGTCCCTACAGCCCGTAAAGCAGCAAAGAAACTCTGCGCCCCCGGAGCCCACTCACCTTCTCATCTTTCCTCCAAGCCGCCGCTCTCCGCCGGCGCCGCCGCCCCAGCCCCCGGCCCTTGCCCCCGCCCACCCTGTCTCCTCCGTGCGCCCGCCGGCCGCTCCAGGCTCGCCGTGCGCAGTCAGCGCGCCCCTCCTCGGCCCGTGCAGCTACTGCCTCCTCTCCGCCCCCAACCCTCCGCCGCGCAACCGGCGGCGACCAACTCGGCCGCGGGGGAGGCAGCGTCCCTGGGGCGCCCTCCTGGCACACGGAGTGGGCGCCACCCTCTCCTCCTGGGCGACCACCGCCGCCTCCTCACCTGGCCATCGGTGCGGCCCGCTTTCGGCGGCGAGAGAAGGAAGGCGCGCTCCTGCGCCACGCCACACCGTCGGGCCCCCCCCCCCCGGGCTGCAGTGGTGGGCTCCGCGCGGCTGCGTCCCGCACCGCGACCCGCTGTGTAACCACCGCGGAGGACACCCGGGGAGTTAGAGCAGCGAAGGTGGGGACCGACCCCGCTCCCGGGCGGTTTGCCGTCGGAGCTTTCACGGCTGCCGGTAGGGCCTGGCTGTTTGCCCCATCACTGGGCACCGCTTCTCAAAGCTACGTCCACGGCCGCGCAGGAGGGACTTTAGTGCCAGGCTTTTTTTATGAGCCGAAAGAAGGGCGGGAGGGTTCACGTCCTCGGGGGATGATTTCCTCCCGGGACAGCGAAGTATCTACTGGGAAACTCCAGGTGACCGCACCTCCTTCTGACCGGTCGCCCCGGGCAAGTTTACCAGATGCGTCAGAAAGCAGCTTTGCAAAACCCGTGGAGAACGGCTTCAGCTGAGGACTGCGGTCAGAGGCGTTTCAAACTCGTTTATTCTGATTTCCTTGCAATCATACTCTTGAAAGTTTTAATATTTTTCTGAGTTGCTATAACCAATGAAAACAATGCTGATAAAGACCACCAGCCAATGCTTTATTGGAAGTCAACGAGTGAGACCGAGGGTGGCTCATAATGTATCTCGGCACGCGGGAATGCGACCCTCTTCCAAGGTGTGGGTGAGTCTCTGGAGTTACGGAGATAAAGGACACCATTCTAACCGGAGGACCTTGAGGATCTCACACCACCAGAGAAGAGCACCACGAGGTGGAAACTACTTATAATACTTGTGGCTTCGGGCAAGTTGTTGTGGCTCCCACAGCAATTTCTTCACCTAGAGTACAGCGATAAATGATACTGATGCTTCATGGCAGCGAATAAGCTTCTGGATAATATATGCAAAGTACCTGGCATCATGAGCAGAACTCAGTAGTCACTGAAGAAATAGCTTAGTTAATGCACTTTTCATATGTGCAAGTAAAAGTTTGACTTCTAATTTTAGGGAGGGAGAGTCTTGCCTATGGAATGCCCTTTTTTTTAATTTTTTTTTTTTTTTCATTATACTTTAAGTTCTGGGATACATGTGCAGAACATGCAGGTTAGTTACACAGGTATACATGTGCCATGGTGGTTTGCTGCACTCATCAACCTGTCATCTAGGTTTTAAGCCCCGCATGCATTAGCTATTTGTCCTAATGCTCTCCCTCCCGTCGCCCCCCATCCCCTGACGGGCCCCTGTGTGTGATGTTCCTCTCCCTGTGTCCATGTGTTCTCATTGTTCAGCTCCCACTTAAGAGGGAGAACATGCGGTGTTTGGTTTTCTGTTCCTGTTTAGTTTGCTGAGAATGATGGTTTCCAGCTTCATCCATGTCCCTGCAAAAGACATGATCTCATTCTTTTTTACAGCTGCATAGTATTCCATGGTGTATATGTGCCACATTTTCTTTATCCAGTCCATCATTGATGGGCATTTGGGTTGGTTCCAAGTCTTTGCTATTGTAAATAGTGCTGCAGTAAACATACATGTGCATGTGTCTTTATAGTAGAATGATTTATATTCCTTTGGGAATATACCCAGTAATGGGATTGTTGGGTCAAATGGTGTTTCTGGTTCTAGATCCTTGAGGAATTGCCACACTGTCTTCCACAATGGTTGAACTAACCTACATTCCCACCAGCAGTGTAAAAGCATTCCTGTTTCTCCAGCATCGGTTGTTTCCTGACTTTTTAATGATCACATTCTAACTGGCATGAGATGGTATGTCATTATGGTTTTGACTTGCATTTCTCTAAATGACTGGTGATGAAGAGCGTTTTTTCATATGTCAGGAATGCCTGGTTTTTTAGAGGATTTTTTTTCCCTGTCCTGAGTGTTTGCCCTACCGAAGTCTACACTGATCAGTCCAACAGTTAAACAGTTATGTGCTCCAGCAGTTTTCTCACCCACATCATCCATTTCTTCCTTTTTTGGATCATCCCCATGAATATAAAATCATTTTATTTCCTCCACCTTGGAATTTTCTTTTTTTTTTTTAAGACAGATCCTCACTTTGTCACCCAGGCTTGTGTGCAGTGGTGCAATCACAGCTCACTGCAGCCTCGACCTCCTGGGCTCAAGCAATCCTCCCATTTCAGCCTCCTGAATAGCTGGGACTATAGATGCAGACCCATGCCCAGCTAATTTTGATTTTTTTATTTTGTTTGCAGAGGTAGGGTTTCACCACATTGCCCAGACTGTTCTCAAACTCCTGGGCTCCAGCCATCTGCCCACCTCAGCCTCCCTAAGTGTTGGAGTGACAGGTGTGAGCCACTGTGCCTGACCTCCTGCTTCCCTTTTGTCACTCATTTAGCTCCTGCCACAGTGACCTCCTCGATATTCCTAGACTAGATTCCTGGGTAAATATGTTCTGTCTCAGGGCCTTTGTCCTAATTGCCCTCTCTGCCTAGAATTCCCTCCTCCCAAGTATCTGCATGGCTCACTCATTAACTTCCTTCAAGGCACTGCTCAATGCCACCGTGATGCTCAGGCCTGCTCTGACCACGCTACTTACAAAATGTGTTTTCCATATCACTAAAATTTATTTTTTGACAAAGTCACTACATTCTATCATATTGAAAAATGTACTTTTAAAATTGTTTATTGTCTTGTCTGTCCTCACTAGAATGTAAGTGCCAGGCAGGCAGGCAGAGAATTCTGCCTGTTCTCTCCAGTGCTATATCCCTAGTGGGCCTAGAAGGATGCCTGGCATGTAGATGGTGCTCAAGAATAGTGATGGCTTTGACCCAAAGCACTGTGGCTGCAAATGTTTCCTTGCCTAGAGCAATGCCAGGAATACACTTGAGTATATAGACATCTTAGAGATAACTTTTCTCCCTTTAGAAGGTCTAAGGAGAATGTGCACTAACACAGCACATTTAGAATGGCTGTAATTAGATTGCTAATATCTATGTCTAAGAAAAAATTTGCTAGCATTTATTGAGAGCAACAATTACTATTATATATGTATCTGTCATTCTTCCAAATATAGGACAGTATTAGTTGATGCAACAGCCCTATGAAATAAGTACTGTTAGGTCTCCCATTTTATAAGTGAAAAGAAAAGCACGGAGATGTCACTTGTCACTCAGGTAATAAGTAGGTAGAGGCAGAATTTGAGCACTTGCTCTTGAATTCATTGTCTTTAATGCTACCTTCTACCTCTTTTTAAGTATAAATGTTACTAAGGACATTTCTGTATAATGAATAATTCCTAATTACTAGACAAAAAGTAATCCTCACTGGCCTCCCTTCACTGCCCTGTTTTATCTGCTGGCATCTCTGTCTCTTACTGTAGCCAAGCTCCTAGAAGACAAAGGGGGTCATTTTATTTATATCTGTATGAATCATACTCCAAGACTTAACACATGGATGGAACTCAGAAAGTATGCATTGAATGTGATTTTTCAAGTGGCTAAACCCAGCAAAGCCTCCCACTCCTGATGAGTTAGTGGTTTTCAGTAGCTCTTATAGTGCCACAGCAGCCTGAAGATAGACAGGACCACCCTCAAGGTCCAAGGGCTAAGTTAGATCAGTGCAGTCCAGGCTCAGTGGCTCACACCTGTAATCCCAGCACCTTAGGAGGCTGACGTGCAGGATGGCTTGAGACCAGAAGTTCCAAACCAGCTCAGTGGCTCACACCTGTAATCCCAGCACCTTAGGAGGCTGACGTGCAGGATGGCTTGAGACCAGAAGTTCCAAACCAGCCTGGCCAACATGGCAAAACCCTGTCTCTACTAAAAATACAAAAATATTAGCCTGGTGTGGTGGTGCACCGTCTGTAGTCCCAGCTACTCAGGAGGCTGAGGTGGGAGAATCACCTGAGAATTCGAGGCTGCAGTGAGCCACGATCACTGCACTGCAGCCTGGGTGACAGAGACCTTGTCTTTAAAAAAAAAAAAGATAAATGCAGACCCCAACGTCTAAAAATATATAGAAGGCCGGCCAGGCGTGGTGGCTCATGCCTGTAATCCCAGCACTTTGGGAGGCAGAGGCAGGCGGATCACCTGAGGTGGGGAGTTCAACACAAGCCTGACCAACATGGAGTAATCCCGTGTCTACTAAAAATACAGAATTAGCCGGGCTTCGTGGCATGCACCTGTAGTCCCAGCTATTTGGGAGGCTGAGGCAGGAGAATCGCTTGAACCCAGGCAGCACAGGATGCGGTGAGCCAAGAATGTGCCATTGCACTCCAGCCTGGGCAACAAGAGCAAAACTTGCTTTTAAAAAAAAATGTATATATGTATATATATCTATCTAAGGCACTTAATAAAGTACAACTGTTAAAAAAATAGAATACAAAGAAACAAAAATAAAAAATAAAAATAAGGTACAACTGTTATCATTATTATTATTACCAGACTTTCTTTTAGTTACGGTGAGTCTTTAAAAAATAGAAATAAGTCTTTCTGCTTTTTCTATTTCCTGGGTTCTTTACAATAAAGTTTTCTGTTTAGTCACAGACCAGAGTCCTGCCTGCCTCCCCGCCTTCCCTCCTCACTGGGGATACTGTGTAAACCTAACAGCAGACCTTTCTCGTTTGCCTCTCCAGCATCTACTGCGATTACAGTGCCTGGTCTTACTTTTCTATGTCCTTCACCCTCTCAGCTGGGGAGCTGTAAAGTGTGGCACACTATGGAGGCTAAAGCAACTCTGTCTTGGATGCTAATCTGCCATGCTGACCTTTTTTTCTTTCTGTTTACTCTAATTTCATGGAAGATTACATGTTGACTTCTGATTAACCCGAATTCTGGGAATTACTTTAGGATTTGTACTTTATCTACTGTTACCTTAAATCCCGCCCATAGGGAGATTCACAGAGCGTTCACCATAAATCCCGCCCATAGGGAGATTCACATGGCGCTCCTGCCTCTACCTGGGGGGCCAACTTCAACTCTCCTACACGTTCTTTTCCTTCAGTTTATGTTTCTTCACGCTGAGGGTGACAGCATGGAGATGCACCAGCTTTTCTCGCAGCCACTGGGGACAAGTCTTCTGTTCATAAGTCCCTATTAGATGTTTCCTTCTGAGAAACTAGATTTGTGAGCCTCTTTCTTTGGCCTTCCAGCTTCTGTGATCTTTGGAGTAGGTTTACACACACCTGCTCCACTTGAAACACATGAGTGATATTAAGAATTATTTCTGTTATTCCATTTGGAATTATTTTTGCTGTGGTTCCCTTTTATTAGAAAAGATTGGTCCTTTCTCTGCAATGATAGCCTAACAAATCTTTATAGCTATGATCTCATTTCAGTCTCCCTGCGGTTTAACTCATGGAACAATTGTTTGTATTGAAATTCTCTTTAATATTATGATGATTTAATGAATCACGAAGTTTCTACTTGCAGAATGCAGCGGAAAAATCATTGACTGTGAAGTCAGGCAGAACTGGGTTTTAAGCCCTGAGTCCCTTTAGTAGTTGATATGGTTTGGCTCTGTGTCCTGACCCAGACCTCACCTGGGATTGTAATTCCCATAATACCCAAGTATTAAGGGTGGGACCAGGTGGAGGTCATTGGATCTTCGGGGCAGTTTCCTTCTTGGTGTTCTCGGGATAGTGAGTTCTCACGAGATCTGATGGTTTTATAAACAGGGTGGGACCAGGTGGAGGTCATTGGATCTTCGGGGCAGTTTCCTTCTTGGTGTTCTCGGGATACTGAGTTCTCACGAGATCTGATGGTTTTATAAACATCTGGCGTTTCCCCTGCTTGCTTTCATTCCATCCTGCTGCCTTGCGAAGGTGTCTGCTTCTCCTTTACCTTTTGCCACGATTCTAAGTTTCCTGAGGCCTCCCCAGCAATGTGGAACTGTGAGTCAATTAAATCTCTTTCCTTTGTAAATTACCCAGTCGCAGGTATTTCTTTATAACAGTGTGAGAACAGACAATACACTAGCCACATAATTTGAGTGCGCTATTTACCTTCATTGAGAAACAAACTTCTATTGTGAAAAGTAAAAACTCATATATTACGAACCAGTGTGTTAATGTAGGTACCATTCCTTGTACGGGATAGATAGCACAAAGAAAAGGCTCAGCAGAGTAGTTTCCAACACATTTGCCCTTCTGGAAATATTGATGATGATGTTGACCATTGTGTTGTACACTGATTGTCCTATGTAAGTTCAGTTCCACATTACACATTGTTTTTAGAATTTAGTACTTGGATAAATTTTCTCTCTAAAAAAAAATGAATGTACTTTCATTTCTTAGAAAAGCCATCTTCATCTATTTTCACATTCGATTTGCAACTGTTGTTGGGGAAAACTATGTAACCCAGTGTTTGTATAAGGGTGCTAAAGGCTTTGCTTCCCTCTCCCTTTTAAAATGTTGTTGATGTATTTTTATTCCAATAACCTTATTGAATATTTAGGTTTTACTCTACATTCTCTAATATATATTTAAATATATAAAGTATAAATAATACTTTATTCAAGTTAACACTAGAAAATTAAACAAAACTAAAGTAGAAATCATTTTAACCTCCTCGGGGCACATCATGGCAAATACCTCATTTTTGTCTCCTCAGTAAGTTTAATGATTAACCCCATGTGCTGCTTTATCTTTAAACAATTACAAGGTAGGTTCTCTAATTATGAGAAAAATCTAAATCTGTTTGGAACATCTGATTAATTTCTGCAGCAAATGTCCTCTTTCTGCGCTCCTCCCCCCACAGTCTTTTCTGTGAGTTTGTATTGTAATCAGGCAGGAAAAGGATGCACCGTGTGTGTGTGTGTGTGTGTGTGTGTGTGTGTGTGTGTGTGTGTGTGTGTCTGTCTGTCTTTCGGATTAACCTATCCCCGCTGTGTTCATCTGGCTCACTTTTCTTATCACGTGAGGACCCTGAATTGGTCTACTTTGCCTGCATAGTGAGCTTAAAACAACGAGTTTCTCTGTATCTTATCTGCTTATCATAGAAAAAAATACGTTATCAGTACTTCTGGATATTGAGGAGAGCTCAGCTTCTCTCAGCTTCTCTTCTCTCTATTGGTTTTGTTTCTCCTTTGGTCTGACTTTCATCATCCCTCCAGTTATCTCAAACCTTGATTTCAAATTTGTCCTTAATATTATGCATAAAGATTATTATGTATAAGGATAATTATATATAAAGATTATTATAATTATATATAATCTTTACATTTAACATAATTATATACATATATATGGGGGGAGGGAGGGAGAGAGAGAGAGAGAGAGAGAGAGAGAGAGAGAGAATGCCATGTTGGGCAGGGACAGATGTCCAAATTGATGTGTCAGATATACACAGATTTCAGCACAGGAGAGAATTCTGACAACTCAGAGCAGGGGCCAGGCTTCAGAACATGAGGACTGTTAGAACAAAGGCAAATGTACTAAGCATTTACTCTGTTCTATATTGCCTAGTATATAACTGTAATGTAATAATGTCATATATACTAAAAAAAAACTGATATAGAAGAGTTCAGGTGAAGGGGTGTCTGTGCCCAGTGAGTCCACCAGGGAAGACAGCATATGTGAGTTTCATATTGGAGAAAGAAAAAGGTTGGGGGGGCCTTCTAGGCAAAGGAAAGAGCATGAGCAAGGCAGGAGGAGGGTAAAGCCAAGGGAGGTTTGGGAAAGAGCGAGTAGTAACAGCTGCCTGGGCTGCGGAGGGAGTAGGAGATAAGACCTACAGTGCAGGGGCCAGCTTTGAAGAAAGGGGAAAGATGAGGCTTCGAATTTTAGGCCTCACACTGAATACCATTTTAATTATGTCATTTCCTTGCTCCAAACTGGACTGGCTCCTTGTTGCCGGACAAATACAGGAAGAGCCAGCGGCTGTGTAGGAAGTGGAAGAACATGATTATGTAGGGATAGGTTAAAAAAGAAATATGAGCTCCAGCCATGACGTTTAAAGACTCCAATAAAGCCCTCCTCTACTTCCTGTATTAAAAAACGTGTCCGTCCCAAGTCAAGGCTGCTCAACTGAGTATTCCTGAGGGCCACAGTTAAGATATTAAATCTCTCCATCCACTCCTGACTATACGTTTGTTTTTTTTTTCAGAGTTACGCTAAATCTGTAGTCACAGATGCTAAAACGCTCACAGAAATACACATGAACAGGCCCCTGTTGGCTGTTGGATCACTGATGGACTAGAAGTTCAGTGACGATATTCTGATTGACTGTGTCTGCAGAGGCTCAGACTAGTTGCCGGACCATTTTTAATGTTTCACTTGATGGGGACAATTTCATTGTTTCTCTCAGGAGAATCGCAGAGAACACTAGTAAAAGCATGATGATATGGCACTCAACTCTGACTGCAGACTTAGTGCTCAATACATTCTAAATGGTTGTTTGAAGCATTTATTCCTGAGATACAGATGGTAATGTTAGGACTAGTATAGTTTCTTTATTTCTTTATGTATTTAAAGATGAGATCCTGTACTGTTTCCCAGGCTGGAGTACAGTGATGTAACCATAGATCATTGTAATTTGAAAGCTGGACTCAAGCCATCCTCATGCCTCAGCTTCCCAAGTAACTGGGACTACAAGTGCATGCCACCACACCCAGATTTTACAATGTTTTGTGAAAATGGGGTTTTGCTATGTTGCCCAGGCTGGTCTTAAGCTCCTGGGCTCAAATGATCCTCCTGCTTCATCTTAGGTTATTTTAGTCTCATTTGAATTTATGACTATCCTCAACCAAGAATTTATTTAAAAACTTTTTAAATTTCAATAACTTTTTGGGTAAAGTAGTTTTTTTTACATGAATTAATTGTATAGTGGTGAATTCTGATATGCACCCATCATCCGAGCAGTGTACATTTTACCTAATGTATAGTTTTTTAATCTCTAGCCTCACTCCCACCTTCTCCCTTCGAGTCTCCAAAGTGCATGTCACTCTGTATGCCTTTGTGTACCCATAGCTTAGCTCCCACTTATAAGTGAGAACATACAGCTTTTGGTTTCCCACTCCTATTATTTCACTTAGAATAGTGGCCTCCAGCTCCACCTAAGTTGCTGCAAAAGACATTATTTCATGCATTTTAATGGCTGAATAGTATTCCATGATATATATATACCATATTTTCTTTATCCACTCATTGGTTGATAGGCCCTTAGGTTGGTTTCACATCTTTGCCATTGTGAATTGCTCTGCAATCAAATACATGTGTGTCTATTTTGTACAATGAGAAGAATCAAGAATTTCTGAGTTACGAGTATTTCTAAAGAAGATAATCAAAATTCATTCATTGTGCTGTTCAAATGGAAAACAAAAGAAGCTCTATTTAAAAGGCCATTCTCTTATTGATGATTTCCAGAGGTTGATTCCTAAGGTATTAGTATTATGTCTGTGAGATTGACATAAGAAAGATTTTCGGAACTTTGGCCTTGCACAGTGGCTCATGCCTGGAATCCCAGCACTTGGGGAGGTCAAGATGGAAGGATCATTTGAGACCAGGATAGGCATATAGCAAAACCCCTTCTCTAAGAAACATTTTTTCAGTTAGCCAGGGATGGTGTCATGGGCCTGTAGTCCTACCTACCCTGGAGACTGAGGCAGCAGGATCAGTTGAGCCCAGGAATTCAAGGCTGCAGTGAGCTATGATTGCATCACTGCATTCCGGCCTTGGCAAAAGAGTGAGACCCTATCTCAAAAAAAAAAAAAACTCCAGAATTTTAACATGGGCATATGGATCCACTGTATCTTTAACATTAATATTAAAGTTAGCTTTATAAAAGGCTTAGCAACCCATCAGCTCACCAGAGGAAAGTTTCATACACAGTCATGTATTGCTTGAGGCTAGGGCTATGTTCTGGGAAATGCGTTGTTAGGTAATTTTGTCATTGTGCAAACATAGAGTCCACTTACAAACCTAGGTGGCATCGTCTACACCCAGGCTACATGGCATAGCCACCGGAATGGCATAGCCTACTCCTGGACTACAAACCTAAACAGCTTGTTCCTGTACTGAATACTGTAGGCAACTGTAACATAATGATAAATATTTGTGTATCTAAACTTCTCAACACAGGAAAGGTAAGGTGTGCTGCTGTACGGATGTCACCAGATCATAAGGCGTTTTCCATTATGATCTTACAGGACCACTGTTGTTCATGTGGCCCATCACTGGTTGAAACATTATGTAGCGCATGACTGTACTGAAATAACTTTAGTAGTCATTAAACAAATATAAATATGTCTAAGGGGTGTATTTTTCTCCCCACATCCCAAGCCTTTTGGCAGAGATTTCTGGGGTTCTTTCTCTGTTTTTTTTTTCTACAAAAATCCCAGATATGGTCTGAGACCTTTCAACAGTTGGAGTGCTGGTTGGGGGTTAAGGGCACCAGAGCACTTAGCTTTTCCCTCCTCTGGTCTGCTGAGCATGGATGAGCAATGTACTCAAGACAAGCTGTGATGTGGTTTATTGTCTTCCTGCTGGAAAAGCTGCTTTTGTCCTGCAGAAGTTATCAAAGTGAGCATCCAGGTGGAAAATTCCTGACACAGGCAATCTGAAGGATCGCTAGTGGCAGGGGGCAACATTACCCTTGATGAATAATTCACTAGTAATTAGTTCTCAAAGAAAGTTTTTATCCCTCATGGGCTGTTAGCATTTCAACATAGATTCTCAATTACTTTGTTGAATGCTTTGATCCCACTATAAATATCAGTCCCTCATTTTTCATTCCAACTTCCACAATCCTCAGTACAGGAAGGAAGGAAGGTTTAGGAATGCACATGGGGGAAGGTGAGGATCACACCCCGTCTACCCAGGTAGGGTTATCCTTTGGGCAAGGCAGACTCAACATGTCCTAATCATTACATCATTATCACCTTTCCTCACGTGCACCCCTGAGCCCTCCTTCTTAATTGTAGTCTACAGTTAAGTAAAGGACACCCTCCTAGATCCAGTCACCCAGCTCCCCTATATAGAAAACGTCGTCAGTTCCTCAATTCTTCCTCAACCCCCATTACCAATCCACTGCCAAATCATATAATTTCTACCTCTAAAGCATCTGTCAGTAGAATTCTTCATCCCCTTGCATTCATTTATTACCTGGAATTTTCCCACTTTTAGAGAGGGCCAGGAACAAGTCAAGGGGAGATGGAACCTCATTAGGCCCAGGGCTAAAGGGACACTGGGTGTGCAGTAAATAAGGCTCTCCCAAGGAAATGGAAGATGCAGAGCCTAAAGAAAAAGCCAAGATCCACATTTTGGAAAGAGGGTCTGGAAGTATCAAATCCAAGACTGCATTTGGCCATGAGAGGAGAATGGGGTACAGGGCAGTCGCTGCGTAATACTCAGGATTTAAAGCTCCCACTTATGGCAGGATATAATGGCCAGGTCAGATGGGATAGGAGGATATTGGAATGGTAATAATCTCCTAAATCAAGCCTCAATAACAGTACTTAAAATTTAAATTCTTTTATTAGTCTTTTTTCCCTTAAATTGCCACACACAATTCTAAGCTGTATGAGGACCGGGATCTTTCTATCTTGTTCATTGTCATATCTCCAGTGCCTCTCACAGAACTTCATATATGACAGGACACTATTAAATATTTGTTAAATAATTACGCAGATTCTCTTGAATGCTGAAACTCCGATCTCATCACTCCAAAGCTTAGGATTCTTCAATTAACTTCTCAAAGACTTTAGGATAAAATAAATCTGGAATCCTCAGATTAGCACAAAAACAAATAAAAAAGAGTCATCTGGGCCAGATGCGGTGGCTGAAGCCTGTAATCCCAGCACTTTGGGAGGCCGAGGCGGGTGTATCACGAGGTCAAGAGATCGAGACCATCCTGGTCAACATGGTGAAACCCCATCTCTACTAAAAATACAAAAAATTAGCTGGGCATGGTGGCGCGTGCCTGTAATCCCAGCTACTTGGGAGGCTGAGCAGGAGAATTGCCCGAACCCAGGAGGTGGAGGTTGCGGTGAGCCGAGATTGCACCATTGCATTCCAGCCTGGGTAACAAGAGCGAAACTCCGTCTCAAAAACAAAGAAGAAAAAAAAAGAGTCATCTGGTTTCTGCAGGTTATTTTCCCCCTAATAGTTTGCCATTTCCTTCCTCCTCTTCCTGCAAGGAGGGAGCATTCCAGTTAGAGTAAAGTGCTGAGTTATTCACATGTGTCATGTTCATTTATCTCTTTCCTCATAAGCACATTTCACCTAGCAATAATCGCTTCAGAAATCACACTCTCCAGAAAGCTTTCTCCAACTCCACGACTGGTTTTAGTTAGATGTCAAAATATTTCACATCATCATATTGCAATGTTTCGGTTTTATTTTCCATGTCTGCTCAAGATATATACTCCCTACAGATGGTAGAATTGCCAGCCAGCCACCACATTAGAGCAACTGAGTAAGACTATTCCTTAAAATCTGCCTCTCGTGTGTGTGTGTATGCGTGTGTGTGTGCGTGTGTGCATGTATGCGTGTGTATGTGTATGCGTGTGTATGTGTGTGTATGCGTGTATATATGTGTGTATATGCGTGTGTGTATGTGTGTATGCGTGTGTGTATGTGTGTGTATGTGTGTTCTATTGGTTCTGTTTCTCTGGAGAGCCCTAACACAGGTTTTCCTATTTTAACTCTGTGTCTAGAACTTAGAATAATGAGTAAATGAAAAATTAAATCTGGTTTGGAGTTGCCCTCCCTTAATATAAGGGCACTCTGCAGTACAGAGCTGCTGAGCTGTTCAGAAGGAAATACTTACGAGATTGGCTTGAACTGGGTACCCAGGCGTATCCCTCATGCCTCTGGTTACTTGATCACCTGAGGCATAGTAAAAAGTAATGAAGAATATGTACACTTTATGAACCTATTTATTCTGTTTGAGTGCCAGGGCAACACTTTGCAAAGATTTCAACAGCACCACAAACCCTGTGAACTGGCAGTAGTCCTGTTGGAGCCTCCTCCTTCCTCAGAGATGTCAATATCAGCTACTCCGCTAGCCTAATGGCTTGGTGTCTTTCTGCATACCGTCCCACCCTTTCTTGTGTAGGCTTTGATTTCTGAATGACTGCTGAGTCACTAGGAAATACCTCCACCCCAGCTGCTTGGGTCTTCCCATCATTCAACATCTGGACTAAATAAAACCTCAGCATATGTCTTCAGTGAGGTAAGAATCAGTGACCCGTGAACAAGCAGGTGACCAGAGTTCTGGCCAGGGACTGGCAGCCTCAGGCTCTTCCCCAGTGATTGCTGGACTCCTGGGTTTATAGTTGAAAATGACAGCTCATTCTCAATATGTATGATGGAGTAAGAACCTGTAAATATGTACTGAAAACCTCTGACAATATAGTTCTCACCAAAATGTTACACATCACCAACTCCATCTTCCTTGGGTATGTCTCTCTGGGCATCCTCCTCCTCCATCAAGATCTTCTGCTGAATCTCAAAGGAGAAACTGGGATCAGTGCCAGTGGGCACACAGCAAGAAAAGAGAGGTACCATGATTGGAAATCTGAACTGACCTCTGAAAACTCAAGGTCAACATAACCTCTGTGTTGAACACAGGCATTTAACATCTGGGGAAACTGCTTCCAAAGTTGAAAAGCAGACGTCCAGCCCACGTGGTGGCTCACACCTGTAATCCCAGCACTTTGGGATACTGAGGCGTGCAGATCACAAGGTCAAGAGATTGAGACCATCCTGGCCAACAACCTGGGCCAACCCCGTTTCTACTAAAAATACAAAAATTAGCTGGGTGTGGTGGCACGCACCTGTAGTCCCAGCTATGCAGGAGGCTGAGGCAGGAGAATCACTTGTACCCGGGAGGCAGAGGTGCAGTGAGCCAAGATTGCACCACTGCACTGCAGCCTGGCAACAGAGTGAGACTCTGTCTCAAAAAAGAAAAGCAGATGTCTTGGACCACCCTGTTACTCCACTGCTATCTACCCTTGAAAACAACAAAACTCCACCAGTACCGGTACCACTAATAACAAAAGACACTTTTATCTAGAATAAACAGATCCTGGCAACAAGTAATAGACAATGCTTAGACCAAAAGAGGAACCAGTTTCTTAGCATAGTTATTTCTTGGGCATGTTGCTGCTGATTTTCTATTTTTCATCCCATGCTTATTATTTACCAGCCACCCTGTTAGGTATTTTGTCTTTGTTATTTCTTCTCATTTTTACAAATCCCATGTTATATGGAAAGAAACTAGTGTCCTTGTTCTCAAGAGCTTCCCAAAGAGTTCCTGACTTTAAGTCTGGCTTTCCGCAGCTGTCATATCTAATATTCTCTATTGACACAGGGGAGCCCCAGGAGATGACCTCAGCCCATTATCATGTAAGTAAGGGCTCCCATTTGTTATAAACCTAGTATGCCAAGTATTGTCCTACTTGATCTCACTATGTCTCTAAGACTAAGTGCTGTCATTTTTTATTTAAGAAATGAGGAGCCAGAGACTGACGAAGAATAAAGGACTTATCAAAAGTCACATAACCAGTGATGGACATTTTCTAATAAGGTAACAATCAATGTCTCCTATTCAGATGCTAAAACATACCAGGTTTTGCTTATATTGCTCTTGGTGTACTAAAGAGAATGAACTGTAATGGTGGCCGAACCGGAGGCAGACAGACAAGTTAGAGGTCTATACAGTAATTCAGGGAAGAGATGCTAAGAAACTAAACTAAAGGCATTTGTATGCGACAGTGAGATGCAGACTCTATGATATATATGGGGAGTAAATTCATCAGGCCAACATGACTTATTGAATCTGAAAGGTGTGTACAAGGGAGAGAGAATTTGATGTGGGAAAGTGATGGATGATAGGGTGTCATCACCTGCAAATGGCAACACTGGAAGTGGAGCAGATGTGGGTGAGGAGAAGGATTTAATTCTGGACATGTTGGATTGAACTACATCTGTAGGGCATCTAAGTGAAGTGCAGGGTAGAGAGCAAGGCTAGAGACATATATTTGGAAGATGCAAATCATGACAAGTTTTGTTTTTCCTCAAAATGGGAGGGAGCAAGGCAAACTGTCTCCTAGGCTGAGGGAGACGTTCAAGATCTAGGAAACACATGAATTGACAGAACAATGTGTTGAGAGAAGAGAGGGTGAGGTCAAGAACCCAGCTGGAGTGTTGGTCTTGACTGGAATAAGCTCTATCTCAAAAGAGCGGGTAGTGAAAGCAGTTAAGAGTAGATGTCAAGGGGAGGGACAGCCTGGGGAGAAATGCCAAATGAGGGTGAGGGGGAGGAGGGCAGCAAAGCACACTGCCACGTGTGTACCTATGCAACTATCTTGCATGTTCTACACATATACCCCAAAACCTAAAATGCAATAAAAAAAAAAAATTCACATTTTTTAATTAAAAAAAAAAAAGAATACTTGTCAATATAGGTCAACAGCTATTGATGGGAAGGTTGTAATTAGAGGATTTTTACATACTGAGGGCCTCATTTTTGCCGGTGAAGAACAAGGCAGAGTCTTGTTCTTCCATTAAAAGTCTACTAGCATGAATATTATTGTAGGAAATAACTGCTGAAATATAAACTTCCATAAGTTACATTTAAAAGAAGCTTTAAAAGCTTTTGCGCTATAAGCAGTACCATCAAAAAGGTGAAACGGCAGCCCACAAAGCTGGAGAAAATGTTTGCAAATTATATATCTAATAAGGGACTCTCAGCTAGAATATGTGTGAAACTCTTAAACTTCAAAATACTTGGCAAAGCGTGGTGGCTCACTCCTGTAATCGCAGCACTTTGGGAGGCTGAAGGAGGAGAATCGCTTGAGCAACAGGATTTCGAGAATAGTCCGGGAAGCAGCAAGAGATCCTGACTCTACCAAAAATTAAAAAAAATTAGCCAGGCATGATGCCACGTATCTGTGTTTCCAGCTATTTGGAAGCTGGGACAGGAGGATGGCTTGAGCCCCGGGGTTAGGACCTGCAGGAGCCATCATCATTCTACTGCGCTCCAGCCTGGGTAATAGAGCAAGACTCTGCCTAATAAAAAAAAAAAAAAAAAGAAAATACTCAAAGGACTTGAGTAGATATTGCTCCAAAGAAAATATACAAGTGGCTAATAGATACTGAACATCTTCAACCATTTGGGAAAGGCACATCAATACCACAGTATGACACCATTTCATACCCACTAGGATGGCTATAATAAAAACGACAGATTGTAGCAAGTATTGAGGAGGATGGAGAAATTGGAACACACATAGGGTGTTCGTGGAAATATAAAATGACTCTCGGGATCACAATCTGCCAGTTCCTCTAAAGGTTAACAGGGCTGCCGTAAAACCCAGAAATTCCACTGCTACGTATATACCCCAAAGAATTGAAAACATGCATTCTTACAAAAACTTGTTTGGAAATGCTCATGGTGTCATTATTTGTAATAGCAAAAAATGGAAACAACTCAGATATCTTTCAAAAGGTGAATCAAGTGTGATACATCTACACAATGGAACATGATTCAGCAATACGAAGAAACGAGACAATGCTTCAACATGAATGAACTTTGCTAGTCACAAAAAAATCACATATTATATGATTACATTTATATAAACTGTCCAGAAGAGGCAAATCTATAGAGACAGAAAATAGATTTGTGGTTATCCAGAAGTAAATGTGGGGAAGAGATGAAAGAGGAACAGGGAGTGACTGCTAATGGGTCTGGATTTTCTTTTGAGAGTGAGAAAAATATTCTAAAGTTAGATTGCAAATGACTCTGAATGTATTAAAAACCATTGAATTGTAAACTTTAAATAGGTGAATTATATCGTATATGAATTACATCTCAATAAAAGCTGTTTTTTTAAAGCTTCACAGAAGATTTTTAGAGCAGTGAAAATACTCTAAGCTACTGTAATAGTGAATACATATCATTATATATTTGTCTAAACCCATAGAATGTACACTACCAAGGGTGAACCCTGATGTAAATTATGGTCTTTGCATGATGGCAATGCATCAATGTAGGTTCGTCAGTTCACCGGCTGTGACACACATACCCCCCTAGTGGGGATGTTAATTAAAGAAGAGGCCATGTTTGTGTGAGGATGGGAGTATATGAGAAATCTCTGCACCTTCCTCTCAATTTTACTGTGAACCAAAAAAATAGTCTTTAAATAAAAATATAGTCTTAAACTAAAAAATTTTGTTGTGAACTAAAAAAAAAAAGTCTTTAAAAAAAAGCAGAAGCGGCCGGGCACGGTGGCTCAAGCCTGTAATCCCAGCACTTTGGGAGGCCGAGGCGGGTAGATCACAAGGTCAAGAGATCGAGACCATCCTGGTCAACATGGTGAAACCCCGTCTCTACTAAAAATACAAAAAATTAGCTGGGCATGGTGGCGCGTGCCTGTAATCCCAGCTACTCGGGAGGCTGAGGCAGGAGAATTGCCTGAACCCAGGAGGCGGAGGTTGCGGTGAGCCGAGATCGCGCCATTGCACTCCAGCCTGGGTAAGAAGAGCGAAACTCCGTCTCAAAAAAAAAAAAAAAAAAAAAAAAAAAAACAAAAAACAAAGCAGAAGCTTAAAGTCTAAGGAAAAGATTGTTTATGGAGGCAAGAAGGGAATGCTGCTAAAGACCAGGTAATAATAATGACCATTATATTTGAGGGCTCATAAGCCAGGCAGTGTGCTAAGTGTTTTACCTACATTATCTGCTTTAACCTTCACCATAACCCCTTATATATTCGGTACTTTCCCCTCAATTTACAGACAATACCATTAAAGCTCAGAAAAAGAACTTGTCAGAAGTCAGCAGTGAGAAGGACAGGAAGACAAAACGCAGACCTACATCTGTTTGAGTCTGTTCCTTAACACACGTACTGTGCTGTCTCTCTCGAGCTTTGCTTTGCTCTCTAACTCCAGCTTTCTAGGTTCTGCAGAAATGCCAACATCTTTAGGCCACCTTCTTTTTCCAGGGCATTCCTGCAGTGTTCTAGGTCTGCCAGTCTTAGAGTGGTACACAGCATTTCCACCTCTGCAGTCTTAATAGAGTTGCAGAATAAACACATTTACAATACAAATGTTGTGGAATAAATGTATTCATTATGATCACTCCCCTTAGCTCCTCTACATAGAGGAGTCCTGGAAGCCCAGCTGACACCTGTACAGAGTGATTTCCTGATGTTCAGAGCGCCTAGAGTAACTAAGAGCCCAACCCAAAGAACATGCATCTCTTTATTCTATTTGAAGAGGTTATGAACGAGAAGAAAAGAGCAAACGTTGATCTCACCCGTTAGAGAGACAATGCCTGTACCCATTCACTGTCAAGGTGGTTCTTCAGTTCTACGATCCTGATGCAACCTTCCGGCTTTCCTCACGTGATAACTGCAGACATACCTAAATTACTTCCTGGCATGTAGGAGAGCTTCAAGAAGTTTCTTCTTCCTTTTTCATTCCTTTACATTCCCCCTTCCTCCTACTCCTACTTGATAACCATGAAAAGCTCACTGCTTCAATTCAAACCTCTGCTGGGCGCAGTGACTCACACCTGTCATCCCAGCACTTTGGGAGACTGAGGCATGTGGATCACCTGAGGTCAGGAGTTTGAGACCAGCCTGGCCAACTTGGCAAAACCCCATCTCTAATAAAAACGTGAAAATTAGCCGGGCGTCGTGGTGGGCACCTGTAGTCCCAGCTACTTGGGAGGCTGAAGGGGAGGCGGAGGTTACAATGAGCCAGGATCACACCATTGCACTCCAGCCTGGGCAAGAGTGAGACTCCATCTCAAAAATAAATAAATAAAATAGAATAAATGAATTACATAAAATTATGAATTCAAACCTCTAGTCTGGAATGGAGTAACTATAAAGGAAGAAACGAAAGACCAACCTAGCTCCCCAGATCAGCTGCCTAAACTCTGTGGCCTGGTGCTCAGGACAAAATGGTACTGGAGACTAACCACCTTCTGATGAAACGATGACACCTGTCCACATATGTCTTCATGCCGCATTATTATGATGGGAAAGGCAGTAGAAGAAAAGTAGTGCTTTCCAATAAGGTGCAGTATTCCAATGTTTACGTGAGCTTACGTTGTGTTAGACATTGTGCTAAAGTCTGTACACACATCTTGTCATTTTATTCTCACACAATCTTTTCAGGTGGGTTCTCTAACTGATAGGCAAGAAAATCGAGGGAAGAAGAAGAGGAACAACTTCTCTAAGGTCAGCTAGTCTGTAAGTGAGGGGTCAGCGATCTCCTCTTAATCTGTGTGGCCCTAAGTCAGCTCCCCATTTCTGTATTAGATTGTCTCCTTATCCCTTCGGTTACTACCAAGCTCCCTTCCACGGAAACTGTTCTCCTAAAAGTGGTATGGTGGAAAGTGATTCTAATGTGTAAATAAGATTAAAAGCAATTGCTCTTTTAAAAGCAATTGGATAATTGATTATCCAATATCAATGGAAAAATGTTAGAGTGAATATTAGAAAACAGAATCTAAAACCGCATTAAGAAAATATACCATGAACAAGTAGGATTTGTTTCTGGAATGCAAAGATGATTCAATATGAGGAAATCTATTAATATAAAAACCATATTAGTAGATGTAAAAAGAATAATCATATTATCCCAGTTAGGGAAAAAGCTTTCTAAAATACTTTATGTTTTATTTTATTAAACAATTTTTTTTTAGAGACAGGGTCTCACTGTCGCCCGGGCTGGAGTGGTGCAATCATCACTTACTGCAGCCTCAACCTCCTGGGCTCAAGTGATTCTTCTGCCTCAGCCTTCTAAGCAGCTAGGACTACAGGCGTGTATCACTCTATCTGGCTAATATTTTTATTTTTTAGAAATGTTGCCCAGGTTGGTCTTATAGTCTAGTCTCAAGCTATTCTCCTGCCTCAGCCTCCCAAATTGCTGGGATTGCAGGCATGAGCCACCACACTTGGCCTCCCCACCCCCCAAAAACAGGCTTTTAACAAAACTCAATTCCTATTCCTAATAAAAACATGAAGAAAATAGAAATGGATGCATATTTTCTAAACTTGATCTTAGCCATAGGGCCAAGAAATGCGTATTTTCCTGTACCTTGACCCTAAAGCCACCGTTAGTTTTAGTCAGAAAATACAAGAGGTATTTCCACTAAGGTTAGAAAACGATAAGGATGTTTACTCTCTGCATCTATTGAATGTTGCTTTTAACCAACATAATTAAAAAAGAAAAAAGCCAATTCATAGAAAAGGGAAAAGAAAAAATAAAACTATTTACAGATAATATGGTTAACCCAGAGAACCCGAGAAAATCAATGATAGACTCACAGACCACAAAATCAGCTTAATCTTTTACAAATGCTAAAGATAATGTTAATTTTAAAATAACTTCAAAAGTCAGAAAAGCTGTAACAATAGCACAAAGAACATTTTTTTCTGGAACTACTTGAGAGTAAATTGTGAACAGAGAGCCATCACTCCTGAATAATGTGTAACCCTTCAAAGAAGGGCATTTTTCAGATAACCAAGAATCAAAATCAGGGAATTGTCATTGATACTACCATAAAATTCACAAACTCCATTCAAGCTAATTATCTCAGTAATATTCTTTAGAGGATCCAATCTAAGAACATGTGTTTTATTTAGTTTTTCTGACTTTTAGTTGTTTTTTTCTTTTTTCAGTCTGGAAGAGCTCAGTGTGGGTGGCCTCTCACAGGCTAATTTATCCTCAGAGCAAGGGGTAATGGAACAGACAAACAGAGTGACCACAATCAAAACCCATCCTGCCAGACATTAAAAATGAATAACTGCTTGAGTATGTAGAGAAATCTGGAAGTGATGCTATACTTTTATCTTATTTTTACTCAAAATTTTTGAAGCACACTATAAAATAGGAATATGTTAAATGATGAATATTCATTCTGCTGAATTCTTCCTAGACAGAATGTTCACAAGAAAAAAGATTGTCTTCTTTCCAAAATGGTTCTCTCAAATTAGATTTAGCAGTATATCTAGTCTTAGATCAGTATATGCTCAGCTCTAACTGCTCTTCAAGAAAATCTCAGAGTCTATTCTTAGATTAGATTTTAAACAGATACACTGAGAACACAACTATTCTCATTTTGTTAGGTATTACTTCTAAGCAAGTTTTAAAAGATATTCTAATATGACTCTGCCTCAAAATTCTGTCCAGATTATCATGAATTCTTTGGGTCTGTAGTTCAAATTTCTTTACATGTAAAGCCTACAACCATTTTTTCCTAGTTATATTTTTATGGTAATCAAATCACTAGCTTTCATCCATGTTGACTGTCTGAAGGTTTCTGAAAGTATAATAGTTATATAAGTAACTTCCATACTGTGCTTATTTGATGAATTTCTGAAAAATCAACACAGATATATTACTGGATTTGCTATCATTCTTGTGGAGCTGCTTTTCTGAGAACAGATTGGAAAGGGAAAGAGAGGGAATTGTGGGTAGGGTCAAATCCCTCTTCTAGGTTGCCAGAGGCAAGAGCATACTGAGGAAGTTTCTAAACATACAGTCCTGGCTAGGAGTGGTAGCACGTGCCTGTAGTCCCAGCTGCTCAGGAGGTAAAGGCGGGAAGATCACTCGTGCCCATGAGTTTGAGACCAGCCTGGGCAACATAGTTAGACCCTGTCTCTAAAACAAACATGCAAACAAACAAATAAGTAAAAATAAAGATACAGGTACCTTAACCTCACTCTAGACTTTCTGAATCAGAATCTGTATTGGTAGGTTCAGTAATATGTGTTTTTTTGTTGTTGCTGTTATTTTTGAGACAGTGTCCCTTTGTTATTCACGCTGGAGAGCAGTGGGATCTCAGCTTACTGCAAGCTCCACCTCCTGGGTTCAAGAGATTCTTGTGCCACAGCTTCCTGAGTAGTTGAGATGACAGGAGTGCATCATCACGCTGGACTAATTTTTGTATTTGTAATAGAGACGAGATTTTGCCGTGTTGACCAGGTTGGTCTTGAACTCCTGGCTTCAAATGTTGTGACCTCCTTGGCCTCCTGAAGTCCTGAAATTACAGGTGTGAGCTACTGCACCTGGACAGTTTCAGTAATAAGTGTTTTTAAGAAGATTCCCAGGAGAGTCTTCTGCAGTAAGCTTAACACATACTTTGACTAGCTTTGAGAAATTGTGTTCCACAGAATGTCAGTTTAACAGAATGATCCCATAAAAACTAAGAGGAGTTTTGGAAATGATGCACTCTATAGCCCCTCCTTAGCAAGCCATGGGACATATTAGTATATGCATTTAGTATAGACTCTAAGGAAATATCTACTTAGTTTTGTTTCATCCAGCATTTCTCAAATTTATTTGAGTATACCACACACTTTACTATGCACCCCAAAGAGCATGACTTTCAGAGAGACTGATACAGAACACAGTCCCCTCCATGCCACTCCTTCTTTATTAACAGATCGGCAACTGATGTTAGTCAACTCAGCAACGAATGTAACTTCACTTTCATAAGGAACATTGGACAGGTTGCATAAGAACTTCGTGCCTAGCATTATTCTCCAGCTCTTCCTCGGTTCATTCCTAAACTTTAGATAGTTTTTAAAAACTGTTCACAGTTATGATAACTGATGTGCACTGATTTCTAAGCACTTTGCAGGCATTATATCACTTAAGACATAGCCCTCTGAGGTAGTTTCATTACTGTAACAATGTTATAACAGGATACTGAGGTACAGAGACATTAAACAACTAGACCTAAGAGAACTCATAGTAGGTGGCGAAGCAGGTATAGACATTAAATCCAGGTTCTCAGGTTCAAAGCCAATAATATTAACCCCTTCATTATTCCACC
The DNA here is from genome assembly GCA_031835075.1 of Saguinus oedipus. Taxonomy (NCBI): domain Eukaryota; kingdom Metazoa; phylum Chordata; class Mammalia; order Primates; family Cebidae; genus Saguinus; species Saguinus oedipus. The sequence goes on along the minus strand of CM063184.1, from coordinate 95,812,657 downwards.
TGAACAGTAGATTTGATATGGTTTGGCTCTGTGTCCCACCTAAATCTCATCGTAAATTGTCATCCCCACCTGCCAAGGGAGGGACCCGGTGGAAGGTGACGGTATCATGGGAGTGGTTTCCCCCATGCTGTCCTCCTGAGAGCGACTGAGTTTTCACAAGGTCTGATGGTTTAAAAGTGTTTGGCAGGCCGGGCGCGGTGGCTCACGCCTGTAATCCCAGCACTTTGGGAGGCCAAGGCGTGTGGATCACGAGGTCAAGAGATCAAGACCATCCTGGTCAACATGGTGAAACCCCGTCTCTACTAAAAATACAAAAAATTAGCTGGGCATGGTGGCGCGTGCCTGTAATCCCAGCTACTCAGGAGGCTGAGGCAGGAGAATTGTCTGAACCCAGGAGGCGGAGGTTGCGGTGAGCCAAGATCGCGCCATTGCACTCCAGCCTTGGTAACAAGAGCGGAACTCTGTCTCAAAAAAAAAAAAAAGTGTTTGGTAGTCCTCCTCACCTCCTGCCGCCATGTAAGACATGCCTTGCTTCCCCTTCACTTTCTGCCATGATTATAAGGTCCCTGAGGCCTCCTCAGTCATGTGGAACTGTGAGTCAGTTAAATCTTTTTCCTTTATAAATTGCCCAGTCTCCAGTTGTTCTTTATAGTGTGTGAAAATGGACTAATACAAGATTCTTTGGCAATCTCATTCAAAGCCAAAGCTTCCCTTGTCCATGGCATCCTAAGTCCTGTTCCTAACACTTGCTGTCTCTTCTGAGCTAAGATCAGCATCCCTAACTGCTTGTTAGACATCAGTGAGGAGGCATAACTGGGTTCTCAAACTTAGCACATCTCTGTAGAATCTCACCTTCCCTTTCCAATCTTACCTTCCTTTTGTTTTCTCTCTTTCCAGCATTCATGAATTTCTTCATATGACAACTGTGAGCTCTTACCATGCATTTGGCACTGTGCTCTGTTGGGAACTTAAAGGCGAACAGGACTTCTTATTCCTGACTTCAGTGAACACATGCTTCGTCATGGCCACTTTCTTCTCCTTCTGCGTTTTGTCCTTCCAGATTAGTCTCCAGCAGCTGTTTTATTCTCTAAGTTGTTCTTAAGTCATTGTCTTTCCCTGAAAGGTCACTGGCATGTCTGTAGGTGCTGTGGCAGATTGTATTCCAAAACTGGCCCCACTGACTCACGTGCTCATCCCACCCTGTGACACTGGCAGCCCTCCATCATGAGGTGGGGTCTACATTTCTCCCCTGGGATCTGGATGGGCCTATTAATGCTAGTGGAAGTGAGGCTGTGCTATGTGCTTTTCAAGGCTCAGCTCTAAAAGACAATCAGCTTCTTCCTTGCCCTTCAGTGAAGCTTGCCCTTGGAACCTAGACCCTGAGTCAGGAGGAAGAGGAAATACTACATAGGGTCACTATATAAGGTGTTCTTGGTGACAGCCAGCACCAACCTCCAGACAAGTGAGTAAGATTTCAGGTGATTCCCAGTCCTAGCCTTTGCGTGTCCTCAGCTGATGCTGAGTGAAGTAGAGACAAGATGTTCTCTCTGAGCCTCACCTAAATTGCAGACTTGGAGCAGCATAAATACTGTCATTGCTTTAAGCCACTGAATTTTGGGGTGTCTGTTACACTGCAGTGGACGAAGAGAACCAGGGCCTACATCTGCACCAGCTTTCACAGGGGCAGAGTCATAAAGTAGAGCTACCTAGAAGGAGCTGTTGCTGGGGAAGCAGGCACCATATCAAACGTCAGCTGAGCGCCATCCTTTTCACGTTTTTAATCCTCTGTTAGCACTTAACAAAGTACTTTGCATGTAGTATATATTGAATAAATATTTGCTAAATTGAGTTGAAATATGCCTTGATAGTTAAGTACGTGACCTTAGCAGTCAGATACACTATACAAACCACAGCTGTAAATGCTACAGCTGTGTGATAGGAGGCGTCTTCCCCAATCCATCAGTGTCTACATTTTTATGGTAATAAAACTACAACACTCTGAAATCGATGTGAGAATTAAATGTTTAAGGCATGTGCAAGTGCCTAAGAATGCGAGACTCCTGGTAAATCTCTCTCTCTCATTCTCTCTTAAATTTAAGGGCAAAATGAGAAGGATTGTAGCCTGATTGTGGGGGATCTTGAATGCATAGTTAGGGTTTGTTTTTTAGGCATTAGGGACTGACGGAAAATTACAGAGGTGTGATATGCGTAAGGCAGAGTTTGAGATTACTATGGCAATAATGTGTAGAAAGGATATATAAAAACCTGAGCTGAAGCTAAAGTCAGTGTCTAAGAATGTTAGGATTTAAAAAAGACTTAAAAATGTAGCCAGGGGATATCAGGTCGGCAGCAAATGGCAAGATAATGTTACCAGGGAAATTTCCATACATTTTGATTGACTGGGTTTGAGTCTACCTCGGTAAAAGTTAAACTAAGAAAGGCAAAGTCCAAAATTGGTTTCAGTAATTTGGTGGCATTTATTCAAAATTGCTCATATAGGATGCCCGTGATTCAACAGTTTCACTTCTAAAAGTCTGTCTTACAAAGAAATGAGGGCAAGACTGCTTGAAGTCATACATCAGAGATATTTACTGCAGCATTGTTGGTGAAAACACAGTGTTGAAAACCTGTAATATCATCAGTAAGGTCACGGTGAAGTAGGCTACTGATGTTCATGCAATCAAATGAGATAAATCTGTATAAACTGACCTGAAGAAGTTGCAGGCAAAAAGAACAAGTTGTAAAGCTCTATGTGTACACACACGTATACACACATACACACACACACACACACACACACACACACAGAAATCAGATGGCTCTCTAATGCCATCGGATTTTTGTTAACAGGAAAAAGCCTAAGTGTCAGAAAAGAACAGCACTAAAGGATGTGAGAGTGGAGTGGCCTCACCAGATTTGCTTTGATTAATTGGTACAATTTTGCCTTTCAGTGTTTTTTTTAAAAATAAAAATATAAGAACATACTATATTTGCAAATTTCATGCCATTACAAGCAAACAGTGCCGTTAACAGAAGCAGTAAAGTTGAAAGATTGTTGGATTCAGGGGAAAGTAGCTGAGTAGATATAGATTAACTTGTAAAAAGAAAAAAAGATGCAGATTAACTTGTATTTGGCATGAAGGGGTGCTGTACCAAAGGGTGGATTGTGGTGAGAGTTGTGGTGGTGGTTGGCAGCAGTCAAGGGTGTGTCTGGGCAGGCTTTCCAGGCTGTGGTTCTTGTAGGGCTCAGACAAGATATGGTCGATATGAATAGAGCTTGCTGCTAAGACTAGAGGGTCAAAGGCAAAATTCATGATCCAGTGACAGGGGAAGCAGCACCACAGATCACTTTTACTGCTGCCGGGTCCTTGGATTGAGGGAATAACTCTCTATGACTCAGCCTTGTTCACCTAAAGGCTAGCTGGGGAAAACCATCTCACTGGATAATTAACTCTGGATCCAACAGAAGAGGAGGGTCAGAAGGTAGTACCACACCCTAGGTATGAAGCGAATCTTCATTAATTTGCCTACCCCCACATTAAACTCATTTACATTTTCAAGTTGGTATGTACCCATATCTACATCCATATCTAAAGCTAATATCTATATCATCTATCTGTCTAGGTAGATAGATACAGATAGATATCCCTGTCTACCTCTTCTTGTATGAAACAATTAGCATTTATTCACATTTGGTCCTGAACAACACTATGTATTGAGACATATTAAATATAAGGTAAGCCCATTATAAAAATGGATCCCACATGGGGGATTATAGTGGTATGCTGTAGAGCCAGTGCTTTATTATAGAATGACTGATTGCTTCTCCAGGTGGGTTAAATTGATGACTCTAAGGACATTTTTGCAGACTCCCTTCTTCTAGCTTACTGTGTCTACAAATGTGCTCATGGGAAGACGCACTTTCTCTTCATGACTTTAAAATGCTTCGAACAAGGAAACACTTGGATGTTTTGTTAAATAAACATTATCTCCAAAGCCCAATGATGATTTTTTTTAATACATGAAAGTCTCTTTTTAAATCCTTTTCAATATTTAATACACATTGTATTAGATTAGTATAAATAATATATTTGAAAAATTTAAAACATGCATATGCAAAGTGATTTGCAAAAATCCCCAAAATATTTATGATTTTACTGTCTACAATTTTCTTTTATTTATCCTGTCTCCTGTAGATTCTGATTAGATATAGGTAGGGATTTTTAAAAAGTGTCATGCCTTTCTCCCTTCCTTTCTTTATCTCTCTCCCTCCCTCTCTCTCCCTCCCTCCCTCCCTCTCTCCCTCTCTCCCTCCTTCTTTTCTTTCTCCCTCTCTCCCTCCCTCCCTCCTTCCCTTTCTTTCTTCCTTCCTTTTCTCTTTCTCTTTTTCCAAACCTAGAAGATAAGCTGTGGAAATACAGTGAGTTGCCTAAGATCCCACCGCCTCTCATGCTCACAATGATATGCTTAGACTCTGGGATGTGTTGCCTGTTTCTGCCATGTTCCTTATTCATGATATTTCAGAACAAAGGATTTGTACATACCCATGAAGCTACATATATCCTTTTTAAAAAAAACATACTGTTATCAAGCCATATGATATCTCATAGCTTAACAGAAAAATATTGCATGTAAGATAAAGAATGTTAGACTGCTTTAATTTTGTCAGTCTCTTATTTCTCAGCAGAAATACCAGCCTCAGTTTCCCTGCTTATCAAGCAATATATGCTTCCAAGCAATTGAAAAGTAAAAATGGAAGTACCTTTAGAAATTACTTTATGCTCCTGACACTAATCCGATAGAGACCTGGAAGAAGGAGGAATTAGAGAAGCTGGTGTTCTGGCACTGAGGAACAACGCAGAGAACGTGGAGGCCTGCTCCAAATTTTTGTAGGTTTATATGCATCGTTTAATATAGTTGGTGAGTGGATGGGTGAAACAAAGTTACAAATTTCTCTTTAGTGGCTTGGCTAAGAAGTTGAAGTTGGGAGTAGACTCTGAATCTAAATCTTTTAGGAGTTAGATACATATCTAATTCCTAGGTTTTCTTTGTGTGTGTGTGTGTGTGTGTGTGTGTGTGTGTGTGTGTGTGTGTGTGTTGGGGGGAGGTTTGAATAGTTCTGTCAGTTTGGCAATAAGAAAATGTAAGGTGATATAAAATTTTACAACACCAAAAAAAAGTATACTGAGTTTAAAATCGAGTGAAAAACTGGGTAGTCTTCTAGAACCTAGTTAAATAACACACAAAACAGAATTCTTAGAAATATCAATGATTTTTTTTTAACAAAAGAATAATGGAAGAACCAGGAATCCAGGACGGGAGAACTGAGTGAGCAGGAGAAACAATCCATAGGATAGTTTGAGTTGTTTTTCATTCATAGTGATGGATTTGAACAGTCCATTCAACCCTTTCACCCAGTGCTTCTCTTACTAATTGCATGCCTTTGCGAGATGGGGCAATATGGGAGAGCTGTGGGAAGATAAATGGCCCTTCAGAGGTTTCCACGATCTTTTAGAATTGGTGTGTTGGCTCTACTGCATGCTGTTGATAGAACAGAAATGTCTAAAACTCTGGGTGAACTGTCACGTAGCTACTCAGAAAAATATTTGGAAATTAGGAAAAACATCGTAAACATTTGTATTTGTTCCTTTTGATCTCACAAGTGACTATATTCCCTTTTATCTAACGGAGAAGATCCAGTTGGTTTGGCTGGTTGGCTAACACCACACACCCACTGTGAGGTCTTCATGTTTATGCTATACGGCGTGCAGCATTTGGCAGGGGCTCAGTAGATCCTTTCTAGGTTTCATTATACGGCGTGCAGCATTTGGCAGGGGCTCAGTAGATCCTTTCTAGGTTTCATTATACAGTGTGCAGCATTTGGCAGGGGCTCAGTAGATATTTTCTAGGTTTCATGATATTGATTGAGTCAAGTGGAAGGTATAATGCTTCTTTTTCTTTGTTTGTTTGTTTTGTTTTGTTTTTGGGACAGATCTCACTCTGTCCCCCAGGCTGGAGTGCTGTGGCGCAATCTTGGCTCACTGCAACCTCTGCCTCCAGGGCTCAAGCGATTCTTCCACATTCGCCTCCTGAGCAACTGTAACTACGGGCACATGCCACCACACCCAGCTAATTTTTGTAGAGACAGGGTCTCCCTGTGTTGCCCATCTGGTCTCGAACTCCTGGACTCAAGCGATCCGCCAGCCTCAACTTCCCAAAGTGCTGGGATTATAGGCGTGAACCACTGTGCCTGGCCACCGTCTTTTAGAAGCCAAAACTATTTAAAAATCTTTAAGATGTTTATTAAGTATGTCATTCAATATGTGTTCATAGATTACCTGAGCAGGGGAAATTAGGGGAAATCGAAAGATAATCCATTGACAGATAGACTGGGAGTTACTGTGATTCAGTTTCCCTGTCACTGGTGGGAAGCATCACCAGCATCTAAATCAATCAGTGCAGAGGCGGATACTGGCAGCTTCAGCTGCCTCTGTCTTTATAAAGCAGTTGGACTTCAGTTGCTGTAACTCTCTTGGCCTTTCACCCGCAGTTGGCTCACTCCTCCAGAAGAGAAGGGGCCACCGGGAGCATTTGGGAAATACACTGGTTCTGTGTAGTTGGGAGCTAGCTGACCTCAGAAGCTACAGTGGCTGAGCTCCTTTGTGGTCTGGTTTGCAGAGGCAGCCCCTGTGGGGAGGTGCATTGTGAATGGTGGTAAGTACCTGACTTTGGAATGCAGCTTTAGGAAGTCCTCGGTTGCACTGCATCTAAACTCTGCCCTCCTTTGTCAGCTTCATAGTAGTGAAGGGGACATTTTTATCTCCTTCCGCCAGACTTCCATGTCTATCTTTTCATGGTTTTCAAACTTGGTTGAGAAATGAATGCTATTTTTTGCCCCTGTCCTCAAGCCTCATAAAAGGTACTCAGCTCCTGTAATCCCAGCACTTTGGGAGGCCGAGGCGGGTGGATCACGAGGTCAAGAGATCGAGACCATCCTGGTCAACATGGTGAAATCCCGTCTCTACTAAAAATACAAAAAATTAGCTGGGCACGGTGGTGCATGTCTGTAATCCCAGCTACTCAGGAGGCTGAAGCAGGAGAATTGCCTGAACCCAGGAGGTGGAGGTTGCGGTGAGCCGAGATCGCGCCATTGCACTCCAGCCTGGGTAACAAGAGTGAAACTCTGTCTCAAAAAAAAAAAAAAAGGTACTCAGCTCCATCAGCTCTATGTATCTATGTACTTTGCATCTAGTTATGAGATGTATTCATTCATTTAGCCATTCATTTGGAAATATGGATCAGGCCCTTAGAATGTGCTAAATACTCTGGTAAGTCCTGAGACTACTCACGGAAGCTCACAGTATAGAGTATTTATAACACAATTGAACAAGTGGGTGAGCATGAAGCTTCCCGGGGAGAAACACAGTCCGAATCAAGTTGCTCAGTTTGTGGTCTTGCCTTAGCTGAGTCATGGCAGAGTGGGATTTGCCTGAGGTGGTCCAGTGTGGTGAACGCTCAGGCTGCAGGGGCAGTAGCGGCTCTGTTCCGAAAGGCTCTCCTTAAAAGCCATACAAAGGGCCCTGGATTTTGCCTGGTAGGAAACAAACGGCTGGGTAAAAGCTCAGAGGAAGGATGTGGTCGACTTCTGTCTTAAATAAGTCACTTTGATAGTTTGGAGGATCAATTTGAACAGGACAAGCCTTAATAGACTAGTTTGCGGGTTGTTCTAGGTGAGAAATTATAAGAATGTGATTTAGTAGAACCTCTTTTTTTCCCCTTTCTCTCTTGCACATTGTGTGTGAAATGCGCTAACGCACAGAAGCATTTAACTGCAGTTCGTAGCAAGAACTCAGTAAGTGTCGGCCATCATCATTTTCTTTTCCTAAATCATCATGTCATTTCCATCACTGTCATCACCAGAAATGGTAATTTCTTCCTTACTGCTCATCCTAAAAAATGAGCAGCCTCCCAGATGCAGGCTGCTTCCAGATGAAGAGAGCTCCCAAATGAAAAGCACCTTCTCTCAGAGAGCTCTGGTTCAGCTGACAAAACCTCTCCCTGCCCCTACTCCCACCCCACCACCTCATGACTACACCTCCCCGGCAGAATTGCCAAGGAACATGGGATGGCAAAGATGATGCTTTCCTACCCTGGCCATGGAGCAAAACGGTGGCATTACTCTTGGGTGTTAAAAATTTCCTCTTTGTTTTACTGTTATCATGCTTTCTTCTGGCCAGAACTCTACTTATCTGATAGAAAATATAGTGTTCAATTCTTTGTTTAGCTGCCAAGATTCTTCAGTGCTTTGGCAAAGAAAGGAAATCTGGCACGAGTGTTTAGGATCACCCACTTACCTTAGAAAACTACACTTTCTAGATGGAAAGAGTATGTGGGTGGTCTTCTCCCCAGTGTGCCGGCTTTATCCCTTTGAATTATTGGAAATCTCAGCAAGTACCCTATTGAAGGAATTTTACTTGACTTATATATTTTTGAGGTCTTATTTAAAATGATATTTGATTTAAAAATATTTTTTTTTGAGACAGAGTCTTGCTGTGTTGCCCAGGCTGGAGTACAGTGGCATGCTCTTAGCTCTTTGCAACCTCTGCCTCCCAGGCTCAAGAAATGTCCTGCCTCAGCCTCCCTAGTAGCTGGGACTACAAGCACCCACCACCATGCCCAGCTAATTTATTTTTATTGTTATTTTTAGTAGAGATGAGGTTTCACCATGTTGGCCAGGCGAGTCTCAAACTCCTGACCTCAGGTGATCCTCCCACTTCAGCCTCTCAAAGTGCTGGCATTACAGGTGTGAGCCACCATGCCCAGCCTAATAATAATAGTATTAATAATAAATCTAAGAAAAAATGACAAAAATAAAAATAATCCAAATTTTATTACAGAAAACTCAAATTAAACTTTAAAAAAATAACCACAGAACAACCAATTGATTTGATTTCAATCTTTTATTTTCTAACTCTCTTATAAAGATCTGTGAGCCAAAAATTAAGAAGATTCAAATGAAAAAAACCTTCATAGAAATGCAGCACTTAAAGGGTTATTTAAAAGAGGAAGTGTGGACCAGGCACTATGGGGCGGCTCACGCCCGCAATCTCAGCACTTTGGAGGCCAACGTGAGCAGATAGCTTGAGACCAGGAGTTCCAGACCAGCCTGGCCAACATGGCAAAATCTTGTCTCTACTAAAAATACAAAAATTAGCTAGGCCTGGTGGTGCACGCCTGTAATTCCAGCTACTCAGGAGGCTGAGGCATGAAAATGGCTTGAACCTGGGAGGCAGAGGCTCCCATGAGCCCAGATGGTGCACCTGCACTGTAATCTGGGTGACGGAGGGAGATTGTGTCACAAAAAGAGGAGGTGTGGTTTGTGTGTTCTTTCAATATAGAATGGCTTTTTTTTAAAACTCTACTGCAAGCATAGTCAATATGATTTTCCTGCTACATCTGTCTTCAAGAACATGAGAGTCTTTTGAAACTAACAGCTTAACTCTTCCCAAGGACCTCTCTTTTTGATGGTGCAGTAATCTTCATAGATCAGCAAAGTAGCATTGTACTGGCAAAGTTCAGAGTCTGGATCCAGCTTGTCTGAGTCACAGCCTTTGTATGTTTGTTCATTTGTCCTATGGTGATTTGTACTTGTGATGGTTACCTAGATTTTGGAAATTTGTGGGTTTCAGCAAGTGTTTTTCTTCTCCGTATTTCTGTCTTCTTACCTATCAAGAGTGAGAATGCTAAAAGCTATAAAATCTTCTTCCCAGGAGTTTACCGAGAAATAGTCATCCTTTAAATGTAGAGATCAAATTTTAAGTTCTTTATGTGAGCAGATAAGGCCATAAGAGAGAGAATAGAAAGATAAAGGTCTACAAGAGGAAATATAAGAAACAGTTTTTCCACATTTTCAAGAACACTCAGGAATCGTCCACACCTGTAACTAAAAAAGGTAATTATCAGCTGCCTTTCCATATAGTACCTACTTTAAAATGTCCAGCAAAGTTTGCATCTGTTAGAATACTTTCAGCCACAACTCTGTTAAATTAACTTAAGCCATGTTGAAAACCACTGGCTCGTGTAACTATACGTCGTAGATTCCCAGGGCTTCAGGTGCATGGACCCAGATGCTTTTCCTCTCCAGACTCCGCTGAACACAGGCTCTGTTTATTCTAAGGACAGTTTTCCACAGCGGCCAGCTGCAATCAGGGCTACATGCTTTTATTTCCACTTCTGGTGTAGGTAAAAGTTGCTTCCTGAAAGGTCCCTCAAATGTAAGAAAACTTTTCCCCTGGAGACCTCTGCTTGATTTGGGTCACACGTCCACTCCAGAACCAAAAGTGGGAAAAGTCATGACGTAACTCTTTGCCAGTCAGGCTGTTGAGGATATGGGCTGAGTCAGGAAGAAGTGGATACCTGGCCAGAAAGGATTGGATATCTTCCATTCTGTTGAAAAGGCAGAAAGGGCGATGGATGCTTTAGACCGTGAGTAACAGCCACTGCAGAGTTCCTGGGAGGAGTAAGCCTATACAGTAAGGATAGAAGCCACTGTGAGCATTAAAACGGAGTAAGATTTAGCAGTTGAAGCTACCAAATGAGGAAGATAAAAATCCTATTTAGAGGGAGAAGACAGAGAGCAAAGAACTGACCAGCAGGTGGGTTGGAAGATCAGAGGCTGCGGCTAAGAATTTTACTGCTTTTCAAGGCAAGGAGAGAGGATGGTTTCAGGCTAGCTGCCGACGGGGAAGTAACGGAGCAACGACCCTGTGACCGACTGCTCTGCTCTCGAGCACACTTTGTGTCAGACCTTCTTGCTCACTGTTACTAGGGGAAATGAGGCTCTGAAAGACAGCATTTTTGCGAGTAATCCAAGATGAAACTAAATTACCTAACGAGACAGATAGGACAAAATCTATCACAGTGGTGGGACATATATTTCATTGGGTTTCGTCTTGGGAGGGTTGCTGAAACTAAATCTCCACCCGCTCCACCATCTCCCCACACACGCACGAACATCAGGCCAGTCACGGGGAAAACGACACATTTTCTCCATACCTCTCAGTGGTGTGTGAACCTAGCATATATTTCTTCATTATGTAATGACCAAGTTATTTGAAAGATCAAAAAATGTGAACACATACTGATTGTGACTGTACAATTGTCTGTAATTTAAGACTGCTGTGAATTTACCTATATGTAGATGTGAATAGTTAAGACTTCGCTAGGTTTGGGAAAATCTGGTAAACTATTTGGTCAGTGTAGAAACCTACAGACTAGTGAGAGGGACTTTATGCAGTCTCTCCTCCACAGAGCCACTGGCCATTCTAAAAGGACTCTTGAGATCAGTGATTAGGGGCATTATTTTCCTTAAACACTTGTCATCTACAAATATGAATCCATAATTCAGTGATAAATACCTTTGTACAAGCACCATGATATGGTGCAACTTTGTTTGAAACCTCTAAGGTGAGTTCATTGAAATGGGATGTTATCTGAAAGTCTCTGAATATGACAGAATTAGCATTTTCTCAGGCATGCTAGTCTGGGGTATATGTAAATTGTTTAACAGCTACTCCATATCCCAGCCCTCATTAGGGGGAACTGTTGAAATTACAGCTCCATTAAGTCAAGAACTTTGGTTCAAACTGGAGGAGATGATCGAGGTATTTCCCAACTCCCACTTCTTCCTGGTCCCCTAGGCCTCCAGGCTTGCAGCTACGGGAAGCTGCCCTGGTTGAGTACCCCAGCATCACCTGGGGGTACCATGTGCTGTTAGTGGCACTGCTGCTGCTCCTTTGACCATGTGATGCAGACGTCGTCTCTGAAGTTCCTTCTAGGAAAGCACATTGCCTAGTGCCCCCAATGCCCTTTCTTTGTCCCCATGCTGTTGCTGCATAAATCTGTTACTTAATCAGATACGTTATAATTATGTGCATGTTTGTTTTCTTTCCCCAGGGCTAAATCTCTTCCAAGACAGAGATTTTCATGATTTATAGTGCCGTCTTAATTATACAGTATGTGATCAGTAAATAAAGAAAAGTTCTGGTGGCTTTTGGTATTGGTCCCAAGGAGGGAATTTGGACCAAGGAGGGAAGGTAGGAGTAAGAGAAGAGATCAGATCGTCAGCCTAATTTCCTTTGAAGTCAGGCTTTCTCTTCTGCAACTTGCCAGTTTGTCTCCTGGAGCTTGTAGGAAAGGTGCTGTACCCTGGCTTTGTTTTTAGACACCGAATTTTCACTGTAATAGAGAAAATTCCCGTCCTTTAAAATGGAGCAAGCAAATTCTAGAAATTCGTGGTGGTGTAAAGACTGCTCAAGGAGATTTTCGATTCTGACAGTTTAGGCTACTTTATATGTTCACTGAAAGTTCCTGAGTTTCCTTGACGTTTCTGGAATTGAGAGGAGCCTGAGAGGTATCTCTTCTACATCTGCCTTTCATTTTTCACAAGGAAAACAGCTTTGTGAATATTGGCAGAAAAAGTTGTTTTCAGTGTACCATTATGTATCTACATACAGATAGATAGGTAAGGCAGAGAGAGAGAAGGAAACTTTTTTTTTTGATGCAAAGTACGAAGGAAATAGAGGAGAGCACCATGTGAGCGACTAATACCTAAATATATTACCTGAGGTTCTGGCATCAAAAAGCGGACTGGAAAGGTAATCAGTATAATTATATGTAACCTGGCCTGCTTTTATTTATGGGGCTTGACATATCACCCAAATTTGCCAAATACAGGGTTTCCTGAAAACCGAAATTCAAACTCTTCCTGTAGAAATGTGGTCACGCCTAGTAAAGCCGCCACCCCACAGAGTTTCATATCTTTCCAATACTAAACATTGTTGCCTGCCAGCAGCCTGGAACGAAAATAAAGCCTGAAGTTTCTGACCATTAGACAGCCTGCTGGGCCTCCCCTAGGTTACTGGTATTTTCCTAGGTAGAGTAGTAAGAGGAACGTGTTCAAATAGAACGTTACAAAATGTAACGGCACTTGGCCAGCAGCGTCTTATTTTCAGGAGCATTACCCACTGCTGTGTTCAAGAACAGATTGACTGTCACAGAGCTGGTGATGGTTAATTCTGTGTGTCAACTTGGCTAACCATGGTACCCAGCTCTTTGGTCAAATGCTAGTCTAGATGTGGCTGTGAAGGTATTTTTTTATAAAAGATGAGATTAATATTTAAATGAGTGCCTTTAAATACAGCATATTACCTCCAGTGGATGAGTCTCATCCAATCAGTTGGGGGCCTTAAGAGAAAAAAGACTAATTTCTCCTCAAAAAGAGAAAATTTTTATCAGCATACTACCTTTGGTCTCACGCTACAGCATCAAATCTTTCCTGCTGTCCAGCCTGCTGGCCTACCCCGCAGATTTTGAGTTTGCTTCCGTAATCATGCGAGCCAGATTCTTAAAATAAGGCTCCCTCTGTCTGTCTCTCATCCATTGGTTGTGCTTCTCTGGAGAACCCTGACTAATACAGACCCATCACATACTCTCCACAGCACGGATTCAGACTCCCTGGCACAGTGTCTTGGGTCTTAAAAGAACAATGAGCCTAGTCTGACCAGAAAAGATATTCAAAATCTGTCATGGTGGTGAGACATATATTTCCAGGTCTCATCTTGGGAGGATTGCTGAAAGCAGGCCTGATTCAGCTCAGGCTCACACCGGGCGCTCAGAATCACTGGGGACCCTGATATGGAACCCGTGTAAGACCTAAAAGGAGACTTCCTGAAGTCTTCAGGAGAGGAGAACTTCAGGGGCTCCTGGAATTAAACCTTGGTTCTGGAATTGTACTCTCCCAACTAGCACATTTTGGTTGTTGAAATCTGAAGGCAAAGTCTTGCTTGACTCTGGAATTTGTTCTGTGATATGCTGCTATTTTTATTCTCAAGTGTGTTAATGTCCTGACATCTGCTGGTGTTGATAAACTGTAGTACTGTCCTTACACTTGGGCGAAGGGATCTCTGCCCTGGCTCTCACAGTTTACAGAGCCCACTCTGGCCGTGGCCCTCTGGCCCGATCTTCTTTGCTTTTCTCCTCTTCTTCCCTCTCCTTCTTGACTACAAATTTGAGAATCCGGGTCTGGAAATTCCATGGCCAACTCCCCTCTTCAGGGCCTGTGAAGATCTGTTTGCCCAAAGGTACATGTATTTAGATCTGAGAGGTGACCATGGGGCCACTGGTTGTGATAATGTGGGTTGAACTTATAGGTGTGCGCTAGTGTGAGACACAACAAATATGAGACCTACGAGATGAAATAAATACAGTGTGAAATGGATCACAAAAGAGATCGAAAAGAGAGGACTTTCAGACAGCCAGGACCAGCTTTCCTGCATCACTATAGTGTTTCCACTGTAGTTCACAGTTCCACTAGAGGAGAATGCCAAGGGGTCTGTGAATTCTAAACTTCAATTTTGTTTTCCAAGAGGTTATCAAGGTATTTTTTAAAATCAAGATTGGAAGAAAAAAATATTTCTTTAACCACTTTGTTTTTAACTTTGAAATCTTTAGACTCAGAGTGTGTGGACATTCATTTGTACTCTAGATCATTTCGGTCAATCATTAACAACAGTAGAGGAATTCATGACTTGAATAAAGGTTTAGATGAGCTGACCACCAAGTCCCCTGCCAATGCGTGATTCTACAAGTGGTAGTTAGAGGCAGAAGAATATGGTCAGACCCTCTCTAGAGAGCTCAAGAAAAACAAAGAGGAACAACCTCAAGCCACTAGGGCAAGGATGGTTTGACCTTAGTCCAAGTTCCCTTTTGGTTAGACTTTCTATGTGAGCACTACTTTTCTTCAAAGCTTCATGACCACAAAAGCCTGCAAGACATTTCATACCAAGCCAGATGCGGTTACTAAATGAGGACTTGCCAACCTTGCTTGGTTTCCAGCTCAATATTTTATTTGATAAATGTGGATGCATCTTGACAATTAAACTCTCAGATTCCATTGGTATTTGTTTGTCTTTGGGGTAAACAGATGAAAGAAAATTAGAATAAGCCATTATATATTCTAAAGGACAAATAAGTGAGGTATCTTCTGACGGAGAAACAACACCGGGGTTGAGATAATGGGTTTGTTTTCTGAGAGGAAGCATAGTATATCCATAGAGAATGTACTCATGATTTTCTAGGACACCCACTTTGGTATTTTGGGCATTTTATCCAGCTTCTTGAAATTGTCTGTTGTACAAATTCTCTCAAAAAGAAAAAAATGCCTAGAACTTGAAATGAAGCTCTCCTGTACTCATTGTCCCCCATGTGGGAACAAATCAGTGTAGTGGGATATCTCTGGCTCTGCCATGCATTAAATATGCAGAAGTCTTCCATTTCAGATGATTACACTTGAAAAAGACTAAATGGCATTGAATTCAGATGGGTTATCTACCTTGGGTTTTTATGGATTCCCTTCCCAAAATATTGGTTATAATTCTACATGTCTGAAGTCTGGAAGATTTGTCATTGTATGCTAGGATGGTGCTATGGACTGAATTTTGCACCACAGCCGCCCTCCCACCCCATTTATATGTGGGAGCCCTAACCCCTAGTCACAGCTGGGGCCTTTGGGAGATAAGTTGGTTTAAATGAAACCACGAGGGTGGACCTCATGATGAAAAGAATGCCTTCATAAGAATAGACACCTGAGAGCTCGCACACACACTCTCTCTGCATGTGAGAACACAGTGAGAGGGCAGCTGTCTACTAGTCAGGAAGAGAGTCCTTACCGGATCCTGGCCATGCACATTCTAAGCTCAGATTTCTAGGCTCCAGAACTGTGAGAAAATACATTTCTGTTGTCGGAGCCACCCACTTGATGACATTTTGTTTTGGCAGCCTAAATTGACTAGGACAGATGGACATGAACTTTGGAAGGTGCATTGGAAGGGAAAAGCAACAAAATCCATGGAGCGAAACCAACCTTGAGAAAAGGAGGCATCTAGTGACCAAGGTTTGAGGGGTTTAGTGATTAGTATGGCCCAGCATGCAGCCCATGGCAGAACGTTTTTTAGAATTCAGTACATCTGGACTGTGTCAGCCTTGTGGAAAATGGCATAAGAGAGCTGAAATTTTAAAGCCCCATTATTGACTTTCACTCTACTGCTGGCAAGGCTCTAGCTAGTGAAACCGTGACTGCAAAGCGCTGTGAGAATTTGCAAGACCCACCTTCAGCTGTGACAATGTGGGGCATTGTGAAAATAATGGCACTGGTGGTCCGTCCAGTCAGACTCAGAGAGTGGAAGCAGAACCAGCCTACTGGGGATAAAGTCAATATCCAGAGTTCTTCAACAACAGTTAAGTAAAGATTTGAGACTTTATACCGAAGGCAGAAACGGACTTAGTACTAATAGCCTGTTGGGGGAGAAGGTGAAGCAAGTAACAGAAATGTGACCATTTTGTGAGCATATTTGTGCTGAGTTTGAATAGGTTTTACCGTTTAACAAATACATGGCTTCTCAGAGGATTCCACCTCCTTCACCTCAAACAAGGGCCGTCATCTCTCCATTTCCAAGGCCTCTACATTTCTTTTTGATACTTTACTAAATGGAAAACATGCAGACACACACACACACACACACACACACACACACACACACACGTGCACACACAGTTTTTAAAAATCTCTTTTTAAGCAAAACTGCCTTCTCAAAACGTATCCCTATGAGTCAGCTTATATGTAATAGAAACCATAACCTTATATAAAAGCCTTTTTTTCAAAATAGATCAATCTCAGAGATGAACATTACTGTATAAAAGTGAGAAAAGCATAAACAAAAATAAAGCACCACAGCTCATCAAAGAACAAATAAAGACCAAATGAGCTCTAAATGTTAGCTTATCTTGTACTTACTAACTTAAATAATGTATTAATATTACCAGCCTATCCTTTTCCACAAGAGACATATTGCCAGGAAAGTAAACAAAACTCACTTTCATTTCTATTCAGTCTGAATCAATGCTTATAACAGTCAGCTAAACTGTGGTATTATTAGTGTGTTTACAGAATCAGAGGAGCTGTGGTCCCCAGCACTCTAGATATTCTGAGCCTATTTTCACATGCTGGGCTATGTCTACCTGGGGAACCATGGTCCTAAGTACAATTGGCTATGAGATAAGAGTTTGGAAAGGTATAATAGAAATGCTAGAAAATATGGGAAAATAATTTTGGTTAAGGAATATAACTTGTTCTTGTGCCTTAATTTGAAGGGTAAAGAATAAAAAGATGGTAGTGTAAAGGATTTAAATGTGACATCCTCAGAAAATGACCTTTGTAATGATTTTCTTCTATTACCAAGAAATGATAAAGACCACACTGTGCTATCCTGTTCTTTCCCCTTTATACTTTTAAGTCAACTGGTATAGATCCTCATTCACATCTTATATCCATAAAACATTAGATAAACTTCTTTTCTTTTCTTTTTTTTTTTTCTGAGATGGAGTTTCACTCTTGTTACCCAGGCTGGAGTGCAATGGCGCGATCTCGGCTCACTGCAACCTCCGCCTCCTGGGTTCAGGCAATTCTCCTGCCTCAGCCTCCTGACTAGCTGGGATTACAGGCATGCACCACCATGCCCAGCTAATTTTTTGTATTTTTGGTAGAGACGGGGTTTCACCATGTTGACCAGGTTGGTCTCGATCTCTTGACCTCGTGATCCACCCGCCTCGGCCTCCCAAAGTACTGGGATTACAGGCTTGAGCCACCGTGCCCAGCCAAAACTCCTGTTTTTAAAACCATCAGCTCTCATGAGACTCATTCACTATCACAAGAACAGCACAGGAAAGACCCATCCCCATAATTCAGTCACCTCCCACAACACATGGGAAGTGTGGCAATTACAATTCAAGATGAGACTTGGGTGGGGATACAGCCAAATCATATCATTGCACCCCTGGCCCCTCCCACATCTCATGTCCTCACATTTCACAATGAATCCTGCATTCCCAACAGTCCCCCAAAGTCTTAAGTCATTTCAACATTAACTCAAAAGTCCACAGTCTGACATCTCATCTGAGACAAGGCAAGGCCCTTCTGCCTATGAGGCTGTAAAATCAAAAGCAAGTTAGTTACTTCCTAGATATAATGCAGGTACAGGTATCGGGTAAATGCAACCATTCCAAATGGGAAAAAATGGCCAAAACCAAGGGGTTATAGGGTCCATGGAAGTCTGAAATCCAGTGGGGCACTTAAATCTTAAAGCTCCAAGATAATCTTCTTTGTCTTTGTGTCTCATGTCCACGTCATGTTGATGCAAGAAGTGGGTTCCCATAGTCTTGGGAAGCTCCTCCCCTATGGCTTTGCAAAGTACAGCCTCCCTCACAGCTGCCTTCACAGGCTGGTGTTGAGTTCTGTGGCTTTTCCAGGTGAATGATTCAAGCTGCCAGTGGATCTACCATTCTGGGGTCTGGAAGATGGTGCACTCTTCTCACAGATCCACTAGGCTGTGCCTTAGTAGGGACCCTGTGCAGTGGGGGGGGCTCTGATCCCAAATTTTCCCTTCTGTACTGCCCTAGTGGAGGTTCTCCATGAGAGCCCCACCCCTGGAGCAAACTTCTGCCTGGGCATCCAGGTGTTTCCATGCATCTGATATCTAAGCAGAGTTCCCAAATTCTAACTCTTGACTTCTGTGCACTTGCAGGCTCAACACCACTTGGCAGCTGCCAAGGCTTGGGGCTTACACCCTCTGAAGTCATGGCCCAAGCTCTATGTTGGCCCCTTGCAGGCATAGCTGGAGCAGCTCAGTTGCAGGGCGCCAAGTTCCTAGGCTGCACACAGCATGAGGACCCTGGGCTCAACCCACAAAACCACTTTTTCCTCCTAGGTCTTTGGGAGGCTGTTGTAAAGACCTTCGACATGCCCTGGAGATATTGTCCCCCTTGTCTGGGGGATTAACATTGGACCCCTCATTATCTATGCATATTTCTGCAACCGGCCTGAATTTCTTCTCAGAAAATGAGATTTTCTTTTCTATAGTGTTGTCAAGCCACAGATTTTCTGAACTTTTATGCTCTTTGTCTCTTATGAAACTGAATGCCTTAAACAGCACCCAAGTCATATCTTGAATGCTTTGCTGCTTAGAAATTTCTTCCATCAGATACCCTAAATCATCTCTCTGAAGTTGAAAGTTCCACAAATCTCTAGGATGGGGCAAAACGCCACCAGTCTCTTTGTTAAAACATAACAAGGGTCACTTTTGCTCCAGTTCCCTACAAGTTCCTCATCTCCTTCTGAGACAATCTCAGCCTGGACCTCGTTGTCCATATCATTATCAGCATTTTGTCAAAGCGATTCAACAAGTCTCTAGGGAGTTCCAACCTTTCCCACATTTTCCTGTCTTCTTCTGAGCCCTCCAAAGTGTTCCACTTCTACCTGTTACCCAGTTCGAAAGTCACTTCCATATTTCCAGGTATCTTAGCAGCAGCACTCCACTGTACTGGTACCAATATACTGCTTTAGTTCATTTTTATGCTGCTGATACTGGGCAATTTAAAAAAAAAAGAGGTTTATTGGACTTACAGGTTTACATGGCTGGAGACGCCTCATAATCATGGTGGAAGGTGAAAGGCAAAGAGGACCAAGTCATATTTTACGTGGATGGCAGCAGGCAGAGAGAGCATGTGCCGGGAAACACCCATTTTTAAAAACATCAGCTCTCATGAGACTCATTCACTATCACAAAAGACCTGCCCCCATAATTCAATCATCTCCCACCAGGTTCCTCCCATAACACATGGGAATTGTGGGAGTTACAAATCAAGATGAGATTTGAATGAGGATACAGCCAAACAGTATCATTGCTTTTGTGAGACTGGACTAGTTCTCTAAAAATGGTTTTGTTTCTGAGATAGCGGGTTATTATAAAGCCAGGATGCTCCTTAAGTTGCCTCCTGTTTGTGTTTGTAAGCCGCCCCTTTTGCTTTCTGCCATGAGGGCAGCCTGAATCCTTCACCAGATACAAATGCCCAGTCTTGAACTTTCCAGCCACCAGAATCATGAGGCAACCCTCACCACTTTATTTTTATTTTTATTTATACCTCATTTAGTTATAACATTAAACAAACCACACAGATATCTGTGAAAAAAATTTAACATCATGGGGTACAATAAAATCTGTTTTCCAATCATATATTAAGAACTGCTCATATATGAAGGAGAATTTATTAAGTACTAACTTACATGATCACAAGGTCTCACAATAGGCTGTCTGCAAGCTCAGGAGTAAGGACAACCAGTCTGAGGCCCCAAACTGAAGAACTGGGAGTCTGATGTTTGAAGGCAGGAAGCAAACAGCATGGGAGAAAGATGCAGTCTGGGAGGCGAAATCAGTCTCTCCTTTTCACATTTTTCTGCTTGCTTATATCCTAGCTGCTCTGGCAGCTGATTAGATTGTGTCCACCCAAATTAAGGGTGGGTCTACCTTCCTAGCCCACTGACTCAAATGTTAATCTCTTTTGGCAACACCCTCACAGACACACCCAGGCTCAATACTTTGTATCCTTCTGTCACTCAGTCTTAAGCATCAGTGGTGTATTCCACATTTTGGACCAAGACCTTGCAGCTCAGCTACAATTGGGTATTTGAAACACTTATGTTTACCTCCGCCTGGCACTCTGTGAGACTTGAATTAAGATCTCCCTTTGAGCAAATATTGAGCATTTTGAACAAATGACATAGAATAAAAAGAAGCCCATTAAGTGGATGAAGAGCAACCACATATCTTGGATGGTTTGAAACAGGCCTGGTTTAGTGTCCCTTTTCACTCACAAAAGCATCTCCAGTTTTTTTTTTTTAATAAAATGATGTGTTTGCCCTAATTAAGTGGCTTAATTATCACACAATGAATCGTATGCATCAGAATACATTACTTCTTCACTCAGCTCAAGAACGCTTGGCAAAGGAGAGAGTCTGAATCAGATTGCGGCCTTGAATATACTTTGTAGTTTTTCCAACTGGTTTATCGTCATTAGCAATTTCTGACACTATTCCATTTTCCTTTTCTTTTAGTCATTATTACCACTAAGAATTCCAAAGATTTGTATAATTTTGAATTTTGTGTACCCTGCTATGTTTTCGACTTTCAGTCTTAACATTTACATTCTGGTAGAAGGGAAGATTTGTCATAAAAGCCCGAAGCCTGGTGGGTTTGCTTTAGCCTTAAGCCGTGAAATTTTCAACTCTCAATTATTTTACATGTTAAGGATTAACTAAAGATCAAAAGAGGGGCAAACTAAATATACTAAAAATATCCTTTCTGTTCCCTTTTTTGAAAATTTCTAAGCCTCCAAAATGCCAAAATATATTGTACATGGATTGACTGACATTTATTTTAATGGACAAATAAAAATTGCATATGTATTATACAAGAACGCAATACATTGTTATTAACTGTAGTAATCACACGGCACAACAGACCTCTTGAACTTGTTTCTCCAAGCTGAAATTGTGTATCCTTTTACATCTGCTCAACTCTGCCTACATTTTATACTTGAATGGAAAGTATCCATTCAGCAGGAGTCTTTTAAGTTAAACATGCTACAAACTACCATTACGTGCTAAAGCATTCTGCTAGCTTTAGATGATTGAAGCCTTGCTCTCTTCTTTAGGGAAGCTTCTAGTCGAGAAAGGATAGCTGTTAAATCAGGCACAAAGCAATGTGATAAGACTATGGGAGAAGCATCCCTCCAGTGTCTGTAATGCTTTCTCCACACTTCCTTTCTAGGATCACCTTACCTTAACCCTGGACTTTGACTGTGAAAACCTGATTGTTCTGTCTCCAATCTCACTACGCTTTTGGAACAAGAGTCAAAAATAAACAGAAAAGGTAAAAAATTAATTTGTCTGGCTCCAAGTTATATTCATTAACTTTCTCTGTAGAAAGTCAAAGGCTAGTGGTGTTGGATGACGCTTCAATCTGAGTTCTTCTCTCGGGGAAAAAAACCTTCATGAAGCTGATATGAACAGTGGGGGAAAGCAAGGCAACAAAGGGACTGTCCTAAGATGATCATATTAAGTGAACTCATCCTCAGCCTGGAGGTGATCTCATAGAGTAGAAGAAGCCAACTGAAAATGTCCTAATGAGGTCATTAATTCCTCCTCCTTCACTGATTCTTTACAAAGTTGAGAAACTCCATGAAAATATTCAGTTACCTGGTCCTTCCATTGTATCATCACATAAATTTATGTTTCATTTGCTAATTCAGACATGTTATGTTTATGCTGTCCTCTCCATTTCCCCTTGCAGAGCACTGTTCTTACAAAGTGTTAGCTTTTGTGTTCACTGTAACTTTTCATAGAGGCACAATTCATGCACAGCATTCCTACCATCAAGGAAACTGTCTTAAGCTCCATTCATGTCAACTGAAAAGAAATGGTGGTCACAGAAAGAAGCCCTGGACATATGGATGATGTTCTAAGTGACTGGGAACGTCCTAGAAAAAGAAGTAGCGTGTAAAAAAACTCTGTCTGCCTGAAACGTATCAATGACCTTGGAAATGAATCAGATAAGAGAAAGTAGAGAAGCCCCTTTTCTTTAATCTGAATGCTGGAATTCAGGCTCTGAGATTTCACAGAGACAGAATTGGTAGCAGGGCTAGAAGGAAAAGAGCGGAGAGTGATGAAGGAACATTCCAAGCAATTTTCTCTCACCTCGGGGATTGTTTTGAACATATGCAGTTAAGATGGAAAGCAGCTTATATAGGAAGAAGGTCACAAAAGTGAGTATAGCTTAGACATCATGATTTCATCTCTCTCTCCTTGACTTCATCACAATGGCATCGTCCAGTGTGCTTAGTTAGCAAAAGATGTTTGCTTTTAATAAGTCTGCTGCAGATAGGCCAAAATGTAGGCCTAATAAATATCCTGCTTCGCTTGTAGGAACCTTAAAAACATTGAATTATAAAATCTGAAAAGCAGAAGGAGTTTAAAGATCATCTGTTTCAATGTTGTGTGTGTGTGTGTGTGTGTGTGTGTGTGTGTGTAGTGAGGAATCTATTGATTACCTGTATCACAATCAATACGGTGCCAGTAAATAATGAAGGTTCCTGGATCTTGTCGCAGAACAAGTAAATCAAAATTTTTGTGGGAGCTACAGGTTAAAAAACCTGGTATTATTAATAAACAAACTGCCTAGCAATTTATTTCCTACATTAAAGCTTGAGATTCACTGGCCTAATCCACCCTTTCATTTGCTAATGAGAAAACTGGGCCATTTCTTCACCAAGACTAATTGGTAGCAAAATACGCATGAGACTAGAGTTGTCCTGACCCCAGTTGAATACATTTTTTAAAGTGATTTCATGAAGAGACTTGGACTCTCCTATAGCGATGATTACTTTCTGTTTCCTGCAAATACCGAGTCCTGAAAGGTTCCTTAATGGGATAAAGCTTCCAGTTTTGTAGGTACTTAGTTTTATCAGTTAAATGCTAAATGGAGTACCTTTTTACAAGAGGCTTTAACCAGTTACTTAAATCCTCAGAGAAACAGCCTGATGACTCAGGACGAGACATCCCCTGCTCTCTACTTGCATCCAAGGTCATGTTTGGCTCCACTTACAGATTATCCTGTTTGATAGCAAAGATGTTCCCCCTGGGGGTTTCACGGAGCATGTATCTGGGTCATTTACCTGAGATGACAGCTCTGTGAAATCCCCTATGTATCCTCTTGCAGGCCAGTTTGGGGCAGATACAACTGTGCATCCCTATATGGGTCAAACACATTTCCCAACCTTACTGTCCAGTGTATTTATTTATTGTATTGCATATTGAGTGTCTTTGTAAATTTTATTTTGGACAAAAGATTCTGTTGTCAAAAATAAGGCATATATATAGAGAGAGTTTTTTTTTGTTTTGTTTTGTTTTGTTTTTTATAGATGGAGTCTCACTCTGTCACCCAGGTAGGAGTAGCAATTTTGACTCACTGTAACCTCAACCTCCTGGGTTCAAGAAATTCTCCTGCCTCAGCCTCCTGAGTAGCTGGGATTACAGATATGCACTTCCACACCTAGCTAATTTTTATATTTTTAGTAGAGACAGGGTTTCACCATGTTGGTCAGGCTGGTCTCAACCTCCTGACCCCCTGACTCCCACCTCAGCCTCCCAAAGTGCTGGGATTACAGGTGTGGGCCACCACATCTGGCTGGAAGATAGAGTTAAAAAAATGTGTTGCTTTGAAGAGTAACACTGATTTCTGCATTTAGGGATAGTCTGTATGGGTTGCTATATAATGATATATATATATATGGACTGAACAGTGTCCTTGCTAAATTTATATGTTGAAGCCCTAACCCTCAATACAACTGTATTTAAAGAGAGCTTTTAGGAGGTAATTAAGGTTAACTGAGGTCATCAGAGTGGGGCCCTAATCCAATAGGATTGGTGTTCTTCTAAGAGGAAGAAGACAGAGAAAGCCCTCTGTTCACATAAATGCACGAGGAAACATCATGGGAGCACACAGCAAAGGGGGGGCTGCCTGCAAGCCGGGAGGAGGGCCCCCACCAGAAACCGAGCATGCTGGCACCCTGCGCTTGAACTTTCCGGCTTCCAGAACTGGGAGAAATAAACTTCTCCCAGTTGTTTAAACCACCCAGTCTATACAGTCTGTTACGGCAGCCTGAGCAGATTAAGGTAGTCGTGAAGCTAGGCCTGGTTCAGAAGCGCATGTGAGAACACACAGAAGTGTGGTCCCAGCTAGGCCCTTCCTGGAGCACATATTTCCCATCTCAGAGGCTCTCAGGTTTTGGTTCGTGTGTGTGGCCTGTTTGAGAAACCTTGCTTGGCTTTTTAGCCTCTAGCTTCTTCTTTTTTTTTGAGACGGAGTTTCACACTTGTTACCCAGACCGGAGTGCAATGGTGCGATCTCGGCTCACCGCAACCTCCGCCTCCTGGGTTCAGGCAATTCTCCTGCCTCAGCCTCCTGAGTAGCTGGGATTACAGGCACGCGCCACCATGCCCAGCTAATTTTTTGTATTTTTAGTACAGAAGGGGTTTCACCATGTTGACCAGGAGGGTCTCGATCTCTTGACCTCGTGATCCACCCGCCTCAGCCTCCCAAAGTGCTGGGATTACAGGCATGAGCCACCACGCCCGGCCCGCCTCTAGCTTCTTTCAGATAGCTCCATGGCAGTGTTAGAGTGATGTCCTACCGGTGTTTCCTTGGGATTATTAACCATAACATGATGCACCGACCCTCTTAAACCAGCCTGGATAGCATAGTGAGAGCCCGTCTCTACAAAGAAGTTTAAACAATTATCTGGGTGCCGGGACGTGTGACTGTAGTCCCAGCTACCTGGGAGGCTAAGGCAGGAGGATTGCTAACTATAGGCTGTACAACACAACTGTGGAACGTCTTCATCTTGCAGAACTGGAATTTGTTACTCTATTATATTCTTGAGATGTATCTAAACTCTTGAGTTCATATACTCTTCTATTACATCATGATGATAGTCTTCAAACCTTTGTAAGTGACTGGGCTGATAAACTTAATTTAAAGTGATTCTTAGCCGGGCATGGTGGCCCACGCCTGTAATCCCAGCACTTTGGGAGGCCGAGGTGGGTGGATCACGAGGTCAAGAGATCGAGACCATCCTGGTCAACATGGTGAAACCCCGTCTCTACTAAAAATACAAAAAATTAGCTGGGCGTGGTGGCGTGTGCCTATAATCCCAGCTACTTGGGAGGCTGAGGCAGGAGAATTGCCTGAACCCAGGAGGCGGAGGTTGCGGTGAGCTGAGATGGCGCCATTGCACTCCAGCCTGGGTAACAAGAGCGAAACTCCATCTCTAAATAAATAAATAAAGTGATTCTTACTTCAGATAAGTTATTTCATTGATTCATATTGCTTCTAACCTTAGCACCACCAGAAATCAGAGCTTCTTGATGGTGGGTAGATCTGCCAGGCCTTGCCTTAGAAATGAAGAAAAGCAATCTTATTAAAGATATTTCAGGGTCAAAGACCTATATATAGTGGTACGTTAGCATTAGAGAAAGAGAATCCATTTTAAGAAACGAGGGAGCTAATAAGTATGTGGGTGTTTGTGGAGAAAAGAAGAGGAAATGGGATTTGTGAGGCCGGGCGGTGGCCCATTACTGGACTATTCAGATGACTGACATGCCACAAAACCACAGGCTTGGAGACAGCATTCTCTTAAGGGATGGGGTTGAGCATAAGGGCACCCAAAGGCAGAAGAAAATATTTATTTTGCTATTTAGAGTTGTTTTCCTTTCTTTAAACAAACTCTCCCTCAATTCCACAGCAAGAGCTTTCCTCTGGCACATCTGGTTTAGGTGACTATATTAGTGACTTTCCCAGAAAGCCACAGCATCACACAAAGGCCAGTGATCATTTCACCAGGTAATGATTCAGGTCATGTTACAATTTCACAATATTGTAGTTGAATAACTAATCGATTAACTAAGGTTTTGTGAGTACCTTACATGTGGAGAACAATGATTTACTTATGTGACTATTCCTCGATGACAGCAGTCAGTTCCTTCTGGAAAGTATAAATTAAGCCATTGTATTTCTTGGTAAATAAATATACTAGTCAAAGACCAAGATATTATATATGCGTATATACTAATGACTTTAACAGAGATATAAACCCTTATTTTAGGAATTGTTTAGTACTAGTAGTAGAGTTCTAAATTGATGCTGTGTAAAGAATTTGCTCTTTATTATATTAGTCTTGAGAATTACCACCAGTGAATCCCAGTAACTGGAAAATACCTTAGGGTTTATAAAAGGAAATCCATTAATTCTACAAATTAAATATTTGAAGACCAAGGACGGTAGGAGACTTGTCCAGGCCTCCTGAGTCTTTAGAGGTTTTAATTAAAGGACTAGTCCATGCAGATTACATTTGCCTTCTTAAAGTTGTGACTCATGGGATATGAATGCATTGCTTAAGAATGCGCATTTACTGTTTCTGAACTACCCGGGTGACAGGATCATCCATGTCCCAGACCCCAGCGCCAGGCTGTATACCCATGTAACAAACTTGCACGTGCATCCTCCGAATCCAAAATAAGATTCAAAAAAAAAAGAATACATGTTTAAACACCCAGCTCTGACTGAGTATTCAAAAGAAAAGTGGCAGCACAGGATGTGAAAGTGGTGAAGGACAACCTCCTTTTTCCGAGCCCACATAAGCAGCTAATGTCGTTCATACAAAGCCCTTATGCTTGATTGCATAAACATCCAACACCGTGTTGAAAAGTAAAAGGTCATCTGTGGCTGGCACATCTGGATGGGTACAGCCAGTCCCTGTGGTTTGCCTCTTTCTAGATGTCAGAAGTCGCATTCTCTAAAGATAGTTCAGTCTACGATTTTTAACACGTTCCCTGAAACCCAGAGAATCAAATTGTTGATGCTGCCATGAGTTCCTTACAATGGTTTTACATTCATATTGCCAGGAGAAACTTTAAAATCACCAATGCACCAGGCCGCTTCCCAGACCCATGAAATCAGAATTTCTGGGCTGCAACCCAGGCATTGGTAATTTTTAACACTCCCCAGGTGGATCTAATGTGCAGCCAGGCCTGAGACCTATTGAGTTACTCAGATAATCTGGCAAAAAAAACAAACCAAAACAAAACAAAACAAAAAACACACCCAGATTAATCTGGCTACATTTAGCAAATAATTCCCAATTTAGCTGGCACTGTCTTTAATCTGTGAGATCCTCCTCATCCTCCTCCTCCTCCTCCTCCTCCTCTTCCTCCTTCCTCCTCCTCCTCCTCTTCCTCTTCCTCCTTCTTCTTCTTCTTCCTTCTTTCTTCTTCTTTTTTGAGACAGGGTCTCACTCTGTTGTCCAGGCTGGAGTGCAGTGGCTCCATCACAGCTGATTGCAGCCTCGAATTCCTGGACTTGAGCAATTTTTCAGCCCCAGCCACCTGAGTAGTCAGCACTACAAGTGGGACTACAGGACTACGGGTGTGTAAATTAAAAAGTCACAGTCCTGGCTTTTTTTTTTTTGTTTTTTTGGTAGAGATGGGGGTCTTCCTATGTGGCCCAGGCCTCCTGGGCAAACTGGCCCCAAGCAATCCTCCCAACTCAGCTTCCCAGAGGTGCTGGGATTTCAGGTATGCGCCATTATGTCTGGCAGGGATTCATCCTTCTTTTGAGATTTAAAGATACAGATGATGGGGGCATGGAGGCAGCAAACCACATTGCCATGAATGTACCTATGCAACAACCCTGCGTGATCTGCACATGTACCCCAGAACCTAAAGTACAATAAAAAATAAGTCAATGTTTAAACACTAATCTTCAATTTCTGACATTTATGACTTTCCCTCCTTACCTTCTTCATCTCAAGATAAACATTTGTATTTTAACCAATTTTCTAGTCAACAATGATGGTTTATTAAATTCCTAATGTTTGCCTGTCTCTGTGTTAGGTACTTTGTACACTCAATTTATTCCTCACAACAGAGCTATGCATTAGACATGATTATCCTCACTTTGTATAAAGGAACAGGGAATCTCAGAGAAGCTGAGCTGGATAGCAGAAACAGCCATTCCGTCCCCTTAGCTAGTGTTTTGTTTTCCTATTCTAGTATACTGTATCCTGACAATCGCATGGTGTCACAGCTAAGTCCCGGGCTGAGAATCTGCAAATGTGTGCTCTTGCCTGCACCTGCTCCTAATGTCTCTAACAAGTCCCATAACTTGAACTTCTTCGTCTTAAGAAAACAAGAAGGGGCTGCGGCATGGTAGCTTATGCTTGTAATCCCAGCGCTTTGGGAGGCTGAGGCAGGAGGATTGCTTGAGCCTAGGAAGGAGTTCAAGACCAGTGAAACCCTGTTTCAAAAAGAAGTTATTAAAAAAAAAAAAAAGGGCTGGGGGCAGTGGCTCACGCCTGTAATCCCACCACTCTGGGAGGCTGAGGTAGGCAGATCCCTGAGGTCAGGAGTTCAAGACCAGCCTGGCCAACATGGTGAAACCCTATCTCTACTAAAAATACAAAAATAGCTCGGCATGATTGCTCATGCCTGTAGTCTCAGCTACTTGGGAGGCTGAGATGTGAGAGTCCCTTGAATAGGTAAGGCAGAGTTTGCAGTGAGCCAAGATCAAGCCACTGCACTCCAGCCTGGGTGACAGAGTAAGACTGTCTCGAAAAAAGAAAAAACCAAGAAGAAAAAAGATTCAAGAAGGCAAGAAAGAAATCAGTCACAGAAGATTAAATGTTGTATTATATAAAATTCCATTCATATGAAATTTCTAGAAAAGGCAAAACTATAGAGACAGAGAATTCGTTCAGCGGTTGGCTGGGGTGAGAGAGGGGATTGTCTGCCACAGGTTTGAGGGAACTTTGTGGAGTGATGGGTATGTTTTAAACTGGACTGTGGTGCTAGCTGCATAATCATACAGAGTCACCAGAAGTTCTACAACTGTCCCCTTACAATGGGAGAATTTTATGATAGGCAAACTATTCCTCAATCGGGCTGGTAAAAATGGTATTAGGACTTGCACTAGAAGATGACTGCTCTAATAATTCTAGAATACTATTCATGGCCTTTTCACAGTAGATAAATTGTTATATCTTTAACAACATGTGGAACCTTTTTTATGTACCCATTTTAAGTATACAGTTGATAACTCTTGAAAAGTATATACATTTATGCAGCCACCATCACGATCAAGATATAAACATTTCCATCACCCCAGGGTTTCCCTGTGTCCTTCCCAGTCGACACTCCACCCACCACCCCGGGCCCCAGGCACCACTACCCGCTTTCTGATTCATCTTTACCAGCATTCTACAAACATGGAAACAGACAGTATGTACTCTTCTGTGTCTGGCTTCCTTCACCAAGCTTGCCATAGTGAGACTCATCTGTTGTTGCATTTATCCAGTAACTTTTTTCTATTGTTGAGTGGTATCAGATGGTGTGGCTCCATCGTAATTTGTTCTTGGCCATAATGAATAAAGCTGCTATAAACATTTATGTACCAGCCTTTTGTAGACTTATGTTTCATTTCTCTTGGGTCAATTCCTATACCTAGGAGTAGACTTGTTGGGTTACAAGGCATGTGTATATTTAATGTGTTAAATTGCCCAGCTGCTCCCCAGAGTGACTGTATCATCTGCGTTCTCGCCAGCAGTGTGTAAAACTTCTAGTTGCTCCACATCCTCCCCAGTACCTCGTGTTGTTCTATTATTTTGTTTTTCACATGAATTAACTTTTCATTTCACCAAACACTTGATACTGTTCTATTGTTACTTCAGTATTTCATTTCTCAATGAAATGTATTACATCATTTTGAAGTTTTTCTCAAAATAATAAGTGGCCCACTTTTTAGAAGCCCTGTGTGCAAATTAATTCTTATGTTCATCCTCACAGTTATTTAGAAATTCAAAGGAACACTGCAGTTTAGCAAAGGTTTTCCTACAAAATTTCAATTGTAAGTACTGGTTATAATTTTAAATAAGAAATGAGAATTTAATTGGGCAAAATCTGAACGTCCACAGACAGTAAAGTAGAAACCTATTAGTCAGGTGATGTGGAACTAATTTTGGGAGTTTAGCTCCATGATTCCTGTACTTTTGCTACAGATAGTATATCAGGTATTCTGAGCAGAAAACAACACACCAGTAGGTTGAGGCCTAGTGTCATCATTTCCTTTTTTGCATCCGAGGCTGCTTTCTTTATTTCTAAATAGGTTGACTTGAACCTCATTGGCTAAGCATAGAAAACCAAGAAATTGTTACAACATGGCCAAAGTTTTCTACCTCTAATACTTATGAGATGATGAATGGAAGACTTCTGAAAATAATTCAATAGTGTCTTCTTTCACAAGCTTTAAAACGTTATCTCTTCACGAATCCTTCTAACTTTTCGTTTTTGACTGTGTTTTCTCAATAGGGGCAATATTGACCCCCAAAGGGTGAAAATTGGTTCTTGAGGGGTTTAATGTTTTCTTACTATTTTAATGTATAAAGCACAGATATACCTGTACACAGTTCATAGACAAAAATAATAGTGTCTCTGTGGCATTAATTTTATGGAGGAGAGGACAATCAGAAAAAATGTTTAAAAAGGCTTCTTTAGGGACGTGATACTGAGCACAAGTTTAGAAACTATTTGAAATAGAGGACAGAAAGGCCACATGAAGAATTTAAAGGAACTAATCAAACAGGACATTTTCAACGGATTACATGAATTTGGACTGAGACCGATCCCTCAGAATCTCACCGTTGTCAAGACACTGTTTGGTTTAAAGTCATTGGCCTTGGACTAGAAAGAAAGAAATCTAAACTTTGATAAGAAATGTTTGTAAATAGGAAATTTTCATTCTTTATCTCACTTTGTTTTAAAGCAACGCTTGAGAAAAAAATATTGTTATATCCATTGTTTTATAGCTGAAGGAACTAAGGCTCAATGAGGTTAACACTTTCGAATTCTACAAAGAACACCCAGTTTCTGAGTGTCATTAGTGAATATAAGAACCTGAGTTTGTTTGATTTAAAAGCCCGTGATTTCCTCCCCCGCAACGCTAGCCAGGGATTGCTGGTGGGTGAGATGGTGTTTCGTTCAATTATCCTGAGTTCACTGAAAATGGACTCAAACGCCTGAGTCAGGAATTGGTGTGTTCTCACAGCTCCAGTTCTGGAAAGGCTAGTGGTGGGGGTGGGGCTGCCACTAAGATGTCCAGGAGTCCTGCATGGGGCGGGGAGGGCACAATCTCCCCGGAAGTCTCCGTTGGACTGGAGCTTACAGGAATTCAAGAGCTTTGGCTAGAACAGAACCAATCTCAGGCTTGCAGAAAACCCTGTTAGAGTAGCAACGTTACATTCCATTCCATATTTGTCAGTGAGGGAGAGGCACTCTGATCCCCATCAGAAGTTTGAAGAACCACATAAGTTTTGGCTGGCTTCCTGTTCTCTCTGCTTCATAGCTTCACGACGAAACTTCTGTTTTCTGTGCTCTTCCATCCTCTGCTCCCAAGTAGCACATGTCAGCCGAGGAATGACTGCGGATTTCACAATTAGAGAGATGGCCATATAGACTATGAACATACAGATCATTTCTGCGTTTTCTTTTGTTTCTGGAGATGAGTATACAACCTTTTGTACAACAGCTCCTATTTTCTTTAAATCCGTGACGTCCTTGTTGCTACCTGATATCATATACCCACTTTATTTTATATTTCTGCTTTTCCTTCTCCAGTGACAGGTTGCCATTTTAATGATGATTGATCATCATTTGGGAGCAGGACCTTAACCTTTAACTTTTCCTGACAGGACAAAAACGAAAACATGTATTCACACCACCCACCTTTATTGATTCTCTCGGTAAGAAATAAGAGAGGATCATAAACTAGAAGTAAGAAAATGGAGGTCTTAGTGCTATGGCCATTTCTTTTTCTTTAAAAGAGAGTGCACGATGCTCGCCTCACTCTGCTGTAACAAATGAATGTATGTTAACACTAAAATACAGTTTAGAAAACTTTCACATGTTACAAGAACAAGCTAGGACTGTTGTTATTTTATTATTAGCAAATTTCATAGTCCTAATGTCTGTCCTAAGGGAAAAACATCATTTTAGAAGAGGTTACATGTCATCATCTTGCTCTGTGCTAGTTTGGAAATAAATGAGAGTTGGAGAAACAGGAAATAAATATTCTAAGTTATCAGGGAATACTGCTGAGGCATCACAGGAGTGTCGCTGGTTATTTTGGTTTCTCAACCAGGACCTGAGGTACAAGGCCAGCGGGTGGTGTCTGGGACAGCAGAGAGAAAATGAGGAACCTCTTGGAAAGTGCTCCCCTCTTGCTCCGTCTCCCTTTTATTCTTCACTCCTTAGGCCAGATTCTCTGCAGGCAGAGTTCAGCCACTACTGTGTTTATACTTTGGTACAAGAGAGGTTTCTTGTATGTAAGCACCGTGCTGCATGGAGCCATAGGGAGAGCTGGGGGCACTTTGCAATTTTCTGGGCAGTAGCTTGATAGACTGGAGAGAGCCCCAACTAGGAGCCAAACGTTCTGATGTTCGACGCGTAATCATCACAGGTAACAGCAAATCAATTTCTAGCAAGTTACTTAAATCTTTCTATCATGGTGTATTTATTGATCATCACAGGTAACAGCAAATCAATTTCTAGCAAGTTACTTAAATCTTTCTATCATGGTGCATTTATTGTTTTACATTCTAAAAGTTGAGATATAATTCATATACTGTAATATCCACCCTTTATAAAGTTAGAATTTGATGATGTTTAGTACATTGACGAAGTTGTGCAACCATCACCACTGTCCCATTCCAGAACATTGTCATCATTTCAGAACAACGAAGAAAACAAAATACCCATATCCGTGAGCAGTCACTCCTTACCCTTCCCCGCTCCCAGTCCTCAGCAACCACCAATGTATGTTCTGTCTCTCTAGACTTGACTATTCCTCACATTTCATATAAATGTAGTTAGATGACATGTGATCTCTTGTGTCTGTCTCCTTTCACTTAGCATGATGTTTTCAAGGTTCATTCACGGTGTTACATGTATCAAAATGTTATTTCTTTTTATGGGCAATAGTACTTAGTGGTAGCTTATTGTTCAGTCACTCGTTCACCTTCTCTGCACTGAATACCTGTTGTGAACCAGCCTTGTACTAGGCTCTTGGGACACATTTATTCATATTTGTGTCATGAATGAAGGCACAAATTAATTAATTAATATATAAAGATAAATAAGAGATCGTCATATCCCCTCAGTTAAAAATATCAGGTGAACAGATTGTTTATGAGCTTTTTAAATTTTGAGGTCTTTGTGTCCATATAAGTAAAGAAAAGCTGATTATATAGCAGCCCTGTTAAAAGCATGCTCTGACCAGGCGCAGTGGCTCACACCTGTAATCCCAGCACTTTGGGAGGCAGAGGCGGATGGGTAGCTTGAGCCCAGGAGTTCGTGAAGACAGGAAAAAAAAGTTACCTGGGTGTGGCAATGTGTGCCTGTAGTCTCAGCTACTCAGGAGGCTGAGGCGGGAGGATCACTTGAGCCAGAGAAGTCAAGGCTGCAGTAAGCCGTGATTGTGCCACTGCACTCCACCCTGGAAAACAGAGTGAGACCCTGGCTCCAAAAAAAAAAAGCATGCTTTTCTTTAGAGTTTTTACTTATTGTATTAATTTTTTAAAATAAAGAAATTATAAGTTGATCTTTTAAAAATTAATATGCACAAATAAAAAAGAGGCAGAATTTATGACCTAGTCCATTGCTTAAAGGCCTGGCTAATTTAGCTATTCGAGCATTTGAGCAACTGGTACAATGCAGTTTCACATGTTTCTTAAGGAAGCATAATTACATGATAGCGTGTGGAAAAAATTAGAGACATCCGCCTGCATACATGGCATCCGAATAGTACATACATGGCATCCGAATAGTACATACAGGCAGAGACCTGAGTTCCTGGTTAGGTTCTGCCTCTACTTACCCCTTGGAAGTTAGGGTAGAGGAGGGAGGGAGGCCTGCTTCATGGACCCCAGAACCGTGGGCTGTTTACATGCTGCCCTGTGCTCAGAAGGGCCTATGCGTGTTTTAACACTCGGTTGTGACTGTCTTGAAATTCTTAATAACTTTTGAACCAGAGGCCTTGTATTTCATTTTCCACTGGGTCCTGTAATTTACGTAGCCAGTTCCGAAGGGAACAAATATTTATTAAGTGTCTACTCTGTATTGGCCATTTAATTTGATTCCACAGCTCGTGTTGTTTAACAAGTCATGTTTCT
This sequence comes from Saguinus oedipus, assembly GCA_031835075.1. NCBI lineage: Eukaryota > Metazoa > Chordata > Mammalia > Primates > Cebidae > Saguinus > Saguinus oedipus. Next base: position 95,777,935 of record CM063184.1, on the reverse strand, counting down.
CTATTATTAAAACGAGAATATTACATTTAATATTATTTAAGTTCTCTTCTATGTCAAAATTTCACTAATTCTGAGTCATGCAAAATGATTTATGAAGGCAATGTCTTATACTTGTACCAGCTGATTCATCTTTTCAAGATTTATCTTAATTGTCGTAACTTCCTGGAAATCTTGATTTCTTTCCCCAGCCAAATTTAGTAAGCTCTCTTTGTGTTACCATACCCTTCAAGGTTGTTATCAGAGCTTTTTATAAAACTGGATTTTATGGAGTAAAAATAGTTTCTGCCTCTCCCACTATTTTTTATGCCCTCTTTAAATCAGGTACTGTGTCTTAATTAACTTGTAACTTGCAAAATTCTTCATAAAACAAGCAGAATTAAAGAGTTCAACAGTAAAAATGAAAATTCAAAATTGCCAGTTCGTGACTTATTAGAGATGGGAAAAGCTAAGGCAAACACATAGCCCATGACATAGTCACTGGAATATAGAAACTAAAGACATACAATGAGAAAAGAAATTAGGAGGCCGGGTGTGGTGGCTCAAGCCTATAATCCCAGCACTTTGGGAGGCCAAGGCGGGTGGATCACGAGGTCAAGAGATTGAGACCATCCTGGTCAACATGGTGAAACCCCATCTCTACTAAAAATACACAAAATTAGCTGGGCATGGTGGTGCGTGCCTGTAATCCCAGCTACTCAGGAGGCTGAGGCAGGAGAATTGCCTGAACCCAGGAGGCAGAGGTTGCGGTGAGCCGAGATTGTGCCATTGCACTCCAGCCTGGGTCACAAGAGGAAACTCCGTCTCAAAAAAAAAAAAAAAAAAAAGAAATTAGGGCATTTTCCTAAATAACTTTAACTTAAAAAAAACTATAATTTTAAAATGATATATGCATAATAATATAGGAATTTAATAAACAAAAAGTAATACCTCTCCTTGATTTTAAAATAATTAAAAGGCACAGAGGGTATAAAATAAAAACTTCTTTTCTCCTATTTTCCCAGTCTTATTTTCCAAAGATAGACTCAATAAGAGTTTCCTGGCCAGGCATGGTGGCTCACATCTGTAACCCCAGCACTTTGGGAAGCTGAGGCAGACAGAAACTTGAGCCCAGGAATTTGATACTAGCCTGGGAAACATGGCAAAACCCCATCTCTATAAAAAATTGCAAAAACTAAGTGGGCATGGTGGTGTGTCCCTTTAGTCCCAGCTACTCAAGGAGTCGAAGTGGGAGGGTCATCTGTGCCTGGGGAGGTTGAGGCTGCAGTGAGCTGTGATCGTGCCACTGTACTCCAGCCTGGGTGGCAGAGTAAGACTCTGTCTCAAAAACAAACAAACCAAAAATTTCTTGAGTATCCTTCTAGAAATGCTTTATGAGGAATATATTTGTATAATCTTGTTATTGCACAAATAGGATTATAGGATTCGATTTCTATTTCTATATAGTTTAAATTTTCTTTGCCTTTTACTTAGTGATCATTCTTAGACCTCCTCCCATATTGGGACCTATGGATCCCCTCATTCATTTTCAGGAGGGCAGGGTACTCTATGACGTGTTGAACACAGTTAATTAAACCAGTCCTTTCTGATGAATACTTAACATTGTTTTCAATTTCTCTAAATTACAGAAAAGCACAATAGATATCTTCACACAGGAATGTATTCACAGTATAAGTTCCCAGCAGTGAAATGCTGGAAGTTTTTTGAATTTGATTTTAAGAAAAGCTTAGTTCAGTACTCGACCTGATGTCTTTGAGATAATTTTACATTTACTTGTTTATTCGTGTCCCTCACCTTCTTTAGAATTTTTTTTTCCGATTTGTATGACTAATTCTAGAGTATATCTAGCTTTCACTAAATAGTTTATAGAAAATCAGTCTACATTTTTAAAGACCAATTAAAGCTGTCTACCTCACCAATGTGAAGAATTGAAGTAGAATTTAATTTTCTTTCCTAATACTTTTTTCTAGTATTAAATTCTAACTATTACTCTTTTATTTACAGCAGTCTGTGTTCAAATTGTATGATGATAGATTTTAGGGTAATATTTTTGGCCGTGTGAGCTTCTCCCATTATAATAGAGTACTGGCTTCTTAATGCCTCTGATATGGTGTGGCTGTGTCTGCACCCAGATCTCATCTTGAATTGAAATTCCCATCATCCCCATGTGTCACGGGAGGGACATAGTGATTGAATCACAGGAGTGGTTTCCTCCATGCTATTCTTGTGATAGTGAGTTCTCACAAGGTCGGATGGTTTTAAAAGGGGCTTCCTGCTTCACTTGGCTTTCATTTTTCTCCTTGCTGCTGCCATGTGAAGAAGGATGTGTTTACTTCCCCTTCTGCCATAATTGTAAGTTTCCTGGGGCCTCCATAGCCATACTGAACTTTGAGTCAATTAAAGCTCTTTATTTTATGAATTACCCAGTCTCGAGAGTGGACTCAGATAGCCTGTCTCCACGTGAGCTCACATTCCTGGCCCTCATGTAGTCCGAAACAACACTCCTTTGCATAGTAGAAATTGAGCACATGTTTTGAAATTAATTGTGATGGAAACATCGAAGATGACAGATCCTAGAACTGTTCAGATGAAAGAGAAAATAACATTTTTTTTTTTTTTTATTAGAGACACGCTCTGGCTCTGTCACCCAGGCTTGAGCACGGTGGCATGATCATAGCTCACTGCAGCCTTGACCTCCTGGGTTCCAGGTAATCCTCCTACTTTGACCTTCCAAAAGGTTGGGATTACAGGTATGAGCCACTGCACCTGACTGAAAATATCTTAAATAAATTCTTTAATAATTTCATTGCAGTTTTGTGGCCCAGGTAATTTTCACTTAATCTTAACTACAAAAAGCAGTATGAAAAGTAAACACAAGGAATTTCTGTACAGAATTTTCCTGTACAGAACGATTGGATTGTTAAATATTTTAAGGTCTTATTTCCTTGCTTTCTTTATAATGATGGTAAAATGGCTTTTTAAACATCTTTTGAAAAATTAGAACACTCTCATATTTAGAATGTTCCCTGATTATTCTTCTTCCTTTTTTTAAGATAGAAAATTTGGGAGTAAATCATTAGGGCCAAGGTTTTAGAAGTTCAGCTTGCTTTCTATTCCTCTACAGTTGTTTTTCAAATTTTTCAAATTTTTTTAATTTTTTGAGACAGGGTCTCATTGTGTCACCAGGATGGAGTACAGTGGCATGATCTTGGCTCACTGCAGCCTCAACCTCCTGGGCTTAAGGGATCCTCCCACCTTAGCTTCCCAGGTAGCTGGGACTACTAGCGTGCACCATTACACTTAGCTAATGTTTTCATGTTTTTGTAGAGATGGGTGTCTCATTACATTGCCAAGGCCGGTCTCAAACTCTTGAGCTCAAGTGATCCTTCCACACTGGCTTCCCAAAGGGCTGTGATTACTGTCGCAAACCACTGCACCCTGCCTATACAATTGAGCAATCACAACTGAGCAGTTTTTGGCAAATCATTTCTTTTCTCTGAGGCTTGGTTGTTCTGTTGTCCGCAAAGTTAAGAGAATCTTAAATATCTATCTAGTTCTAAAACAATACGACATCAAAGTGAGAGTGACGGTGGAGAAGGGTTGTGGAAATTGCATGTAAACATAGTTAGCAGATTTACAGAAGTCAAATAAAGCAATGAAAAAGTGCCACATATAGAAAGAATTTAAAAAGCCACAGATGGTAGCAAAAATAGAACCAAGGCATTTTTGCCTTTGTCTCATGACAGACTGTCTTAGGGAATCCTTCCACATGGATTGAATTGCTTTCAAGTATGGCAGTCAATAATAATATGAAGCAAAAATTCTGTGACAGTGGCCGGGCCTCTAGTTAGTGTCTGAGGTGAGAATTAGGAAAGTGAGAAGTTCTATAACCCATAATACTCTGTGTGTGTGTGTGTTTGTGTGTGTCTGTGTCTGCGTGTTTATGTGTCTGTTTGTGTGTCTGTGTGTGTGTCTCTGTCTCTGTGTGTGTGTGTGTCTGTGTGTGTATGTCTGTGTCTCTGTGTGTGTCTGTGTCTCTGTGTGTCTGTGTATGTGTCTATGTGTCTGTGTGTGTGTGTGTGTGTCTATGTCTCTGTGTGTGTCTGTGTCTCTGTGTGTCTGTGTGTGTCTGTGTGTCTGTATGTGTCTATGTCTCTGTGTGTGTGTCTGTGTGTGTGTCTATGTCTCTGTGTGTGTGTGTGTGTCTGTGTGTCTGTGTGTGTCTGTGTGTGTGTCTCTGTCTCTGTGTGTGTGTCTATGTCTCTGTGTGTCTGTGTGTGTGTGTGTCTGTGTGTGTCTGTGAGTCTGCGTGTGTCTGTGTGTGTCTGTGTGTGTGTCTGTCTCTGTGTGTCTCTGTGTGTCTGTGTCTCTGTGTGTGTGTCTGTGTGTGTGTCTGTGTGTGTGTGTGTGTCTGTGTGTGTGTCTGTGTGTGTCTATGTGTCTCTGTGTGTGTGTCTGTGTGTGTCTATGTCTCTGTGTGTGTGTGTCTGTGTCTGTGTGTGTGTGTGTGTGTGTGTGTGTCTGGCTAAATAGAACTTAAACCATTCAAAGTTCTACATCCTCCTTTTCCATTTGTTAATTTCTTTAGCAACTACTATTCATTAGGCACTGGTGATACGTGGTCACTGGGGAAACAGATACTGAGTAAATAATCACGTCAACACATAGATAATGACATATTGTGGCATTGCTAGCAATGACAATAACTATGAAAAACGAAAGCAGGGTCACTTATTTAGATTATGGAATCAGTGAAAGTCTTCTTTGAGGAAATCACATTTAGCTGACATAAGGCATGACCAGAATGCAGTCAGGAAAAGAAGATTTTAGATAAAGGAGTAGACTAAGCCTGAGGCAGAAAAGAGTTGGGGGAACTTTAAACACCAACAGAGCTGGCTGTGTCAATGGCCTAGAGAAGAGCAGTATGGAATAATGCTAGAAGGCTCACAGGCCTTGGAGATCTTGATAAGGATTTTACATTTCATTATTGTATATCTTACTATTGAGGATGTTACACAATCTGATTTGTGTTTTTGAAGTCTCCTGCTTGGGCCAGGCACAGTGCTTCATGCCTGTAATCCCAGCACTTTGAGGGGTTGATGCGGGTGGATGACTTGAGGTCAGGAGTTTGAGACCAGCCTTGCTAATATGGCGAGACCGTATCTCTGCTAAAAATACAAAAAAATTTAACCAGATGCGTGCCTGTAATCCCAGCTACCCAGATGGCTGAGGCACAAGAATCACTTGAACCCCGGAGGCAGAGGTTGCAGTGAGCCACGATCACACCACTGCACTTCAGTGTGGACAACAGAGCGAGACTGTCTCAAAAACAATAAAAATTAAAATGAAATGAAATCAAATCAAATCTCCACTGGCTATTCTGTGGAGAATCCATGAGAAGTAACAAATGTGGATTCAGAGATTGGTTTAAGGAGATACAGAGAATTACCAGAATTAGGAAAGGGATAATATCAGGATGATAGTGGCTTGAACTAGGTAAAGGAGCGGGAGAGAAGTGGATGGATTTCGGACATATTTTGAGGGCAGAATCAACAAGACAGTGTCTGAACACTTCTGGAATTTTGTTTGCTTGTCTCTTTTTAGGTTTTATTTATTTGTCTTCACTACGTCTAGTAAAAATGAAAAGGCATTTTTCTCTCCCTCTAAAGAAAACAGATCTTGACTGAGGGTGGTAGCTCACACCTGTAATCTCAGCACTTTGGGAAGCTGAGTCAGGCGGATCACCTGAGGTGAGGAGTTTGAGACCAGCCTGGCCAACATGGTGAAACCCCATCTCTACTAAAAATACAAAAATTAGCTGGGTGGGGTTGGTGCACACCTATAATCCCAGCTGCTGGGGAGGCTCAGGCAGGAGACTCACTTGAACCCAGGAGGCGGAGGTTGCACTGAGCCGAGATCGTGCTATTGTACTCCAGCCTGGGTGACAGAGAAAGACTCTGTCTCAAAAACAAAAAAACAAACAAACAGACCCACCCAGGTCTTTACTTATGAAAACTAGGTAAACCGAGGCATGCTGAATGATTATCCAAAAGGAGAAGGAGGAGGCAGTGTGAGTGAGAAAGTGGGATTTCCCACAACTTGAAGATGTATGGAAGTGAGATTTTTTTTTTTTTTTAATCAAATGCATATTCTACTTACTTTCAAATAAATACTGTAGGGACCTAGTTCTGCTCCCATGTGACTCATTGCAGATGGCAAGATTGTTGATGGAGGCAGCATTGTGGAGGACAGTGTGAAGACTCTTAATGAAAGATCCTCAGCTCAGGCTTACCACAGACAGAACACAAGCAGCTGCATTCAGTTGGACTGTGGGGCTTGGACAATATGCACTTCGGTGATGACTGACATTTCTGGTTAGGGTGCATCCTCTCCTCGGCCATCTCCACTCTCATAGCATTTTTGGGAGGAAAAGCAACTCTTAACCATTACTGAAATGCAGTTTCCCATGACCGAAGGGTAGAGACCTAGGCATACCGATCTGATTTCTTAAAGAAATATAACTATAAGTGAGGGTTGAGGAACTTCTTTTATTTACACACCTTTAAATTATGGCACCTTAAACAGAAACTGGACATTAGTTGTTGGCATTCATGGTGACTGTGGTGGAGAACTGGTAGATTTTAGACTATTTTGCAGTCAGATGCTCTACCACTGAACTATACCCCTGGTTTTAGAATATTGTGGAAATTTTGAGATAATGCTACTGGAGTGAACACAATAACAGAGAGCATATGATCCTCTTCACATCTGAAAGCCGTTAAAGACAACAGTGGCAGAGGCATTTCAGATGGTTCCAGCCCTCAGCCAAATGCTGTAGCCCTGGCTTTGCATGCTAGCTCCAATACCACACCAAAGTGAGCAGCCCTCGGGCTAAGGGTCGATCAAATGCTTGACCATTCATGAATCAGGGACCGAAGTTCCACAGCTCAGGGGTGTATCATGGCCCAGGTGGATCCAATCCAATCCAATCCAATCACTTTAGCCTCTTCAAGCAATTTAGGACACAGTGAAATTTTCACTCTTACAGATTTTTGTGAGAATATGACTTGTTTAACATTTCTTGAGGGCAGGTCTAGTGCTATCTATAAATAACCTTCAGGAAGCAAGATGGCCAGATAGAACCCTCTAGCAATTGTCCCCCTGTAGGAACACCAAATTTGAACAACTATCCACATAAGAAGGCATTTATAAGACCCCCAAATCAGGTGAGTGATCACAGGACGTGGTTTTAACTTCATGTAACTGAAAGAAGCACTGAAGAAGATAGGAAAGGCTGTCTTGAATTGCCACCACCACCCCTCCACCATGCCACAGCCGTGGCCACATGGTCCAGAGAAGGAATCTGTGTGTTGCGGGAGGGAGAGCGCAGTGACTGTGGAACTTTGCATTGGAACTCAGTGCTGCCTTTAACAGTGGAAAGTAAAGCAGGGCAGAAATTGGCAAGTGTCCATGGAGAGAGCATTTAGATCAGCCCGAGTCAGAGGGGAACCACGGATCCCGGTGATTGGAGCCTGGGTTCTGGAAAGCATTGCTACTCCAGGCTAAAGTGGTCTGGAGTGGCAATGCTTGAGTAATAAACTTGAAAGGCAGTCTAGGCCACATGGACTTCAATTCCTGGGCAAGTCCCAGGGCTGTACTTGCCAGTAGACTTGGGGTGCACCTAGTGAGACACCAGCTGGGATGTCAAGGGAGTGCCTGAGTCACCCCTCCCCCAACTCCAGGCAGCACAGCTCACAGCTCCGAGAGAGATTCCTTTCTTCTGCTTGAGGAAGGAGAGGGGAGACTAACGAGGACTCTATCTTGGAACTTGGATGCCAGCCCAGCCACCGCAGGATGGAGTACCAGGCAGAGAGCGGAGGATGGAGTACCAGGCAGAGAGCGGAGGATGGAGTACCAGGCGGAGTGCGGAGGATGGAGTGCCAGGCAGAGAGCGGAGGATGGAGTACCAGGCAGAGAGCGGAGGATGGACTACCAGGCAGAGAGCGGAGGATGGAGTACCAGGCAGAGAGCGGAGGATGGAGTACCAGGCAGAGAGCGGAGGATGGAGTGCCAGGCAGAGTGCGGAGGATGGAGTGCCAGGCGGAGTGCGGAGGATGGAGTGCCAGGCAGAGAGCGGAGGATGGAGTGCCAGGCGGAGTGCGGAAGATGGAGTGCCAGGCGGAGAGCGGAGGATGGAGTGCCAGGCAGAGTGCGGAGGATGGAGTGCCAGGCAGAGAGCGGAGGATGGAGTACCAGGCAGAGTGAGGAGGATGGAGTGCCAGGCGGAGTGCGGAGGATGGAGTGCCAGGCAGAGTCCGGAGCCTCCGTTCCAGGTTCTAGCTCTCAGATGACACATCTAGACATACCCTGGGACAGAAGGGAACCCACTGCCTTGAGGGAAGGATCCAGTTCTGGAAGCATTAATCACCTGCTGCCGAAAGAGCCCTTGGACCTTGAATAAACAGCAGTGGGAGCCAGGGCGTATTTACTGCAGGCCTTGGATGAGTCCTAGTGCTGTGTGACTTCAGGTGAGACCCAGCACATTCCCAGCTGTGGGGCCTAAGGGGAGGGACTCTCTCTGCTTGAGAAAAGGAGAGGAGAGTGTAAATGGAACTTTGTGTTGCCCTTGGTTAGCAGCTGGGCCACAGTGCGTAGAGCACCAAGTGGGCTCACAGGGTCACTAATTCCAGGCCTCGGCTCCCTGGACCAGAGGGGAGCCCACTGCTCTGAAGGGAGGGACCCAGGTCTAACAGTGTTCACCATAAGCTGAATAAAGAGCTCTTGGGCCTTGAGTGGACATCAGTAGTAGCCAGGCAGTACTTGCTGGCAGCCTGGGGCAGTGACGGCCATGGGGAGAGTCTCCTCTGCTTGGGGAAAGGGGAGGGAAGAGTAGGAAGGACTTTGTCTTGTGGCTTTGGAGCCAGCTTAGCTGCAGTAGAATAGCGCACCAGGTAGATTCCTGAGGTTCCTGATCTTGGGCCCTTGCTCAGAGATAGCAGTTCTGGACCTGCCTTGGGTGGGGCAGGGGAAGCTCTCCCCCTGAAGGCAAGGCCACAAGCCCAGCTGGATTCCACAGCTGCCGATTACAGAGCCCTTGGCCTTTGAGGGAATATACTAGGCAGTGGTCGCCGTGGGTCTTGGGCAAGACCCAGCGCTCTGCTGGCTTTGGGTCTGACTCAGTGCAGTCCCAGTGTTGGTGGCCACAGGGGTGCTTGTGTCACCCTCAGCCATAAATAACCTTCAAATATTCACATCCTTCCTTCTTTTCATTGGATTTCTGGTACACAGAAATAAATTAATCATAATCTTGGTTCACTCCATACCCATGGCATGCATTTGTTTGCTTACTTGTTTTTGATAAATCCTTAGGAAATACCAACCAAAGTGAGCACTCAGATATTTTTGTTTATTTGGTTTTTTCTTTTTCTTTTTGTTTGCTTTTTTTAAAAATTTGAGACAGGGTCTTCTGGTCACCCAGGATGGAGTGTAGTGGTGAAATCATGGCTCACTGAAATCTCAAATTCCTGGGCTCAAGCGATCCTTCCACCTTAGCCTCCTGATTAGCTGGGACCACACAAATGCGTGCCACCACAGTCAGCTAATTAAAAAAATTTTTTTTTGTAGGGATGGAGGTTCCCTTATGTTGCCCAGGCTGGTCTTGAACTCCTGGGCTCAAGCGATCCTCCCACCTTGGCCTCCCAAAGTGCTGGGATTACAGACATGAGCCACCATGCCTGGTGCTCAGCTCTTGCTGATAACTGATATCTAACTGTGAGTTCTCCACATTTCATCACTATGCCTCCCTCCTATCTGAGCTAATGTGAATCTCATATTCATTATCGCATGCTTTCCCTTTTATATAAGAAAGGATATATATATATATCAGAGTTATGAAATGATTCTTTCAGAAATGAGGGAGAAGTAAAGTATTTATAAGACAAGCAAAAACTGAAGATATTTGTCACCGCTCGACTGGTCTTACAGGACATACTGAGGGGAGCCCTGCATCTAGAAGCAAAAAGACAATCATCATCATCATGAAAACATGTAAAAGTATAAAAATCATTAGTAGAGCACACACACAAACATTGTATGTTCACTCATATGTGAACGCTAAACCAGTTGACCTCACGGAATTAGAGAGGAGAATGATGGTTACCAGAGGCTGGGAAGGCTGGTTATGGGGTGGAAGGGATGAAGAGGGTTGGTTAATGGGTACAAACATGTAGTTAGATAGAAAGAATAAATTGTACTGTTTGAGAACATCATGATCTCAAACAGAGAACATCACGATCTCACTATAGTAGGGTGACTATAGTGAACAATAACTTACTGAATATTTCAAAGTAGCTAGAAAAGGACACTTGAAATGTTCCCAACACAAAGAAATGACAAGTCTTTGAGGTGTCGGATATCCTAATTACCATGAGTTGGTCATTACCATGGTATGCACGCATCAAAACATCACATGTACCCCATAAATATGTACAATTATAATGTGTCCTTGATGAAATTTAGAATGTCAAACAAGATGAAGTATATTTAACATATGGTTGTAAAATAGCATTTTATGACTGCTTCATTAAAAGCAAAAAGTCTGACAACAGATCCATGGCACTGCTTGTACACTAATGGGGAGATTTGAGTTGGTACGACAACTCTGGAAACAGTTTTTCTTTGTCTCTTCAATGTTTAAAGATGAACATTTATCTACCTGGGAGGAGATGCCTATACGATGCTGCCTCAACCAAGATACTTTTGAGAGTAAAATGGGGGCACTATTTTATCCAGGGTGAGTCCTTAGGAAGGAAAAGTCCCGGTAAACTGGGACTGAAGTGGGAAAACTGAATCATCTGGTCATTTACTTAAGACCCAGAAAAGCCACTCACAGGAGGCAAACCATTGCATCTGCTCACAGGAGTCCTGTATAGGAATGTTCATAGCAGCTCATGTGAACACAGTTCTGCATGTAGCCTTTCACCCGGCAGGTATCATATCTAAGAGTTTATCATAACAAAAGGATATTGGTTGAGAACAAACATTTACCTACAGTGTAATTCAAACTGTTTTTATAATTCTGAAAATCTGGACACTATCTAGATATTGACAATTCATCCTCAGTGAAATCATTTGACACAATAATAAAACATTGCCAAAAGTTAGTAAAGATCATATTTTGAGAAATATTTATGGAACATGTTCACAGTATACTAGGTAAAAAGCAGATTACGTAGCAGAGAGCTTACCACGGCATCCTTTTTATAAAGCGAACATGTACCTTAAAAGAGACTAGGAGGATCCGTTTTACAGCATTAATACTAGATATGATGCTTTTCTGGGAAATGTTTAATTTTTTAATTTACTTCTCTATATTATGATATTTTCCTTCAATAACCATGTTATTTTAAAAAAAGTTTTAGAAGTGAAAAATAAACCCTATTGCACCAGAACACGGTTTCGGTTGGAGGCTGTTCTGTCATGATTGCCTCATTATATGTCATTTCACGTCCAGAGTGTCCTAAACAGGCAGCTTCCCTCACACTGTGCTCGCCTCGTCAAACACGAGTCCCCACTGCCTCTGTGACAGGTTCCTTCCCTTCATCAAAACACGGTGTTTAGGGGGCCACGGCGCAAGTCAGTTCCCTGTCATAGTCTGACTCCCGAGTCGGAATCTCCTCAACCTACGGAGCAACTCCTAATGCCTCAGTTCTGGGAGGAGAGTCCGAAGAGCCTACTAGTTGTGTGGATAAAGACTTCTGGAAGGTGAATATTAAACTTTTCAGATCTTTGGAGCTTGGTTCCTTATCAGAAGAGAGACATTTTCCCGAGGAGTTGCGGTCAATCTCCCGCGGTCAGAAAGGAGGCTCGGTGACCTTCCTGGGGTCAGAGGCAGCCACATCGGTACCACAGCAGCAGCCTCTTTCTTGGCCAGTCTCTAAACGGAGAGTGGTCTTTATTTCTGATAAGGGAAGCTGAGTATCAGGGCTACGCGGTGAGATTTTCGGGGTTATGAAAACTCAGAGGTTGCCTGTTTTCAGGCAGGAGCAGGTTTAAGAGGCTTGACTTCCACTTCCCGGGAGCTGACACTAGCTGTAACGTTTCTGAGTTGCTGTTAAGATCCAAGGACAGTTTGAACCCCCTGCTTCCTGTCAGGCTCCCCGGGTCCACGGAATCACTGTGAAAATTCCATCCGAAGTTCTGAGGGGTCTTTGGTTGGATAGAATCTGACATGTGAAGATCAGGGGCTTCACAATATGGTGGTGGTGAGAACCAAAGAATCATTGTTTCCAAGATTTTTCAGGAACTCAGTTTTGTATGACTCAGTTAAAGGTAAGGCCAAACGAAAATACTGAGCCTCACGTAGCCTCCGTGGTGACAGCTTGTCCAATTTTGACATGGCAGTAACTGCGGTTTACTGGTTATTCTTTATAGGGTTAGGCACCGTCTGAACTAAGCACATAATATGTGTTGTTATCGCCTGTAATTCTGTATAAGCCTGCAAGATAAGCTGTTACCATTACTGCTTTACAGGCGAGAAAATGGCATTGCAGAAAAGTCAAAGAACTTTCCTAGGTCCACAGACTTAGTAAAGAAATTTGAACTGAGGACCATTTATGAATCAAAGGCTGCACTCTCATTCACTATACACATATATGGCTTCCCATATATGTATGTTCGACCTTTTAAATATTTCTTCTTTTTTTTTAATGGAGAATGTACTTATAGCAAAACCATTTTGTTCTTGCGGCCTCTAAAATAATACTGACTGGAAGATATCTGCCAATTATGTAACTATGAGTGGGGCTTCCTTAATTGTTGGTTGAACAAATGACTACGTACTTCCCATAGAGAGCATATTATTACACCTTCTCAGAAATCAGACTACTAAGGCGTTCTATCAGAGTCTGTGGTCTTTTCTTCAAAGGGACCTCTAATCTGATGCCAGGAATCTGATAGAACCTCGAGCTACAGGCATAATTTGTTGTTTAGCAGAGACCTCTTTGACCAGGAGTGGGTAGCACTGTTTGTTCCATTGCCTTGATAAAAACAAAACCAAACCTGCAGTGATGACTGGGAAAGGTAAAACTCAGGGATCTGATGTGTGAACCTGGCATTCCTTTCTCACCAATACGATTCCAACAAGGAGAAGGTGACATAGCATTTATTACTTCACTTCTCCACCTGTGATCCTGCAATGTTTTCCCGCTGCCAGTGAGGAAGAGGTGGAGCTACTCTTTTACCGAGCACCCACCATGAGTCTGATGGATACTTTCCCGCAAGTTATTCTTTTACTCTTTAAAGCGGGGTGGGCAATCTTTTGTCTTCCCTAGGCCATACTGGAAGAAGAAGGGGGCACGCATAAAATATACTAATACTAACGAAAGCTGATGAACTGAAAAATTGCAAAAAAAAAATCTCACAATGTTTTCAGAAAGTTTATGGATTGTGTTGGGGCTGCATTCAAAGCTGTCCTGGGCCTCGTGTGGCCTGCAGGCTACAGGTTGGACAAGCTTGCTTTAAAGCATCCCCGCGTGGTAGATTTAGCTATTCCAATCTTACATCATCTTCGGCTCTTTTCAGAGAGAAAGAAAAAGGGTAAATAGAAGAAGCAAACAGAATTATCAACAGGTCTTTATAAGGGTCTTCTTTTCATTTAGGAAATACCAAATTAATGTCATTTAAAATAATACTGATGCATGCTTTCTCCCCGTGGACTTTTCCACCTTTAGAGGACAAAGGCCTTGGTGTTAATTAGCAGAATGACACACACAGGTTCCAGACTCCACTTCTGACTTGGGTGACTCTATCACTGTGTGACTCAGTTTTTGGTCATAGGAAGGTAATCATGCAGGTATCCACCCAGGGCATTCATAGGAAACAACATGTAGGGCGGACAGCTATCCACCCTACTGCTTTGAAATGACATTAAAAAGAAAATAGCATCATGGTTTTTTCCCATCCACTAGTTTCTGTGACTGAGTTTCTTTCCTTTGTCCTTTAAGCACATTAAGGGCTGACAATTCCCACCAATTCTCCTCCTGGAAACTAGTGACCCTATTGGGTCAGAATGTATGAGGAAATCATCTTGGTTAAAGTGAGGAGCCTATTTATAGCCAGGAGTCTTGACTTTTTCCAGTTCATGCTCCCATTCCAGTCTTTGCCAGATTGGAGGATTTTTTGCCATCTATTTCTAATATGTTTACTGAAAAATTCACTGCTTTATTCTTAAAGGTTTCTTTCGGGGGACTACAAAGTCTATGTTTATGTAAAAACTGTACCAAAAAAATTGGTGTATCTTCAACTTGGTGTTCTATTTTAGGGAAACATGCAATCGGGTTGGATTTACCCCAGAATAGACTGGGCAGGCTGCCATAGGCTCGACCCTGGGGTGGTCCTTTCTTCTTGGCTGTGGCTGTGGAATGCCTGCCCTATCTCCCATGTGTCCTCTCTGAGGTCAGGTGGACCAGAAGGGAAAAGAAGAAAAAGGCAGGTCAGAAGCAGAGCCTCAGAGAACACAGAAGGGAAAGCCGAGAGTAGCCCCAGCTACCAGCCATGTCTTGGAGAGTGGCTAGAAGCAAGCTGAGTCCTTCAATTCTGACTTGAAAGAGTTCTCATCTGCAGCAAGTGTCAGGCCACAGTCATAAACCCTGAAAAGTCAGGGAAAGCATCTGTGAACGTCGTGATGGAGAGAGCATTCATTTTCAGCGTTTGAAACCCAAGTGCAAAAAAATCCAAAGAGAAATGAGAATCTCTCACTTATAAGTTCCATTTGATTTAAAGTTAACTGCTCTCTAAAGAAATTCTGATTGAATAGCATGCTGTAGAGCGTACAGAAAATACTCCCAAGTGGTGAATGATTAAACTTTTTAAACAGGAAACACATTCACCTTCAGTAACTTGAAAGCACAGGATAGAAATTACAAACTAGAGTCTCTTGGGGTATATTTGAGATATCTAAAGGCCAAGTCGGCTGTCAGTCTCTGACACTATGGCAGTTAAAGACGCCCAACGCAATGGTTATGTAGTAACATAATTGTTGGTCTACCGGGCTGTCCTCACTGCTGACCTGTGAGATCTGTGAGAGTAAGGGCTTTAATTGCCCTTGAATCTGTCAGTGGTACCTAGCATTGCGCCTCATGCAAAATAAGTTCTTAAACTTTTGTTAGATGCGTGATGAATGTGCGAACCTTGGATATAACCTCTGTTTTTGCATCTGAGGCTCTCAGTAGAAGAAGGCACTGAGACAGCCAGAGTTTATTAAAATAGGCCTAAGAGGCCGGGCACGGCGGCTCACGCCTGTAATCCCAGCACTTTGGGAGGCCGAGGCGGGTGGATCACGAGGTCAAGAGATCGAGACCCTCCTGGTCAACAAGGTGAAACCCCGTCTCTACTAAAGATACAAAAAATTAGCTGGTCATTGTGGCGCGTGCCTGTAATCCCAGCTACTCAGGAGGCTGAGGCAGGAGCATTGCCTGAACCCAGGAGGCGGAGGTTGCGGTGAGCCGAGATCGCGCCATTGCACTCCAGCCTGGGTAACAAGAGCGAAACTCCGTCTCGAAAAAAAAAAAAAAAGAAAAAAAAATAGGCCTAAGAATTTCTATTTGAAAACCTGATTATATCACCTTTTACACCTATTTATGAGACATAGAATTATAGGACTTTAGGCTTTGAGGGGACTCTTAGGTCATTAGTAATGATATTTTAGTTCAGCTCTCTCATTTTAGAATGACAAACTGTAGCCCAGGTGAGATACGAGATCTGCCTGAGGTTTTACTGCGTATTGCTGGGTGCGAGGACCTGGGCTGGTACACCAGTCCCCGAAGTTAATGTTCCTTCACCTATGCTGATGCTCTGTCTCAGATAAAGTGGGAAGATTCCCACTTTAAGCACTTTTCAGAACTCAGACCTGAATTTTTGAAAGTAACAATAGTTATTTACTAGATTATTTTTTTCTGCTCAGTCAAACAATCCAGAATCATAAAATCTTAGATTTGGAAGAGGCCTTAGGGGTCATCAGTTAACATCCCGATCCAAGCAAAGGTCTCCTGTACAAACTTCCTGATAGAATGGCATTTAGTAATTGTTTGAATTCCGCCAGCAGTAGGATGTCGGTACAGTCAGCCCTCTGTGTCTGTGGGTTCTGCATTAATGGAGTCAACCAACCACAAATGAAAAATATTTGAGGAAAAAACTGCCTATGTACTAAACATGCATGGACTTTTTTTCTTGTCATTATCCTTAAACAATACAGCATAAAAACTACTTTTTTTTTTTTTTTTGAGATGGAGTCTTGCTCTGTCACCAGGCTGGAGTGCAGTGGCACCATCTCGGCTCACTGCAACCTTCATCTCCTGGGCTCAAGCGATTTGCCTGCCTCCACCTCCCACGTAGCTGGGACTACAGACATGCTACTATGCCCAGCTAATTTTTGTATTTTTAGTAGAGACAGGGCTTCACCATGTTGACCAGGATGGTCTCAATCTCTTGACCTCATGATCCGCCTGCCAATGCCTCCCAAAATGCTGGGATTACAGGTGTGAGCCACCTGTCCAGCCGCATAACAACTGTTATTTACATTGTATTAGGTTTAGAAGTCATCTAGAGATGAGTTAAAGGAGAATGTCTATGGTGCAGTGCAGATGCTATGCCATTTATATCAGAGACTTGAGCATCTGCAGATTTGGGTATCCATGGGAGGTCCTGGAGCCAATCCTCTATAGGTACTGATGGATAACTGTACCTTATTTTTGAACAGGTCTAATTGACATACAGTTCTTCCTTTTATTTAAATTCGATTTGCTATAAATTTTAATGTGTCAAATGCTAATATCTAGAACTACAGAACTATACAGAATGAATCTACCACTTTTTTCATGCCAATTCTTCCTAATTCTGAATACAGTTTTCATTGTCAAGGTAAATATCTTCTCCAAGCAAACCATGTCTTTTTTTTTTTTTTTTTTGAGGCAGAGTCTCACTCTGTTACCCAGGCTGGAGTGCAGTGGTGCGATCTCGGCTCACCGCGACCTCCGCCTCCTGGGTTCAAGCTATTCTCCTGCTTCAGTCTCCTGAGTAGCTGGGATTACAGGCACATTCTACCACACCCAGCTAAGTTTTGTATTTTTAGTAAAGACAGGGTTTTGCCATGTTGGTCAGGCTGGTCTCGAACTCCTGACCTTGTGATCCATTCACCTTGGCTTCCCAAAGTTCTGGAATTATGGGCATGAGCCAGCACGCAAAACATTTCTTGAATTGTTCTTCAAAAGTTACGGTTTTCTGAACCATCACCATTCCGGTTGCCCTCTGACTATCCTCCTGTTTATCAATGTCGTAACTGCATTTTAGAAGTGGTCTAACAGATGGAGAATTATGACTTCCTTCTTTGTGTGTCTTAGACTTTTGTTAAAGTTTAAAATTGCATGCATGTGTGTGTTTGCCTCACTAATGCTTCTTGTTGAGTTTAAGATCAGTTAAAAACACCGGCTATTTTTTAGGGGAGGGGAAAAATCCTGTTATATTTAATATTCAGAAATAAATCCTAGATGGATTAAAAATATATTTGTAAAAATAAAATAGTTAAAGAACTAGAGGAAGACATTATATTTGAAAATGTTCATTTTATTTGGGTATTTGAGAATGCTAAGTGTATCCTTCAAAGATGTAAGTCACGGAAGACAGACTGCTATATTTTGCCAATTAAAATTTAAAGCTCTAATATTGAAGAATAATAAAAATATCAAAAGGAAACTGAACACAGAAATATGGTAGCAGAATATACGGTAGGGTTAACAGACATAATATCTCAAGATCCCTTAAGAACCGACTAAAATAAACTCATATCAGTAGAGCAATGAGTAAAGAACATGAACAAGTGAGTCAGAAATGAAGAAATGAAACGGCCCACAAACATGAGGAAATATTCAAACAGGCTAGATGCCAAAGGCGCTGGCAAAATTAAACTGCTAAAAATGAAATTAATAGCCAATATTCTGTGGAGACAAGTAATTTGAAAAACAGACTTTCTCACACACAGCTGATGGAACTATATATTTTTATTACTTATTTAGTTTAATTTGGAAATATATGATGACAGCATAAGAAAACAATTTTGTTCTCAAAATATCACTTTTCCTAATTCTAAGTGAAATACTAAAGATGTGTGCAAAGAGTCTTATCATAGCATTACCTATAAAAATATCACAATAGGGAATTGTTTGGGTAATATGTGACATGTTCAAGTAATGGACCATTATTATTATTTAGTTAAATAAATTGATGTAGAAATATACTTACTTCACAACATAATGAAGTAAACCAGTATGTTACAAAATAGTTGACATTTTTATAATTTATGTGTATATTACACATGTGTGCTAAAAATCCTGGAATTAACACACCACGAACTCACTTTATCTTATCTTTATGCTCTGAAGTACTAGTTTCATCACTCAGAAGACATTGGATTATACTGCAGTAAGAAATAATCCCCAAATCTCAGTGACTTAGCCCAACAAAAAGTTAGTTCTTGCTTATGCTATTTACCAGCATGGTTCATGAGAGAGGGGCCTACTGATCACACCCACTCAGAGAGACGGACAGATGGCTCCAGAAGCTTCCATCACCACTGAGGCAGGAAAAGAGGATGAGGCAACTTGCACATGTTGCATGACGCTTCTGGTGTTTTGTTATTTAAGGAAAATCTCATGTTTCACTTCAAAGGAGCAAAGAAATGCAGGCTTCCCATGAGCTCAGAAGGACGCTTTTTGCACACCGTCCTAATGACTGTCACATTGACGGTTTTTCCTCCTATTTGCTTGTTTGTGTTTTCCGATTTTTCTCATACAACATATGTAATACTTGATTGAGAGGAATTCCTGTTCAGACATATGTCCTTAATCATGGGTTTGTGGAATTCTGGCACTGATATTTATTGTCTATTATAATATTTCTCAATCTTGATCTTCATCCTATTAATGAACATGTTTCCCCTCCCAGTTCGGTTATTTGGCAGTTCTGGAAATATCCTCTAAATCATCATCAATGTGACACCAGGAAGGGTGATCATTCCGGAGAGACTATTTCTCTCAAAGGACATGGGTCCTCTCAACAATTGCCCTTAGTACGCTTGTTCGGTTGACTCCGAATTCACCCAACTGTAGTTTTCTATAGCCCTCAGTTTACCATCTGGTTTTAAAAGATAACCAACTTTGTCAAGACCCTTACTGAAACTGAATTTCTCTTTGGTATTCATCTGATGTAGTGTTTGCAGTTTGGCATAACTTGATCTTAAAAAACTCCTTTAGGATTGAGGTAAGATTTTCTGGCCCACATGTTCACAAATTGGCTATTTAATATTTATTCTAGAATTTTGCTAGTGATCCACAGCAAGCTGATCAATCTCTAAATCAGAAGGTAATTTTTCTGTCTCTGGAATACAAGTACTTTTATAGTTATGAATGTTTATCTTAAACCTGTTGCTCTCCCTGGGTGCATGCTCCCTTATTGATCTGCAAGTTTGTTCTGAATAATCTGGACCTGGAGACTTGAATACATTTAAAGGAGATGAGTTTTTTGTTTTGTCTTGTTTTCCTCTCCTTACCTTGCTGATGTTTCCCTTTCTTTCTAGTAATGCTTATTCAATTATTTTATTTTTTCTCCAAGCCTCAGTCTTGCCAAATAATTCTTTCATGTTAAAGAACTTGTCACTATGAAGGTAAATAGAAGTTAATTCTAACACGAAGTGGATATTTTAGATGTAAATTGCCACTTGAGGCTACCTACTTCAGAGAGAATATTATAAGCAAAGGTAATTACGTGGTGGTGCTTCTGCTATTGCCCAAGAGAAGGCATTGGAGGGCTCTAAAAATCTCCCTCTGAATAGTGAAGACTTTCCCACGACCTTGATGCTGAAGCCATGGACTTCAGAACTCCTGCAAGCAGAGTTTCTATAAATAGTCACGTTGAGCAAGAATTCTCAAAATTCTGAAGCAGAGAGAGGTTGAGAATATTAGAAGATGCTGTCCTAGAATAGCAACTGGGGACCAGGGAGGGGAAGACAGATAGGAACTAAGATGAAACAGCTAGGAAAACAGATAGGAAGACAAAATTATATGTGACACAAAGTTCGTATATAAGACTAATTCAAGCTATGCAAGAATATAAACATTTACATATAGATAATCCTAAAAAATAAGATAACATGTCTAAAAATATTTCAAAACTTTTTTCTCTTTGAATAGCCTGAGAACAAAAATAAAGCTCTATTTATTACCTTATATATGCTAAAAACTTGTTCAAAATAATAAGAAAAGTAGGAGGGTTTTTGCCTTCATGGAGTTTATTGTTGAGAAGAAAGACAGTTCCTACATTGTGCCTCATAAGTACCCAGGAAGATCGGTACTTGGTACTACAGAAAGAAGCTCTGGCAGGAGTCTCATCTAGTTTAAAGGAAAATAGGAAGGGCCAGGGAATGCTCTCTGACATAAGTGATGTTTAAACTGAAACCAAAACAGGTAAGAAAGAATTTGCCAAGCTGATGGGGAGAGTGGAGAGCATTCTGGACCAAGGGAATAGTAAGAATAAAAACTCAATAAATTGAGTGTAAATGGCTCAAGTGTGAGCTCTTGAGCTCAAAGCGTGGTCATTTGGAGGCGCTCATAGTAGGCGCAGAGCATTTCTCCTTTTTAACTATCCTTGCTTTATATTTTGCAGCTGAGAGCACTGAGCTCCCGTAAGACTAGCTTAGTGTTTGGCACAATTGCCAGGAACCTAGTGTCCTCTTCAAGGCTGACCGTTGGACTCAAAATAGGAGGTTCTGTGTAGAACTAAGTTTGTTCCCAGTAGAAACCTGAACATTTGCTACTAATTTTAAGGGCAGTCATTATCCATCTCTAGATTCTATTTTTTTTTTTTTTTATCATTTGGATGCAAATATTGAAGTTGAGCTTCGCACTCAGTCTCCCTCTATTCCATCCTGTCTCCATATCTCGATCCTGTCTTATTCCTGAGATGGTACATAAGTAAACAGAGTTTTGCCTGAGGGAAACAGAACTAATGATCCTGTCTCCATATCTTGATCCTGTCTTATTCCTGAGATGGTACATAAGTAAACAGAGTTTTGCCTGAGGGAAACAGAACAAATGCATTCTTTCCGTGCTTAATCAAATTCAAAATAGGCAGGTTGCACTCTGGCCCTGTGACTGAGTAGTTTTGTGCCATAGCGATACTGCCTCTGTTTACAGCTGCCATCTGATCACTTAAAGGACTGTATTTAATCTGCACTAAAGGGAGTGTTAGAACCACTTGAGAAAATCTTGCTAAGTTCTCTGGATTCTTTTCTAGATTATTTTACTCAAACTGTACTTATTATGCTTAAGAATTTGAGAGTCGAGAGTGTGGGGAGAAAGGAATGTATCTGCATAGCAGAAGGCGGAAGAAAATTCTTGCTCTTAAATGGAATCATATTTGAAAAACTAATGATCATTTCTGTTGTCTATGTGAGCCTGTTCTTGTTGTGGATATCCACCAAGGAGGAATTAATTGTACTTTGACACAAATATTTAGAAGGTAGAACAAAGAATCCTGGGGGACTAAGGCTCTTGGGATAAAGCCGTTGTTACTAATAAAAAGCCCTCACATGGAGTTTGGTATTGGTAGTGGAGCATTACGTGAGTAATCCAAGCTTTCCTGGCAATCCTGACTTCGGAGGACTCTGGATACAGAATGTGATACGGAATTTGGGGAAAAGGTAGAGGGATAAAGAAGGATGAGAGTCTAAAAATAGGCTTGGGAGCAGCTCCAGAGCACAGAGCAAGCAGGTGGAGAGAGAAGGAGATTCTAAAGAGTCACGGTGGTCAATCGAGTTCATTAGACATAAGTGAAGAAGTTACGTTGTTAAAATTTTAAAGCATTTAATTATTCCTGATTATGACGTCACTCCATGACTGGCCCGTAATTATGCCAATTTGAAATATAAAAGCTAAAAAATGACTTTAGAGAAAATTCCATACATTTTAATGTTGAGGAAGATAATGCAAAAGAAATATTCTAAGCAAATACACAAACATAATGGATGATAATCATTCACTCAATGATAAAATATTTATTAATCTTCTCCTATATATGTACTGCTACGCTTGACTTTGGGGGAAAACCAAGATTCAGTGTTCTGTAGAGGAACAGGCAATCTACTTGTGAAGACACACAGATAGTCCTTCACAAACATTCAATTAATGCACTCACACAGGAAAACACCTATGAACATCTGTTATAAGATCCTGTGTTTCCTTCTGCTGGTATGGATACATTTGGGTCCATCCATCAGGCCGTCAAAGCTGAAGGTCTGCCATAGCCCTTCATAATTTTACCTGAATAATCTGTGATATAAGAGTTCCAGACAACATGAATTAGAATTCTAAATGTGCTTTGCTTTTTTTTTTTAATTGCATTTTAGGTTTTGGGGTATATGTGAAGAACATGCAGGATAGTTGCATAGGTACACACGTGGCAGTGTGATTTGCTGCCTTCCTCCCCATCACCTATATCTGGCATTTCTCCCCATGCTATCTCTCCCCAACTCCCCAGCCCCCACTGCACTTCCCCTATTTCCCCCAACAGACCCCAATGTGTGATGCTCCCCTCCCTGTGTCCATGTGTTCTCATTGTTCAACACCCACCTATGAGTGAGAACATGCGGTATTTCATTTTCTGTTCTTGTGTCAGTTTGCTGAGAATGATGGTCTCCAGGTTTATCCATGTCCCTACAAAGAACACGAACTCATCATTTTTGATGGCTGCATAATATTCCAAGGTGTATATGTGCAACATTTTCTCTGTCCAGTCTAAATGTGCTTTTCTATTACCATAAAACTCGTAGGATTCTGAGATGCTGTCTTAGCCTTAGCAGGTTTCTGCCACTGTGACAGAATACCACAGGCTCCATCATTTATAAAGAAAGCAGATTTATTTTGGGTCATGGTTCTGGAGGCTGAGAAGTCTAAGAGCATGTCTCTGGCACCAGTGAGGGTCTTATTGCTATGTTATTTCATAGTGGAAAATAAAGCTAGCATGTGAGACAGAGAGAAAGTGGGGCCAAACTCATTTTTTTGTTTTTAATCAGGAGCTCACTCCTGTGATAGCTAATCCCCTCCTGCAATAACAACTCCACTCATATTGCTGAATCTTCTCTTTAAGGTCACCTCTCAGCACAGTTGCAATGGCGATTAAATTCCAGCCTGAGTTTTGGTTGGGGCATTCCAAAGCCCGGAATCGTGATGCTTCAGTCTTTCTAATAATGAAGCCAACATCTGAGAACTTACTGTGACTAATAACTGACTTGTAAATGAATGTTTGGCTCACATTTTGTGAATAGACCTATCCTCCAGGTGATTCTGATGCTGCAAAAATTTTGAGAGCTGCTATTGTAAAAGGAGCCAAAGAAAGGCTGCATGACTGGCCTAATGGACCCCGCAGAAGCTAAAGTGAGGCAGTAAGGAACTCTGTGTGAGCAAAGGAAAATTTTAGGTGGAAGAGAGTGGATTAGATGACAGAAGAAAACTGGGGAGGAAGTGTGATCTCGCAGTTTCAGTTTCTGTTGAGGTAAGTCCACACAACAATTGCCATGTCTTCTTTAGAGATTCACATTTGATGGTGTTTTCTTGGGACCAAATTGTCCTGACTTGAGTGCTGGATAGAAACTAGACATGTTCTGAGCAGGGTACTCGAAGGCTATGGACTCTGTAATGAGAGCTGAAGCACATTTTGCATCAGAGCATGAATTGCCTTCCAAGCTCACTAAAACTATGGTCAGGTACATTTTTCTAGAAAGGGCAGTTATAGCCCTGAGGTTGGGTTGGACGTTTTATGTATTTTTTTTTTTTCAATCCTTAATGCAGCCTAATGAAGGGGATTCCTAATAGTGTCTTGTTAGTTTGCTAGGGCTCCTGTAACAAACTCCTGCAAACGGGGTGACTTAAACATCAGAAAATTATCGTCTCATAGTTTGGAGGCTAGATGTAAATTAAGGTGTTGGCAGACTTGGTTTCTTCTGGAAGCTCTGAGGGGAGCATCCATTCCATGCTCCTCTCCTTGGCATCTTTGTATTCACGTGGTGTTCTCTCAGTGTGCCTGTGTCCACATTGTCCAAGTCATAGTAAAGTAGATCTACCCAATGACCTCATGTTCACTTGATTATCTCTGTAAAAACCTACCTAAGTAAGGTCACACGTTCTGAGGTCTTGGTAATTAGGACTTTACATATGAATTTTTGGGGACATAACCCATAACAGTATCCCTGTTTTCAAAATGAAGACCTTCAGAGAGGTTATATGAGTGTCCCAGAGGCAGTAGGTTGATTGTGTGATAAGATGTAAATCTGGAGCTCTCATGCTTGTAAAACATCTGCTGGAGTTTGGTATATGGTCTAGATTTGCCAGAAGCCAGTCCATTTAGCTTAAAAAAAAAAAAAAAAAGGAAAGGCAGTGATGTAGAAGAACATGAAACATCTATACCGGGCTAAAACATGTGTTTTACATCTAAAACTAGTTGAAGGATTCAGTACCCATGATTTTTGCCCATTAGAATAGTGCCTCATATTTCTTTGAAGAGGAATGACATGAAATTCAGCTCATGTGATGGGACTGCTAATTCTTTTTTATGGTGTTGAACAGATGGCATCAAACAATCGTTGCAAATATGATGCCTACGGGTTACCACAGTATCTTTTGGAAGAAAAAAATGTGGCACGTCATTGAACGAAATCACATAAAGATGAACAGAGAATGGAAGACGTGGAACCAAACGGCCTTTAGTCTTTTTGTTCTTCTAAATATTCATATTTGAGAGTGGACTGGTTTGATTTAAGAGACTGTACTAAATGCTCCTTTGTTAGAAAATAAGATGAAAAGAAATACCATAAATTCTGAGCCTAAATTTTAGAGCTGAGTATTAACTTCAAATTATATTAGGTGGTATTTTGGATTATCTTATGAGGAAAAAAATAAGAGAAAGAAGCATAATCTTTATTTAGAAAATCATACGGGTTCAACGTTAGTAATTAACTCCTATTACTGTTGTAGAACGGACATAGATACCTGTTTCGTTAATTAAAAATTAGAACTCTATGTTTTGACATTTTTGAGAGAAACAAATATATTTTGCTTGGTCCTTGAGAAGATGCCTCGATTCCTACTCGTTTTTTTTTCTGGTAAGAATCACTTTCTTTGTAGAGGACCCATTTTCTTAGAACTTCCTGCAGTAAAGGATGCTGCCTCCTCATCGAAGCCCTTCTGTCTGGGCCTCCTGTGTCATTGCTGTGACTGGCTCTCGGCTTTCTGGCTTTTCGTTTTTATGCTGTTTGGTGGCCTTTATTCTTTCAGCCCCTTAACCATACACGCTTTCCAAATTTTCTTGGCTTGACTCTAAGCTCCTTAAGGATAAGAATCTATCTTCTGTTTCCTTGGAAATAGACTTAAGTGTCTTTAGCTTATGCGTCGTTGGACAGAATGTCTTTCTATCTTTACCTGAGAAAGACCGGAGTGGAGCAAGCATAATAAATACCACTTGTTTTAGGACTGATTGCCAAATCTAAGGAGATGCATGGTATTGAACTACCTGATGACCAAGGGTAGGGAAGGTTATGTGCAGCATCAGGGGGACCTGTGACTCCTCGGCACTCCTACGCTGGCCTGGATTCTTTGAGTTCTACGTCTGGGCATGTGAGTCGTTGCAAATCCCTTCCTTCCCGTTTTCCAGTCTTCTAGAACAGGTTGTAGTCGATTGAGTATAATGGCAGGAAAAGATTTGCCCTCAGGAAGCTAAGCTTTCTGTGATGCCACAGGGAGATTCCAACTGGATCAGTTTGGAGTGAGAGGTGCAAGTGTAGGAATGTGCACGCAGGTAGTAAATTAATATTTGAGGTGAAATAGATATCAAATCCCATATGTTGTAAATACTTTGAAAATAGGTTACAAGAATAGAAAGGAAATTTCTCATATTAAAATGTCACCGTATACACAGCTCTAAGGAAAGAGGTTTTGCTTTTCTATCTTCTCTTTCTATCCCCTTTCCTTCCCCTAGTGCCACTTGACTGACAAATAGATGTGGAATGGGACTCAAGGAGAGTTTATATAATAAAGGGGATTATTTCCCTGATCCGCTTATACCCTAATCCTATAGGCAATTTCCCTAAAGGTCTACATTTAAATGAGAGCTATTCTTACATGACTGCCTTCCTAAATAGCAGTTGTGAGGGATTCTCATTCTAATTATTCATAAGCATCAGCCCAGGAGCTTGCTCTGTATTGTCCCACTAGGCTTAAGAATTTCTTGCCTTTGAAATTGCTGTGAGGAGGTCAGTATCTCTGAAAAAGAGCTAAATATGCTCCAAAGCTTGGACCAGAAGCTGTCAGAATACTTCAGGGCCAGTTTTATAGCAAAGTAGTGAAGCATACTTTAAAAGCTTGTTTTAGAAATAAATGCCTATTTCCATAAACTCAGTGCAAATTCTGAGCTCTCACTAATTTAGCAGTAAGATATAAATGGGTTCCCAAGTGTTCAATTGTAGAAAATTGTGAAAATTCTACGACTTTATTTACTAGGGAAAAGCATATCTAAAATAATTATTCTCTGGGTCAAACTTCAAGCCAAACTTTTATCTCTACTTTTATAATTACATTTCTTGAGTATTGTACTCTAGTTTCCTTTATATTTAGCCTACGGAACAAACCAGATTCTATGCACATGACTTGGATGACATTACAAAATGAAACAATTAGGAAAAGGTCAAGGAAAGGCCACCAAAAATCTGAATTAATTATCATCTCATTACTTCCAACCCCCTTTCTGAACACCCTTTCTGCTAGAAGAGTGCTTTGGGCTATATCAAATTCAGCATCACACCCCAGCGCACACCTCTCCATCCTTCCACTCCTCTGGACTAACCAGTTTTTCTAAAGTGTCTTCTACATGCTCTTCTGTGTGATTTTTTCCATGATTACTCATCTGTTTAATCGGTGGGGGAAGTAATCTCAACTGCATAGATTGGACTGGGGTTCTCGAGGTTTGTTTTCTAAGGGTGTGGACCAATCCTCGACCTAGCAAAATCATAGTCTGAGTCAGCTGTCTTTGATCTCTCTACTCTTTGGTTCCATGTATAAATGATGGGAATGATGATGGTGATAGTATCTACTCATAAGGTTGTTTGGAGGATGACATGGGAAACCCGTAGAGCCACAAGAGAAGTGCTCTGCAATTGAGTCTATGTTCAGTGATTGACAGCTATGCTTATTATCTCATTATTAGGAATTCTTATAAGACGCCCATATTTTCTTTATATCACACGTTACGCTATTAAATATAATCTTAATTTGGTTCCCCTGTTTCTCTAACTCATTCCTTTGGCACATCCTTCCCATGAGACTCAGGCAGAGTCAGGCAGAGGCAATCCATCGAGAGTATGTTCATGTTTCCTGGACATTGTACTGGATTTCTCAACAGCACAGAGGGACGCCGAACTGGGAAATGAGACCACACCCGAGCTGTGGAGTTGATAAAAGAGCTGGATCACGAAAATATTTCTCTTAGGCCGAGGTTTGGCAACCCTCTGTTTAAATTAAAAACACCACGAATTTGGGGCCTATCAAATTGACAGTGTTCTTTGAAATCAAAAGAAGTTAACATGACAAAGAGTGTGCCAGAGTCAGGATACACACATGCCTGAAATTATTTCAAGTCAGCTTTATTTCAGCATCTTTTCTCTTTGAAAGATGAAAACAGAAAAAAGCCATGAAAACCACCCAAAGCCCCAGTGCCGCCCTTTCCCAGGACTCTGCATATCTTACATTTCTAGCAGCGATGCTTCTTCAGTCGGTGCTTCGAAAGGCAGATGTGCCAAGCCACTCAGGGCTTGCATCCCCAGAATTTTGCTGTCTGCTCTCCATCAACTTCCAGGAGATAGAACATACATTAGCACCAGGACTTATGATCAATTTTTTTCTTTCTGACTTTATTAATTTCCTGAGCCACTAAACCCTCCCTGAAGGAGGAAACTGCAGCCTAACAGCACGTCTGGAGAAACGCCTGCTGCGAAATGCGTTCCTGCAGCGCATTTGTCCCCCAGGTACCTCTCATAGCCTTGCCTGAGTGAGAGCCCTACCGAGAGCTCCCAAGAGCACTCACAGAGGGGGAAGGTGAGGTCTCAGCAACCTAGGAGCTCTCTCTGGCACTGGCTTTTTCTTCCCTACAGTCCCCTGTGTGAATGAAGCAGCAAAATTCCAAGGGCTGTATCTCATAGGACCACTGACAGGTGTTTACAGAGCTCAGCTAAGTGAAAAAGACATGTTAGTACTGAACAGATATAGGAACTAAATGTCATTTGAAAACTTCTCTCTACTGAGGCCAGTTTGGCTTTTTTCTGGTACCTGTTGTTAGTGTAGCTTTTCTAGTAAGTGGTGGGAAGACAGGGCATAAACAAGCTTTCAACTCAAGATGTGATGTGGTGTTTGAGAAGAAACTGATGTTTTCAGATATTAGAAGGATCCAATGAGACCTGGCCTCATATTAAACCTGCATTATAATACATCTTAATAGTTTACTGAGAATAACCATGAACTATTTTCTTGCTAAGTTCCTGGTGAGTAAAGCAACTATGTTTATTTATTTAATCAACAAAAGTTTATTAAGTGCCTATTCATACAGGCATCTTGCCAGGAAAGGGATATATAACGTCAGAAAGATATGAAGTTGTTGTCTCTGTCTCAAGAGAAATTCTCTGTCTCAAGGTAAATAGATTTAGATAACTCAAAGTAAGGATGAATGTGAGGTGCCTAAGAGAGCATCAGATTGTAGAAACACATTTTGCTACAGATATTAAAGTCAGAAAAAACCTTATCTAAAATTCAACTGTTTCTAAAGCTTGTGTGACAAATCGCTGACTATCAGTCTTTAAGGGAACCCCTCAAGTCTATGTTGGGACCTATATTCACAACCCTTGGCTCTCTCCTCGTACCGTTGAGTCATGCATAATAGCCATACTTTAATGTGAATGGAAGGCACCTGGGAAATTGTTAAAAATGAGATTCATGAGTTCCCACTCCAAGAACTGCTCCAGGTTTGCAGCAGAGCCTGGGAAGCCTTGATAATTTTAACGAATAAGCTTTTCTGCTAATTCTGCTAAAAGTGGTTCTCAGACCGCACTCTGTGTGATGCTGTCGGAGCGCTGAAATTCCTGTTTGTCTGATTCACTAAGGACTGGTCTACACCTTTACAATTTCAATCCTTAGAGCACAAAACTTGTTACCTGTCTGTTTTCTGAAGTTGTTTGCTTCTATACTCAAACCCAAGAAAGATGTGCTGAGAATCACAAGTATCTGATTTGCACATGAGTGGGAATGGATAGATAAGGAGTTCTTGGCCTCAACTTCAGAATTCTCATATCTCCATGAAGAAAATCCCAATTGCACTCCTCATACACGCCAACCCTCCTTCAGAGTGGATAAAAAAGTGTGCAGGGATGGGCTCTACGAGGTGTTTATGAAATCGTGTCTTTTCCTGAGGTCCATGGACAGTCAAGGCAAACAGATAAGCTCTCTAGGATAGGTAAGCCCTTCAGTAAAGAAAGCAACCCTGGATATTCTCTGTGGGAACCTTTGTTTGTGCATTTGAATCAAGAAAAATGCTAACACAAACCTGAAAAGATAATTAAGACTTGGATAGGTCCCTGGTACAATTTGCTCTACAAGAAAAATGTTATTCCCGTTGTCTAGCTAGGTAGGGCTAATCTAGGCATTTCTGAGTTCAGAGACGGGAAGGTGGACAGAGCTTTCAAAAGCCCTCCAGCTTTGGGATTAACCCAAACAGAAACCTGTAGCCTTAGTCATTTATATGGCTACTCCCGTTCATAGGTTTACCCTTCTTCCTCCTTTTTACCCTTCCCTTCTCTCCAACCCCACTTTAAAAGTCTTTCTCTTCCTCTAAAAGGTGTAAATAAAATTTATTTAAAAATAAATTAGAAATATTAAATTAAATACTACTTGTAGAACTTTTCCAGGGGCACATTGGAAAATAACTTTCTCAGAACAGGGTCTCCTCTGAAAAAATAATAACAGAAAGAGAAAGAGCATAGGTTTTGAGCCATTTTAAGTACATCACTTGTTCTCAGTGATGTGAATAAATGAAAGTTCGCAGTTCAAATGAGTGGGAGTAATAAATTCTAATGACCCAGCCTTCCATTTTAGTGCAGCATTTATCTTTTTTTGAGGAGTGGAAAGTATTTTATATTAAATTCAAAGGGTTATTTGTCAAAATACTAGAAAGTTTAAAAACCTAACAAGAAAAAAATTGAACTTTATAAAAAAGTTATTCCTTATGTTTTGAGGCGAGTAACACTTAAAATACACATGTGAAGAATGTCTATTTTTGAATTAGGAGATTCCTTTTAAGAAGAAACAATTTTTTTTTGTATTAGGTGAACTGTGTCCCCCCCAAAAGATGTTGAAGTCCTAACACCCCCGCACCTGTGAATGTTGTGTTTTTTGGTAACAGGGTCTTTGTAGTTGATCAAGTTAAAGTCATGAGGGTTGGCTCTAATTCAGTATAACTGGCGTCCTTATATAAAGGAGAAATTTGGACACAGGCACATATGTGCTTATCGAAGAATGCCATATAAAGACGAAGGCAGTGGCTGGATGTAGTGGCTCATGCCTGTAATCCCAGCACTTTGGGAGGCCGACATGGATGGATTATTTGAGGCCAGAAGTTTGAGACCAGGCTGGCCCACATGATGAAACCCCATCTCTACTAAAAATACAAAAAATTAGTCAGACGTGGTGGCACATGCCTATTATCAGGAGGCTGAGGCATGGGAATCACTTGTACCCAGGAGGCAAAGGTTGCAGTGAACTCAGATTGTGCCATTGCACTCCAGCCTGGGTGACAGAGCAAGAAACCCCTCAGTGCCATGAGGCTAGTGGGCTCCACGTCTCTCCTCACCCTACCCAGCTGCCGCACCCTGCTGCTTTTCTACATCTCATTGGCCTCACAGCACTCACTGTTTAGTTCTGGGGTCATTCTTCTCTGCAGATGGTCAGATCCTTGACCAGCCCTCTGGGACTAGGATTTTTATTCTTGTCTCCCTTTGCTCATCTTCCAACAGGAATTTGTTTTTTTTTTTGAGATGGATGCTCATCTTCCAGGAGGAGGGGTTTTTGTTGTTGTTGCTGTTTTTTTTTGAGATGGAGCCTTGCTTTGTTACCCAGGCTAGAGTGCAATGGCACGATCTCAGCTCACTGCAACCTCCACCTCCTGGATTCAAGCCATTCTCCTGCCTCAGCCTCCAGAGTAGCTGGGATTACAGGTGTGTGCCATCACACCCAGATAATTTTTTTTTTTTGTATTTTTAGTACAGATGGGGTTTCATGGTGTTAGCCAGGATGGTCTTGATCTCCTGACTTTGTGAGCCACCTGCCTCAACCTCCCAAAGTGCTGGGATTACAGGCATGAGCCATCGAGCCTGGCAGAGGAGTCTTACAGCATATCCTTGCAAAATCTTGAATTGAGAAGTAAGATTTCTACTTTCGGTGACCAGTTCTACCTCTGTGAGCTGGGAACCATGTAACATTGGAGAAGTCCTTTTGTGTCTCTGAGTGAGTTTTTCTATTTATGAAAAGGGTACAGTGATATAAATTCTCTCATAGTATTCCAGTAATAACACAGTTATGGTAATTTATACACTACACAGCATTTTCCCAGGTGTGTGCCTATAGTCTTAGAACCTGGCATAGTTTGTGTTTGTGTTGCACTAACTTAGACAAGAGAATTGTTGTGTCTGGGAAATAATAACATAAAAATCACAGATTCTCAGAGGATAGCCACTTAACATTTTTATTAAAAAGAGTAAGGAATTGCAATTCCTCATCAGCAATGGAACAAGCCCTGATGGAAAAGGACTGTGTTCCATTATCTGAAGTAGGCTTCAGAAGGTGGATGATAAGAAACTTTTGGGAGTTGAAAGAACTTGTTCTAACCCAATGTAAAGAAACTAAGAACTTTGAAAAAAGGTTTGACGAAATGCTAAAAAGAATGGACAATATAGAGAGGAATATAAATGAACTAACAGAGTTGAAAAATACAACACAAGAACTTAGTGAAATATGCACAAGTTTGAATAGCCGAATTGATCAAGCAGAAAAAAGGGTATCAGAGGTCGAAGACCAACTTAATGAAATAAAACGAGAAGACAAGAATAGAGAAAAAAAGGATAAAAAGGAATGAGCAAAGTCTCCAAGAAATATGGGACTATGTGAAAAGACCTAATCTACGTTTGATAGGTGTACCTGAATGTGATGGAGAGAATGAATCCAAGCTGGAAAATACTCTTCAGGATATTATCCAGGAGAATTTTCCCAATCTAGCAAAGCAGGACACTATTCAACCCCAGGTAATACAGAGAACACCACAAAGACATTCCTCAAGAAGAGCAACCCCAAGGCACATAATCATCAGATTCACCAGGGTTGAAATGAAGGAGAAAATACTAAGGGCAGCCAGAGAGAAAGGTCATGTTACCCACAAAGGGAAGCCTATTAGACTTACAGCAGATCTCTCAGCAGAAACCCTCCAAGCCAGAAGAGAGAGGGGGCCGATATTCAACATCCTTAAAGAACAGAACTTTCAGCCCAGAATTTCATATCCTGCCAAACTAAGCTTCACAATTGAAGGAAAAATAAAATCTTTTATGAACAAGCAAGTACTCAGAGATTTTATTACCACCAGGCCTGCTTTACAAAAACTTCTGAAAGAAGCATTACACACAGAAAGGAACAACCAGTATTAGCCTTTCTAAAAACATACCAAAAAGTAAAGAGCATCAACATAAAGAAGAATTTACATCAACAAATGGATAAAATAGCCAGTTAACATCAAATGGCAGTAACTCTAAATTTAAATCTACTAAATCCCCCAATCAAAAGATACAGCCAAAACCTAATGGTATACTACATCTAGACCCATTTTATATCCAAAGATACACAAAGATTCAAAACAAAGGGTTGGAGAAAGATTTACCAACCAAATGGAAAGCAAAAATAAATAAATAAACAAAAAGCAGGAGTTGCAATTCACGCATTTGATAAAACAGATTTCAAAGCAACAAAGATACAGTGGTAAAAGGATCAATGCAATAATAAGAGCTAAGGATCCTAACACCCAGATACATAAGACCTATAAAGAGATTTAGACTCAAAGAGACAAAATTAATAAGGATATCCAGAACTTGAACTCAGATCCGGAACAAGTAAACTTAAGTATTTATAGATCTCTCCACTTTAAATACACAAAATATACATTCTCCACTTTAAATACACAAAATATTGATCGGCCATTATTAACACCCATTTTTAGAATAAAGCAATATTCCTGTTCTCTCTCCCTCCTTTGCTTCCTCTTTCTTCCTCTCCTTCTCTCCAAACAAAACAAAACAAAACAAAACAAAAAAAACCATAAAACAAGATGGTCAAGTAAAATGAAATCCTGACTGTGCTTATGGGGCTCAGTCTAAATTCATGCTATTTTGTCTTGAAAAAAAAAAAAGTAACAAATAAATTAATGCCAAATTAAATTTGTAGTCTTACTAATTGGTAGTCTCTAAGGAAAGGTAAACACACACACCAGAAAAGTAGGAAAAAAAGTAATGAGCTTTCTCACAAAGATCTAAGTACTTGCTTAGGGATAGTAAACGTTTCCCCAGGCTGAGTTCCCATATCCCAAAAAAGAGCTTGGTGTCTGGAAAAATACACTCATGTTGTAATAAGCACCCGTCCCCGAGGAAGCACCTTCTACAAGGGAGACGTGGGCTTCTAGATGCAGACGACTCTCAGCTGTGTGGCTCTGGCCTGTTTTTCTCATTACGTTAGTTTTCCATTAATGAGTTGAAGATTCTGCTTTTTCTCTAAAATATTTTACAGAAATACTGGAAAGTGGCATAAATTTTGTAAAATTATCTAAGACGCTAAAAAGTAAAGAAACTAAAATTCAACAATGGATTCTGTGGGTTAATTTATCTGTATTGTCTAAACAGCTAAGATACTTGTGGCAATCACTACCCAGATCCATTTAACCCAGCAGGCTTCTTAATCCCTGTCTTAACCATGTGTGTTTAATCCATTTGCATCCATCTGCCCAAATACTTACTGACTAGAGCAGTTAGAGATCGTACAGTTTAGAGATGGAACGAAATATAACGAGTTGAAAGGAAAACTTTCTAAGGCTGCAGGTTGCAGATGATACTGCACATCCAGACAGCTAAGGATGTATGTACTTTTTTTTCCCACAAAGTGCACTTTTAGATCTGAGAAACCTTGGAAATGAGGAACTCCACTTCCCTAACATCTCTCTTCCCTTAGGCTGAACCTTCTTAAACTTGCCGTCGGCACTTTAGCCCTATGCTGTATTATTTTATAATCTATACAGTCCTTTGCTGTATAGATTAATCAGACTCCAGGAAACACCTGACCTGAGCTACAGAATGTTCAGCTTAGGGCAAGACAGATAACGAATATTTGGTTGGCAGGAGTGTGTGCGGTAAGAGTCTGGCTTTTCCTCCCTAGGATGGTGGAATATGGGGAAAAGGTAGTGTCTGACAGCTGCCAAGCAAGGGTTTGGACCCAAGTGAGGATGTTTACTTGGGCTTTGCGCTGCCTCCCAGAACATTATTACCTAATAATTTGGATTGGTTTTTCCATACTCCTCACGGTCCTAGTGCTTGGTAAGGGATCTTGGAGAGGACAAACTTGTTCATAGACCAATCCTCATCCAAGCAGTGTTTCACATACAGGATTGAGGTTACTCATATATTAAACACAGCTCAAGCCCACAGGATAACTGATGAGTGCTGCTCTCAGTTGATAAATAGTTCTGTTAAATGTGGTTCTTCACTAACAATTTCCATCTGGCAACGTTCATGGCCACATGTCTGACCACGGGTCAGAGGTGAAAGGTGGGCAGCAGTTCACTAAAGGCATTGTTTTCATTGGTCCATAATTAAAGACTCTAGAAATTGTTCACTGGCAACCAGAAGGCTCCTTGGCTACTTGTGAATCTCTTCCCCAGGCAATGGTGAAGGAGCGGGTTCAGTGGTATGCTGAAGCATTCCAGACATGAATCCAAGCCTTGTCTCTGAGGACCTCTGCCTGTAGGCCCAGCTAGACAATGCGAAAGAAGCTGGCAGTGGGGGAGCAAACTCCAAGTATGTTGGTGGACTTGGGTGATGAGATTGCACAGGAAGACATTTAAATCCCAGGCAGCCGTACGGACCTTTGTTTGGCATGGCAGGGATTCAGATGTTTATGGCAGGATCGAGGGTGTGAGTGAGGGACTGGCTGGCTGGCTGGCTGATGGGTGAACATACAGCTCTCCAGAGCTTCCCTAAACTCCCTGAAATCATATAGCAGATCACTTCTGTTGTTTTCATTCATGGGTTGGGGCTAGGTCTGCAAACAGAAAAGGGGTCCTCTGTAGGTGATGGTTATGGCACTGCACCTCTCACCAGTGGTCCTCTTACATTTTTTCCCTCTACATGCCCATCATAATAGTAGTCTGCTGTTTGCAGAGAATAATATTCTCACTTAATTTAGAAAAGCGTTTGTTACAAACTATAGGTAGGTAACCCCACCATTAAATCCGGGTGGACTCAACAGGATTTTGTGTTTGAATTCCTCAGCTCTCCTCTGAGTATACCACCACTTCCTAATTCCGGTTCATGAAGATGTTTAATCCTGTTCCTGCAAGTCAGTTTCTATCAAAGTCACCTAAAACTAAATTGGGTAGTTTGCCTGAATATCAGTGGCCAGTAGCAAAAAACAGCTTTCCTCAGTACTTTTTAATAGGAGAAAGTCCCCTACTTGTTACTGTCAACTGTAGCCTTCATTTTCTTCTGGACAGTCCTAATTAGGACAAATCATCCCTCTCTCTGATTCTGTTTCTTTTTTCTTTTTCCAAATTAACTTCTGAATCTCAACCTTTTGTCACATCCCACCAGCTCTTTAAGAATTTCGACCTGCTTCCTCTAGATAACCTAATTCATATCCAACCCAAGCAGGAGCTTGGAAAATCAAGCCTAAGTCAAAACAAAAATCAACATCTCCATAGACAAATTTAGTAGCCACATTTGAAAAATCACAGTACTTTAGGAAATAGCATCTACAACAAAATATCTTTTCCATTGCAAGTAAAACCAGTGGGCTTCCTACAAGGGTAAGGAGATAGCTGTTGAGGATGAGAACGACAGTTATAATAATTATCATTTATCGAGCTTTCACTATATGCCAATCACAGTTTTAAGTACTTCAGATGAATTATTTCATTTAATTTCATCGGTAAATGTGGAAGTCATGATTATCTTCCTTATTTTCAGATAATAAAAATATATTTTTTGTGTGTGTGCTTCCCAAAGTCAAAAAGTGGTGAAATGATTTCAACCCTAGATGGCAGGAGATTTTTAGAAACTTCTGTTTATAGCAAAAATGCCTGTTTCCAATTCTGAGTTATGTCATCAGAGATTTGATTCACTAGTTTGGTGCCGACAATCTACAAGAAGCATACGTAGTGGGACGTGGAAGAATGACAGATGTTTACAGAAGTCTCCTCACCGACAGGAAGGGCTCAAGACAGGAGGTTATGAGAAGCCGAAGTTGAATACAGCTTCTCCCTGCTCGTCTGCACCCAGATCCTTCTGTGTACCAAGTTCTGTGGAAAAGTCCCTTGACTTTCCTGTTTGCAGCTTATCTGTGTTAAATCAGAGACAGCCAGACTACCCTCTATCTGAACAGAAAAGCCAGACACAGGGGCTCTGGGGCCAGATGCCATAGCAAGGTGACCTTGTCAGTTGATATAATACATGTAAAGACACTCCTTTGCTTTAATTCTCTTTTTGGATTGCTAACTTCTTTTTTCTTTTTTTTAAGGTGAAGTCTTGCTCTGCTGCCCAGGCTGGAGTGCAATGGCACAGTCTTGGCTCACTGCAACCTCTGCTTCTCAGGTTCGAGCGATTCTTTTGCCTTAGCCTCCCAAGTAGCTGGGATTATAGGCACATGCCACCACACCTGGCTAATTTTGTATTTTTAGTAGAGACGGGGTTTCACTATGTCGGCCAGGCTGGTCTCAAACTCCTGACCTCAGGTGATTCGCCTGCCTTGGCCTCCTAACATGCTGGGATTACTGCAAATGTGAGCCACCGCGCCCAGCCTGGGTTGCTAACTCTTGAACACAAGGATATCAGTGCCCCTGCAGCCCACACTACCTAGTAAGGGTCCAGTAAAGGTTTATCAAATAAATAGGTGACTCATCTTAATTTATCCCATGTCAGAAAAATATGTGTTGTCCAGGCTGGAATATTCCACATTTGGTAAGAACTTTTCAAGCAGGTGTTAATTGGTGCCTTCAGAAGGTCTGAAAACCCTATGAAATTACCTGCAAAGCTCTTTTGAATTTTGGTGGAGTTCTTTAGCTTTCATCAGATTCTTTTTTTTTTTTTTTTTTTTTTTTTTTGAGAAAGAATCTCACTCTGTTGCACAGAATGGAGTACAGTGGCATGACCTGGGCTCACCGCAACCTCTGTCTTCTGGGTTCAAACAATTCTTGTGCCTCAGCCTCCTGAGAAGGTGGGATTACCTGCATGTACCACCATGCCAAGCTAATATATATATATATATATCTCGTATTTTTTTGTAGAGACAGAGTTTACCATGTTACCCAGGCTGGTCTTGAACTCCTGGCCTCAAGTGATCCACCTGCCTTGGCCTCTCAGACTGCTGAGATCACAGGTATGAGCTATTGTGCCTAGCCTTTCATCAGATCCTTAAAAAGTTTCTTGAAAAAAAACTATTTGAAAATTACTGTTGATGATTCACAAAGCAGTTACAGTTTGTTATCTTGTTTGATTTATACAACAAAGCTATGAGAAAGACACTAGAATAATTCTTAATTTATGGAAGAGACAAAGTGAAACAGAAAGATGACACAGGTAGTAAATTAAAAATCCTGGTGTTGCCGGGCACGGTGGCTCAAGCCTGTAATCCCAGCACTTTGGGAGGCAGAGGCGGGTGGATCACGAGGTCAAGAGATCGAGACCATCCTGGTCAACATGGTGAAACTTCGTCTCTACTAAAATATAAAAAATTAGCTGGGCACGGTGGCATGTGCCTGTAATCCCAGCTACTCAGGAGGCTGAGGCAGGAGAATTGCCTGAACCCAGGAGGCAGAGGTTGCGGTGAGCCGAGATCGCGCCATTGCACTCCAGCCTGGGTAACAAGAGCGAAACTCCGTCTCAAAAAAAAAAAAAAAAAAAATCCTGGTGTTTCGACTCCAGATTTCTGTGCTTCTTATTTCCAGTATATGTGTGTGTGTGTGTGTGTGTGTGTGTGTGTGTGTGTGTGTGTGTGTGTGCATATTAAAAAATGAAAAAAGAAATGGCAACAATGAAATGCTAAAGTAAATGCTACATTATTGATCAGAGGTTGGCTTCTTTTCCACCTTAAGTTTCAAAGAATGGGGTCACATTTTTTCACTCTTTTTTTTTTTTTTTTTTTTTTTTAATTTTTATTGCATTATAGGTTTTGGGGTACATGTGCAGAACGTGCAAGATAGTTGCATAGGTACACTCTTATCTCAGCCTCCCTTCGCAGAGAGCGTCTGGATATACCCTGGTTGCGGTCTTCACCTCAAGCCCTGATGTCACCATAGATTGTCTAACCCAGCAGAGAACCAAGTTTACATCACCATTTTATTTTGAGCCTTAGCTTCTATATTTTGATAATGGAGTTAAAAATGCCACTTGCTCTGACCTGAATACATTTCATTCTCCTTTAAGGCAGCCAAAACATAAGTGATTTTTGGATCGATTATTTTTCCTGGATGCTTTGGGACTCCCTGACATCTGAGACTCATTTTCTCATCTGAAAACTGAGTGCCTTAGGACAAGATAATTTTGCGGATGGCTTTTAACTTTAAAGTGCTATATGATACTATTGTGTAAGAAGCCTGTGGGAGGCAGAAAGGGAAAGTATAAAAGCAAAAAGCACAACCACTTGTGAGTGTTCCTGGAGTCAATGCTTTCCACGATCTTCTTCCACTGGTGTTTGGGTTCATCCATTTTTTCTCTCACCACCCTTCAGTGCTGATATCACTACCTCGTTCTACTTCTTCAGAAAGTGCATTATTCAGAACTGAGGATCTTTAAACACAAGTGCTGGTGGAGTAAGCCAAGGGTTAAGGGTGCTTCACGCCTGCCAGTTGAGAATGAGAAGTTGTTCAACTCTAATACTCCTGGGAAGCCAAGCCTCCGACTGCTTTTCCCTACTGACAGAAGGCACACTGGAACTGCACTGGCATGCTTCCCTAGGACCCTGGAGAGGGTGGGCCTGATGACCGGGGCTGGTCTTTCAACTCTCAGATCTGTGACTACGGGGTATTAGCAAGTTCTCACTCAGCAAGTATAAATTAAGTTTTGGAAGACAGAGTCTGACTCACCAAAAAGAAGAGAGGTTCACGTCCAAGTCTGAGTCAGTGGACTGTGTTTCCTGAACTTCCCCACACTTTAAGATCCGAGCTATTCTGTTGCACAACTCCAGGAGGCGCCCATCCTCTTGTGTTGTCCATTAAAGACCCCCCTTGGAGCCTAGCTTTAATACAACATGATGGAAACAGTGCCCCCTAAAATTGAGTGATGCTGGTGCCCTGTCTTGATTCCTCAAGAACCTTTATTTCATGACACAAATTTCATATAATCTAAAAATTGAAACGTGAAGACCAGTGAGGTATTTTCATCATAGTTTCCTTTATGAAATCTGGCAAAATCTCACCATATCGACATGTATATGCTGGGACAAAAGTGCGACTGATAAAGAAGGATAGATTGGGAATAGGGGTGATAGGCAATTTATAAATCTAACAACAATCCATATTTAACACAAGAGACAGAAAAATATGCAAAGGACCGTGCTATTTTGCTATGTATTCTGTCTGTGTATATTTGGTAAGAATCTCAGATGTTGTAATTATTTCAGTCAGTTGTATCAAGTAGGGTGGTTGTAAGTGCTTTCAGGAGAGACCCACTTAATGGGTCTCTTTGTTCATGTGGCCAGTTTGCCACACAATAACTGCCATTCCTGGGCTGCGGACCAACTGTAGAGAACTTCCAAAACATTACTTCATCAGAGCCTCCCTGTAGCCCTACGAGGTAACTGTTATTATATCTCCATTTTATAAACAGAACAGTGGATTTCAAAAAGTTTCGTAACTTGTCAAAGGTCATACAACTTATTAGCGGTGCCAGAGGTCACGTGCAGCTCTGTCAGAATCCAGAAGGCCAGACTGCTTCCTTTTTACTCCGGCATTATATTTTCTTGAGCAAATATAGCCATAACTGCTTGTCTTCATCTGTTTGGGCTGCTTTAGTGATTTATCGTGGACTGGGTAGAAACAACAGAATTCATTTCTCACAGTTCTAGGGACTGGGAAGTCTAAGATCGAGTCACCGGCAGATTCAGTGTCTGCTGAGGGACTGTTGCCTGGTTCACGAATGGTGCCTTCTCACTCTGCCATCATGTGGTAGAAGGGGTGGCCTGCCCTGGGGCCTCTTTTATAAGGGTACTAATCCGAATCACGAGGTCTTTGTCCTCGTGACCGAATTACCTCCTGATACCACGACGTACTACCATCACCTAGGACCCTAAAACATGAATTTCTGGGGGATACAAACATTCAAATAAAGCACGGCTCCTTTCCTTGCAGTAGATAGTAGTAGTAGGAATAAAAATAATAAATAATAATAGCAAGACACATGGAGCTTACTACGTATCAGGAATGGCCCCGAGCACTTGATAAGTTATTAAATAATTTATTCCCAGGAAAGTCTCACAATGTACGGTTGATGACGAGTCCCACTTACAGGTGAGCGAACTAAAACAGGAAGAGTTTGAGTAACTTGCCCTAGGTCAGCCAGCTAGAAAGTGATAGAGCTGGAACTGAAAGTCAAACAATTGAGCTCCAAATCCCTGTGCAGTTACAGTTCACCATCATGTTAGAGTAACTTGTCATAGAAATAACTCACTCAAGGGAAAGCCACTGTCTTGTTCAGACAGCGTAAACAGTGTGTGAAGAGCTGACTCTCTAGGAGAGAAAAATGCTAGGGAGTCAAGGAATCTAACACCTGAAATCCTGGATTAGCACGGCCCAGTCGCCTAACACACTCTCTTTTAGGCAGGATCATAAAGCTCGGAGCAGCTACAGCCGCTGCGTTTCCTTGGAGCCGCCTGTGGAATACATGGCAGGCCTTGCAGGTGCAGGAGAAGAGGGTGGGCTCACAGCTATGAATCCCACGCCGAACAGGCAGCTAGTTTTCATCTTTCCACTTCTCACTTCTTAGTCATTGCTCTCCTTTTCAAAGAAGGAGAGTGAATTCTTTGGAATTCTTCGGAACCAGAGGGCTGTGAGTGTGCAATGTTTACGAATCTGCTGAGAGTGCTGGGGAATGAGGCTTCTCTTTTGCACATGAAGTCATATTTTAACCCAAACCAAAAGAAAAAAAAAAGAAAAATTATTTGAGAGTCTGTGGGGATCAGAGCTGGGTATTGTATTACAGAAATTTTCCATTTCAGACACAAACTACATACAGTAGTATGTGGGCCAAAAAAGGCCAAGAGAGACTCCAGGAGGGCTTGGAGAAATAACACGTCCTCCTTTAATCCTGAGGAGGGCGGCCAGGTTCTTGGAAGGGCTGGGTGGAAGGTCTGGATCAGACCATACTTAGGGGCCTGGGATTAGATTAGAATGATGATAATTCACAAGGCACAACTTTAGACAGCTCCCTAGGATGCCCTTGGGCCAGGTACTTAACCCCTCCGTGCCTCAGTTTCCAATATCTGAAAATGGGATAAACGCCTCAAAATGTTCCAGCATCACCTAGGAACTTTTAGGGTGTAAAGACGTTAGACATATTGGCTGTATAATAATTATATGGTAATGCTGGTTATATCATTAAATAATACATAGTTAACATTTATTTATACATGAGCTTTGTGTTAAAGCTTCCTAAACGCTGTCTTATTTAACTTCACAGCAGCCCTGTGAGATCCATTGTATTGTTCTTCCAATACTGCAGTTTAGAAAAGTAAGGGACTGACTTAAATTTATCACCGTAGTTAGTAGACGTGGATCTCAAATCTAAGTCTAGCCTGGCACCAGAACCCACGCAATGAACTGATAGCTAAGCCGCTTGCCTGGTTCTCGCTGAATGTGGCGGATGGGATTAGGGGGCATCTCTTGTTGATAAAATGTGTTCCCCTGACCCCTCATCCTCTCTTTTAGCAGTGCTCCTTTCAGGTTAACATAGAAGCACCTATTTTAAGGAAATGTCAGGCTGGGGGTAATTCCTCTGTCATTTCTTCTCATGTATACATATTAAATAAATTTGTATGCTTTTACTCCTATTAAAAAAAATGTTGGGCTGGTTTTCCAGGTAAACAAACTGGTGACTCTGACTCAATTCTGAAACTAGTATTGCCTAAAGCAATAGCTTATGGTGTGGCATCCATGAGCAGCATCACCTAGGAACTTTTAGAGATAAAAAATCCTCTTGCCCCACCCACATGTACTGAATCAGAAATTGTGGGTGTGCCGATCAGCAATCCTGTTTTAACAAGCCCTTGAGGTGATTTGAATGCGGCTAAAGTTTAAGAACCACTGGCCTCTGGGGGGTAAAGGAGAGAGTTAAATCAGGAATAGAGGT
Organism: Saguinus oedipus; assembly: GCA_031835075.1. NCBI lineage: Eukaryota > Metazoa > Chordata > Mammalia > Primates > Cebidae > Saguinus > Saguinus oedipus. Next base: position 95,735,160 of record CM063184.1, on the reverse strand, counting down.
CTAACTATGATTCTTAACAGCTGCCAGTGACTCATTCTCCCTAGTCATTCCCTTCTGAGTTTCTGTCCTTTTTAGGATGAAGGATCTGTTCACATCCCATCTTGTGTGATAAATTTCATCAACAGTGTCAGCTCCTTTCTGAATCAATGCCCTGTATGAGGAGACTCTGAGCTTTATACACTCCCGTGTGTGCCCATACCCACTTCTGCTTTTGGAACCACTTGCTCATTTCCCGGTGTAGATGATCAGCTTCAAATTACCTTCCTGCCAGAAGAAAAAACAGTGGACTAATACTGTAGTTCTAGGTGGAATGGGAGAATCACAAAGCTGGGATTCGTATCCAAATGTGCTTACTTCTAAAGGTTCCAGGCAGTGTTGTCAATGAGCCCGTGGCATCCTCTCTCCCCAACTTCTCACCTACAATTTAGCACAAAGGAGGAAACAACTAAAACTGAAAATGGAGAAAATTATTGCTTCAGTTTTTTAATCTAAGCCCTGACTCAAATTTTGCTTCTCAGCCTCACCACTCCCACGTGTCTCTGGGGGAGGACAAAAGCTGTATGCACATAGCAGAAGCAAAAAAACAGAAAACGTTTCTGCCTTCTAGTTCATTCCCCAGAGGCCAGTGTAAGATGAGTCCCGTGGTCCGACACAAATCTGCGTTTTAATAACCATGTAAACATAACTTTCAATAAATGTACTCCAACTTTGCTGGTTTGTTACAAAAGCCTTGTTTATTATCTGAAGTGCTGCTTTTCCTAATTGAAAAATAGTAAAAAAATTTTATTCAGCTTTGGCAGAAAATGGGAGCTATGGTTATTGATGCGACCTGTATTTAGCATCTGTGGAATACGACAATTTCTTTTATCTCAACAAAAATGCATTGACATTAAGTTCTGGTTTGAGGGGTCTTTGGATTCCATCTTACAGCTCCATGGAAGGTAAAATAGGAATTCTAAAACTGTAAACATGGTTTCTGCTGATGGACGATGTTTGTGAATTTCAGGAGAGTTTTGCTCACCGCTTCGTGTTGCTCTCATATCAGTCTATTTTAATTCACTGCAGATACACTGAAAGAATATCAGTCACAGACATGGGTTAGTCACATGCATATGAAGCAAGCTGTATTATGTGCCTTAAACCTGAGCTGGTGGAAGTGGAGGTTGCCTGGCAAGTCTCCCCTGAAATGCTTTTGTACAAGTGTTGTCGCTACAGCCTGAATCCAGTACAGAAGCATGAAGACACAGAGATTTTATACAGCTTTCTCTATTTGAAAGACACACTTCGATCTCTACCCTTAAAGCCCCTTGTCTTACAAGCCCCATATTGTTGCTGTTACGAACCAACAATATTCCTAACAAACCCTTGATAATCACTCAATTATAGCCGATTAATTAAGAATAAAAAATTGGGAGAGAAACTCAAATACAAAATCTCACTTTATCTGTTATAACCTGTGCTCCCTCAAATTACTTAATCTGAGATTTATTTGCTCACTTATAAATTGGGGATAAAAATTTTCACCTCATAGGGTTACATGATGACTGATTTGGATAATGTCCAATTACCTGGCATTTAGTAAGTGTTATATTATTTTGCTATCTGAAACCATTTGGTACAAAGAGTAACTTTACATGCTAAACATAAATTCTCCACTATGCATGCATGCACACTCACACATGGGATATTCACACACATACATATGTGTGTATATATATTCATGTAAATATATATAAAATCTCAATGTTGTGTCTAAATGTTGGTGTCTCCCCTAAATTCGTAAGTTGAAATCTAATCACCAATATGATAGCATTAGGAGAAGGAGCCTTTGGGTAAGGATGAATTCTTACGAATAGGATTGGCACCCTTACAAAAAGAGACCTCAGAGAGCTATTTGCCATTCTACCATGTGGGGACACAGAGAGAAGGCACCATCTATGAACCAGAAAGTGGATCCCCACTCGACGCCAAATCTGCTGCTGTCTTAATTACGGCCTTTTCAGCCTCCAGAATGGTGAGAACTGAATTTCTGTTGTTAACAAGCTACCTAGTTTATGGTATTTTGTTACAGCAGCCTGAGTGGACTAAGACAATCATTGAACAAAGATACGTCACTAGGATATTTATGTACATATCCAATCAGCTCTGAAGAGCAGTCATTTTTCTCTTTTCTTTCTCAAAATACTGCAGTAAACCCTACTGACTGACTCCTGGCTTCCAGGATGATGCTCAGAGGCTAAAGGTGGCCTGGACCCCACATTGATGGGACCTATTAGCAAAATATAGCTTGTTGCCTCTGTCTGTGCAGCATCTAGTAGATTATAAAACCATCTTCATGGATTTACTGTGGTTGTTGACCCTCCCCTCCCATGGCTTCAATCCTATGAAAAACACCAAGCGATGGGTTCTTCAAGCTGTACTCACAGCAGAATAGACGCATTTGAAATATTTTTGTTAGAAAATCATCAAATGAAAACTTGATGTTTCTAGTGAACTCTGATTCTGATATTTAAACTATGTGTACTAAACATGTCGAGTAATAAAATATTAACGACAAAGCATTATTTCTATTTAAGTTTTATAAATCAACTTGTTCTTAAGCTGCTTTGCAAATTTCATTAAAAAAGTAGAGAGCCTATGAGAAAAGAGAATGATAGAATTTTAGAATTTAGTAGGCTATGAGTACAGGCATTCCTGTCTTAAAATGTACACACACACACACACACACACACACGCACATGCACACACATTTAGAAACTCCCACTGACTAGAAAAATGTGAAGAGAAGCGTTAAGAACCAGAGCTCTGATGATGGGGGATGGTGAAAAAATGCATGAAGTCATTTGCTCCGCCCTGCCACATTGAGACTATCCCCCATATGCTAGTTTATGTTTCTGTGGTATGCTCAGGGCTCGAGTTGGTTTTGAGCAATTTTCTTCAGGGTGTTTGAAGCCAGTTTAAAATTATTTTGTGAGCTATTCATTCTATCACATGCCTTAGCAAAATCTACCACAATCTAATAAGCGTCTGAATAGGTTCTCTGAGATGCAGCTCAGAGTCTCCTTTTCTTGAATTTGAACTTTCTAGTTCACTGCAGCAAAATCTCTTTACCTCCTTAGGATTTAAATTTTTCCTGGGCACGGAGAGGTTTGACTCAGTCTTGCTACACAATCCACAACTGACCAAGATTAACGGGCTGTGTTTCCAAGCAGAGGTTTTACAAAATGAGTAGAATATAGGTGGTAATAAGTAATAAATAGGTCATCAAATGCTTGAAAGTTACGGCTTGTTTTGTTCTTTGCATCACTTTTATGGAGTCACTAAAAGATATTTCTTGAGTGTTCACTCTGTGAAAGACATTGGGCCATAGCTCACTGGCCTGGGCTCCTGTGCAAATATTCTTCCTCTCTGCTGGAGTCCCTGCTGGTTACTATCTGTCCACACACAAACACACACACACACACATGCAGACACATGCAGACACACACACATCATTGTCTCATCTGCTTTTTTTTTTTTTTACATTTGGTATTTGTTTAATGTTTTATTGCTGAGATCACAGATTGGCTTATAGAACAATTTTCCCCAAACTTCCAGATGAAAATGATTACCTGCAGCAGTTAAAAAATACAGTCTGGGCCAGGCACAGTGGCTCACGCCTGTAATCCTAGCACTTTGGGAGGCTGAGGTGGCCGGATCACGAGGTCAAGAGATCGAGACCATCCTGGCCAACACGGTGAAACTCCGCTCTACTAAAAATACAAAACAATTAGCTGGGTGTGGTGGCATGCTCCTGTGGTCCCAGCTACTCGGGAAGCTGAGGCAGAAGAATTGCTTGAACCTAGGAGGTGGAGGTTGCAGTAAGCTGAGATCGCGCCACTGCACTCCAGCCTGGTGACAGAGCAAGACTCCATCTCAAAAAAAAAAAAAAAAAAAAAAAATACAGTTTGGGGGCTCTTTCTCTGGCATATATAGTTCAATAGGGCAGAAAAAAACAGAGAATTTTTTTTTTTGAGACAGAGTCTCACACTCTGTCACCTAGGCTGGAGTGCAGTGGTGCAATCTCGGCTCACTGCAACCTACGCCTCACAGGTTCAAGTGATTCTTGTGCCTCAGCCTCCTGAATAGCTGGGATTACAGGCACGTACCACCATGTCCAGCTGATTTTTGTATTTTTAGTGGAGACAAGGTTTTACCATGTTGCCCAGGCTGATCTCGAACTCCTGGCCTCAAGAGATCTGCCCACCTTGGCCTCCCAAAGGCTTGTGATTACAGAGGTAAGCCATTGTACCCAGGCCCTGGGCAATTTTATCTTTAGATTTCTCCTAAGAGTCTTTTCAACAGGTAAGTTTAGGAAATATTGTAGTAGAAGATGATCTCTCAAATTACTTCCAACTCATACACACACTTCAGACCGATCTTTAAGGTCTTGATTGAGAAAGTAATCAACCTTCTTCTTGCACCTCCGGCCCTGAAATGTTCTCACTTCCTGAACTTCCATTGCAGCCGTGTGTATGTTTCAGCAGTTATTCATGAACTGACTTGCAGAATTTCTTCGGTGACCCAGGCTTTTATTGAAATCTTTAATTTTACTTCATGTTTTGAACTTTGAAATCTTGCCTACTCAGACTCTGGTAGACTTCTCAAGAGAAGGGGCAATGTTGTATATTTCTTTATAAATTTCTTCATTTGTGTTCGCACAATGCTTTGCATTTCAAGGAATGAATGAGGTTTTATTTCTAGTTTAATTTTCTTTTTAAATAGGAATATCCTACTGCATGGATGAAGAACGTATCATTTCATTCCATACGCTAGTAGGCACAGGGTTTGGGAACCCTTGTTATATCCTAGCTGGTGCAGCTGCTGGGTACTCATATAACCCCTTAATCCTTTGTAAAAACTTAATGGGACAGCTGCCTTGATAACAGGCACTTTCAGTGACTGCCTCTGTTGAGGAAAATAATACGCTATTGTAGTAAGTATCACAGATCAATGATATTTCTCTGCAAGGAAACGTCTAATGGACAGGAGTTCCCCAAATGGGACTCATGCTACATACCAGAAAAAAATTACCTTCCACATCTACCATGAGAGGGAAGTGCGTTCTATGAATTTAGCAACTGTTGGCATCATTGTTATATTCATGGTTTAATTAGACTGTTGCAATGTAGTACAACCGTTCCTTAAAGGACTTTTAACAAGGATACTATTGTTAAAGAAAAAAAGCTCTTTCATTTGAGCCATTAAAATTACAAGGGGGAAAATGAAAAAGTAATGCTGGCAGCTTATTTTTGAGTTCAGCTGTGATTTCTCCAGCCTAATCACCAAGAAGTTCCTGCAAGGCAATTCTTGTTTATATAGTAGTTTGATCTAGATTCTTGTAAAATTAAACATAGGTTGGCAAATTAGAGTTACCACCACCCCCCTCCAGGACACCGTAAACGTAAAGGAGACTAAAACAAACATGAGAAACATTATTGTAACAGGGTGGTGAAAAGTCAGATCCAAAAAAACATAAAAATCTTGCTTACAAATATAATTTAGTGCAAACAGTATCAGCCAACAGTTGATATTTTTGACTTATACTTACATCATCTTTCATATGCTACTAAAATGCATGTCTTTGTTTCCTCACAGATTTTTTTTTTTTCGGTACCAATTTACCAGAGACATTTATTTAGCTCTTGAGTTAAGCAATTCGGTGATTTTTGCACTATCATAGTTTAAGAACTCTTTCAAGAATTCATGAAATAAGCATCTTATGTTGTTGGTGCTTACTTACATTGGAACACTCAGTCTCTGAACTTATCCTCAAAATGGATTTTTGTTTTATTTTTTATTTTTATTCTTCTTATTTTTTTAGCCTTCTTGTTCTGGAAGGAATTTTGTTTTTCAATGAAAAAGGATCATAGGTAATGTGGAACTTATGTCCCAGTAGAATTTAACAGGAAGGACTCCACCTCATCTGTGTTTATTCAGAAGTACACATAACAAGACTAAACATGTAAATGAGAAACTCATGTTTAGAGTACGACTTGGAAATAAGCAAAAAATATATATTATACAGATATAACTAATGTAGCAAAAGTATCCTGACTTGGAAACTGCTGAATTATTTAACAAGAAAAAAGAGGTGATGGCCTGACATGGTGGCTCACACCTGTAATCCCAGCACTTTGGGAGGCTGAGGCGGGTGGATCACCTGATGTCAGGAATTTGTGACCAGCCTGACCAACATGGTGAAGCCCTGTCTCTACTAAAAATACAAAAATTAGCCAGGTGTGGTGGTGTGCGCCTGTAATCACAGCTATGAGGGAGGCTGAAGCAGGAGAATCACTTGAACCCAGGAGATGAAGTCTGCAGTGAGTTGAGATCTCGCCATTGATCCCAGCCTGGGCAATAAGTGTCTCGAATGGAAAAGACGTGGCAATAAAGAGGGACATGAGTGGGCTACTCTGGTCGGGCCTCCCAGGGTCACCAAGTGAGACAGACTTTTGACAAGTTTGCCTGCTCTGCCCTCGTATTTCAGGAAATACTAATAAAGCAGCCCAAGCCTAAAGGGTTAGATGCTTCCTTCCCCAGTTCCCCGGAAGCTCAGGCCACTAGGTGTGTCTGGCTAGGATTTGAGTCTTCACTGAACAATGCAAATTTCCAGTGAGCCTTTAGAGACTAAGGTTGGTGCCTCTGATGAAGGAAAGAGTCAGGTGTGGCTGGTGAAACCATAGCTAGAGTTTGTGGTGATAATGGCAATGGCAGCCTCTTAAACAGACTTCACATGCCATCTTGGGTCCATTTTGCTTTCTGTGTTTTGTTTCCATACACCAGGCGTCATTCACTAGCCTTCTTAGCCTCTTATAAACGATTTGACCTCCTTGCAATAAATTTTGTTTTCTGCTTACAGCTGAAGTTAGTCTGTCAGTGGAACCACGAACCCCTGAGTAGTGTATCAAAAGAGCTTGGTTAATCTCAGCTCTGTAGGACCAGAAACTCCAGTGCATCCATGTGCCCACAGGGAATCAGGCTCGTTACCACATCTCACAGGAGAGTGAAGTTGGGATCATTAGTGTTGTTTAGTTAAACTCTTTCTCACTCCAAATAAGATTTGAGATTACTTATACAGAAAGACACAACCCAACAGGATAAAAGAATAAGAGAGAGAATGGGAGGAAGTAAAAATGAGGGTATTCATGTATGAGTCAGATTACAAAACACTGCTTTATGATGAGAAGTGGAACTTGTAGGCAATCACACAGCTCACTGTACCCTCCTGTTCCCTTCCCTGCGGGAGAGGCTTCTTGGGAAACACAGTCAGAGGCTACTGGGGTTTGGGAGTTGGGGGAAGAATAATGAATATGAGTCTAAGTCAAGGAAGCTGGGCCAACTTCACGAGCAAGCCACTAAATCAGTCTTTGGACTCCTTTGTCCTGGTATTGCTGCAGTTAATGAGTTTCTGCTTTTGGCTCTGTAGTGTCCTTTAAATCCTTTCTTTTACATGAAAGTCCCTTCTCCTACAAATATTTTTGTAATATATTTGGAAGAAATAATACCTTAAAGCATTTGCTTTAGCAAGGTGTTGCCCAAATTTCAGTCATTCTTGTGCTGTCTTCGCAATGTTGCCTTAGTCACCTACTCCCTATTCCATTATGTATTTTTAATACCTAAATACATCTAATACTTTCCTTCTAAATAATATTCGCAGCTATAGAAGCTTACTGTGCTACATATTTTTAATACTCATGAATAAATCTATAATATTAAAATGATTATAAATCCTCTTGTATTCTGCTGAAAATTTATCAAGTGAACTAGAATTTCATCCTTGTTCAAAATATTTCGCACGGAAGTTTAAATTTTGGTCTTTACTACCAGATAAGGTCTATGTTCTTCTGTAAGTCTTGATTTATAGTTTGGCTGGGTATAGAATTCTAGGTGGAAATGTTCCCTAACTTTGAAGGCATTTCTCCAGTGTCTTCTAGGATCATATGGTGATGATGAGACATGAGAACCAGTTAATTTGCATTTTTGTAGGTTACTTTATTCTACTCTCTGAAATAAATGTTCTTTTAGTCTTCAAAATTCTAAAATACCACAAAGTTGCCTACGTATTTGTTTTCCTTTTTTAGAATTAAAAAAGATTTTTTTAGAGACAGGATCTCACTCTGTCACCAGAGTGTAGTGGTAAGATCATAGTTCACTGTAAACTTGAACTCCTGAAAGAACGGAAGTGATCTTCCCTTCTCAGCCTCTCAAGTAGCTAGGCCTACATATGCAGACCACCACACCCAGCTAATTTTAAAAATGTTTTGTAGAGGTGGGGTCTTGCTGTGTTGCCCAGGTTGATCTTAAATCCTTGGCCTCAAGCGATCCTCTGGACTTGGCCTCCCAAAGTACTGGGATTACAGGTGTAAGCCACTGTACCCAGGTGGCCTGTTTCACTTTTTGATTCATTGTGCTGGACATGAACCCTATTCATGTAAGATTTGTATCTTTTGAGCCCTAGGATTCTACTTTTTGATAATTTATTCCCTTTAGTTTTCTATTCTATTTATGAAATACCTCTCAGTTACATATTGGACTTCCAGGATCAGGGCTCAGCATTTGGAACCTATATCAGAGTTGATCCGGGAAATAACAGTGTTTCTGTGTTCTCAGTAGGAAGTGTCTTAACACAAGGAATAGCATTGGAAGGGCTGGAGGAGTAAAGGTTTCTTGAATTGTCACTGACTCGCTCAGTCCACAGCCCCAAAGTTCTTGATTCTAGATGCTCAATGTTAAGCTGCTTCAAACCTCACATCCAACTTTTGCTCATGCATCTGTCTGAAACTGCCTTTAGAGAATTATGGTCTCGTATTTTCTATTTAATACCTTCCCAGTCACTGATACTGGCTGGAGGCTGTAATCTGAACCCATGTGGGGCAAGCACTCTGAAAAATGTAGTTCCTGCTTCTTTATGATGTAGAGATGCTCTTAGGGGTTTGGAGGTGCCCAGGTGACAGGGACAATTCAGCACAAGGCTACACTGGCCATGTGCATCCCCCAGGTACTAGCCACGTGGCCTGGGGCAAATTTCTTTCTTTTCTTTTCTTTTCTTTTTTTTTTTTAAGATGTGGTCTTGCTCTGTTGCCCAGGCTGGAGGGCAATGGTATGAACATAGCTCACTGCAGCCTCAAACTCCTGGGCTCAAACAACTCTCCAGCCTTATCCTCCTGAGTAGCTGGGACTACTGGTGTGTGACATTATGCCCAGCTAATTAAAAAACAATTCTAGAGATGGTATGCCAGTTTTCTCCAGTTGATCTCAAACTTCTGGCCTCAAGTAATCCTCCCACCTTAGCCTTCCAAAGTGCTGGGATTACATATGTGAGCCACCACACCTGGTCTTTTTAATTTTTTAATGCTTCAACCTCTCCAACTATTAAGGGAGAATAATATCATTATTCTTATATAGGGTTGCTGGTAAGACTGACTGAAATAAGACATGCAATGAATATAATTCAGTTTCTGGAAAACATTCTAGTCCTTTTGCTATAGGTTTGTGATCTTAATTTTAACCATTATTATTTAATATCTGTTTTTTTCACATTTCTACCTATATCACTTTGCTCTAAATTTCAAAAAGCTCAACATAATTTTTCAGTCTATTAATTTTTATGACTAATACTTGTAATCACTAAAAGAACTTTCTTATTTAGATTTTTAAATAGTATCTTCAATGCTTTACAGATGCAATTATTTTGGCTCTGAGTCTTGTTCTTCTATCTATCTGTTTTCTGTCTTCCAGCAATTTATTGATAGCCCTCTCTTTCTTCTCTGTTGTAAACTTAACTCTTTTGGTTTTAAATTTATTTTAATAAGGTCTTGGGAGGATCAAAATCCATGGAGCTAGTTTACCATCTTGCACAGAAACGGACAGTGCTATTTTTATCTTAATTTTCCTCATTTGGCAGGATTGAATCCACAGGCTGTCACTAAGAGTAGTTCGCAGTTATTCTGCCCTTACCGTGTGTCAAGAGCCTTTCATTCATCCTCTCATCTAGTTCACTTCGATGTTAAGACACAGGTACTTGTGTTATCCTGCTTTCTTTAAGATGAGATTAGTGAGGCTTGCGGAGGTCAAATGACTTGCCCAAGTTCACACAGCTAGTGATGAGTAGAGCTAAAATTTAAACACAGATCTAACAGCCGCTGAGCTACTAATGGCAGCTCTGAGCTATGCTGCAACGTGGATCTCCTCATTTTAAATGGCTGCATTGCACTGTGTATATTTGTGTTTCTATCTAAGCCCTCTCTGACGAACACTTAAGCTGTTTTAAAATTTGCTGTTATAAACAAACTTTACGTAAATATTTAAGTACTGTGGGAAACTTTTTACGCACTGTGCTATTATTTGTTTCCAAAAATAAGTCCGGGAAGTGGATTCTGATCAATCAAAAGTTATCTGTGTTAAAACATTTTAAAATATGTTTTGACAAACTGCCCTTAAAAAAGCAGTTGTCGCGACTGATACTTCCACAAGCAACAATGTGTGGAAGGGCCTGCTCCACACATGCTCACATCTGATATTACTCAGTTATTGCCAATCTCATAAAAACGAAATGCTATGTTACTGTTTCAGTTTGCCTTGATTTCATTGTGAGTGTGGCTGAACATCTCTTCATATCATTATAGATCATAAACCTTTCTTCTTGTGGGAGTTGCCAGTTCATTTTCTGCCCAGATTTTTACTGCGCTATCGCCTCAGTAAGGATTTATAAGTACTCTTTAGGAACAGTAACCTTTTGCCTATTATTTATGTTTCAAATGTACTTTCTTAGTTCATTGTTTCTAATTTTTCTTGTGTCTAAGCATTTGCAAAATAAGTTTTAAATATTTAGGTAGCCAAATCTATCCTAATTAAGTTTTATAGCTATTTTTTCTTTCAGTGGATGAAAAAATGAAACCAACATTAAAATTGGTCCATTGAGAGTGTAATTTGTGATCTGAGTTTCTAAAAGAATCAGAAAATTCAACAATCTGTTAGCCCTACCTCAGGAAACAGGCAAATTGTTTAAAATGATGGAAGTTTTCACTTACAGGCTAAATGTTTACCTAAAGTAACTTAAGAAGGATTTATAGCCAGGCTAGGTTGGGAGCTCCTAAGCTCACCCTTCTGACTTATATTCTGCTTATAATGTGTAGTAACAAAGTCAGAGTTGGATTTGGATGCTAACGTAGGTTGTTGGGATGCGGGCTGGGTCAGTCATGTTTATTCTTTAACCTTGAGCTTCCTCCCTCGTGCCAGTTGCTGACATCAGAAGACCTCACTGCTACTTCTCCAGGTATTTCCTTTGTTCACTATTCCTGTTTAAAGTTGCTCCCGGGAAAAATGAAGTTCAATTCATAACTGAGTAGAAATCAGATTTATAACAAGCTCGTCCACCAGCCAAAAGTCTCTAGGGTTTGGGAGAGTGTGTGAGCCCCTGGACTGCACAGGATGTTTCTAAATTAAGTCTCCAGTCCAAAGGATATGAATTAGCCAGACACCGTGACTCAGAGCAAAGTTCACAAGTTCGAATTCTTCTTTTTCCTGCCTTTTAGTTAGAAGAATCTCTCCAGACTACCCTCTTATCCTCTTTCTCCAGGGATCAAAACTTCCATAGCCGGCCGGGCGCGGTGGCACACGCCTGTAATCCCAGCACTTTGGGAGGCCGAGGCGGGTGGATCACGAGGTCAAAAGATCGAGACCATCCTGGTCAACATGGTGAAACCCCGTCTCTACTAAAAATACAAAAAATCAGCTGGGCATGGTGGCGCGTGCCTGTAATCCCAGCTACTCGGGAGGCTGAGGCAGGAGAATTGCCTGAACCCAGGAGGCGGAGGTTGCGGTGAGCCGAGATCGCGCCATTGCACTCCAGCCTGGGTAAGGAGCGAAACTCCGTCTCAAAAAAACAAAAACAAAAACAGCAAAAAAAACAAAAAAACAACAACTTCCGTATCCATGGCTACCACAACTGTTTCTACTCTTGTACTTTTACCTTCTTAGGATATTCAGACAAATTCCCACAAGGAAGTAACGTTTTCTTCATAACCTGGATTTTTAGAAAGGAAGAATGTGAATCCAAATTTTTTTTTTCTTGAAAATACCACTTGGACCCCAACTCCTCTGATAGTTGGGGAGCATCCATCTGAAACCTTTCTGCTTTGTGTTCAGTTATTACTGCATATGATCCTGTGCTGGCTCCTTTCTTGGTTCATTTTCTCTCTGAGATGTTGGTCTTCCATTGGGCAGAACTGTGAACTACTCACCTCTGAATCTATATCCCTTAGCGAGGTGTCAAATGTGTTAGGCACTCTGTAAATATTTTCTTATTGGATATAAGTTAGAAACATGGAAAATATTTGATTCTAACATGCTATTATGACTTTGGCCTGGGGGAAGTGAGAGTAAATAGCTTTTGATATAAATGCATGTGAAGGATAGTAGTATCTCAGCGTTTTATCAGATACTGCTTAAAAGAGAAAATATGGTGACCCTCAACCAGTCCCTTTAGGGGAACAGCCAAATATTAAGCCAAACCAGACATGCGTAGAGTATGTGTCTGCAGGACAGGAGAATAAGTACATTTGGGGAGTAGGCTAAGCATACAATCTAACCAAATGATGTGCAGGCTGCTCTATCCAGTGAGGAGTTTTCCTGAATTTTATTGGTTAATCTTACCCATAATGTCATCTAAAAGAAGATGCCTTGGTAGTGGATATAAAATTCAGCATGCTAAGAGTTACTTGAAGACATCTGAAGGTCAGTATAATTAACTAACCCTGAGATTCGTTTAGACATCACAAAAGAATTTTTTACATGCCGAAGGATCTTGTAGTGTGCCTTTTCTAAAAGTGATCAAAATGTGTTGTAGCAATTTTGGAGAAAATAATATGCTATCAATAGAAATCTTTTGTGCTAATTAATTCCAGAAATTAAACAAGTATTTAGGGTTTGTGTAACCAACACCCAGAAATAGTCCAGACAAAGGATTTTTTTTTGTTGCAAAATTGATTTAATGCCCTTCTCATATTAAAATTCTTTCCATGTAACACACACACACACACACACACACACACACACACACACACAAATTATTTTAGTTTCATCTCAATCACAGGAAGACACTTGGTGCTCACAAATGCCTGAAGATTTATGGCATGAAAGTCTCCTCTGTTCAAAATGCTCCCTCCCTCCCTTTCGGCCTAGTGAGCAGTGAAGCATGGGATTATCAGAAACAGTCCTGCGTCTTCTGGAAAGCCTCCGCTGGCTAAGCTCCCTCTTCTCTTTTTCACTGTGGGGCAGGTGCTCGGGCACAGATGGGAGACCCGTGGACTCTGGCTCCCTTGACTCTCAGTGGGCTGAGGGAGGGCTGTGGGTAGCTGCATGAGATGACTTTTTGAAAGTAGGAAAACAGAGTTCCGTTTTACCTCATGCTCTGAAACGTTTTCTCCTGCTAGAGAGCTGGCAGTGCTAGAGAATCCAGTCTGACAATGGGAATTCAGTTCAATTCAAGAAGCAGTGGTGCCCACTGACTGGAGAACTGGTAAAGGTGCCAGCTGGTACTTGGTCATGGGCATTAGGACTGTGAGAGATGGTCTCCATGTTCCAGCACCTTGTCTAAATTCTCTTCTTTTCATCATTATTGTTATTTCTTTGCTTTTGTTTGTAGCTTTATTCCCCCCTCTCCTGTTCCCACTGTTTTTTTTTCTTTTTAACTTGATGGGCACAAATCGAGGCCTGTATTTGAGTGAAGTTGACATTGATGATGGTTGTTGAATCATGGGCTGTTCCAATTCCCTGACTTCTTTAAGAGATACTATACTAATCATAAGCCTGTCCTCTTCCTATCCTACCATAATTGCATGTATATGGGGACAAGCCAAGGGCAACTTTTGGTGATTGTTACTTTTGTGGCTTCTAAGAAAGTGAGCGTAGTTAATATGGTAGTGACAGTCAACTAAGATGATACATTGTGTTACTTCTTGTCATCCCTCTTCCCAAGAAACCACCTAAGAAGAAGTTAGTTAGATACTAGGAATAGAGTAGAAACAGAAGTGGGTATACCCAGTAAGATTTTTATTGAGTACAACACAAAGTCACCTGAAGACTCTGCCAAGAAACCAGTCTGTTCTTACGGAATTTATGGCATCGTCTGTCCCCTTCATATACCTCTGGAAAATTACCAGATATCCCTTGGGGATGATAATTAATGCGCTCTCCCTCTCTCTCTCCCCCACTCCATATTTAACAAGGACAATAATAGGCAGCAAAGCGACACAGCCTCTAAATGCGACTGAGACGTAAAACCATTGATACCCAATTTCTTTCAGCGTGTTTCTATTTGACCAGAGGTTCTTTGCCATCACTTGTGATTGTGGTTCTTCAGGGTCTTAGCGCTCCCTAGACATGGGTTGGGGTGATAAAGTAAACCAGCGTGAGGCATGACAACACCACACTTCACTTACAGAAATGTCTAGCTATTCCTTGCTGTTTGGCGCAGTTAGTAGGTTTCTTTGAGTTGTACTGCCCGGGCTGCCTTCGCTCATTGTCATAGTGAGCAAGCATTATTCTTTCCTTTTTATGTGGAGAAGAGCAAAAAGAAGTAAAATAACCTCAGTAAAAAAAAATTTTTTAATGCTTGAAATAGAATGTCATGATTCTGCTAGTCATCTTGAGGACCATTCATTTCTGTAGATATTAACAGGGAAACCAGGCTTCCTCTTTAAAAAAAACTGCCTTTTCAGTTCAGGGCCTCAAGGATGCAGTCTCCCTTCCTTGATATGCCCTGTCTTCATTACAAATAGCCTTTCATGAAGCTCACAAGAAGGGACATGAGCACAGGCACACAGTTAGCAACATCCTGGGTGAGTAACCCTGGGCAGGGTGCCTGGGGTGCCTCAGGGAGAGACAGGCAGACAGGGGTGACCTCAGGATCCAGAGCAGAGTTAAAGCTCTTCTGCAGCCTGTGACCATTGTGTTTTCTTAACTTCAGAAGAGGTGTGGATCCCTCCCTCACTCTCTGCCTTGTGTTTATAATGTCATCTGCTCCTCCTCCTCGAAACACGCACAGTTCCATCTGACTCACTGCCGCGTTTCTGTAACCTTGGGCAAGTCTGTCACCTTTGAGGGCTTCTGTGTGTATATAAAGAGAGAATGATCGTCATGACTGCCTGCTTGCTGGAACTTGCATTAGCGGCACACAGGCATGGCAAAGCTGAGTGCTGGACGAGAGAACTCAGATGTGGTTCCCTGCACTTTCCTAGCCAAGTGGGCTTCTTCTCTAGTAAAGATCAATGCCTGGACTCACCAATTTATAACATCTTCACGGTGGCATAGCTGGGATCTCCTCAGCAGTCTTTTCATTCTCCCTATTTACCAAAGAGATAGGAATGATCTCCCTAGAGAAATTAAAATTTTTTCTGTGTTTTCCTTAAAGAACTTTTTGAAGTAAACTATTCTAGTTTTTCATAGAACACAGAGTATCACAACTAGAGAAGACATTAGAGACGTTATACTCTCAATCTCCTGCCTCCATTCTGAAAATGAGAAACTGAGGCCAAGAGAGCTGAAGTGACTTGCCCAGAACTGCCTCGTCAGTGTGTGTAGTGGCAGAATCAAACACAAGCACGGTCTCCTACGTGC
The DNA here is from genome assembly GCA_031835075.1 of Saguinus oedipus. Classification (NCBI taxonomy): domain Eukaryota; kingdom Metazoa; phylum Chordata; class Mammalia; order Primates; family Cebidae; genus Saguinus; species Saguinus oedipus. The sequence goes on along the minus strand of CM063184.1, from coordinate 95,719,500 downwards.
TGTTCCATTCTGCTGGAGGTTGGCAGAGGAGCAAGTAGACCCTCCGTGCCCTATTCCCTCTACAGCAATGTTTAACACTTCTGATTCTTCCTTTAGTTTCCCTAGCAATTCCAGCTTTCTTTTTATAAATCAATTTCTTGATTAAATTCCCAGTTATTACCAATTTAGTATCCCCAACAAATATTTACTGAAAACCCATTCTCTTTTTGGTAGTGAATAATGATTAAAAGTGCAGATACACACACAGGCACTCACACATACATGCACAGACACAAATATAGAGGACTCTAAAGCAGCTGTGGTGTGGCCTACTGGATAAATTTAAAACCTCCTCATCTCTCATGAGTGGTAAGATTATTTAATCCTATATCAAAAACAGTGTCTAACACACTCCTGGTAAAGAGTAGATGACTGTTGCTGAACTGAGTGGATAACCCATCAATAAATGTTTGTGGTTATTCATCGTGAGGACACAAAGGAGTACAGACGTGAAACTGAGCCGCCACCAAGATGTCTAAAATGGGTATAAAGCCACAGAGAGAGACCACAGTGAGGTCAGGCCTAGGATGCCTCTGTTGGGCTGTTTTATGTGTAATTTGTTGGACTACAGTTTATCAACACAGCTGTATTCTATAACAGTACTCTTCTTGTGGAAAATGGAGAATTTTCATTTTGCAAAGAAAAGCAAAATGAGATAAATTTGGGTAGAGAACAGTTACGTTCCAGGAAGTCTAGCCATTAGCTCTTCCTGTGATTAGGATTCCTTTCTAGGAAGCAGAGCTACATTTTGTGGGATACATGTGTTTGCAATTGAAGGTACATATCCTTGGAATTTGTAGGGGTGCTGGCTTTCTTCGGGTCATAGAGAGAAGCCTGCCACCTCCCAATTCACTGCAACATCTTCTGGCTGACCTCTCCTGGGTTTTCTTTTCTCTTGAAATGAAAACTACGAACCACACCTTTTCAGCTGTTTACCTTGTGAAATCTAATGAGGTCACCACAAAGTAGGCCCCATGGATGAAAGCCGTCATTCCACAGAAATACACATGAGCTCCAGCCAAATGCACTATATAAGGCTTATCTTGAGAAATGAATCCTTGAAAACATCAGCCCAGTGATGACAAAAAAGAATTCTGCCTAGAGTTCTCTGCAGGATGTATTTTTGATATTATTTTGGCTTTTGAAAAACAACAACAAAAAAAGACTTTGTGGGGGTTACCTCAGTGCACAGTGAAATCGCACATTCAAACTGTTTGAATCCTGTCCTCCAAATACAGAGGTCTTATGTGAAAACAATCTCATTTTCATTTTACTTTCTGGGAACCCCTCCAAGGCATAGTGAACTGCCAGCATTTTGTGACCTTCAGTTCCTTTACTGCTGTCATGGGAAATTTGACCTTGGAACTGTAGAGAGGAGGGGGACAAGTTTTGGGTGGGTCAGGGGCAGAAGTTTCATTCGCTCTGCTTGCTCATTGCCAAAAACTATGGGTTCTCCTGCACCAAGATCCTTAGAACCTCAGGTCACAGAAATGTATGATGAGGATACACATTAACAGCAAAGCAAGGGTGGGGACAACAACACCGTGGCATGGGATGGAGACTCAGCCAGCCAGCCAGGGGCAATTCCCAGTGAAGCCTCAGGGATAAGAAAACACTTGATCCCTTCCAGAGGCAGGGCTCCCTGACCCTTCAGAACATCTTAGGACTGAAATGGAATTCCTAGGGCATAAGGTTTCCTCCAGTAACTCTAGCTGGTTTCTGTAGGGTTGAAACTACAATAATGGATTCTCACTTTGTAGAAGGACTTCCTTAGGTTCCTTACCATTTGGCAACTGTTTGCCTCATGAGATGTCATCTGACTACAGGGTTAGAGAGGGCTTGTGCATCTCCAGATAGCGTGGGTCCTCGAGCCTCCACTCATGTATACTGTTCTCCAGGCACACAACAGATTAGAGGACAGTGGTGGCTTCTCCTTCTCCTAGCATGAACCCCTTCGATATCTTATTTTGCTCATGGGCATATGGGCTTGAAGGATTTTTTGCCTTTAAGGCAGATTTTATTAAGTAACAATTAGTGTCTTTATTTTCATTACTCTATGAAAATCTAATTAGAATAACAGCATTACCACACTGACCTGATAGAATTCTAGCCCAAAGCAAAGCCATCAATATTTGAGTGGGTCTCTGCAGCCTGAGAACAGGCTGTGTAGTCATTCGGCATTTCTAATTTCTGAAAATTTAAATAAAAAGCTTGTAGGCTCCTTTCCTACCACTTGTAAGACTTAGGAATCCAGGGAACTGCATGAGTATTTGATATAAAAAAGAAAAAAGAATTTGGAGTCCCAAGACCTAAGGGACCTAAGTTGAGTGAGATGGAGAAGGTTATTCACCTGTATTGAGTCTCAGGTTTCTTATCTGAAAGGGTATCATCTGAACACAGTACTCAGCTTACAGGGCTGTGGTGAAGATTAAATAAAACTATTGACATACTGGACAGTTTTGAAAAATTTAGCTGGTTTCAAAGACTCAAATTTTACAGCAGAAAAACTTGAAAAAAAATCTTGGTATAATAAATGACAAATTTGTCTTGTACATCACATTAAAGTCAATCAAACAAACAAAACAATGTTTATAAACTAGGAGATTAGACCAGTTTTCCCTCTCAGGTTAAGGAATCAAAGCACTGACTCTTGGGCAGTTGCTGTTGTGTGTGTGCTTGTGTGTGCTTGGGTTTTGTGGTTCCTTTTCTAGAGGAGAGGAAAACAACTGTCATATTGAGGTTTATGCTTAAACTTAAGAACGTCGACATCTGGTGTGAGTGGGAAGGGAATAAATATATACTCTGAGGATCTGATCAAATACTTTAGAAAGAACTCTTTACCCTTTTATACTTAGAATGTCAACAGTGTAGACACTGTTGGATCTGTTTCCCAGAACAGAATGCTGAAGAACATCGGATTTGGAGTCAGATCCCAACGGAAATTTCACCTCATCTTACTAGATCTGAGACTTGGGCAAGTTGCATAAGTTTGTTATGAAAATTAAATGAAAAAAAGTGTAGATAAAAAGGCAGCCGTTCATGTTTTGGTGATAAGAAGTACTTGATACAGGTGAAATGTCGTGATGAGTCTGTGTTTTAGCTTCGACTTTCTTTCTCTTAGTGTTTTGGTTCATGAAAATGATGGCATGTGAAACAGTTCATGCAGGGTCATGATTATAAAGGGTGCTGGTGGACGTGGTGATGCAATCCTCCCTGTTTGTAATGTCTTTGCTATCACACACTTGAGATACGTGTGACGCCAGTCAGTATAAACCCTTTGTTCAAAGACGTTTAGTCGTCCGTGTTTCGTGATGGCATTTCTTTATCTGGATCTTGTAAATGCTCAGGAATTGTGGCTGCTTTGGAATTTATGACAGACTGCTAATGGAATCTTTAGGACATACATGAACAGAAGTGAATCTAGGGGTGGGGGTAGATGGAGGCTTCGTACATTACTCATTCACTGCTCAAATGACACCAGCAAGCCACTTACACTCCAACCTGACATGGGTCTCTTTGGGTTGCTGATAGTGAGATCCTTGATAGGTGGGACTGTCGATGGTTTCTCTGGCTTTAAGCCTCTTCATGCACAAGTTTCTTAGATTTAAATGAGCAGATATTAGCTGAGATGAGATAGTAAGTAAATCCTTGAGTTCCTCGAGAAAGATTGGGATAGGGTCATTTCTTCTCTGGAGATAGATAGTTCAGAGGTTGTACTTCAGTTGGGGCTCATGGATTTGAGTCTACAGTATAAAAAGGGGCAAAGACCTAGCCTGAGGATTGGCTGGGTTATTTAGAAAATATACAGGACAGAGAAGACTCCAGTTACTGCCACGACTAAAAATACTTCCTTTTGCTCCTGCCTGTGTCATCCTTTCCAGAATTCCGATACTGGCCTTTTGGTTATGGCGGCTCAGGCATGGCACATCAAGAGCCAGTGGAGAACCTCTGACTGTATTAGTCAGCCTTGCTTACCTCAGTGACCCCCCTCCCCAATTTATGCTTAGCCATACGGCCAACTCCATGACCTTATGGGAAGAGCACTGGGTTGGGAACAAGGCAGAACTGAGGAGGATCCTGGTTCAGACTACTTGCAGGATTTTGGGCAAATTAATTGACTTCTATATTCTAACTAGCCAACACTTAAAAGCAATGACAATGCCTATTCTAATCTAGTCAATCTGAAGAAAAGTCTCCCTATACAATATTCAGAGCATGGAAAGAAAAAGCTGGATATACCCTTAGGGGCTTCCAGCATGTTTTAGGCCCTGAGCCAGAAGCTACAAAAATATAAAAAGGACAGGTCAGACCTGTGTGTCTGCCCCTAAGGCAGCCTTCAGTAATGTGGGGAAATATGGCTAATGGAGTTAAAAATTTAAAAAATGTTTTTGTAGGGACAGAGTCTCACTTTGTTGTTCTGGCTGTTCTTGAACTCCTGGCTTCAAGCAATCCTCTGCCTCTGCCTTCCAAAGTGCTGGGGTTATAGGCATGAGTCACCACGCCTGACCTAGCCAGTGCATTTGATCACCCAAGATCGTTTTTCCTCTTCAAAACCACCTCCATCAGTTGCATTATCTACAGACATACTCTGGACACCAGCCAGGTTCACACTTAACATTTTGCAGGGCTTAGCGTCTTCACAGAAATGCGTCAGTTTTCCATGATTCTCTACAACATTCTTGGGAGGTAGCCACAGACTTAACCAAAATCACACCCGGGTTTGTGTCTACAATGGCCTCAACTCTTGCATCTAGTTAACTGCCTCAGACACTAAATATTCAGCCACAAACCTTGCCTGAGGGGAGTCACTCCAGTTCCACAAATGATTGACAAAAGCAATGTCAAACATTACTTGTGCTACATGACCCAACTACTTCCCTAAAGGTAGTTCAGGAAAATAGGGCCTCTGCATCACCAGGCTTTGACTAATGACCACAGGGGCCAGGAACCACTGCACAGGCCTGGAAGTTGTATGTGGTGACAATGTGACAACATTTCTGCAATTAGAGGAGTTATGTTCAGGCCTAAAGAAGAGTGAATCACATTCAATGAAAATAACTGTTTCTAGAATGTTCAGACTTGAAGGGGAAAGTTTCATGTTTTCTCTGGTGATTATTTTATAACATTATTCTTCCTCAGGAATCACTTAACAACTCGTTTCCTAGTTATCATCTCCTTCTTCCCCATATAGACCTCCGGTGACAAGGGAAGTTCCCCACAAAGCCACAAGCTCTGTTCCTAAAGCGCCATCGGTAACAGGTTTGCGTTTCAGTTTTGCTCATGTTTGGGAGGAACCTTGGGGTATTTACTATTCTGGGAAGGAGAAAAGCTCACTCTGGTCAGAAAAGAATCTGGACGATAGCTTCAGAGCAACATTTCTCGTATGTTGCCCATGTCTTTTCTACAGAGGGACTCAGGCTAGCAAAGGCTTTGCTGGTCCTCCATGCAGGCTAGGAAACAGCCTAGCCTCAGTAAATGATTGACCTAGCTGCTGAGGTGATAAGCTTAGGTAAACAGGCTTGATTCTGCTCCAGTAATTTCAGTACTTTTAACTCTCTAGGGTCCAAAGCAGAAAAATATAGGTGACTTCCTGGGAGAGCCCATGATATGAGGTTGACAGCTCTGTGAATGAACGGTGTATTTCTCAGACTATATTATTCTATAGCATATACTACAATATACATACAGTGTCCTCCCTGGTATGTCTTGAAAATGGAAAAAATTATGCAGGCAAAATTCTGGAACAGAACCATGCTTATGGAGCTACCACTAATGAAATAATTTTAATAAATCACACATACAGTTTGTTATAATGAAAGGTTTTTTAAAATCCTTCCAAGTTTCTGAAATATGCACAGGAGCAACAACGATTTTCAGAACAGATAGAAGACAGAAGGAAAATACAGCTGCTTTCCAGAGCAGGCTGATGGACAAATGATTGAATTCAGATGCACACCCGGGTCTACCACATCTCCTTCAGCAGACCATCCTCAGGAGCACTCTGGTGACAAGGCCGTGTACAGTGCTCACTTTGTGACCATGACCCCAGAGATCACCTACCTTGTCTGCTGCTTTTCAATCTCGACTCTTCCCTCAGCTTCTTTACTGACTCAGCGGGGATGTCCCACGACTGTTCCAGCCCTTGCTGAAGAGGGTGGGATGTTGAGAAGAGGCATGAACACAGGCTTCTCCTTTTCCCCAAGCCTGAAGGCGAGGTGTTCCTTCCCCTTCCTTTCCTGCCCTCCCTGGCCTCTGCAGACGGTGGTCACAGGCAGCAACTTGCTCGTAGCCAGGTATGTTGACAGATGTGAAGGAGGGAGTCTGCCCTGGCCTCGGCCGTCTGGTCTAGCCAATCATTACACACCAGGACAGGCTCCAAGTCCTGTTTAAATCCAGCCAGAGCTGTGTGGCAAGATTGGATGGCCAAAATAAAATAAAATCCCTGGTAACTGCATCTGGGAAGTGGACAAGAGGCTCTGAGAATAGTTTACAGAGAAAACAGAATTTCTATTCCTTTAGATTATAGCAATCTCAGAGGGAAATCTGGAGGTCACTTTATCAAATCTCCCATTGAATAATGAACTTTCTTCTACTAAATTCTTGTATGGTGAGAATCATCTGGCAGGTTTTTGAATAAATATGGCTACCATTCATTGAAAGGGTGTTACATGTTATGCATTTCATGAATATTACCACAAATCCTCATGGTAATGTTGAGATTTTATTCCTATTTTATGGATGTGGGAACAAAGGCTTGTAATACTGGGGTTCGGGGGCCCTCAGCTACCCTGAGAGGACATTTCTCCAGGTTCTTGGTCTCTCAAGAATGAGAGAGGGGACCATGGCACAGTGCACAGTAAGTGCCGGACTCAAAAGTGTTTGTAGAAAGTGATTTATCTAGAGAGAGAAAGAAACAGCTCACTTTCACACTGAGTGAGAGAATCCAGAAAGATGGAATCCAGGAGAGGAAAGCAGCTTCCACACGGAGTGGAAGGGAATAGAGAGATGGAGTTTAGGAGGAGAAGACAGGCTTCCACGAGAGAGTGTGGAAGGGGACTCCAGAGGGGAAACCCAGGAGAGAGAAGGATGCTTCCATGAAGGGCGTGTCCATGGAAGGGGACCCAAACATGGGGTCCGAAGGGGTGTGGAAGGAGGGGACTTTCAACCTGGGAGGAACCCCTGCCTTCTCTAAGACCCCAGGCCAATGAAAGGAGTTCCACTGGAGTGATTGACTCTTAGTTTATTCCCGTGCCTGCAAAATTTAAACATAAACCATTAAATCTCCCAGATGGAGAGAGATGGGAGGGGGCCGTGGCGCTGGGAAGTTCCTGCCCTTAAAACTACACCCACTTTTGGACCCGGAAAGAGAACACATTCCCTCAGGCTCAAAGGGGTAATGGACATGCAACTAGTAGGTGCTGAAGCCAAGATTTGAATCCAGATGTGCTCTAAGACCTGCAGAGCATGAGTAAACCTTTCCACGATCTGTGGTAGATTGAATTACAGCCCCCACAAAACGTCCACATCCTTATCTCCAGAACCTATGAATATGTTCTGTTACATGGTAACATAACATAGTTTGCAGACATGGTCCAGGATCTTCAGATGGGAGATTATCCTGGCTTATCCAGGTGGCCCCAGTGTAATCACAGGGGTCCTTATGAAAGATCAGAATCAGAGAAAGAGGTGTGACGACAGAAGCAGGGCCAGTGATTGCTATGATGCTGGCTTTAAAGGCGGAGGAAGGGGCCATGAGCCAAGGAATGCAGGCTGCTTCTAGAAGCTGAAAGGGCAAGGAATTAGATTCTCCTCTAGGGCCTCCAAGAAGGAGCATGGCCCCACTGACCATTTTAGACTTCTTCCTCTAGACCTGCAAGGTCATGCATTTGTACTGTTGTAAGCTACAACGTTTGTGGTAATTTTTTCTAGGAACTATAGGGAATGAGTACACATTCCCTCGGAAATACTCTTTATGATGGTGAGCTCACTGTCTCCCTCAGCTTCCTGTTCTACAAAGGAATACTCTTTATCAAGCTAAGCTCCACCTTCTTGAAATGATCATTCATTGGTCATTCCTTGGCACTCAGGGAGGCAGCTGGAAATGGTGGCGAACAGCCCTGGGAAGGGAATCAGAATCTGGATTCTAGTCCCAGGTGTGTCTTAGCCAGTCACTTCTCTCTGGCGTTCAATTTTCTCTTCTATAACGTTAATGCCTTGCACAAATGTTCTATATCTAAACCCGTAAGATTCTAAACTCAAGTCATGTAACAATTTAAAACTACTTGAAGATATCCCTGTTACCTTGCTCCCAATGTTTCCTGTTCCAGCTACCCTGGTTTTCCATGTGACATGACTTCCGGATCCTTCCCTCTCCAAGTTACTCTTCTCTAAGAAGGCTCCATTTTACCCACTTCCCTCTGAAATGTGGTGCCCAAGTCTGCATGGAGTGCCCCTGCCACTTCCTGTCTGCCAGCGTGCCTGGTTCTGCTGGCTCCCCTGACCACGCTGTCTTGCTGGCTGCCATCTGACTATACCTCAGGATCCTTTGAACTTGGCTTAGTCTGTTCTTTTCATGTTGCTGGATTTGACCTTACGTCTTGAAACAGAGCGCCTACAGTGAACAGTTCTGCAAGAATCTTAATTTAGATTTGTTTGGGTAGGAAGGACCAACACTTTCTAGTGCTAGCCTGAATTAGCCTTGCTTGCTCAACGACATTTAAATGATAATGCATTCTCACAGGTGCTTGAAAGGCAGTGGCTTATAACATTTTAACATCATAAATTCTTTGAGAATTTGATGCAAGTTACGGGTCCTTTACCAGAAAAAGAGGGCACATTCATATAAGATTGTATGTGTCACCTTGGGGAGTTCCAGCCCCCCTGAATAGTCCACTGGTCCCTCTGATGTGTGGTTCTACACTCACAAGTGGTTGGTGGGGGAAGCTTCTGCAAAAGGCAGCCTAATGTTTTCTTCCAGATCTCCTTATACTGCATGGAGGTCCTAGAAAGACCTCCTGCAACTGGATTGTACAAATGCCCAGTGAGGATCAAGGTAGAAAAGCCTGCGGACTAAAAAGCACTCAGTTCTCAGGTTAAACACAAAACAGCATTCAGTGGCTGCCTTAAACAAGAACATTGCTTCTTATAGCCTTTCTCTACAGGATAAATCCTGTTCTTTAGATGCTTAGCTCCTTAGATTAAAGTCATCTGCGTGCCGAAGACTTCTCTCAACCGCCTGATGCTACTGGACAGAGGCTGACACTGCTGTGGCCTCCTCCCCACCCATGCTCTCCACAAACCCTGGCCAGCTGTGAAAACACCCTGGGCTGACTAGTGCTTTTGTCTCACTGGCACTTGTCCAGGCCATACTGGGTGAGGTTTGAGGCACACTGGCTTTGGCCACACTGTCCCTTCCTTGCAGCCTCCCACCCTCTCTGAGAATGAAAGGTTTCAAGTCTTAAAAATAATAACACTCCTTTGGTCATACTGAGCAGATTTGCAGAGGGGTAAACACAATCACTTCTTGCTGATTAGGAAGAATTCCTTTGGAAAAAAAACAACAAAAATCCAGGACATTCAGGCAACCTGACCTCAAGGATTAACAGAGAAGGACTCAGTTACAAAGTTGAAGAAATGAAGTTTGCTCTGCGTTTCCTGTTTGCCAAGCTCAGCCATAGGTAGGACTCAGTGACTCTATGACCTTTCTTTCCCTAGTTTAAACTCTGTGCTGGACAACATAGAAAGAGATTATCTGAGCATGGACTTCCATAGGAAACATGAAGGAAGTTCCCTTATGAAAAGCAGAGATAATTTTCTGTTTCAAATAGCAGTTTCTTTATGTAGTTAGTTAGTAAGTAATGTTTAGAAAGAACAAGTCAAACCCAATTCTAGGCAAAAATGAGTGGTAGAATCACTGTGTTTCTTTTTCCACCTGGAAAGGATCATAAACTTAGGTCATTCTCACAGCTCTTCACAGTGGGGTCTTTGAAAAACTTAGATAAATTTGCTTTGAAAGGGGACGTTGTTCTATTGAAAACCTAGGACTACCTGCTACAAAGAGAAGGTAACCACGACACAAACACAATACAAACAAAATGAGATGAAATGTTAGCTACACACTATTGCCTTTTTGGTTTTGGTTGATAGCAAAGGACAGAGAGGTTTCACTACCAAACTGAGACTTCCCTCTTGACTAATCGGACCTGATTAAGTGATTGATGATATTAATGCTACTTAAGGATATGGCCATCTTCCACCCCACATATCTTGCATACCACCTGTGGCATAAATGCCACTCACTGAGTAATGCATTTCTGATTCAGTAATTCTCCAACTGGTTATACACCAAAATACATATTTCTAAGTATTCCTCCTGGGATATGCCCTGAGATATAAAGAATCATAATCTTTAGGGATCAGGTCCAGAAATAGGTATTAAAGTGAGTACCTCCAGATTAGGAAGCTTCCAGAGGTGTAAACCACCAACAGAAAAAGCCCTGGGCTTTGTCTCAAGTGCCTTCCCCACACCATTCTTCTCTTTGCCCCTAACAACCATCGCCCTCTAACCTACACACACACAGACACACAGACACACACACACACAGACACACACACACAGACACACACACACAGACACACACACAGACACACAGACACAGACACAGACACACACAGACACACAGACACACACACAGACACACACACACACAGACACACAGAGACACACACAGACACACACAGACACAGACACACAGAGACACACACAGACACACACAGACACAGACACACACACACAGAGAGAAACGAATGACCAAGTCTAATCACTCAGCACCATCCAGCTGCCTTGACCTTCCACTGCAAAGCCCCAAGAATTTGCCACAAAAAGAGCTTTCACATTTTCTTCCACTGTCCACACTCATATTGACTTACTTTTCATTAGTTAGTTCCTGCTAAATCCTCTACCTGTCAACACAAAGGTTAGCAATTATGTCGAAGGGATTGTGTTGGGTGCCATTTGAAGGAGGGTGCAAAATCCCTGCCCTTATTACTAAGACTAATAGCTATTATTGAGTATTTCCTATGTGTCATGCTATGTGCTAAAATACTTTCTATGCGTTTTCTTATTTTGTCTTCTCAATATCCTTCATGGTAGGTATTTTTAGCTGTATCTTCTATATAAGTAGAGATGTTAATTCGCCCAGCGTTACTCAGCCAGGATATGGAGTTGGGAGACAAACTCAGGTCTGTGCACTTCTGAAACGCCTACATTTTTGTGCTAAATAGAGGTTTATAACCTTGTTATAATATGATACATTACTATGATTAGATGTAAAGAGTTCATACATAATGTGAGCGCTCCATCGTCATAGAGGCAATGTCTCAACCCAAGTATATGTTTAGAAATTGAGGCAGACCAGTAGTATCTTTGCAATTGCACCATACACATTATACATGCTTTGCTCATGTTTGGACCCAGCTCTACCTACATCATGCAATTTATTATTAAAAACTGAACAGGAATGACTACAGTTAAAAATTCTGAATATGATTATGTTGTTAGATTGCTATGGTAACTTCAACAGGCTTATAATTATTCTTAATTACCTGTTTTAACCTTTGACTACAAGAAATTGATGGTTAGAATTAATTTGATCTCTGCTAAATTCATACCAAAAAACCTTGCCTCAACCCATTATTTTTGTCACGTATAGGGGAAACACAGAATCCACTAAAATTAAGTGGGCTCGGATATTCTACTAAAAAGAATTAGAAATGAGGAAGATACTGGAATCGTCACTGCAGTGGAAACGGTTTCACCCTGATTTAATCTTTGTATGCACAAGTACATTATCTCTGCATTGTTTTATTTCTGGGCATTTTAGCAATCCCTCAAATTAGTGTGGGTAGAGATGGCGGTCAGGGGCGTGTGGGTGTCAGTACGGATGTCAATAAGAGCAGGTCTGCGCTTAGGGGAGGTAACTCAAGTGCCAAGGATGAAGCCTGGAAAAGCTTGGGGTCAAGGGTGTGTACACAGTTCACACGCTGCTCAATCTTGAGGACTGCGAGCACGTGTAGTTAATCCAAATATATGTTAGACATGCCCGAGAGGGTTTTTGTCTAATATTACATAACAAGATATTTTATTGACACTTTATAACTCTTTAAAACAAAATTAGAAGTGGACCAACAACAAAATGTTCATCCAAACAAAGGAAAAGTGCCTGCCAGAATTGTATATTTATTATTAGGTTTAAGCCTATTTAGGTAGTTCAAATCAAATACAAGAGAACACATCATGTCATCATATCTATTTTTTTTTCACTGTTAGAATGAGGTATTCTGGCTTTACAATGTTGTAGGTTGAAGTAAGCAGTTTAATGAAAGTTACAAGAAAGAAGATGAGATAGACGTGAACAATTATTTCCTAGGGGTATAAAGCCAACTGAAATGTATATGCATAAGGTAATTAAGCCACAGAATACATTTTGGAGTATCAAGCAGCATATACGTGAAATTTTAATTCTAACTTTAAAATTGGTATACTTTATTATTATTTTACTAAGCAAACAACATGCACCATAGTGTGAAACTAGCAATACAAGACAAAATATCATATCTATTAAAGCATTTATCAGGTTCACATATCACCTGGATTGACCAAGACTTATTTTCACTATGACAATTTCTGTATTTCACTAATTGCTAATCAGTAAGGTTAAGTAGTACAGTTGGCATATACACACAAATAATGCAAACACAATCTGTATTTAATACGTATTCTTATATTGGAGTATAAATTACTAAGTCTAATAGCAGCAAGGTACCACTATTTCTAGAATATGTTCTAAGACTTATATTGAGCCTACAGATTCATGACTGAAGTGTTATTAGTGCTATAAACTAATAACAAATGTAAAATTGCAAATGTACAGAGCTCCCGAAGGCTTATTTGACTTTTCAAAGTGCTGTGCTTCTTTTTGGGCATAACATTTGTGAGCAAGCCCCTGCTATTTGAATTAAGTATCGGTCCCAAGTCTTGGGCTCTAATCAGGTATAGTTCTAATGATTGGATGTAGGTTGAGGGGTAGAATAATGCATTTGAAAAGGCTAAGAAGCAGTAACCACTGTGATGAATAAGGTACTGGACATCACTGAACACATGCGCCTTCACCGCAAGCTCTGCCAGCATCCTGTGGTCACCATAGTCAGCAGACGATGGAGAATGGCTAGGAGACAAAAGGAGAAAGAGTATTCTATGAAGGAGACGAGAAGGGCTTCGGCAAACTGTGAGCCTGAATTCCCCCAAAATATAAGGGGAATATTTATCTGAACAATTTGGCTTAGAAATGAGTTTGAAAAATCCTAAGAAGTTGTGTTGGAGAGCATAGCAGAATACAACATCCACTGCAGGGTAGAAGGAGTTCTCTCGAACTGTTTGTATAGTGTCCGAGACTGTGATATTTTGGGAAAATTGATCACAGTTTGTAGTGTATTCTCCTGGGTTAGGGCCTGTTCAGGGTTATAGTGCTACCAGTGTCCCTGTTTCTAGAAGGAAGTGGGGAATCCAGAAGCTATGGAGATAATGCGCCCCTTGGGGTAGTAACAAGTTGTGTGCTATCATTTGAAACTAAGGGTAAAGTTTCTAGCTAAACGACGTACCACTCCAACAGTCCACTTCTGTGTGTTCCAAGGCGGTGGTTTGAGTGACGAAGCTAGGGGCTAGACCCCAGGCCGGCCTGAGGCGGAGGGCCAGGATGTCCCAGAACGTCAGTGGAACTCAGAAGACAACCGTGTGCTAGGCTGGGCAAAACAGACTTCCTGTCAGTTTGGATGTTTGATGCTGTCATTTCTATTTGTTTCCTCTTGGCATAACAAGCCTACTTCACATGTATTGGGAAAACCCACCTCTCAAGCGCCCGCAAACACATTGACAGATCTCTTTGCGCTCTACATATTTCATTATATGGATCATCAAAGGTGCCATTCCTAGATAAGTTCTGTCATCTACATCACAGCGTTAGGAAATAAGCCCAAGCAGCTTCTCTCCACAAGCCACAGAGGGAAGAATACCACCTCTGCACACCCCCTGAGTAGAAGGCATTTAGTCTAATCATTAGGGACCTTATGTTTTGGGGAGCTAGTCAACCAAGATTTGAAAAACAGCACTAAAGTAGCAGAGAGCATCTTTATTAAAGATGAGAGAACCAAGAACGATGTAGCACGGGATCACTTGCTCAGGTAGCAGAGCAGGGTCTCATGGCTGGGCCCCATTCATTAGCCCACTCTGTTTCTTAGAATCCACCAGTAAAACTTTGAAATTAGCTCATAAGGAACACCACACAAACTTCATCTGTGGCATAACTAAATCTGTAAGATGCACTGGTTTCGTGTAGCCCTTTTACTTCCCAGGAAGAAGTAGTTTCATTTCCATCTGAATTTATTCTGTTACTCCACCTTTAGCTTGTGCTCAGCCTACTAGCTGGGAGGTAATAATGTCTCATTGGGAAGCACTTTCTCACGGCAAGATTCTGAAAACCAGAGCTAGAAAATCCTGACATGCCATAAAACTGCATTTAATTTCAGAATGCTCTCCCATATTGTCTTCTTGAGAAGAAGCATCATTTTTTGGATGAATATGAGGTCATGTAAAAAGAACTAGGATTCTTAAGATGGATCGTTACTGGGCTCAGATCTTGTGCTTTTTTTTGAGTTTATAATAAAATCCTGGAACTGTGGCTTAAATGCTCTCAGTGATTCAGGGTTTACATTCAGTGCTAAGGAAAATGACTAAACATAATTACTATTGAGTTTAATACAGCAAATATAAAACTTTTTTTTTGGCATGACCCTCTTGGAGATCTGCCACTAACTTAAAATTTAATCTTCAATAATGTCTCCTTCCCTTCCATTAAGTCCATCCTGACCTCTCTCTCCAATCCTTCTGTACCCATGAAATCATAGTGTTATCTGTACAAAGTTCAAGTTCAAGCCTTTAAGCACTACCCTAACCTAACCAAACCCCTTGATGGTCCCTTTGCCTCAAAGCCATGGAAATGTGGCTTTGTGGGAAATGGTCCGGGGAGCTCATGAATAACTCAGTTACATTTCAGAATAAATATGACCTCAAACTCTGTGAAACCGAAGTCCTCTTTGGCTCAATCAAGTAGCTTCTTAGCTGATGTTGAAGTTAGTTCTAAGCAAGCATGAGAGCTGAGAATAAGTGATGCGGTTGGGTCACTATTTTATTGTTGGTAGTTGTAGAATTAATCATGAACCTAAAATCTGTTTTCCTCTGTCCCACATGCCTGAGTTCTCCTATCTGGAGAACTTCTCATGGTCAAGGAGAAGGCACACATCCTTTACAAAATGTTAAACATTTTTCTTGAGGCAGAGGTTCTGGCAATGCAAGGGTGTTTATCAAGGGAAAATTATAAATTATCCTCCTTCTATCTCCCAGAACTCTCGTGCAGACTTTCAAATTGCAAACAAGGCTGGCAGCTCCAAGCAGCGTGAAGGACCAGAGCAGGACTCCGTGCATGCAGCACACAGAGCAGGACTCCGTGCATGCAGCACACAGAGCAGGACTCCGTGCATGCAGCACACAGAGCAGGACTCCGTGCATGCAGCACACAGAGCAGGATGCTTGATGATGCTTTCCATGCAAACACTGAGGTGCACTTACATGTTACAGCCCAAGTGAAGTGCAACCATATATTTCAGAACTAAAGAACAAGATCATGTAAACATTTCATGGAACAGTCAGCAGCCCTAGAGTGCTACTGGCGTCCTGTGTAGATACTTCTCAGAACACCTGGCCTCATAGCACCAAACACCTGGACAAGGCTGAGGCTCAAATAAAGCAGAGAACAGCAATTCTCCTCTTGCCTCCTTGTCTCTTTGCCAAGTAACAAAGGGTAAAAAGCAGGGAAATGATCTAGCCCCTAGCAATTGACCCAGAATTACAAACAAAAGCAAAATGAAATGACAAGCAGCAAAATAAAAGCCCTAGGGTAGACCGGGGACTTCAGAGCTTGTCATTAGGGTTTGGCCGAAACACACTCTCACTCCTATCCAGAGGAGGCCCAGCAGAACTTGACGTTACCCCAGAAAACCCTTTCAGGAGGGGTTCAGATGCACAAAAAGGAAAATTCAACCAGATTTTCCCAGAGGCGTTTCTATAATGACTTCCTCAAGGTGTGGAAGCTAAAAGCCAGGGCTTACATGACTTTACAGAAAGAATAGGCTGGAAGACTAAGGTGGGGTGTGCATGTGCTTTTAGTAGGTCATCTAGGACACCCCTCTGCAACGCATGTGAAATCCATCTATGGGCATCAAAGGACAGAAGCAGGAAAGTTGGAAGAAGAGCCTGACGGTCTTTATAAATGCATACATCCATTCGGGACTCCATGTTTCATTTTCTCCTTAAGAATCCAGAAGTCACTTCCTTAGGGATTCTCAGACGGCGCAAAGGAGCATCAAAGTGCACACACGCCCATGCCTCGTTTCCTTTCTAGGTCGTTCCTTACAGACTCCGGGGTCTGCCTATGAACTAACAGGGGTCTCCATGACCCCTCTCATCTCCCTTCACGGGCGTGGCTTGGTAGCGACTTCTCAGATCTGGACCACATCCACACATGTACCCTGTCCCCAGGAGGACTGGGGAGCCAGGATATGAACAGCAGAGTCAGCGGTCACTCACAGCCCTGAGATGCGTGTTCCTACTGAGGAGCGAAGGACCACAGCAGCATCTGTCCTGGGTGAGAAAAGTTCGGCAAGCTCCCGTGTGAGTGCTCCTGATGTCAGAAGCACGGGAGATACTTAACTGATAAATAAATAAATAAATAAATAATAAATAAATAAGTCGATCAAAACACAAGAGGGCTCTTCATAGATAAGCACCTCTTATCAGTTAGAAAAAAGTCCCCTCTTGAGTTTCAAAGCCCTCACGCAGCGGTGACTGGGAGGCTCAAAGCAGCCTGCAGAGAGCAGAACCGTCCAGAGGAGGACCGGAAATGCAACACTAGGTATTTCTCACTTGGTGACACATGAGTCAGCCCGAACGTCCCCGAGGTAGTCTTGTTTTCCAGGAGTTACAGAATGGCTCCAAACCCGCTTGGAGCTTCCTCCTTTAATGCCATTGCACTTTCCCAGGCATCCCGTGCCTGCTTCCATGGTACCATGGACAAGGTGCCTTCCACTTAGCGTTGTGTCCCACAGCGCAGACCTGAGTCCTAGGCAGACAGTAATGAAACGCACTTCCAAGATCAGGCTTGAAGACCCCGCTCCAAAGAGGACTTTGCCAAGATGGTGCTGGTGCTCTACCTGAGCCATTCTGGAGAAAGCCTAGAATTAAATAAAGGTATGTGGCATGCGACGAACATGCACGTCTCTCTCTTGCTGGGCCCCACGCTGAAAAGATCTATCATTGTTCCTTTCACCTTTAAGAAGGGGCCAAAAGAAATCGGAATCCGAGTTTCAGAACTAGGAAGCATATTTCTGATACTAAGGGCAGTATGCACGACTTATCTCAAGAACGAAGGTGACCCGTTACCAGCATATGCTACACAAGAACAGCTTGTGTTTGAAACATCTTAGAGACAAATGAGTCCCACTCTCTCAGAACAGGGATGACATCCAACAACCCTAGAGCGGGGTGCTTGGCTCTCTCCCCTCTCAGAGCCCCAGGTTGGTGTTAGATCCACCCCAGAGTGTGGGCCATACCTGCAGTGAGCCAGTCTTTTTCACCAGGAATGTGTTTCTGGTTCAGCTTTCTCACTGGCTCAAACACAACCCCCAGAAGACAACAGGGAGCTGGGCACATAAATTAAGGGGACCCTCAGTACCTGAACAGGGTCTAGAGACCCTATTTCTAAACTCCCTTCACCACCACAAACCACTGGGGAGGTCCTGACCTCGGTCACATGAAACATGCTTTCTTCCCTTAGACTTAAGTTTTTTAAAAAGTCTCCTTTGGGAAAAGTGCAATTAATAGCCCTGTAATTTTATCTAAATGGCCCTGTGAAGAAGGGAGGAAAAAAGCCATCTTCCTCTTCATCGTCGCTGCCAGGGCCACCCTAACAGGACACCCTTCAGAACTCGACCCTGGGTCAACAAATCAACATTAAGGTTAAATGTAAAATTAAATCAGCATTTAGCCAGAGCTGTGTCCTCCTGTAAGAGGTCATTCAACTTGATGACAGTCGCAGCGAAGTCCACCAGGTCCACGAAGTCAGACGTGATGATGTTGACACCCATGGCTCCAGGCTTCTGAGTTTTCACCCAGTCCAGGATGGCGGGAAGATTCCTATACAGAGGAAAGTGTCGGAGGAAGAGAGTGAACAGCACAGCTTAGAAGGACTTCTCCAGACATGGACACAAAGCATTTCCCTTAATATAACAAAAGTACAGGCTTTTAGAGGTATTTCCATTTAAGTTATATATCTCCTTCAGGAATGAAGTGGTCTCTATTCCATTAGAAAATTACACTTTCAGGGTCTCTTTGCTGGAAGAAGAGATTAGTTGCTTCAAGCATCAAAGAGATACCGTGTCAACAGGACCTTGAAAAGCTAAGATCAGGCCGAGGGCGGTGGCTTATGCCTGTGATCCTAGGACTTTGGGAAGCTAAGGTGGACAGATCACTTAAGATCAGCCTGGGAAACATGGTGAAACCCTGTCTCTACTAAAAGTACAAAAAACTAGCTGGGTGTGGTGGTGCATGCCTGTAGTTCCAGCTACTCAGGAGGCTGAGGTGGGGGAATCACTTGAGTCTGGGAGGTCTAGGCTGTGGTTAGCCCAGATGTGCACTCCAGTTTGGGTGACAGAGTGAGACTCTGTCTCAAAAGGAAGGAAGGAAGGAAGGGAGGGAAAGAAAGAGAGAAAAGAAAGAGAAAGGAAGGAAAAGAAAAGGAAAACTAAGATCAAGAGCCTCAGCTTTGATAGGTTCTTTAATTTTTTTATCATGAAAATATTCGGGGCCCAAAGTGGCTCCGGCCGGATGTCGTGGCGCTTGCGAAGGCGAGTCCAAGAGTTCAAGGCCAACCAACCTCAGCAACCTTACGAGCTCTCATTGATTGGCAAAAAAAAAAAAAAGAAAGAAAAAATATTCAAACATATGGCAACGTTGAAAGAATTTTCCAGGTAGAATATATCTACCATCTAGATTCTACCATTAATTATACTAATTTACCACGTATCTATTCATCAATCTGTCACTATCCTTCCATCAATCCTTCTTATATTTTTGACATATTCCAACTGCAAGCGTCTATACACATTCCATAAGTACTTCAGCATGTATATGATTAACTGGACTTCAATATCTGTTTTTCATCTGCTCTTATTTTAACATAAATTTACACTCAATAAAATGCACAAATCTTAAGGATACACTTGCTGAGTTTTGACAAATACACACACATAATTCAAACTCATATCAAGGTCTGGAACATAACTGGTACTCCAGAAATTTCCTGCAAGCCCCTTTCTCATCAATGACTGTCCCATCCTCCCAGAGCCAATAACTATACTGACTTTTTTCCACTGTAGTTTAAATTCGTCTGTTCTAGAACTTAATATAAGCCATGAAAAGTGTATTCTTTCATGTGAGTTTTCTTCGACTTAACTGTTCTGAAATTCATGCGTGTTGCTGCATGTTTCAGAGGTTGGTTGCCTTTTAAAATCAATGCATAGTATTCCATTGTATGGATATACTACAGTTTGTTTATCCATTTTCCTCCACTGGCTGGAGGGACACGTGGGCTATCGCCAGTTTTTTGGATATTATGAGTAAAACTGTTATCTGTTTAATTCTTTTACTCATTTTCTCATTTTCATTTTTTTAAAAAATTGTTGAGTTGTAGGAATTGCTGAGAATAGAAATATTTATATATCCTGGATACTGGTTTCTGTCACATGCATTTTGCAAATATTTTCTCCTAGCATATAGCTTGTCTATCCGTTTTCTCAGTGACATATTTTTGTGAGTTGAATTCCTTAATTTTTAAGGATTCTAATTTGTCCATTTTTTTCTTTTATGTCTTCTGTGATCTAAAAGCCACATCAGTCCACTCCTAATTTACAAACATAGCCAGCTATGTTTTCTTCTAAGAGCTTTATGACTTTTAGCTTTTAGGTTTAGCTCTAAGAACCATCTCAAATTAATTTTTGTATATGGTATAAAGTAGGACGTCAAGGCTCACTTTTTTCATATGGATACACAGTTATTCAATCACTAAGTGTGGCTTCTTAATAGACCAATACTTAATCAGTTGATTGTTTTTATTAATCAAAGGCTTCCTAGGTGTCAGCCAGTTGTTCAGGGACATAAATGAATAATGATAATTCAGTGTGATAACTTCTGCATTGGTAATAAGTATAATCTACCACAGGTAGCATAGAGAAGAAAGCAATAAAGTTTACTCACAGTTTACATCATAGTAAAAACGGCTCGCTACATACTCTGTAGGCTGAGAATGCTTTCAGGAAGACAGAAGAAACTAGGGCTTATGTTTTCATTAAAGAACTAGAGATTTTTTAGGAAGGATCTGGTCTAGGCCAAAAATGAGAATATGCGAAGTTAATTATCTGAATCGGCCTCTTTCTCTTCTGTGGGTACCACTCCCTCTGGCTATCATCCTTCTCCTCCTTTGCTCCTTCCACGCTGCCGGCCCCTCCTTCGGCACACATCTGGATTTCTCGGTTTTCCAGACAACCTGTTCAGGCCTTGGTCGCATTTGGTCCTTCTCCTCTTTCTTTTTCTCTTACCATGACAACCATGATCAGTCCTGGGTCTCCTCCCTCTCTCAGTGGACTCTGCAGTCAGCCATGGGCTAGAACACGTATCGTAAATCGATTTATATTTGTATGTTAATAGCTGCTGATGTAATAGACCACTCTCCCAGGAGTACGTCCATTTTGAATAGGGACTCCTGAAGACTCAGTTATCTCAGTGTGACTTTAGCTTACTGAATTTCACGGTCCCTCTGCCTCTCTTTCTGCAAAATGGTGATAATAATGCTTCATAAAGATTTTCTGTGAATAAACAAAATAATACATGTAAAGTGTTTAGAAGAGTTCCTGTGATATAGTAAGTCTGGTAAAAGAAAAGGGGGCCAGGCCCAGTGGCTCACGCCTGTAATCCCAGCACTTTGGGAGGCTGAGGCAGGTGGATCACGAGGTCAAGAGATCGAGACCATCCTGGTCAGCATGGTGAAACACCATCTCTACTAAAAATACAAAAATTAGCTGGGCATGGTGGTGCACGCCTGTAGTCCCAGCTACTCGGGAGGCTGAGGCAGGAGAATTGCCTGAACCCAGGAGGCGGAGGTTGCGGTGAGCTGAGATCGCGCCATTGCACTCCAGCCTGGGTAACAAGAGCGAAACTCCGTCTCAAAAAAAAAAAGGGAAGGAATCCTAACTGGAAGAGTGTGAGGTAGAAATATTTGGTGGCTGGGAGTAAGAAACTATACCTTAAAGAGGACACATCCTGCTGCCTAGGTGACAAAATGCTGTGGTCTGGAAATGAGAAGCTGGAGATACAGACTTCCTTAAAGACAGACCAAGGATACACAGTGACCCACACCAAGGACACAGTACGCAGTATGGATACAGGATTTCATTTTAAAAGCCTGAGTCGGTATTGAAGCATGAGGTGCAGGT
The DNA here is from genome assembly GCA_031835075.1 of Saguinus oedipus. Taxonomy (NCBI): domain Eukaryota; kingdom Metazoa; phylum Chordata; class Mammalia; order Primates; family Cebidae; genus Saguinus; species Saguinus oedipus. The sequence goes on along the minus strand of CM063184.1, from coordinate 95,697,804 downwards.
GCCCTCTGCTGGTCATCACGGGGAAATGAGCCTCGAAGGCTTGGGGCAACTCCAGCCACTGCAGCCAGAGCCTCATCCTGGAGGATCCCTGGAGCCTGAGCAGAGAAATGTTGGGCAAGGTATGTACCTGTGGTTTCTGGTGACAAAGAGCTCTGTGTCAGCTTCGGGCAGCATGTGTCAACTTCTCCAAGGCAAGGATCAAATAAGCACAAAGAAGCGGAAATGCAGAACCCACTGCAAACAGGAGCTACTTGATTTTCTCAACTCTTGGTATTTACCAGGACAAGGGATCTGTGCAAAAAGCTGAACCTGATAGTTCTCACAGGCCCCAGAGTTGACAGTTCCCATGGAAGGAAGAACAGGGGTTAAAAACTTCCCATTGACCTTGGAGCCCAGCTGGGAACAAGGCTGGTCTATGGCGTCTCCGGGTGTCATTACGAATAGGGAAGGCATGTATAGTTTGCACCAGCCACTGTGGCGGGCATTTTCAAGACTGCAATCTGATGTGGTATTAATAATCCTATTTAACTGGTGAGAAAACCACAGCTCAGACACTTCAGAAAACTTGTCCAAGGCCACCCTGTTGCTCAGGGACTGCACGGGTTTTCTAGGAATACCGTAAGAAGATGGTATTGGTTGGCTTAAACGACAGAAATGTATTTTCTCTTGTTTTAGAAGCTGGACATCCTGGATCAAAGTGGTGTCAGATTTCGTTTCTCCTGAGGCCCCTGTCCTTGGCTTGCAGACAGCCACCTGCTCACTGCATCCTCACACGGCCTTTGCTCTGTGCACACCTGTCCGTGATGTCTCTTTGTGTGTCTAAATTTCCTTTTCTTTTAAGTTAAGACAGGTAGACTGGATGAGGGCCCACCCCAACATCCTCGTTTGACTTAACTACCTCTTTAAAGGCCCTATCTGCAAATACAGCCACATTCTGAGGTAACTGGGAGTTGGGACTTCCATATGTGAACCTGGGGATGGCGGGGGTGGGAGGGGGCACAACACAATGCCCTCTGTAACAGGGAGCATGTCAGACTGTACTCTCAGGCCTGCTGATCCCAGTCCATGTTCCTGTCTAGAGTTCATGGATGCTAGAACTCCAGACAGGAACTAGAATTGCTCAGGCTTTGGCAAAGTGTTTTCATTTGATTTCAGTGGGAATGCCATGAACCTGAATTTCAGGTTTCTACAAGTCTGGGGGAAACCAGCATGGAGATTAAGTCAAATGGGTGTATTTCCTGTGGCTTCCTTCTAGGATGTTAAATCAAGATGAACAAGATCTTAGATCCAAAACTTATCTAAGAGTTAGGGGGTTAAATCCCTGCCAAGAAACCACTACATTTGTAAGAAAATATAACCCTGTCTTTTTCTTCTTGGTTTGAGCTGACAACCAGTGACCGTGACCAGTTAGGACAGACTCTCTGGGTGTTGGTACACAGGGGAGGGTCCTATGTTTGTTCCACAGCCCAGAGGAAATGATAGCCACACTCTGCACTGGCCTTTTGGAGCAAACTCAACCAGAGCAGCATTTTCCTCCTTCAGTTGATGTGCAGGGATAGGAATCCATGATGCATACCTGTAATATTCTTGCGGCCAGCAGGGGGCGAGATGCCAAGGAAAGTATCTTTCTTAGCTTGGGGAGATGGGCTTGCAAGGGCTCTGACATAGTAGGATCCCTTGGCTTTGGGTGCATGCCAACACCATTATCTTTCATCAAAAAGGAAAGAGCCAGTGTTTCACTTGCATCCAGATTAAATTTTTAGGAAAATGCAGGTATGAAAAGCTTTGTGACAGTTGTAACCTGTACTGGCTGTGACCTGTGACATTACCAGATTCAGGTACTAATAACTGCAGGTCTGTGGAGCAGAAAAGAATAAGCATGAGGCTGGGCGCAGTGGCTCATGTCTGTAATCCCAGCACTTTGAGAGGCTGAGGCGGGTGGATCACCTAAGGTCGGGAGTTTGAGACCAGCTTGACCAATATGGAGAAACACCATCTCTACTAAAAATACAAAATTAGCTGTGTGTGGTGGCACATGCTTGTAATCCCAGCTACTTGGGAGGCTGAGGCAAGAGAATCGCTTGAACCTGGGAGGTAGAGGTTGTGGTGAGCTGAGATTGCGCCATTGCATTCCAGCCTGGGCAAGAAGAGCAAAACTGAATCAAGAAAGAAAGGAAGGAAGGACAGAAGGGAGGAAGAGAGGAAGGAGGGAAGGAAGGGAGGGAGGGAGGAAGGAAGGAGGGAAGGAAGGGAGGGAGGGAGGGAGGGACGAAGGAAGGAAGGAAGGAGGGAAGGAGGGAAGAAAGGAAGGAGAGCACGAAAATATGCAGTATCCAAGTCAGTGTCCAGTGCTGTAAAGGGCAGTGGTCTAACGATGAGAAAGCCGGAGTCTGAGAGGTATTGATGACTTTTTATTAGCTGTATGGATTGGGGTCACTTAAGTTCCCTGAGTCCCATCTAAAGAGGGGATGATAATATGCTCTAGACAATGTGCCATCCTGGAGGCTGACTTAAGAATCAAATGAAATCATCTGCAAGAAGGTATTTTATATTCAGAATATGGTATATAGACACAACTTGTCCTTAGTTTTAAATATCCCTTTCCCTTATTAGCATTGCTGTCTGCACAGACTTCTTTGGAGTGATATTTCACATTGCTTGATAGAAATTTTCGTGCTAGTTTCTGCTGCTAGACTGTGAGTTTCTTGACAGCAGACAGTGTATTATTCATCTTGAATCTTGTACTTAGCTCCTCCTAGGTACTCAATGTTGGTTGAATGAATATATAAGTGATGCTGACCTACAAACACACCAGGGAATGAGGAACACAGTGTGGACACACAAACACATATGTTTTTAAATATAATTTAAAAAGAAAGTGTCAGTTCTGGGTCTTTCAAAGAGATATTGTACATTTCATAAGATTCGCTTTTCCAAGTTCAGCATAACGAATTCAGTCAAGACTTAGTAGAGCACACGGAGAGGACTTTCTGGTTTTGTCCATGGTTGACATAACCAGGAGCTCTCACCAAGAAGAAAAATGCAGTCCTGCCATCCAAACTCCTGTTATCTGAACTCATGTTACCCAAACTCAGGACCAAATACATAGAAACATGTTTTTGGATGAATCTTTCATTACCTGAACTCTGCTCATCAACCTGGAACTCAGGGACCAAACTGATTCTTGTAAATACCTTTTGCAACCCAAACATATTAGCTCCCTCAGCTTGGATTGCAAGGGATGCCCTGTTATCCAAATGTATATGACATTCCTTTTTTTTTTTTTTTTTTTTTTTGCCAATCATTGAGAGGTTGTAAGGTTGCTGAGGTTGGTTGGCCTTGAACTCTTGGCCTCGCCTTCGCAAGCGCCACGACATCCGGCCGGAGCCACTTTGGGCCCCGACATTCCTTTTATACATATACATATACACATATATGTGTACAGGTAGACAGACACATACATACACATACCCACATATATGTGCGTGCGCGCACACACACACACACACACGCACACAAAGAAACTATCCTTTTTCTTGAGAGCATCTATCATTCATTGGTGTCCAGGATAAAGAACACCATCTGATACAAAATTATGGAGGCTTCTCCTCCCTCATTGTACAGTCAGGCTTGATTCTGCCCTGAGAATGTATTTGAAACTACAGCATGGGCATGGTGGGTGGCATCCCAAGCGGCTTCTTCAGTGACTCATGGTCACTGTGGAAAGCAGAACAAATTCTCAAAGGGCCATTTCTGAATCCTTAGCACCTAGGACAGTGGTCTATATTTAGTGCTGCTTCAATGAGTGCCCGGGCCAGCTGTGAGGCACAGGCAGGACCACATGTGGCCAGGTGCCAGGAGTGAACAGACATGGTGTTGGCTCACTGTGCTTTGCCTTATAGAGAGAGCAGTATTTATGGTATAATGTGTACTTATGAACAAAGTGTTTAGAGATCCTTTGAATATAATCCACCTCAACTGCACAGTTTCCTCAAATATGAAGTTTTTTTTGCTTATTTTGTTGTTTTTCTAAGTCCTCAAACTGCATGGTTTTACTGCTATTTACTTGGAATACGATCAATATAAATGCTTTTTTGAAAAGCTTTCCCTGTGGTGTGGAAGCAAATTCTTACCTATGAACCAGCGTGTTCTTGAGGCCCCCGACCAAGCCCCGGGCGATGGTCCTCACTCTGGGGGTGAGGATCGCTTGGGAGACGTGGAAGGAGCCACGTGGGAGCCGCTCACTCAGAGTGCTCTCCAAGAAGAGGGTCAGTTTGTGCACATTTGTGGTGTTTGCCCAGGGCGCTGGGATCTTCTTTCCTGGCCACAGGAAGGGGTATTGCTTGTAGAAGGGACAGTGGTAGAAAATAAGAACCTGAAATGTTCAAAATAGAAAAAGGAGAGCAATCCTTATGAAAGCCAAATGTCAACTCCTTCGTTTTACACGGACTGCTGGGAAAAAGGCAAGCAAATATAATCAACTGAGGAAAGTCAAGAACTGTTTATATTAATACGTATTTTTAGGAAATCAGCAAAGATTTATAAAGCACTTGCCATATGTCTGACTCGAAATTTCTTAACTTTTTTTTTTTGGCATAAATACCTTTGTAAGGATATTAAAATCATGGACCCCTTCTCAGAATTATATTTTAAGTGAATGCATAAAATAAAATATACAGGATTACAAAGCAAATCTAGGATATGGAACCATAGCAATCAATTAATAAGTAAGTTAGTAATCAGTGAATGTATGTGCTGCATGATAAATGCATTAAATAAAAACATTTTGTTATAAACCTAATAAGTCCCATAACTATGAGTTAGAGATGAGCATAAGTGGCATTTCAGATGTCTGCAGTAACTGAAATGTGAGATGGATGCATCCAGGGAGATGAATAACAGGCAGGGCCAGGATTGCTGTGGGACACCGCCTGCACTCATAATCAATAGGCATCCTAATTTTCAGATCAATTTTAGTACAAATGAATATGTAATTTTTTCCCATCCAAATTTAAAGACTTCTTAAATTCTACCCACACATCCCCCTGGAGAAGCTTTGGACCTCAGGCCGAGAAATCTCCGGCTGAGCAGCAAGGGCTGTCTGGAAGTTATGTCTCCTATGATTACAAAATTGACAGCTTTTGGAGCTAAACTAAAACATTGAACTAATTTGTGGGTAAACAGACTTTCAATCCTGTGTGCTGGCTCTGCCTGGAACTGCTCTTCCCAGGAGAGGGGGGAACGTGCCACTTGAGTCACGGGAGACCTCGCAGAGGTGGCTGGCTTCCACAGGGACTGCTCAGGATGGTGGTGATTTTGAAAATAATTAGCAAGCTGCATCTGTAGCATTAATTAGTTTCTGGGAGGCAGCTGTGGGATAGGAAACTGCTATTTCAGTCATCCCAATTCCGAGCTCTGCTGTGAAGGTTTCTAGAGTAATATACATTTCCCTGTCCCAGGCACTAGCAGGAATGGCCTGTACATGCTCATGAGGCCCGGACTGCCATCCTCGGACAGTGGACCACAGAGGGGAATCCTCCCAGCACCCAAGAACAAGAGCTCTGGATGCAAGCCTCATTTCCGGTGTGCATTTAGCTTGTGACTAAGGTGCCTGGCTAACTGTTCCCCAAGGCCCAGAGCTGGGGAGCACCAGGCTGGTTGCACTGAACTGGGTAATGGCTGTTCTTGTGGTTTTTAATGGTTCTGAGTAACGTCTGACTGACTGCTAATGACGTCTGTGGTAAACACATGTGTTAATGAGGTTAATCACAGGCTCATGGTAAGCAGATTGCTTGGGGAAGGGGTAGGATTTCCTCATAGCAGTGTCATTGGCCAGGTGGTAAGGCTGGGTGCTGTGAGGAAAGGCATCCTGTGCAGTGGACCGTGGGAGAGGTGGGAGGTGGGGCAGCCCTGTGGCGGGACTTCCCAGACATACCCTGTGCCTGCTGCCTGCCCCTGGCCGCATGTCACGGAACGAGAGGACTTTACTCTGCCATGGAGAAAGTGCATAAAGCACAAATTATCCAAAAGGGTCTTTATGCCTTTATTCAAGAGGCTTCTTGAGCACAATCTGACCCTAAAGGTTACAGGGAGAATTTCTGCTTGCAGAGAGAGGCTGGCCTTGCACCCAGCTCTTACTCTACAGGGATCTAGGTGCAGTGACTCTCACTCAGGGCCTGTGTTTTGTATCTGCCTCCTCCCCCACCTCTGTCCGCTGTGTTTTTCTCTGAAATACTCTCCCCTCTAGCTCAGTGGTTCATGTTCAGTTTTTTCTTGAAACTCAGATTAAAAGTCTCATTTCCTTTAAGAATGATTCCTTGACGGACTTCCTAATTCCGATCATTCTTTTACTTGGAGCCTCTGGGATACAGACTTACTGCTACGTTCTACTTTTCAACCGATTTCTACAAACCCCTCTTCTTCACACCGCATAGAACATTTGAGGCACTTTCACTCTGAAACTGTCTATCTGTTGTTTCGCATTCCCATGGTTATGTACTCTCACTGTTTCATTAATTTCCTAAACACTTTAAGATGCAGATCACAACTTCTAACTCATTGTACCCTCAAACCCATAGCCACTAATGGGCAGATAAATATATACCTATGGCTGTGATGTAATTGCATGTTAACTAAATGAAATTGGACTGAATGGTCGTGTGCTTCTTTCTACTAAATTGTAGTAATAAAATACGTGGGGTGGGGGTGACATGTGAGGCAGCTCATTACATGAAGAATATTTAAAGTTTAACCCTGTCCCAACAGTAGTGCAGATGACTAGTGCTTCTATTTTAAACCTCTTTGTTTAGCTTTTTTCTTTTTTTGAGACAGAGTTTCACCCTTTTCGCCCAGGCTGGAGTGCAATGGCAGGGTCTCAGCTCCCTGCAACCTCCGCCTCCTGGGTTCAAGCAATTCTCTTGTCTCAGCCTCCCAAGTTGCTGGGATTACAGGCGCATGCCACCACGCCCAGGTAATTTTTGTATTTTTAGTAGAGATGGGGTTTCACCATGTTGGTCAGGCTGCTTTTGAACTCCTGACCTCAGGATGATCTGCCTTGGCCTCCCAAAGTGTTGGGATTACAGGTGTGAGCCACAGTGCCTGGCGCGTTTAGCTTTTAAGAAGAGATGGTGGGAAAAACACGGGAAAGAAAAGAGCACAGGGGGATCTTAGGATTTAAACTGATAATGCTCTCCCTTTTCCTGACATATCATCACAGTCTCTTTCCTCCACAACCTTAGAAGTAATTGTAGTTCGATAATACAGATAAATTAGCCCATGCTTTAAAAACTGTCATAGATCATTACTGTTAGAAATTCACGCCCACATTATTCTTGATTCCTGAACACATCTTTTACTCCTGCAGATTCGTAAGCAGTTTAGTATGCGATACGTCGACCCATCCCAATGCTAGCTGTGTATAAAATTATGTCTGTCTCAAATTTAACCTTACTGAATCCGAAACTTCAAACGCTCTCCATTCCTTTCTCCCATTCTGCTAATTCTCTGAGATCTGATAATAGGGGCTCATTAATAAAAGCAAAATATTTCATTAGCCTAATATAAAACACCAGTTTTGAAAAACACCGATGTGCCTAAATAGCCCTCAGAGAGGGTGAGACGCTGTAGGAACTCTGGAAAGCCAGAAACCCTGTGACTGAATCCTGCTTCTCACTAACCAGGATTTAAAAATTTGCCCAGTGTTCTCTTGGGCGAGTTGCTTAGTGTCTCCATGCCTCAGTTTCCTCATCTGTAAAATGGAGATGGTAACAAAGTACCCATCTCATGGTGTCACTGAGAGGGGTCAGATGAGTTAGTGCATGTACCTAGCTCATTGTAAAGGTCCAATCAACGTTAGTTGTTGTTACTGTTCTCTCATATTATAAAAGAGAAACTTCGCTGGGAAAAGGTCTCTCCAAGTTAGACATGAACAGATATATACTTACTTTTACGGGAGAGAGGTGTGATAAATATTTAGCAAAATATCACTTACAAAAGTCTCAGTGAATAAAATGGCTTAGACAGACTTTAACACATACTAAGAGTTAACTCATGAAGCCTCTGTGGTATCAAAGACATTTAGAACTTCTCAGGGTGTGCAAAAACAGCTTGGTATTTCCAGTTGTCCAGGCCAAGCCTTGAATCCTCACCTTTCAGACCCCAGATTGTATCCAGTAGGAAACCCTGTTGGCTCTACCTTCTGACAGATGCAAAATCTGTCCACTAACAGTCTATCTGGGTTCCTTACTTCTGCCTGATCCTCCTGCCTGGTCTCTTCCCAGCACTGCAACCAGAGAGATCTCGTTAAGACCTAAGCCAGGCCACAACGTCCTGTGGCAGAACTCTCCTCACTTTGAGTGAAGGCTAGCTTCTCTACAGAGCCTTCCAGGCTCACATGATCACCAGTCATCTCTCTGACCTCCTCCCGCTACACTGTTGTCACCTGCTCTCCAGCCACACCGGATGCTCCTTTTGCACAAAGAAGGCCAGGGACACTCCTGCTTTTGGGCCTCTGCACTGGCTACTTCTTCTTCCCCCAAATAGCCACGTGATTAATCCCTTCAAATGCCATTTTTTTCAATGAAGGCTCTCCTGATCAACCTTTTCAACATTTCAATCAACCCTCCAACCCACAGGATCCTGGTTCCCTCTTACCATGCTTGACCTTTCTTTTTCCATAGCTCTTATCACTTTCCAGCATTTTATGTATGTGTGTGTGCATATATATATGGAGAGAGAGAATAAATATACATATATGGATATATGTGTGTCTGAGAATATGCATATATGTGATACACAGACACATACACACATACACGTATTTTTATTAGCTCTATTATCTATGATCTACCTCCCTCCACCAGAATGACGGCTCCATTAGGGCAATGTATCTGTCTGTTTTATTTATTTACTGATTTATCCCTATTCCTTAGAATGTTACTTGGCACATACCTGGTGTTTAATAAACATTTTCAAGTGAAAAACCTTTAACCTATTTTTAATCAAAAGCTTCTCAAGTTTAAAAAAATCTGCCTCTTAAAGATGTTTTGGTTAATGTATCTGCTGAGCAAGTGGGTAACTCTGAATGAAAGGTACTTGCTTTTTTTTTTTAAGAGCATAAACTAAACTAAATCCTTTCCTGAAGCTCTTTTCTCCTACTGACATTCCTCTTCCTCAGCATGTCCCTCATGGCCCTAGGCTGGGAGGTTCTTCTCACCTTAAGCAGACTAAGGAATGCTCTCCCAGGTTGGAGCCCCTTCAACGGGCTCTTCCTTCCTTAACTCTCTCTCCTTCTATGACTCACATTCTTCTATAGTATTAACACTCTTGAGATGAATCACTGTGTTTCCATCAGCTACTACTTTTCGTCATCAGTCAATACCTTGGCCAGGGTTATCTGACACCGATTTGAAAGCAAGATGGAATAGACTATCCCTGAGGGGAACTAGAAGGGCAAAAGTGGACCTCAGAAAACAGAGAAAACGGTAATGACCTACTGGCCCAAATTTACCATTTTGCCTTGGCTGGTTCTGGCCAGGCCACTAAAACTCAGTTAGATGTCAAACAGGTTGCTGGACAAGCTTTAGGTATTTGGTAGGTGTTAGCCCTAGCCCTTGAAGCTATTCTAGAGCCCAGGAACTAGTTTGCTTATGTTCAATATCTCAAAGAATCCACAGCCTCTAGCCTAAGAGCCCTGGACTTAGTGATTTTACAGATGGCAATACAGGAAAAGCAGGAAGAGTTAAGTTCTTGCCCTTGGAAGCTTCTCTCTCCTTCCCTCCTACCTGGCACTTCTTCTCCCACAGAGTTCGCAGCGTCAAACTTTCCACACTGCAGGCTGAACACAGCTTGTTTCCAAAGGCCTCCTGGATCCGGAGAACCAGGCCTTTGTGATGGGTCTCATCCATGGCGTAGAAGTGGTTGAAATCCAGGAAGACAATCTCTTGGGGGTGCTGTGTAAGAAACGAGTCAATTTCCATCAGCCCATCCCAGACCTTGATACCAAAAAGCCCATGGATGAAGTAGATCTCCTGGTCAGCATCCCCCGGTTTGGAAGACACACGGAGGTCAAAGTAGCGGATCCCAGCTTCCAGCTGTTCCCGAAAGGTCAGGTTCTGAGTTACTGACCACTTCTTCATCAGCTTCTTCACCAGGGAGATCCTGGCGAGGCGTTTGATAGCCAGGGTTTGGTCCGGCCCCACTGGGGACTTTTCATCCACCCAGTAGCTGAATGAATCATGTGAGCCTGTACAAAGGAATAAAGGTGAGGAAAGCAGATGAGACAGAAGCTGGGAAAAGTCAGTCAATTGACAAAATAAGGAGCAGTTACACACACAAAACTGCAAATGAATAGTAGCAAAATTTGCCAAGCTTGCAAGGAATAGAATAAACACACAAAAAAGTAATGTAACAGCTTGTTAAGCCTGGGATAATACTATAGTTTCCATAGATTTTGCTGATGTAAGGCAAACTAATAAATATCCTTTTGCAAAGCTATTTAGAAATATGCTGAAAACAGGGGCTTTAAAATATTCATGCCATTTGATCAGTAATTTCATTTCAGGAAAGCTATTCTGAGGAAATAAACTCTAACATTCAGGAAAACAAAGATGTCTGTCAAAGAATATTCATAATAGAGACAAACTAGAGATAATGCTTAAGTGTCTCTTACAAAAGAATGCTTCATTGTGGCATATCCACTTCATTCACGCCCTCATTGAAACAAAGGGTATGAAAACACTGTGTCTATCTCAACAATGCTGAGAAAGACATTTAAATTCTAGGAAAGGCAGAATTTCAAGAAACCATATTTTCTTTCTTTTTATTTTTTTTAAATATAAAAAAACTGTATATATTATTTTACTATTGTAAAAGTCTGAGTCAGTAGGAAAAATTTATTGACAAATCAGCTAACCATTTTGATGGGCTTAACACAGTTTAGTTAATATGTCCCTCTTTTCGAATTCGTACCTTAATAAGCCAAAACTGTGATTAAATGGTCCAAATGCACATTCTGTTCCTCTGTCTTAACAAAGGGGTAGGATGAAATGTTTTGTAAATGTCTATTATGCCTGTTTGGTCTGTAGTGAAGATTATGTCTGGTGTTTCTTTGTTGATTTTCTTTCCAGATAACCTATCTGTCCAATGCTGAAAAAGTCTGCTACTATTATTGTATTGGAGTCTACCTGTTTAATCGGCACACTTTTAGTTTCTGTTTGCGTGGAATCCCTCACTTTCAGTCTATGTGTGCCTTTACAGGTGAAGTGAGTGTTTTGTGTGCAGTATAAAGTTGTGTCTTGTTTTTTTTTTTTAAAAAAATTCATTCAGCCAGTCCATATCTTTTAATTGGGGAATTTAAACCATTTACATTTAAGGCTATAAATGAGTACTTAACTCCTGGTCATTTGGTTAATTATTTTCTAATGACTTTGTATATTCTTTTCTCCTTTCTTCTTCTTTTATTGTTTAACTTTACTATAAGAAAACATAGGGGAAATGCTTCAAGACACTGGTCTAGGTGAAGGATTCATGGCTAAGACTTCAAAAACACAGGCAACAAAAACAAAAATAGACAAATGGAACTATATTAAATGGAAAGTGTCTACACTAGCAAAGGAAACAATCAAGCATGAAAAGACAACTTGTAGAATGAGAGAAAATATATACAAATTATTCATCTTACAAAGGACTAATATCCAGAATATACAAGGAATTCAAACAACTCACCAGCAAAAATAAATAAATAAATAAATAAATAAATAAATAAATAAATAAGTAATCCAATTAAAAAGAGGAGAAAATAATTAAATAGGCATTTCTCAAAAAGAAAACACACAGATGGGTGTGGTAGCTCATGCCTGTGATCCCAGTACTTCTGAGAGTACTGGAGGCTGAGGCCAGTGGATTACTTGAGTCCAGAATTTTGAGACCAGCCTAGGAAACATGGTGAAACCCTATCTCTATAAAAAAACATAAAGAAAGTAGCCAGGAGTGGTGGTGCACACCTGCAGTCCCAGCTACTCAGGAGGCTGAGGTGGGAGGATTGCTTGAGCCCAGGAGGTTGAGGCTGAAATGAACAATCATTGGACAACTACACTCCAGCCTGGGTCAGAGTAAGACCCTGTCTCAAAAAAAGAAAAAAAAAAAAGAACATATAAATAGCCAACAAACATAAGAAGCAATGCTCCATGTCACTAATCATCAAGAAAATGCAAATACAAACCACAATGAGGTATCATCCCTGCCCAGTTAGAATGGTAGTTATAAAAAAAAAAAGACAAAAAATAATAAATGCTGGTGAAGATGTGGAGATGTATGTAACTGTTGGTGGAAATATCAATTAGTACAGTCACTATGGAGGACAGTATGGAGGTTGCTGAAAAAACTAAATGTAGACCTACCATATAATCCAGCAACCCCAGTAATAGGCATTTAAACAAAGGAAAGAAAATCTGCACATCAAAAGGATACCTGCGCCCCCATGTTTACTGAAGCACTATTCGTAATAGTGAAGATATGAAATCAACCTAAATAACCCTTAACCAATGAATGGATTAAAAACATGGCATAAACACACACTGGAATACTATTCATCCATAAAAAAGAATGATATCCTGTCCTTCACAGCAACATGAATAAGGCTGAGGACATTATGTTCAGCAAAACAAGTCAGGCACAGAAAGATAACTATTACATATTGTCACTCATATGTGGGAACTCAAAAACCCTTTGGAGTTCATGGAAATAGAGCGTAGAACTGTGAGTATTAGTGACTGGGAAGAGTAGCAGAGAGGGTAGGATAGAGAGGTTGGTTAGCAGATACAAAATTATGCTAGGACCAGGCGTGGTGATTCATGCCTGTAATCCCAGAACTTTGGGAGGCTGAGGGGGGCAGATCACTTCACGTCAGGAGTTCAAGACTAGCCTGGCCAATATGATGAAACCCTGTCTCTACCTGAAAAAAAAAATACAAAAATTAGCCAGGTGTGGTGGTACATGCCTGTGGTCCCAGCTACTTGGGAGGCTGAGGAGCGGAGCATTGCTTGAACCCCGGAGGCAGAGGTTGCAGTGAGCTGAGATTGCACTACTGCACTCCAGCCTGGGCGACAGCTAGACTTTGTCTCAACAACAGAAAAAATGCTAGATAGGAGGAATGAAGTCTGCTGTTTTGCAGCACTGTAGGATGAAGATGGTTAACTATAATTTACTGTATAATTTCAAAGAGCTAGAAGAGAAGATTTTGAGTATTCACAACACAAAGAAATGATAAATGTTTGAGGTTATACCAACTGCACTAATTTGATCATTATACATTGTATACACATATTGAAACATCACCCTCTATCTCATAAGTATGTGCAATTATCACTGTCAACTAAAAATAAAAGGGCCGGGGGTGAGGGGTGAGGGGTGAGGAAGAAAGCATGAATCCTCCTAGACACAGATATCTTTTTATGAAATATAAGTGACCACCATAGGCACATTTTAATTATAGTGAGAAAATATTTCAATAGTAACTCTTTCTAGATGAAAATCATCTTTAGCAAATGTCTTTCATTTTGGTTATTGGTTCTATCCAGTGTCAACCATTCTTATGTCTGTTATCCACTAATTCATGCAGAAGCTAATTTGGTTAGTGCTGTGACTGACTGGCTCTGAGGTGAGGGACTCCACAGAGGTGGCTTCACTTCTCAGGTAAAATCTAGAAGGAAAATGCCTTTCCTTCGGCACTACTAACCTTGTTCTTAACTACCCCCCATATTACAATCAAAATGCTTGTATTCATACTAGTTCATTGTCATCTGTTTTCCATTTTACTAAATTTTAGAGGAGGTATTTCACACATAATGCAGAATTTTATAAGACACTACCATTTTATGTTACATTATTTCCATTTTCTTGAAAACAAATCATTCTGTGATGACTTCTGTGGTTTTTTTTCCTAAGAAATAAAGTTAAAAAAAAATGACAAACAATGCTTTACTTTTATGTAGCATCGGGAACATAGAGGTTATCCAGTAAGTATTAAGAAAAGACCTATTAATTCATCCTTAGGCAAATTGAATTTTGCAAGTGAGAAAATTACCATCATATTTCAGGTAAGAAAAATTGCCATTACTAATAGAAATGTGGAACAAGTCCCCCTGGATCTTCCACATCGGTTATCTCTGTTAATGAGGCCCCCTGGATACCTGCCTAATGCTCTGCTTCCCTTGGCTATACAGAAACAGAAATTTTTATACCTCCTCATTGAGAGGTTTATTATGAATACATTAGATATAGATGGTGAATAGTCCTCTCTTCTTTTTAAATTGCATTAACAGCCCAGCTGTTCAGGATTGAGTGTATAATATAGTGTGAGGCACATGCTGAACTGAATTCTTCCCTGGGCATTAGGGAATAGCCATTATCCAAGCGTGGAGGAGAGACAAATCCCCTCTGGTGTTCTCTTGTTGGTGCTGAGCCCAGTTTCATCTCCAGAGGGAGATGTGCTAACAACCTCCAACACTTCTCTGTGTCTGAGGTCTGTGCACAAATGTGACAGCAGTGGGACCCCACGGATCATTTTGAATACACAGGGACATACACGGTACCCAGCCCACCCCACAGAAGAGGGAGAGCATGTATATTCCCTAGGAACAGAGTCTGTTTTTACCTCTTTGTTCTCTTTTCATTTCTCCAGTCGCACCTTATGCTTTCTGACATGCCCAGCACCATTCCTGCATCCCTCCAACCCCCTTTACGGGACAGGACAGAACAATGAAGCAGATTGCTGAATGTTTTCTAGCACTTGCCCTAGATAGGCCTATAGCAGTCAAAGCCACCCGTCACATATTACCCGCTATCGATATACTTCCTGTTCTACTTATATCTTTTCCAGAAAGCTTTTGTGTCATGTGGGATGGGCAAAATAATATTTAAGTGTCTACATGCATTAAATTATTTCTTTTTGGAAAAACAGGCTAAAAATGTCCACCTTTCCTGCACATACAATATTTATAAACCATGTAATGTGCAAATAGTGCTTACAAAGAGAAAATCCAAATATTTTATAATCCAAATTCACTATCAAAGTTTGTTCCCCTATTACTCCCCTACAACTCATAGGAAATATTTTATTCTTTAAAGACAGTGATTCTTGCCCTTCTGTCCTGGAATGTCTGAATAAAATTTAAGCATTTCTGCAGAAGAGGAAGAAAATACCCGGTACCACTGGTCCTTGCCTTGTTTATTCTCTAAGAGAATCGCTGCCTGGAATTGGGAGGAAGAGCAGTTCCATGCATTCTAGTTTGTTTTATGAGAAGGTCAGCAAACAGCTTAGGACCTCATCCCACTGTAATTTCTGCTGCTACAATCATCTTTGCTGCTACTCCCTGGGATTACCTTCGCACCTTCACTCACCTCTCTCGGTGGCTTCTTTGCCTCTGTCTGAATATATTTCAGTGGCACCCCTTTGTCTTAACGTACTCTTCCTTACATGCCGTACTCCACACACTGCTACTGTCTTCTCGCTCCTCCTTGCTGTCAACTTCTTGAAAGTGTGGGCCAGTCCTGCTGCCTGTCTGCTGCAACATACTCCTTTCCATCTGAGTCCACCTTCTGTCCTTCTGTTGCTACTCTTGATCCTAATGGCTTTCTACTTCGAATGGCTGTATTCTTCTTGATTTCTATGAGGGTTCACCAAGTCAGCTTGTTTCTGGAACCTTCCGTTCCTTTTTGCTCAGTGTATATTTCTGCCCATTTCTGGGTGTTCCTGTCCTTCCGTTACCTTCTGTCTGCTTTTCTGGCTCCTCTTTCTCTTTCTTGTCCCTAAATTTAAATGCTTTCCAAGAATCTGTTCTGTATTTTCTTCCTTTGTCCACCTTCAGAGACTTCACCCCCTCCCCAGTTTACCACAGTAGCGTTAGGCAGATGACACCAAAAGCTTCCTTTGTAGCCCAGACTCTTGTAAGTTGCAAACTTAGGTTCCCACCTAAGTTTGATGGCCTGCCTGCAATGGCCTGCTCACACAGCAAAGTGCGTATTCTCAGAGTCTAGCTTCTCCTGCTGGCCCTGTCATCCCCACAAAGTGCCTCTGATGAATTTCTGCCAATAGTTCCCCAGTCACTCAGACTTGAAATTTGGGTTCTATTCAAACTCTTCCCTCTCTCTCACCTTCTTCATTTAACCAGTTACCAAAACTTTACATTTGGCCTTTTCAGCATATATCAAAGCTGTTTCTTTCAACTGCCACGGTTCTCATGGATAGACTCATTACCTGTCCAATAGTACCAAAAACCAACCAACTAACCAGAAACCCTAATTTGGGTCCTTTCAAATTTGTTCTAATTTGTTCTAATTCATTCTTTCTAATTTGTTCATACGCAAAAGGTAGTTTTCTTAAGATACTGCTTTGATTATGACACATTCCCCCCGCTTCCTGCCTTCCAAATAAAGCTGTAACTCAGCCCTGGGGTTTCGAACTGTCTTCAATATGGTACCAGTGCATTATTTCAGACTCATCTCTTACCAGCCCCCTTCATAGTGCCTGGAAACTGTTGATGTGCAACATACACAGATAGGCAGGCCTCTTTCTGGACTCTGTTCACTCTTGCTGATACCTTCTGTGAAATATTTTCTCACCCCAAATATGTCTATATCTTCTCCCCAGCATTTATAACCCATATAGAGTAAGTTGCTTATTCTCTGTCTCAGTTTCCTCATCCGTCAAATGGGCACAATAATACCTATTGCCACAAAATTATTGTGAATATTAAAATGCAAGCAAAGTACTTAGAAAAATACTGACACTTGGTAAGTGAATATAACTATTGCCATTATTAGCCATTCTTAATTAGTCAGAAGTCAGAGGGTGAAGGGCTGATTAACTGAGGCTTCTTGACTTAAATTCTGATGGTCTAGAAGCTTTTATTTTCTGTACCTGATTCATTGTTTCTGTCTATCTTATTAGCTGACGTGGAGATGACAGTTCAGCCTCTACTCTGTTGACTATAGCCACCACCACTCTTTTGGTCACAGCCTAAGTGTGTCATCAGCCACACTGAAAGTCTTAAAATTTATTTTCCGACTTTTTGATCACAAGTTTCTTTACTTCGGCCACACCGCAACCTGACTTTGATATTCCCCATTCCCACCCCCCGCCCCGCCCCCGCCCATCTGAGAGCCCAGCATTGGCTTGGCTTTACCCTTTAGCCGTATCCAAGATCATTCACTTGCCACGTTTCACCTGCAGAATTACTAATTATAACTACATGAAAGCTGTTAGGAGCCTGCCGAGGTACATTGTCTGTCTCTACAGTCCCAAAACACACATAGAAATATCGGTATGACATTTTCTAGCATATCTTTTGACTAACAACAAATGCTTTTCTCCTCTTCTTCAATATATTTTGTTTATAGAGGAGAAGGAATATGATCTTAGGAAGTAATTAGCATCAAATACTAAAGAATTGTTTTCAGGCTTCTCTGGGCAGATAATTTTGCTGTCATCTTTTTCTTTTCTGTATGCATACAAACCCCAAAATAATGTATGTGAAGGCAGCGATCCTCAGTCTTAGATGCACATCAGAATCACTGGGAGGTGGCAGAGCAGGCGGCTGTTTTAAAAATACCGTGTCCATGATCTCGCTCTAAACCTTCTAAGTCAAAATCTCTCTGGGATGGGGGCCGATAAGCTCCTTACTGATTCTAACGTATACTCAGCCTTGATACTTACAGCCACAAATGTAAGATTATAGTTTCCCAGTAAGTTGTTTGACTGGGAACATGGCCTTTTCTGGCTGGTCTTCTAGTACTTTCAAATCTTCCAATAATAATCTGGTGAACTGCCTTTCCCATATTTTAGTTGATGCTTTCAACATCACTCCTTTTATTCTAAGACCCTGCCCTTTGACCACGTAAATAACCACAGCTTGTTTGTGAAGAAGAAAAATACTGGGAGGCCTTGGTTTCCTTATCATGCCTTCTTATGTGATCAGATTAGATAACTTAAGGTTTATTAGGGTCCTTGGGATGTGCACTGGGTTACAGAGCTCAGAATAAAGTCCCTGTGGCGGCAAAGTCCCGTGGAAGAGAGAGATTTGAATGGGAAAGGTGAGCAAGGTTTTTACTCAGTGTTCTTGTCATTGCCTCCTAGGCAGCGTCACGTGATTTGAGAGCTAGGGTATGGGAAAATGAGCTAGCCGACCTTGTGAAGACCAGGGACAATCCGTTTGCTCTTTACCTAGAACACAAATTACTGCTTCTTTCTGAGGGTTGCCCTTTGGGGATTAGAGATCTCAAATGAGTGCATACTGGTTTTTACTTAAAGCACTTTTATTACCCGTTTCTTGCAAATTGGAGTAGTTGCCATTTTCTGAACTCAAATAAAAAGAATTTAAAGCAAGCTTCTTGGGAACCTGGTTTCTAAATAGAACATAAAGAATTCAAACCACACACTGTGAAATGATACATTTCATTACAATACAATGGCATTTCGGATTCCATGATGACCACACTCACAGCCATGGAGGGAAGAATCAGACAGGAGCTAAGTGAAGCATATGAAGATACAAGCTCCCCATCTGGGGAGGTGAGGATGGTGACCCCAAGTCAAAGAGCTCCTGACTTCACATACTTAAGAAAACCTCCTGTCGTCACCACCCTTAGGTCCTCCGGTCTCTCAGTCCTTCTCACTTGGAAGCCCGTTAGCTCCTCCAGGCGATTCACTGATCCGGCTCTCCCCACCCCTTGTGTATTCACACCATTCAGTGTATCCGTGCCTCTAGGGACTGACATCACAAAAATTTGTTCTTAGGGGTGAAAAATCTTACTCTTCTATGTACAAAGCACAGAAATAAGGAACAGAAATGCCTACAAAGATTCCTTAGGGGAGTGATTATAAACAAAAGAATGAAACATCCACTGCCCTAGATTGAGGTTCCCGGCTTGTCTGGGTTAGACCTCTGACCCTGTCTCTTTTTATCCTTAATTGGCCTGCCCCTCAATGCCCCCAGCAATGTTTCCCTCCCATCCATAAGGTGACCCAGTACTGCAAAGTTCTATTCCCATCCCCTGTCCCAAAACACTAATGGGTTGGGAACCATTGAATTCCTTCTTTTCCAGTAATCTTTTAAACATTGCAATTTCTAGGACCACCAACAAGTAATTTCTCTGTCTACTCAGTCCCAAAGGACCCAGACTTGCAGTTTGTAAAATACTAGTTAAGAAAGAAGAACTTTACAAATGATGAGTCCTGACATCTAACTTAGTGAATCACTACAGCTCTGAATAAGCTAAATGGAGTGTTCCCACAGTGGATAGGAGCACGGAGTCTGTGGCCAGGCTGCCTGAGTTCATAATCCTGGCTCTTCTGCCTACTAGTCATATGAATAAAATGCTGGGCCTCAGTTTCCTCATCTACACAATGTGTATAACGTCAGTACTGATTTCCTTGGTTTGCTGTGAAGACTAAATGAGTTAACTCAGGCAAGGACTTAGAAGAGTCCGTAGCCAATAGAATGAGCTTAAACATGTCATTATTATTAATTATTAAGAAATTTGTGTCATCTTTTATTTGCATGATACTGAGAAACAGATAATTCTGGTTTTTAAATAAAGCCATGAAATCTCAGTAAATATTTATATTTCAGGATCTGCCATGGCAGTTAACATTTAGGGCTAGGAAAAATGAAGTCTGTAGTTTAAGTCATTTATTTTAGGTTACAACCAAAATCAACATCAAAAAGAGTAAATTCGGATCATAGTATTAAACGGTTGAAGTTCAAATTGGCACTAAAACTAAGATGATAAATTATGAACATCTCTGACCTGCTCCTATGTTGTACTTGGAAATAAATAAATACAGTGACTACACAATTTGAAAGTGTAAGAGGGAAAATTCCGAGGACGTTGTTAAAATTTTTAACATCATAGAATTAGATGTTATCAAGTGATTTTTATGGAAAAACAAATCCAACCTGTCGCTAAAAATATGTTGAATGACAGATTTTTGGAGTGTGAAGCCTATTTAATCCATTATTTGAAATGAAAAAAACAGTAATGCCTTCTCAACCCATCAAAAAAACTCTATCAGTTTTCACAAATATCAAATATAATTAAAACACTCAAACACCAATCTAACCATCCACATATAATCCTTCCCTAATATAAACAACAGAACCAGTAATATTTTCAAAAGTTTTTCTGTATTTTTTCTACAGATTGAAAATATTAATGCATAGTTAGTTCTTAGAGATGTAAGCATGGCCAAATTTATGTTAGTTTGTCTCTCTCAAAGTACTTTATCACCCAATTTTTCTTTTTAGGCCTCTCAAGTGTGCTTGTTTTATTCACAGGCTTTTTGCTTTTTTTAGAAGACATTTTCACTCAATAATGTGTTAAGTTGAGAGCAGTAATGCACAGCTTGAGCCTGCTGAGAGGGTAGCTGAACTATGGATGCAACACATTCTCCATTTTTTTACCAAGATGTACCTGCAACTTAAATGTTTTTGATAGCTCACTCAATGGGATTTTTTTTTTTTAGGTAGTGAATTCTGGATAAAATAAATCTTATAACTTGTTACAGAAAATATTTGGACAGCAAGAATTTGGATGAAATATCCAAAGAGGTGTTTGGAGCTAAGGTCATCTCAGTTACCAAAGTATTTATGTGCATGTCTATGTGTATATATTGGCACTAAAACTGGCCCATCTGATATCAAATCCAGAAAATTCTCACATTCAGTGGAGAAAAATTCCACCTTTCATTTATTTGTAAATATTTTTACTAGTATCAATAGAGAACTTCTAATAGATATTAATAATTATTCTCCAATACTTTTTAAAGACAAAGATGATTTTGAACTCATTTTTGAGTCATCTAAAATCCATGTAAACTCTAAACTCCAAATTTTTATCAGGACTTAAATCATATTATTTCTATCAAAACTAAAATGGTCTCATCCACTGTAAACTTGGGCTAAAAACATATACTGAATGTGCATTCATTTTCCAAAACGAATGGTCAGAGTGTTCAATTAAAGCTTGTCTATTTTATCTCAGTCTGAATTTTAGGTCACATGTTTGTAATTTGCATACTCCTTCTCTGACTATTAGGCTATAGTTTGTCAAGTGAGGTCAGAGTAATGCAGGTAGCTCGCAAAAAAACCGGCTGTGGCTATTTTCCTAGTTACCCACTAGAGCTGATGCTGCATAAAATTGCATTGAATGTCAAATTTATTTTTCTAAATTAATATAAAATATGTAAACTAAAAAAATATTCCAGGCATATTAATAAGATCTCAGCTGCAAAGACTATTCCCTGCCCACCAACAGCAAAAGGATATTAAAGGTTCCCAAACACAAAAGACCCCCCAAAAAAACCTTTGTTTTACTTTATCTTAATAAAGCTAAGTAATTCATATGATGCTAGCTACCATAAGGTGTCCGTGCAGCAGAAAATGCTCAACTAGGTCAGAAGACAATCTGAGCAAACAGCAGAAGAGAAAGCAGGATCATGCTTATAAAAAGATAAAAGATGTAAGTGTTCAACCCAAGAAAGAGAGTCATTTGCTTCCATCTCCTACAGAGGAAAAGAAGAGAGGACAGATGCCCCCATCCAGAGGAAATGGAATCAGAGAGGTCCAGCTAAACAATGGCTCCTCCTCATCACTGCCAGTCCATCTTTGAGGGTTTCAGAGATGTCAACCTGGTGACTTATTAATCAGTTTTAAAGAGCTGAATTTTTCTGAGAAAATATAGTCGTTCCCTTTTGTTTGCAGTTTCAATTTCCACGGTTTCAGTTAGACACAGTCATCTGTGGTCCAAAACTATTACATGGAAAATTTCAAAAATAAACAATTCATAAGTTTTAAATTGTGCTCCATTCCAAGGAGTGTGAGGAAATGTTGCGCCTTCCCCCAGGCCTTCCAGCCGGGGATGTGAATAATCCCTTTGTCCAGCTATCTACTTGGTAATGCTACCCAACCATTAGTCACTTAACCATCTCAGTTATCATGAAAACACTCAAACACCAATATAACCATCAACAGATAATCTTTCCCTGATATAAACAGCAGAATAAGTCATATTTCCAGAGGTTTTTCCATATGTTTTCTACAAACTGAAATATGAAGGCATAGTTCTTAGCGACATAAGCATGGCCAAGCATGACTGTAACAGTATCACAGCGTTGGTGTTCCAGGAACCCTAACTCTACTTAAGAATGACCCCAAAATGTGACAGCAGTGATGCTGGCATATTGTTATAATTGTTTTATTTTATTACTGGTCATTGTTATTAATCTCTTGTTGTGCCCAATTGATAAATTAAACTTGATTACAGGTGTGTATGTACAGGAAAAATCACAGGATGTATAGGGCTTGGCTCTATCCGTGGTTTCAGCCTCCACTGGGAGTCTTGGAACATACCACTTGCAGATGAAGAGACTCCTGTAAGAAGATTTTATGATTTGATTTACAGAGAGCCAGAAGACTCTGTCTTCACAGAATTTCTATTAAATAATGTTTCAACAGGAATTTTTTTAGAAAATGTGCTAAAAAAATGAGATTTATGCCCTCATATACATTCTCACTAAAATGGGTTGCATTTTAATGACCTGTGATTTTT
Organism: Saguinus oedipus; assembly: GCA_031835075.1. Classification (NCBI taxonomy): domain Eukaryota; kingdom Metazoa; phylum Chordata; class Mammalia; order Primates; family Cebidae; genus Saguinus; species Saguinus oedipus. The sequence continues at coordinate 95,675,199 of CM063184.1, read as the reverse complement.
AAGAAATTCAACATTTTTTTCAAATGTACTAAAACGAAGGCAGTCAAAACATTCCCACTGAAGCTTATCTGATTAAAAACTCTTAATAGTTTCCTGAGAAACCACTGTTTCATTTTAAAATGGCTGAAAACATGTCTCAATATGCATACAGGCCATACAGGTAAAATCAGCAAGGCCAAGTTTCTGGAAGAATCTAGAAGCTGCTCCTCCTTCAGCATGAATGTCTACTCTGACTTAGATGGTGATGAGGCTATGCCTCTCTGGCCCTTCAGAGAGCACGGGCCCAGCTGACTCCGGACCCCTAGAGTCCAGCTCTGACTTTCCATGGAGCCCATCACTAGCTCACTTCCCTGTCAAACATCTTTCCAACACAAGACAGCAGCCAGCTCTGAGGGACTAGGCTTCCAATAGAGCCCTGTTGAGGGGCATGCCCACCGAGCAGTGACCACAGGAACAAGTCTACAAAGGATGTTAAGATACCGCTCGGATATACTGCAAATTTGGTGCCAGTTGCTGCAGATTTTCACCAGTGACTCCTTAGAAAATGGACACAATGTTAAAAAAAAAAACTCCCTTCACGGCACATAGTAAATTCTTAATCTTGAATGTGAACATGTGACAAGAAAAAGATGCCACTCCTCTAAGCAGAGTGAATCCCAGTAGCTGGAGCATCTTCTGTTTGCCGAGCACAACTGCAATATTCGTCTCTGGCATTAATAGCTTTTGACATACTTGAAGCAGCATGAAGCAGTGGGAGCGGGGAATGCCAGTTTAGGGACAGACTTGGAAAGACCTCAACTGATCTGCTGAGGAAAGGGAGAGAGGCTGAGAAGGCTGAGAATCAAAAGGGGAAGGGAGAGGGGTCAGGGGGCTGCAGGACTCAGAAGAGAGACTCAGGAAAGAGGGCAAACCTAATAGAAAACTTCCAAAGCTACAGTATGCTTTCACTTCTACATTTCTCACCAAATGAGGAGTAAATATTTTTAAAGGGACAACTTGAAGGGGTAGCCTATTATTAAGCTGTCTGAAGCACATGTGTCTCAGCGCAGCCCTGTTTTGAGCTCCATCCCTCGAGGGGCTCTGCTCTGTGGACCTTGCCTCCTGGCTTCATCTCACCCGGTACCTGGGCCAGAGTCCCCAGATATGGGTAGACGTAGATGGGGAGTAGGGTGGTATCACACAAAGCGGGGGAAGTAGGTGGGAAAGTACAAGAGAAAGCTTTCTCTCTGATTGAGATAAACCCCTTCAAAAAGACCCCTTTATAAACGAATTTTTTCCTGGTAACTGGAATTAAAACCCTACCGAAAGGGCTGGCAACATCGGCATTGAGAAGCAAGATCTAATCTGGGGGCATTCGAAGGGGATGATGTATAAAGTCACAAAAGCATGAAGCAGAAAATGAGACAAACCCCAGGAATAAAGCTTTTCACAGATACTATGGAAGTAGCCACAATAGTCAGAAATGTGTTGTTCAGATAATCCACACAAATAGGCGACTTTCAAGTATGAGACAGGGAATATCTTTTCATTAGTTGACTAAAAATTTATGACCACAAAGAGTCCAGCTTAAGCTTCACATTGCCCAGAATAGCACTGCACTAGGGTAGAATGCAGCAGGCCATCACTGTGGACGCTCAGAGGCTCTGACTCTGTGCCTCCACAGCCATGGATAAGACTGATGAGGAACTTTCCATAAATAATAAATGCCTCAGCCTTGTGCTGCATTTGCCTTATTTAAAGGTAACAGATTACTGGAAAGGGTAAGCAAGCCCCTGGGGCTCAGGGGTAAGCCTTGCAAACTCTGAGCAGCCTTTTATGAGCTCTTGCAGTACAATAATCTGTATAAACCTTCTGGTGACTGTCCTATCTAGAATAAGCATTTAGACAACAGAGGCCAGCCTGATTTTCCCTTTGCTTTCCCCTGGTTATGTAACAAAAAGATGGTGGCATAAATGATGTGTTCCTTCTCCCCCCACCCTTCCCCATTTGCACGCTATTGGACTATTTCCCTTAATTCTGTAAGCTGGTGGAAGATACAGACAGAATGGCCAGACTCTACACTTCCACTGACATTTAAAGGTCAAGTCTCCTTGTATCATAAATAATGATATCTCCCTTCCACACATGGGGAAAGGATAACTGAAAATCACTTGGGGTCAGAGAGGGAGGGAACCTTTGAAAGTTCACTGTCCTAAAGGACTTGATTTACTGCAATTTTGCTGAACACTTTGGCTGAGACAGCTTGTTTCGTGAAGAGTTGAAGGAAATTAAAATCAAAGGATGAATTCGTCCAGCTATTGTTTTTCACCTCTGTTCTTGATTGATTTTAATATGGTTACCCTCTCAATAAATACAGACTTCTAAGACTGGGTCAATGACATAAATAGGATCTGGTTTTCAAATATTTTCTTTCATAAAGAGGCTTTTTTTTTTAATTGCTGGATTCTTAGTGCCAGGTGTTAACTCTGAGAGAGCTTCTATCTGTGGTCAAGCCACGTGGCTTAGGTCCATTTAAATTTCTCCATCTGAAGGAGAAATTCCTTTTTCAGGAATCACATATTCAGTACGTGTATCTTTAAAAATTCTCTCTTCTTTTTGTCTGCTCTGAAACTCTTGGAAAGCTTTTCATCCAATAACTAAAAGCACCCTGGAGACAAGACATTCAGTTTATCTCCCCAGTGTTTGTACCTCAGCTCCTTCATCATTAACTTTTTGGTGACCCTGGTGGAGGCTCTTGTCTGAAAATAACTAAAACAACTTCAATCTATTGAGCGCTTATCATGTACCTAATGCCAGGCTGGGCATTTTACTTACATGATCTCATTTGACCTCTGCTACAATCCTACAGGACAGTAATTACCCGCATTTTACAGATGAAGAAACTGAGGCTCAGACTAGTTTTGCAACTGGTTCAGAGTTGCACAGATTGCATGTGGCTGCCTGGGACACAGACCCAGGTTTGTCAGACCTCAGTGGACACAAAACTCTAGGGATGATATTATTGGTTCTATGTCCTTACTGATTTAACAAGTCGAGGCATTGCTCATTTACTTTCATAACACAGTGATTGCAGAGTTTGTCTTTAGAGCTAAATGCCTGGCCCCTGCCCCAGTGCGGGAAGATTGATGAAGAGATTAAAGCTATTCTAAATTTTGTGAAGACCTACATAATTTCTACACAGGGACACAGGAGGGCACTCTAACCTTCTCTCAATTGAAAAAACAGTCTATTTCTACGGCTGAGCCCGAATCCCAGTGCTGGTACTGACATGATTACTTCTGTGAATCTGGGCTTCCAGATTTGTACTTGGAGCTCTGTTTCTTCATTTGCAAACTTAGGAAAGTGAGTGAAATGGGACTTAGAGTCTCTTCTATCTTAAGAATTGGATAATTCCACTTATTAACAGCTTATTAAAGGCATTTCTGACTATGAAGGAAAGACTATTAACCACTGCAAAGAAATAACATTTTTTCTTCACACTACCATACTTACACAGAAAACATGCCTGTAAATTCAACTCATCATATTTGCTAAAAGCAAATCATTCCCAAGGCTGAAGTGATATATGTTGCTTTTTGGCTCATCTGAGAATTTCATCAGATTGCTGGGGACATTCTTTCTGCTCACACAGATTTACAGGGCCCATCTTCCTGCTGGGCCTTGGGTCTGTCCTACAGTGATTGAATGCATTGGCTAATAGTTCGCTTATTGTTCAGCATTTATGTGATAGTGCCCTTCACTTTAAAGGCTGGTGTTTCATTATTTTGTGGGTGATTTTAATGGAATTTGTCACTAGGGCTTTAAAAAAATATTCATAGTTACCTAGTTTGGCTGGAATTTTTCACAGGGCAGGGTTATTTTAAGATTCATTTGAAAAATTGAAGAATGGCTGAGATGCAGAGAAGCTTCTTAGCTAGCTCCCCTCGAGGACAAGAAGGGGTGTTTTCTCTTTCCTGTAAATGAAGGCCTAAGCTAGGTGTTCTGACAGAGGAGGGGGAAAAAGGAGGAGAGAAAATCCAGTAAGTAGCAGTCTAAATTACATGACATGGTGGGCTTCAAGGGAATTTGTACATTACACTCAGTGGGGAAAGTGAATGGAAACACACCCCACCCTGAAAACCAGTGTTGGGAGAGCTTACACACCTGCTAAAGCCTCATGCTGGTCTTTCTGTGTAGAGGCAGAATAGAGGCCAGAAAGATTTTTTTCTGTACCGTAGCCTTGCTGGGTGATTACTACATAGACCACTTAAACCACCTGGTTGCTTTTGTTCTGAGTTAATAAAAAGCCTCCTAGATATCTAGTCTGGAAAAAAAAAAGTAACTTGTTCAGCCAGAACAGGTCAGCATGTTCTGTGGTAGTCCTTCAAACATAACCATCCTTATGGGTGCTCGTGAATTAGAGTCCCAACATGGGAGCAGATGGCCTCAGATGAAAAGAAAATTACCCTTTATTACAACGAACAAATGCAACTGAAGTTACAACTCAACACTGGGTCAATCTCCAATGCTATCAGTGTCTTTTATTCAAAGGCAATAAAATGAATTTGCCACGACCTAATTTTTTACAATTCTAGTATTGTTGTCAGGATTTCCTGTTTGTGCCTGAATTTCTTCATCTGTAAAATGGGGATAATAGGAGTACTTACATCATTAATTTGTTATAAGAATTAACTGGCTTGATATAAATCAAACAGAGCAATATTGAGCTCCTAGAAAGTGACATGTGTTAAATAAGCAAGTTATTCTTCTTCTGCTTCTTTTATTATTATTATAGTTGTTCTCATTTGTAAAGCCTTGAGGCGTCTTGAGAAGACTTTGCAATGCAGTTACAAGATTCTGTCTTACCTTAGGCATTATTACCTGCTTCCAGCCTGTCTTAGTTTCTCCTTAACCAGAGATACAGATTTTTAAATATCTGTTTTTTATGCTTTAATTCTTTGTAGATATATTTCAAGATTCCATGTCTCTCCCCTCCTTCTTTCCCTCCACTTTTATAATAAAGTGCTTATTCTGAACCAGACAGCAAGTATACAGAAATGACAAAACAGGTGCATACAGCAGAGAGAAACAGTCTCAGTGGGATATATCATGTCCTATAATGGAAATATGCACAGAGGTCATACCTGAGCTGAATTGTAATTGGCCAGGCAAAGTGAAGGTAGGTTACTGGAAGGGAGGGTATTCAAAGACTAGAATTATAACAGGGACAGTATATTTCTTTCACGGTTTTCTTGAAGCCCAAAATTGTCACTGGTTCCCTAAAGTCTCCAACACAAAGCACAAAGTGCTTAGTATAATGCTGAAAATCTCTCTCCATCTGGCTTGTCTGTCTTTCCCTACCTTTTTCATTTCCTTCTCCTGTTACTTCTACAGGTAACCATGGCAGCCCTCCTCTGTTTCCTGAAGATGCCCTTGTTTTCTTATCTCTAATTTTGGGCATTTGCTCCCCTGTCCCTGGAATGTCCTTCCTCCTCACGCTGAAATCCTGTCTCTCACAGCCCAGCTCACAGGTGCTCTTCTCTTGAAGCGGTTCCTTAACCCCCATCTAGAAGGAACCTCTATTATGATATTAGGTACACATTAGGTAATCAAAAGATGTTTAACAATAATAGCTGTATATATATATATATATATATATATATATATATATATATATATATATATCATTTATTTTACAATAGGCAATATTCTAATTACATTGTATATGTTATCTTATTTAATTCTGAAGTAACTTTGTTGTGTAGTAAAAATTTAACCTCACCCAAAAAAGAGGTATGGACTTAGCCCTCAGTCTTTGGGAGGTAATTGCTTAAGTACTTGGATGTCCTGCCTGATAAAAGTTATCTTTATTTGCCTGAGAGCTTTGGGCCATAAGATAGAAAGTAAGGATGTAATTTGTGGCAGAGGATTTGAGACACATAGGTATGGGCTTAACCTCTGAAGGGGCTGGATACTAAGGCCAGCCATGTGGAAGCCCAGAAAAGAGTCTGGACACCAAAGCTCAGGTGAGCTTCCCTGGTTAGCAGTACTTTGGGTGGTACTGTCACACAGCAATACCAGGGAAGAAACACTGTCCATGGGGAGGGGACAACAGGAACCTCCACATTTGGAACTTTCCTGAACTTTGACCCATGTGCCTCTTCCTTCAGTTGATTTTGATCCATATCCTTTCATAGCAATAAACATTAACTATAACAACTTTCAATGAGTTCTGTCAATCTTCCCAGCAAATGATCAAACATAAGGCTGATCTTAAGGCTCCCAAACCCGTAACTGGTGTTTGAGTGAGGGTGGTCTTCTGGCTTATGCTTCCTCTAACTTTGCACTTGTGAAATGGCTATTATCTCCATTTTACAGATGAAAAAACTAAGAGACAGAGGGGTAAAGCTTTTTACTCAAGGTCATGCAATTATTAATGGTAGGATTTGAGCCTACAACTTACACTCTGAACTGCTTCTTCATAGTTCCTCCTGTGTGAATAACAAAGATAGAGATAAGATAAAAGATAGAAGAACAGGATGGGCACAGTGGCTGATGCCTGTAATCCCAGCACTTTGGGAGGCGGAGGCTGGAGGATCACTTGAGCTCAGGAGTTTGAGACCAGCCTGACCTGGTCTCTACTAGAAATAAAAAAAAAATAGCCAGGTGTGATGACACATGCCGCTAGTCTCAGCTACTCAGAGGCTGAGATGGAGAACTGCTTGAGCCCAGGAGGTCGAGGGTTCATTGAGCCGTGATCATGCCACTGCATTCCAGCCTCGGTGACAGAGCAGGACCCTGTCTCAAAAAAAAAAAAAAAAAAAAAAGCCATAAAGAACAGACATTACAATGAACACGTGTTCTTAACTGCTGAAGATGTTTAGGGTGGCTTTCATAGAAAAACATCTTGTATTCCAACTCAGGTATTTAATCTATACAAATATTACAATAAATTTGATGTGAACAGATAATTTTGCATGTTAAAATATTTGGGGCCTGAGCTAAGAATATATTAATTTACAAAGTTATTAATATATATGAGAAATATGCCTTATGGTTATTGAATATAGCAAAAGATTTGTCTAAGAAAACAAAAAACCCTTACAGTGCTTGGGGACAATCTTACAGTCCCTTGCCTTTCCATTTTAATTACCATCATTAGTCTGTGAGCTCACCTGACTCCACCAGGCAGACTGACCTGCTCTTTCCTCTGTGATTCCACGGCAGTTAGTTGATATGTGGTGAACCTAGGACACTGAGTGCTATTTATCTCTACATCTGTCTCTGCCACCTAACTGTAAGCCTTTGAGGGCAGAATCATGTCTAATTCATGCCTGTATCTCCATACTTAGTCTCTGGAATTTAGTAGGTACTGAATTCATCTATGCAGAATAAATGTAAGCATGATACCTGAATTAACAGTTGCTTAGAGAGTTGCCTAAGGCTGGTAGGCCTAGATCTCCCCATCCTTTCAAACCTCTATTTGCTCCATCCAACATTAAACAGGTGGAGTTCACTCTCTGCTCCTTTTCACCCCTTGCACCTGTTTACCCCGAGCTCCATTTATCTCCCTTTGTCTTTTCTAGCTTGAGTTATCTGGGTCAGTGAAGAAGAATGTGTCAGAAAACAGAGAAACAAAATTAACCTGAAAGGGTGACTACAGGAACAACGGGGATAAAATGTTACATTGAACAATTTTAAAGGAAAAGTACCAGAGAATAGATTTCCTGCAACTTACACCTGCATAAATTATCTTCTAATAATATATCTTTGGAGCCACCAATCTCACACTTCTGAATTAGGTCCTTGAGAAAAATGCAACATTTATAGAGAACTTGACTTCATATTAACAAGTGTAGAAAGGCGGAGGCATCTTAAGGGTATATAAATTTAGCTATTATGAGTCCAAGGTTCCAGAGCAGGAGCCATTTAGTAGTCCCTTGAACCAAAGATAACATCTTTAAACCTTCTTCTGAGCCTGTCAGACTTGTTTATTTTCCATGAGGCGTGTGGGAGACTATTAATAATAACCATCAAACTGCCTGCAAAATCTGAGAGAGCCGTGTGGCCAATTTAATTTTTAATCAGTCGCCTATTGAATTCATAATTATCCACAACGCAACAAAGCGACTGTTTAAGGCAGAGTACTTGGAAGCAGAGGACGTTGATCAACTGACCCTTTTTTTTACGTGCTGAGAAGCCAAGGGGCATGTCACTGTTTGTGGAGAGTCAGTCTTGGTCTACCCCTGCAACTGGCTGGATGACGCTGGAGATAACTGCAGTAAATCAGAGGTTTTCAGGGCACTTTTCAGACCTGCAACACTTTCAGATGAAGTAACTATGTGTGAAACAGATGCAACCAGACCTGCTCTAGTTGAAGTTTCTCCCCAGCAGCCTCCACCCCTTTCCCTGAGGTGACCAGAGGGGCAGCAAGAGGTACAAAACCTTCCCTGCTCTGCAAGGCACAATGAGCATTCCATTGACTTAGGTATTCCCCAAGTCAGCTCCAGCATCCTAGGATTTATGTGAGTCAAAGGGGTTTCAATCCCATGTGTAGGGGGCATTTTAAAGCCCTCTCCATGGAGAGGGGTTCCTATTCTCTTTTGAAAGATTTTCTCTTCTTCAATTGTCCAATAGACCCAATCCCTACTCCAAATAAGATACTGTAGATAATTCACTCGTGAGAAATTCTTCTTCTATTTTGCTGATGTGTATACTGCTCTGTCTGCAAATAGACGGCATCATCTTTTTGTGAGGTAATTCCTCGCAAGGGGCCCTTGGTCATTCCCTAAGAAGCCTTCTCAGCTCTGAGATTTTTTTTTTTAACAGCATTTTTGTAAACACTAAAGAAAGAATAATAACAAGCTTTAGGAGAAACCAGAAAAATGTTTAGTTAGGGTAGGAGAAGAAGTTACATTAAACGAACTATTCTACTGTAAAATTCTCGTGCTTTTATTGATGCTGTTGGTGCAACCCGAGATATCTGTGTTTGAAATACAGCGTGTTTGATGATTGCGGTGACGTAACTAAGTTTCCATTTCACAGCTGGTTTACGGTATAGTAGACACAAGCTAATGCCTGTGCTTACACCTGAGCTGCCAGAGACAATTCAGACAGAACAGGCAGAACACTAGACTCTAGACGAACACGAGGGGCCACCTCTCTGGGACTAGAACTCCCGGGACAAACTTTCTAAAAGAAGCACAATCCTAGTTAAAATCTAAAAGACGTAATCTAAAAAATGAGGATATCAGCTTTCAATTCAAACCATCTGATATTGGAGACAATAGTATCTGTGGGTGAGGGTGGAAGCTTGGGCAAATTGTGAAATGTGAAGATGTAGCTCTAAAACCATCTCTACTGTGTGCCACCGGTGCCCTTCTCCCAATTCCGAAACGTCCCACAGGTGCCTCAAACTAAGCACCTCTGCTTCCTTCCACCACCTGCAAACCCGCTCCTCCTTCTTTATCCATACTTCCGGGAATGCCATCAACTTCCTCTCACTCACCCAAGCCAGGTGCACCTTCTCTTTTGCCCTCCAAGTAATCGCCAAGTCCTGCTGACACTTCCTCCTAACTAGCTCCTGAGTCTGTTCTCTTTTTCTTCATCCAAGCTGTCACGCTCCTCCGCAGGTCAGCCTCACCTCCCATTTGAATGACCTCATAGCAACCTAATTGGTCCCCTGGATTACAGTACTTTCTGGTTCCCGTATATTTTAAGATGCAGCGAGAGTGATCTTTCCAAAACACAAAATCGATCTTGTGATTTGCATGCTTAAAACCCTTCCCACTCCTGTTTAGGTAAAGTTAGATAACTTTTTTTTTTTTAAGATGGAGTCTTGCTCTGTCGCCCAGGCTGGAGTGCAGAGGTGCTATCTCGGCTCTCTGCAACCTCTGCTTCCTGGGTTCAAGTGATTCTCCTGCCTCAGACTCCCAGGTAGCTGGGATTACAGGCACCCGCCATCATGTCTGGCTAATTTTTGTATTTTTATTAGAGATGGGGTTTCACCATGTTGGCCATGCTAGTCCCAAACTCCTCACCTCAAGTGATCCACAGGCCTCGGCTTTCCAAAGTGCTGGGATTACAGGCATGAGCCACTGTGCCCAGCCTGAAGTTAGATAACTTTAACATAGCTTTTAAGACCTCTAAATATGTTGTCACTTTACTCCCTGGCTTTCTCCTCCTTGCAAGCCATAGTACAAACATAATGAAATATTTAGGTTTGTTAAATGGGCCGTTCCCTGTCTTCAAGATCCTCACCCATTTTATTTCCCTTCCTAGAGCATGCTTATCCTGGGGCTAATGTCTGTGTATTCTTCAGAGTTTAGTTACTCATAACTTCCTGTAGGAGGCCTCCCTGGACTCCCAAGTCTTGTTAAGATGCCCTTGCCATATGCTTCTTCCAGCAGTAACGTATACCTCTCTGGTCATCCTAAGTAGCTATGGTGTTATAACTGCTTGATTAAATGTGCATTTCTCCAACTAGACTGTCAGTTCTTTGAAGGCAAGGACCATGTCTGTATTGATCATCACTGAATCACTAGTGCCTCGGAGAGAGCCCAGTATATGGAAAAAATGAACATACATGTGATGAGTAGAGGGAAAGAAACAATGAGTTTCTCATCTTAACCCACAGTACCCCTAATAACAGTGAGTTTCTCATCTTAGCCCACAGTACCCCTAATAACAATGAGTTTCTCATCTTAGCCCACAGTATCCCTAATAACAATGAGTTTCTCATCTTAGCCCTCAGTACCCCTAATAACAATGAGTTTCTCATCTTAGCCCTCAGTACCCCTAATAACAGTGAGTTTCTCATCTTAGCCCTCAGCACCCCTAATAACAGTGAGTTTCTCATCTTAGCCCTCAGTACCCCTAATAACAGTGAGTTTCTCATCTTAGCCCTCAGCACCCCTAATAACAGTGAGTTTCTCATCTTAGCCCACAGCACCCCTAATAACAATGAGTTTCTCATCTTAGCCCTCAGTACCCCTAATAACAATGAGTTTCTCATCTTAGCCCTCAGCACCCCTAATAACAGTGAGTTTCTCATCTTAGCCCTCAGCACCCCGAATAACAATGAGTTTCTCATCTTAACCCACAGTACCCCTAATAACAGTGAGTTTCTCATCTTAGCCCACAGTATCCCTAATAACAGTGAGTTTCTCATCTTAGCCCTCAGCACCCCTAATAACAATGAGTTTCTCATCTTAGCCCTCAGCACCCCTAATAACAATGACTTTCTCATCTTAGCCCACAGTATCCCTAATAACAGTGAGTTTCTCATCTTAGCCCACAGTACCCCTAATAACAATGAGTTTCTCATCTTAGCCCACAGTATCCCTAATAACAATGAGTTTCTCATCTTAGCCCTCAGTACCCCTAATAACAATGAGTTTCTCATCTTAGCCCTCAGTACCCCTAATAACAATGAGTTTCTCATCTTAGCCCTCAGCACCCCTAATAACAGTGAGTTTCTCATCTTAGCCCTCAGCACCCCTAATAACAGTGAGTTTCTCATCTTAGCCCTCAGCACCCCTAATAACAGTGAGTTTCTCATCTTAGCCCACAGCACCCCTAATAACAATGAGTTTCTCATCTTAGCCCTCAGTACCCCTAATAACAATGAGTTTCTCATCTTAGCCCTCAGCACCCCTAATAACAGTGAGTTTCTCATCTTAGCCCTCAGCACCCCGAATAACAATGAGTTTCTCATCTTAACCCACAGTACCCCTAATAACAGTGAGTTTCTCATCTTAGCCCACAGTATCCCTAATAACAGTGAGTTTCTCATCTTAGCCCTCAGCACCCCTAATAACAATGAGTTTCTCATCTTAGCCCTCAGCACCCCTAATAACAATGACTTTCTCATCTTAGCCCACAGTACCCCTAATAACAATGAGTTTCTCATCTTAGCCCACAGTATCCCTAATAACAATGAGTTTCTCATCTTAGCCCTCAGTACCCCTAATAACAATGAGTTTCTCATCTTAGCCCTCAGCACCCCTAATAACAGTGAGTTTCTCATCTTAGCCCACAGTACCCCTAATAACAGTGAGTTTCTCCTCTTAGCCCTCAGCACCCCTAATAACAGTGAGTTTCTCATCTTAGCCCTCAGCACCCCTAATAACAGTGAGTTTCTCCTCTTATCCCTCAGCACCCCTAATAACAGTGAGTTTCTCCTCTTAGCCCTCAGCACCCCTAATAACAATGAGTTTCTCATCTTAGCCCTCAGCACCCCTAATAACAATGAGTTTCTCATCTTAGCCCTCAGTACCCCTAATAACAATGAGTTTCTCATCTTAGCCCTCAGTACCCCTAATAACAATGAGTTTCTCATCTTAGCCCTCAGCACCCCTAATAACAGTGAGTTTCTCATCTTAGCCCACAGTACCCCTAATAACAGTGAGTTTCTCCTCTTAGCCCTCAGCACCCCTAATAACAGTGAGTTTCTCCTCTTAGCCCTCAGCACCCCTAATAACAGTGAGTTTCTCCTCTTAGCCCTCAGCACCCCTAATAACAGTGAGTTTCTCCTCTTAGCCCTCAGCACCCCTAATAACAGTGAGTTTCTCCTCTTAGCCCTCAGCACCCCTAATAACAGTGAGTTTCTCCTCTTAGCCCTCAGCACCCCTAATCACTGCTGGTCATCTTGTTTCATTTCACTCCCATGCAGTCACTTTAGGGGCTTCAGCACCGTTTCTGACCAGCTCTTTCAATGGCTGCTTTTTGCCATCGGGCAGACATTCAATCTTGGCATGGCACACAAGGGTTATTAGGATCTAGTTCTTGCCTACTTTTCCAGCCTCATATTTATTCCTTTATTTAAATAAAATCCATGCTGTAACCACACCAGACTGCCTGGCTTTCCTCAAGGTCACCAGGCTCTGAGTCCTCAGTCCCTCTGCACTGGGACACCTGGCTTTCTATTCCTCACTCTTTATGTTTCAACCCAAGGGCACTCTTGGAAGTCCAACCCACCAAGCTTTCCTTCAGTAACAGAATTGGCTATTGGTTTTCTGAGTGTTACAGACCCCATGCATTTTCTCTACCATGTTTGAATTTTGGCTTCCTTCCAATGTTATATGAAGAACAGGGAGAATAATCTTACTGATCTGTATCATCACCTGATTTAACACAGTACCTGGCACAAAAGGGCATTCAGTAAATACCTTTTGAGTTAATCACTTTCCTTTAAATGAATAAATTTTTTTTTTTTTTTTTTTTTGAGATGGAGTCTTACTCTGTTACCCAGGCTGGAGTGCAATGGCTCGATCTCAGCTCACTGCAACCTCTACCTCCCAGGTTCAAGTGATTCTCTTGCCTCAGCCTCCTGAGTAGCTGGGATTACAGGTGCATGCCCAGCTAATTGTTTTTTGTTATTTTTAGTAGAGATGGGGTTTCAACATCTTGGCCGGGCTGGTCTCGAACTCCTGACCTTGTGATACACCCGTCTTGGCCTCCCAAAGTGCTAGGATTACAGGCGTGAGCCACCGCGCCCGGCCTACAAATTTTTGAATATAGGCAATGAGAACCAAAAGAAGCAAAAGGAGTAAGCAGACACTGATGTATATTTTAAGCCAAATGAACACAACACACTCATATAATTCTCGTGAGGGTCCATATGGACACCTGCTGCCAAGAGGATGACCTAAACTGAAACCTGGAGAGGATGGACGAGAACGCTGTTTCCACCTTTCTCTGCTTGACATTTATTTGGGGAGTGGTGTATCTGGATTCAATTGCACTTTAAAAATAATGCTTTTCAAATATAAGCCTTCAAATCATACATGTTCATAAAATATTCATCTCAGTCTGACAGGGCCTAGGAATTTTTCAGTTCCACAAAAACCGCAGATTGCTACCACACTGGAACACATTCGCATTACAGCACACAAATGGGTCCTATTTTTTCTTTATAAAAATACCGATAGAAATTCTCTAAGATGAAATGATACTTTACAGCTGACAGTTCTAGAGTAATTGGGCATTAACAAAAAAACCCCAACCTGTTATTTTCTTGTTTAGCTGCTTAGTAAAGACTGCCTGTGTTTCATAGATGAAATAACCTACATCCCCCGTAGAGCAATGCAGGTCTCTGTAGTTCAACCTGTTTTATCTTGAAGTTACCTAGAGACCTACTAATGTAATCCTCCCAGGTACTTTCATCCTCACAGTGTTCAGCAATATAATCCAAATTCCTATGGATGTTTACCAACACAAGAGAGAAGCTGGAAGGACTCCTGCTTAACCACAAATGTAAATACTAAAACAAATTTAGGCACATCTCCACCTAAATTTGGTTCTCAATGCATGTTCAAATTCTTTTCATACGCACAAACACACCTACCTATTACAATGTCTACAAATAATCCCTCCTCTGCAGGCCTAGTTTGAAACTCTAATTGGGGTTAGTCAGCATTGGCAAAGTGGTTTGTGACTTTCCCAGAGGCAAAGCTGCAAGACGGGAAAGCACTTCACTAGCATTACCTTTAGTGTGCCTGGGCTTCTAAGTTCCTAGAGGCAGGAGAGAGATGGAGAAGCTACATGTCACATCTAGCGGGGGTCAGGTCAGATCACGTGTTAGAAACCGACTCAGCAGCTTCAGAAGCATGTCTGAGAGAGGAGCTTGCAGGTGGAAGCAGCATGCTCCAAGGGTCTGAAATGTCAGTAGGCATATTTTGCAAGATGTTTATGACTGGTAAACAATAGCAGGCATTGAAATTTGGGCCCAGTGCAGGTCGAGGCTAAGGTCATAGCTGAGCATCTGTGCATGTGAGTGTATCTGGGTGATGTATTTGTGGTGCATGTGTGGGTGGTACATGTATTTGGAGGGATGATGATGCTATTATTCCAATAGCTGGGGAAGGAATTATAAAATATATATAAGTATTTGTTCAAAGGAAAGCGTTTTGTAATATTCCCACTCTTGAGCTAGGAACAAAATGGCTGGGTTAGGAGGGCAAGTGATGAGGAAATGAAGACAGCAGAATAGAGTTAACAACACACTTCTGTCACAGAGGGCTGAGTTTTTCCCAAAGGCTCTGGGTATCTGGGGATGACAAAGTCTGACCGCTGAATTTGGGATGGGACAGGACAGAGTAAATAACTAAAGAAAGTCTTCTGCTCTCTTGATCAGCCATCCTCATATTGCATCGAAGACACCCTTGGCACTCACATCCCGGGCAACCCTACGTGTATCCTTCCCTTAACGCCAGAGCCTCTTTTTCAGGGTAACCATTCAAGTTACCCTAATATGATCGGACAGAGAACACCAAGTCAGATCGTTTATTTGAACAGTCAGCTCCTTAACTAGACTGGAAATTACCTGAGGGTATGAACTGCGTCTTACACCTCTTTTTTGTTGTCCATTCCAGGCACAGGCTTTCAATAAATGAATGTTATTACTGACTCTTTAAAAAGATATGTCATAACAATTGTTATTATTTTATAGTGCTTATTTTGCGATAGAAAGCATACGACATGAATTAATTTATTTTTCACACTAAAAAAATGAGGTGGTGCACAGATTACCTCTGTGTTACAGAGAAGGACACTGAGGCACAGGAAGGTTAAGTGATTTGTCCAAAGTCATAGTGCTTGTAAAGGGCAGAGTCAATATTTAAATCCGGATAGTCTGGCTGTAGCATTCATATTCTTAATCAATCCATGACCTTTCTTTTTTAGACATGTGTGATTCTAGAACCCTTTGTGGCTTTTGTAATTTGTGGGAGGAGAGAGGGCTAGATGAGCCTTCTTAGGAGTGAAATCTACTAATGGGACCACAACAGTCATAGCCTCTTTTTATCCTTCACCACGGCCACCCGTAGGGAAAAAAAGAGAAACAAAACAAAAATAAACTAGTCCCATTTAAGAGACCATTTTGGTCTCATATGATTTTTTTCATCATTGAGTCAGCCTTGGTAGATTCAGCTTGGTCCTCGGTTTCCCACAACCTCGAATCCCGTCGGAGAATGGATTTGTTTTAGAGCGATGGTTCGTACTATCCTCAAAGTAGAGCCGACCAAAACTTCTTGTTACACAATTTACTTTGTGCTGTTTTGGGGAGGTCCCCAAATCTCTTTTAGATGTGTCAGATCTGGTTCAACTTTTAGAAGCAACATCAGAGTCATGACTCCATCCTGCTCCACTAAGAGATTTTGTCTCCATGTCACACATGTGGGAAGGGGGTGTTGGGGCTGCAGGAACAAGACCTGTAGAAATCTCCAAGTGCTCAAGGGCAAAACTGCTAGAAAGGGATAGGATTCCAGAAAGGTAGAAACAAAGAGAAGGGAAGGGAATGATCACTAGCAACATGAGAACAGAGAATCATCTGAGAATTGGAGAGCAGTGAGGAGCACCTGTGGAAGGTTGACCCTGGCAAGGGAAGGCTGGGGACCAGGTCAGGTCAGTGGAAAGAAGGCAAAGAGGGGAACAGGAAATGGGATCTGGGAGAGGCGGCAGCCAGGCAGCAAAGATGAAAAGCTCTAATTTGACACGGGAAGGAGGAAGGCAGGAGCGATGGTGGGTGAAAGAAGTTACACCAGAGCTCTGCTTCTGACTCTTGTGACCATTTCACTTGGCCTCAAAATTTTCATTTCTAATGAGGGCTTAGTGATGAGCCTTGTCAAGCCTAATCTTCAGGAATATTATGTGCAATAACAAGAAATGAATCGGAAAATCTTCATATGGATTCATGCGGCTATTTGTGGAAGTTGAATTTAACCAATCTACTCAGTTCAGCTCTGATCACAATGAAAAAGGATGGCGGGGCCGGGCGTGGTGGCTCAAGCCTGTAATCCCAGCATTTTGGGAGGCCGAGGCCGGTGGATCACGAGGTCAAGAGATCGAGACCATCCTGGTCGACATGGTGAAACCCCGTCTCTACTAAAAATACAAAAAATTAGCTGGGCATGGTGGCGCGTGCCTGTAATCCCAGCTACTCAGGAGGCTGAGGCAGGAGAATTGCCTGAACCCAGGAGGCGGAGGTTGCGGTGAGCCGAGATCGCGCCATTGCACTCCAGCCTGGGTAACAAGAGCGAAACTCCGTCTCAAAAAAAAAAAAAAAAAAAAGAAAAGAAAGAAAGAAAGAAAGAAAAAGGATGGCGGCTGCAAACCATGTTTCTAGTGTTCTTATTCCAGACTTTCCATACTTTCAATTATTCACTCAACTGTCACCAATGACTGCGCTGCTACCTTCTACTGGGATTTAGAATTATAAAGAAAATAAGATATTTTCCGTTGACAAGTTGTTCACGTGGGAAAAACACACACTTAACAATGTGTTGAGAAGTACTATGGCAGAGATACTATAACAGGGACATAGAGGGACCAGAGAGGGCGTGCTCTACCCAGCTCCCTCATATACCCCCATTTACTAACTCAGTTGGTTAATCCCACCTGGAAATCCCCGTTCCCAACCCTGACCCTCAAGCCATATCCCTTGAAGTCCTGACCACTCCTCAAATTCTAGATCAAATGTTATTTTCTCAACAAGGTAGTTCCTAACTAATTCCAAATTCCAGAAGTTGGAATTAATCTTTCCCTTCTGTGTGCTTCTGTAACATGTTATCTGTGTTTCTGGTTTAAAATTTATTCTAATTAGTTTGTTTTTTAAAGCAACTGTATGATGAAGGTATATATATATATAGAGAGAGAGAGAGGTTTCTTAAAGTGCACTTAGGGTCTGGTGAGATAAAAGTTCATTTACATCTAGTACTCTACAGCCCCTTTTAAGAGGCTAAAGTGAACAGACCCTGCTTCCTTCTGGCAATTGTGAATCCTTGATTGAACATTTTCTTGTTTTGAAGAGGCATACAACAAATAGCTTTTAGACCTAAAATGACCCAATCATTCCTTCCAGCTCTTTCTACATTGGACAAAGAACAGGCAACAAAATAAAACAAAAAACTCAAATTAATCATATAATTTTTAATCTGGAAGGGACTCTATATTTAATTTAACCCAATATCTTAATTACAAATGAAGAAACTATGTCCTGAGAAATTTGGATACTTCTTCAATATTACATGGCAAGAATCAACAATACATTTCACAACCCGCAAGTTCAAGGCTCTTCCCAAGAGAAACTTCCCCAAATGTAAACCAGCTAGTTTACCTTTAATAAGAAAGAAAGAGTGCATTAGAAAAAAATGGAATAGCATTAAAATGTACAGAGAAAACAATTCATTGAAAAGCAGTATACATTATAGAGAAATGTTTTCCCCATTAGTCCATTTGTCCACAGAGAATATCATGCTTTCACAAACATCAGTGAAAATGTAGTTTAAAGTTTTAATTAAAAAATCTGACTTTTGTGATGTCTGGATCCTTTATCCTTCAGACATCAAATGAGTCTATACAGACAGCAATGAGAATTATTTTGAGGTTCTTCTCCAAGATATTTTAATATGTTTGGTGGTCCTGGTCATTAACAGGTGTTCTTAACAGTTGCGTAAGTAAAATAATACATCAAGGCTCTGTTGAGAGGTGCACATTCACACATGTTCTCTCCCATCATGACAGGAAAATGCAGCAGGCACACTCAAATGTGACATAGTTTACTCCATCTCAGGTCTGCTATTGTTGCCAGAAGGCTTATCTTTTCCCTCTCCTTTCCCATGTCCTCACTGCCCTATCACCATCCGGGTAGATCTGACTCTGTCCTATAGATGTCCCAGATTGGGCATGTGGGCGCGTGCGCACACATACACACACAGTCACACACAGACACACACACATTCTCACATTCACACACACACACACACACACACACACACACGCAAAACAGGTTGAAGCATTAAAATTGAATTTAAAAGTTACTGCATTCCAATTCTAAACAGGCATATGTATATATAACATGTATATATGTATGATATATAATATGTATATATCTACATATATCACAATTCACAACTATATGTATATATAATACGTATATATCCACCTGTATATTCGAAGTGCTAATCACTTAGATTAATACCACTTGCTTTGAAAACCTCTTTCATTCACAGCAGAGGATGGTCTGAAGAAACTGGCTTTCAGTGAGGGACTACTAACTGCTCTGCCACTCCCAAGGACCCTTCAGGGCACAGAGACAGTGCCCGGGTTCTGCAGCTCCACAGGGGCCTAAATACAAGTTCTACCACTTACTATTTGTGCGATCTTGACAAAATGACTTAACTTCTTTGAACAATAATTTCCTTAATTCTAAACTGAGGATGTTAATACCCACTTCATGGAGTCATGAGGACTGGAGGTAAAGTACAATGGGGCTGCGTGCTAGTGCTCGGCAAAGAACAGCTATTATGATGCAGATGATGATAAGAGGGAAGAGTTAGAGAGGAAGTGGGAGGACGATGATGGCCCCCATTTCTTAAATGCCTTCTATATTTCAGGATTTCTCAGCAAGGATTGGTAGAACTTGACTGCTAGCATTTATCTGGTGAGTATTAAGCTCGAGGTAGAGGAACGAGAACTAGCAGGGGGAAGTCCATGAATGGCTAGCATTTAATATGTGATTTTCCTGTCTTGAGCCTACACATACATACACTTAAAGTCCCTTCCACTGCTGAAAAAATAGCATTTCACAGTAGTGAATTTAGCATCTTTTGAGGAGTCAAGGCCATTGTTTTTTTTCCTTTTGCTTAGCAGAACCAGACTTCACAGAGCAGGGTAAAAAAATTCTTGTGATTCCCATGGCGGCTAATCATAGAATTTCCAGTTTCAGCAGTAAGCCCCAGCTATTGCTCCCTGGCTACCCCAGCAATTTTAGTAACTGCAAGATATCCTATGGATCACAGAACAAATGCCCAGCTCCCTTCTCCAGTCACAGAGTCAGAATACACAGCCAAGCCAAGCCACTAGCAGAGCTGCTGGTATGGTTTGGGCTGTCCAAAGTACAACAGGGAAGGAGGAAGCCCCAACCTACCCCGGACATGCCCTGAATGACACAGCCATTTAAGGCCTGCATAAGATGCCATTCTATTTGCAAACACAGACTACCTGCCATATCACTCAACAAAGTCATTCCATCAGAAGGCCTGAAGGCAAATGACTAATGTTAAAAGTGGCCCATGCCTAATTTCAGTGACAACTCCACAGGCACCAATTAAACACGGAAAAGACCTGTTCTGAAGCATGCCCAACTGGTTTCCCAAGGAGCTGTAGTCAATGGCTGATAAAACATATTAACATAACCATAAAGAAATTTTGCAGCCCTCTTCTTGCGCAAAAGCAACCTGGGTCCATGAGGACAATGAACCTCGAAGGCATCCAAAAGAAGAGGTGAGTAAAGAAAAGCCTGCATTTGAAGCCAGCATTGCTCTTTCTCATGCACAGAAAGCAAAGAGCAGGAGTTGCATGAGGTCATCTTTTCAGCCACCAAAAACAAACAAACAAAAAACCCGACCAAACCTCAAAAACAAACAACAACAACAACAAAGAAAACCCAGACGGGTCTAGGGAATGCTTGGGAGTTGGTCTGGTAGCCTAGGGGTGAACTTCAATTGTTACCTCTCCAAGTGAAAGGAAGAACTGGCAGTAGTCCATGCCCTGCTTCTAGGAGTGCTTTCCAGTATCAGCACTGTAGGACATGCTCAGCACACCAGACCAAACTCGCTGGCCAAATATCCTTCCCTAGAAATCATACATTAACCACCTTCTGAGCGGAAGGAAGAGGACGCATTTAACAAACGATGTCAAGGCATAAAACCTCCAGCAGAGAGACAGTGGCTGGAGCAGAAGTGCAGTTCTAAATCAGTCAGGCAGACACCTGTATACATACATACAGAGAGAGACAAAGCTTCAACCACCACCACCTCATCACGCCTAATGACTGCCGGTGATGAGAGTTAGTATTCTCTATTCTGGCTTTTCTAACAACAAAAATGTGTCTTTATGCTCAGTTCTGATTCTGAACGTATTCTCTAATGTCTAGGCATTTTTTGTTTCTCCAATACACAAGGTCAGATAAATGAGACAGAAAATATTGATCCAGATCTAAAATTGTTCTTGACTTTTCATTCATTTCCTCTGATGTCTCCTTCAAATGATTTAAGTTAATGCACCCTTCACATACACATAACGACAGTAAAAAGGATAATATTATTAGAATGGGGCTAGCAAATAGAAGCAACAAACAAACAAACAAAAAACCCCAAGCAAAAACAGTGATGTCCATTCTCATGAGTCCTGTTACCAATGATGCAGCGAACGGCAATCTCTGAAAGCAGCTGCTTCAATGTTAAGTTTTTGGTTTGGAAATAAAAGGCGGTCACTGACAATTAATTTCTTAGCACAAAAGAAAAGCAACCCAACCCCTTAACAACACTAAAATGGCAGAACTAAACACGGTGGGAACAAGTAGGAATACCTGGGATTGCCAGATTGGAAATGGGGAGGTTGTGGAGGTGAGGGGGGAGCGAGGCCATCCAGTCGGCATTGCAGACCTCCGATGATGTCTTTGTCCCGCTGGGGTTGGGGGAGCAGATGGTCCCCATCCTGAGTTTCCTCCTAGCCTTCCTAACTGCCAGCATCCCTGTCGTTAACAAACTGGCCAGTGTCAGCCCAGTGCCACTCACGCAGTGATCATCACTT
The DNA here is from genome assembly GCA_031835075.1 of Saguinus oedipus. Taxonomy (NCBI): domain Eukaryota; kingdom Metazoa; phylum Chordata; class Mammalia; order Primates; family Cebidae; genus Saguinus; species Saguinus oedipus. The sequence continues at coordinate 95,653,626 of CM063184.1, read as the reverse complement.
CTCGGGCTCTGTGGACGTTTCAGGGAGACGCTTGCCACGCCAGTCTTTCCAAAATGCCCGTCTTGCTGGGAGACAGGGCAAACAGATGGATCCCTACCCACTAGCACCCGCAGTCCCCACTCTCTCCGGCCCAGCCTCGGCTCCACTCCCTTAATCTGCTCAGTCCCAGCTCTGTTAAACTTCTTAGGTTCCCCTCTGGAGATGGGGGAAGGTGGGCGCCTAGAGATGAATCTTACAAAAACTGGAAGTCCGAGGAGCAGCCACGCCCGGAGCCCCTCACAAGACAGGTGCCCACCCAGCGTACAGACATGCCTGCGGGTCCGCACACGTGTACGCGCCCGGGCGCGCCGGCTCTAGCCTGATTTATGTTTCTATAAATGTCACTGGGCTGGTACACAAGCCGGGCCTGCCTGCTACTCACCACCCCCGCTTCTCCGCACAGACGCCCCCTGTCCTGTGGCTTCCTGAGAGACACAAGTGCAGCCGGCGGCACCCGGACTCCCGGCAGCCCCGCCCCTCACTGCCGGGCAGATTTGCCGGGCTAGGCGGCCCGTGATTGGTCGCTGGCGGAGCGCGCTCCGATTGGCCGGCGCCCTCGGGGCGGCCCCTCTGTCCCGCTCCCACGCCTCCCCTGCTCCCCAGTCTCCTCCCTCCGTTACTCTTGTCTTCCTGTGTGTGAGTGGAGACGCGCGGAGACGCTTCGGCAGCGACTGCGTTCGTGGAAACCGGCAGGCTTCGGTCAGTCGGTCCTCAGATAAGTCCTCGTTCCTCCAGCCCCTCACACAGTCGGCACTCAGATGTTCAACGCGACCACAAACGTTTCCTTCACACACACACACACACACACACACACACACACACACACGGAAAGGGTTACATTTTCCTAAACCACAGAAGCAGCAGAAATCTAACAGTAAGAGGCCGAGAAAGGTGCTGTATTGTACCAGAGCGAGCAAAAAAAAAAAAAAAATTAACACCAAGACAAAAGTATGCCAATTGCAGGGTCTTTATTGCCGGCAGCCACGGAGGACTCCCGTCTCTCCAACCCGTGGCCCCGAACTCAGTGGGAGCAAGGTATTTAAGCTGTGAAACCATATCCTTGTTCCCTGGGGCTCAGGGGTTGGGCAAGGCAAGCTGTTTGTACAGACGCAAAAGTCAGCGGTTTGTTGCAAGGGGATGGGCAATGGTGGAAAATTTTTAACCTTAGAAAATAACATTTCTGAGATTTACCATATAATAACAGTTCTGAGAACTACACCTCTGCTCGGGGCCCAGGTGGCTTTTCTATAAGATGGCAGTGGCTTAAGCTTTTTTTGTGTGTGTGCCTATGTCATTCTCCCCTGTTATTTAGTGCATGAGTCAAATCATTTATTCTTCGATTAAAACTGTTTGGTCAGCTTGGTTTAAGGATTCATACGGGGATCTTAGGATCATTAGTTTTACAGAATTAATTCTTGAGTGAATTATCTTGAGCAACTCAAGGGCCAAACACAAGTCCTATTAACAGTAGGACCTTGTTGTCCATTGTAGGTATATACACGGGGCAAGATGTATACGTATGTGCACGGTACGGGGTCAGAGAAATTGTTGAACTGATGAGTGAAATGCAGTTAGAAAGACTGAAAGTGCAGGCTAGCTAAGATGATTTTGGGGCAGTAAAGAGTTGTTCTGTTATAGCTTAAGGGAAAGGTTTTATTACAGCGTATGGGGAGTTAGTGAGGGTATAATTAGGGGAATGATAGCATTCACCTTTTCCTTCTAGATCAGCCAGGGTCAGGTGGAACTTGGTTTCAGAGCAGGGGATGTTGGAGGGGGGAATGGGCAACTGTGCTGCTCAGCCTGTGTGAAAAGGTGGCTGCGAGTTTAAGTATAACTAACAGTCTGCACCCAAGTTCGGGCTGGACTGCTTAAATACGTGGTGTGTTGAGGACAGCATATCTAGGAGGTTTAAGTCTTCCATGCTTAAAGTTGCCACTGATGGTGATGTGGTGGGAAGGGTGAGGTTAGGAGATACCCCAGGTGCGTCCTGTGTTCCGTCTACTGTCAGGGTTGAGTATAGTTATTTTGAGTGGGTTACAAGTGCCGGCGGCAGAGCATGGGTTTGGGGAGGACACTCGTTAGAAAGAAATGAAGACATCTATGTTTTTGGTGTATCCTGATAGAGTGGAGATGGTCTTACATCCCCTCATTGGGGATTTAAGTTTTTACAGTTCCGTCTCTATTGGCTAGTAGAGCCTGGGCGTAGGTAAAGACCCTTTCCCTGGAGAACTTCTTCCTGCTCTGTCCTACCACAGCCCCAACTATTTTTCTTTATTTTATGTGAAATTATAGCTCCTGCATGAGGCATGGTAGGGAGTGACTCAGATGGAGATTTTTTAAGCTTGGGGTCTACGATATCACAAAGATCTAGGAAGTAGGTTACGGGGCTTTGTGGGGAGTGCTCAGTATAGAGTTGACTAGGGTGGATCCGTGCCTGTTCGAGCACTAACATTTCCCCAGTGGAGCCTTCAATAAGTACCTATTGAAAGTAAGTAGGCTCTATGGGGGGTCTGCCATGGGAGTTTACAACATGGGTTAGGGAGGTCAGGGTGGTGACCGCGAAGAGTGTACGAGTCAGCTTTAGCAGACCCGGGGATGGGTGGTCGACGCTCCGTTGTTCTTCTGGCGGGGCAGTCTAGAACATGTCTACAAGCTGTTAGTCCGTCCACTTTGAGTGCAGTGGGGGTAGTCAGGATAACCATGTAGGGTCCTCTCCAGTGGGGGCAGTGAGGCCGAAGGTGAGGTGAGGTGGTGAATCTTTTAACTAGGAGCGAGTCTCCAGGCTGGAAGGCATGTGTTGGTTGGTCCGTGAGGCCTACTGGTGTGGGACGAGTGTCTCTGATGAGCTGGTGCACCTGGGATTGAATAGACTGGAGCACCTGTAAGGACTTAAGTTTAAGGATTTCTGCCTGCATGGTATCTGTGGGTTTGGGGAGTAGGGGAGGAGGCCTGCCAAACATGATTTCAAAGGGGGAGAAACCTTTCTGACAGTGGGTGCATCGGAGGCAGAGGAGGACAGAAGGAGGCAGGCTGACCCAGTTTTCACCGGTCTCTAGGATAAACTTTGTAAGGGTTTCTTTTACGGCCTGGTTCATCCACTCTGCCTGTCCTGAACTCTGGGAACGATAGGCACAGTGTAATTTCCAAGATATACCCAGAGCCTTGGCTAGGCGCTGAGAAATCTGTGCAGTGAAGGCTGGCCCATTGTCCGATCCCAGCATTAAGGGCAGGCCGAATCGAGGGACCAAGTCCTGTAGGAGTTTTTCGTGACCACTAAAGCGGTCTCCGACTGAGTGGGGAAGGCCTCAACCTATCCAGAGAACGTGTTTACAAACACAAGGAGGTATCTGTAGCTGTTTACCGGGGGCTTTACTTCAGTAAAATCTGTTTCCCAGTGTTCTCCGGGGCTGGTTCCCAGGCATTCCACAGTTACAGTTCACCTACACATCACTGCGCAGCAGTTCCGTGTCATTTTCCCGTTTTACAGAGGAGGCAGTAATGAAACATATTTGTATTGTCCTGTTGTTTGGAACCTTCTTTCAAATTCCTTGTCCCATTTGCTCTTCACAGTAGCCCCACCAGGAAGGGGAGTTGCTGATATAATTCCCTTGAATAGATGAAAGTCTGGAAGCATTCAGGGAGCTGAATGTGGTGGCACTATTGGAAATCCCATTTTGGAACGAGGCCTGCTAGTACGGAGGCTCAACGGCACACAAACCCATTTCCCTGCTGTCTGCAGTGTCCCCTACTCCTTCAAACGGTACTTTTCTATAATACGAGGAAAATCCGAGGTCTCTGCCGATGTGAGGACTTTGCACATGAAAATCACTGGGACATCTTGGCAAACAGACAAATCAAGAAAAGCACTCTGGGCTTGATAGTGGGGTCCCAGAGGGGCTTCAGGCCAGGCAGGTCCTCGGTAACTCAGGAGGACCTTATGGGAAAAGGAAGCGGTCGCCTGAGCTAAGACTGAAGGCTCACATACAGATCTGTAGGTCAGCTCACATTTAATCACCAAATGGCCCCACCTCATCTCCCGGGCCCCAAACTGCCTTTCTATACACGTAAGTCCTGCTGCGCAGTGGCCGCTTTTGACATCTCATTCAAATTTCCTTTTCCAGGCTATTTTTAACATCCATTTAAACCTAGTTTGCTGCATAATATTCCCATTTTGTCTGTTTGTTTGCTTGGTTTGGTCTGGAGGAGTATCACTTGTACGTTAAGAAACTTGTATGTTGGGCCAGGCGCGGTGGCTCAGCCTGTAATCCCAGCACTTTGGGAGGCCGAGGCAGGTGGATCACGAGGTCAACAGATCGAGACCATTCTGGTCAACATGGTGAAACCCCGTCTCTACTAAAATTACAAAAAATTAGCTGGGCATGGTGGCACGTGCCTGTAATCCCAGCTACTCGGGAGGCTGAGGCAGGAGAATTGCCTGAACCCAGGGGATGGAGGTTGCGGTGAGCTGAGGTCGCGCCATTGCACTCCAGCCTGGGTAACAAGAGCAAAACTCCGTCTCAAAAAAAAAAAAAAAAAAAAAAGAAACTTGTATGTTGAGTATCACTTGTATGTAATATTTTTCATGTATCTTCTTATGCTTGAAAGGGTTCTTTGGTATAAACATAGTATTCTTTGTTTTCAAGTACGCCACAGGATATTGGCAGTATGTCACCTAGCTGTTTGCATCAACATTTTTGTTTTCTTTTTTTCTTCCCACCCACTCCCCTAGAAAAATGACTCTGAAGTAATATCTTAAGCTTTATTTTTAAAGTGTCAACTTTCAAGGCTTCCCTTTAGCCCCAAATTTCCAAACATAAAACTTTATGGAAGCTGTCTAAGGCAAACACAATGTATTCTTTAGACTTTACTGTGAAATGTTAATTTTAGTGCCTTTTTCCCCTTTATTTTTCAGCTGTTAACGAAAGGAATGAGCAATATTTGGAAAGCATCAAACTTTAGAGACTTAGCAACATCACTGAGAACTTGAAAGCAAGTAGAACCACTTCAGAATTAGATGATTTGCACCTATCTGAAATTGGCAGCTTTTAAATTTACAGTTACTTGATTTGCCTAAGGAAACAATTCAAAAAGAGGGCAACACTTTTTCCATATAGTCCTGGGTCAGTCCTGGAAAATATGTAGCAGATAAAAACACAGTATCTAGTACAGAACTTGGCATATAGCAGGTGCTCAATGTTTATTGGAAGGAGGTAGATGCCTGGTAAATGCTCTTGGTAAATGTCATGCTCTGCTGGGCTGTAAGTAGTGTTTTAGAGCAATGCTTTTCAGAAATTAATATGTAAATCAATCATATTCTGATTAAATCAGTTTGAGATGGACCTGATGTTTTACATATTCAACAAGCTTCTAGCTGATGCGGATACTTCTGGCCCAGACTACACTTGAGTAGCAAGGCCTTAGAGAACTTGCTCATGTTTGGGAGGTGGGATATACAGTGCTTTTCTCTCTTTTCCAAGATGTTATAATGTTTTTATATCTCTTTTATAGTCGTAAAATAAATTTGCTTAAAAAATCTTAGCCAACAGTATCTAAGAGAATAATTTTTCTGATATTATGTCATGGAAACCAAATTACCAGTGGGATTTTTCTATGCTGTAGGTATTTAGGGAAAAATATTTTTAAAATAAAAGTTAATACTTAGAGTTTGGATAGTTAATATTTTTATACATAGTATATTCTGATATCAAAAGAAGAGAAAATGGGTGGAGGATTTTGGCATGGGAGAGGCACATGTAGCTGGGAAAGTAGAGGCAAAGCTATGACAATGAATGACGGATGTGAGAAACTGAAGATATGCTAGAGTGGCATATGAGAGAAGTTGGAAATTTAGTTCATTTTCTCTCATTTAATATTTACATGAGCCGAATAAGTTAGATACTGTTACTGTTCCCATTTTACAAAAGATACTAAGGTTTAGAGGCTACATAACCTTGTCCAAGATCTCACAGCTAGTAAGCTGCATCGCTGTGACTCCAAGTCGTGATCACTGTGCCAGGGGCTTCCCATTACATGTTACCTATTACCATAAACCTGGTGAAGGCTGTTGATGACCAAAGCTTATTAAAGAGCTTGACTTTTTTTTTTCTGTGGACAAAAATGGCCATTGCAGTTTTTTGGGAAGGGAGTAAAATGATTCACATGGTGCTTTAGGAAGGTAACTATGGCAGAATGGGGAATGCTTGGAGATGTGAGAGTCTTTAGATAAATCACTGAAGTCAATTATCTAAGCAATGAAAAGTGAGAAAGAAGTGCACAGATCTGGCACATAGACACTAAATGCATGGCCTTTCTGAACTCTGATGCTTGCCTTCCCAGCCCCGCTTCTCACCCTAAGGACCTGTAATTCAAAGCCCTCGTGGGTAACTTCCCTACCTCTTAAATTATTTTTTATTATTGAACACCTCATCCAACTGTTCATCCACTTTTATTAAATACAACCAATATCATTTATGTAAATTCACATGCAAAGTTGTTTTCTGGAATTTTTTTCTCCATTATACTCTTATTCCCCCAACCATTCCCCATTCTGTCATAGTTGTCTTCCTAAAAACACAATGTGAATCATTGTACTTCCCTTCTCAAAAACCTGCAGTGGCCTCTCTTAGTAATATAAAAATTTTCCTAAGCTCGTTAATGTGCTTTGTTCATAAACAGCCTTTGTCAGGGTTACCATAATCACAGGTGACATATAATGGTAAAGACCTTACTGGATTCCTGAAGAGCTGACCATAGCCTTTGCCCTTTATTTGGAGACTCCATTATTGTTTGAAATGTTTGTACTTTACAAGTGGTTTGTTTTGTTTGGATTCATGTGATAAATGAGTAGTGAGGATCCCAGAGAAAGCACCGAAGCAGCTTGCCCTTCAGGCATGTGTATTTTGCAGGATGGCCAGCCTAATTTTACTTACTAAAAGGCACCCAAAAAGCCTGGGAGGAAAGATATTGATTTAATGATATCGGGACCAGGGCTGTCCCTGGCCTCCAGAGCTAAGCCCCAGGGCTTTCCTACTTCCCAGGCTGTGTTTAGATGGGGAAGGAACAGACCCCAAGCAGAATCAGCATGCAGGCATGTATTTGGTCCAGGGATATTGCCTAGAGGGGAGTGAGGTTATATGGTGCTTTGAGTTCCACAGTGATGTGTCATACACAACTTTTTTTTTCTGGCTTGAGAAGTAGGTGGGTAGAAAAGGAGTAAGGGACTGAAGTGAGGAGCCAAGTAAATGAAAGATGGGCTGGAGAATAAGCTGCTTTGTTTTGTGGCCTAAAACCGGTGGAGTTTATTCCTAGTCATTTCCAACCTTCTTCACCCAGCGCAAGCCAAAAGACTGTATGATAAGGATCAGAGTAGAATGAGGAGATGCCACCAGCATAGGTGGTGCTGGGGACCTGATGACAGAAGCAGAATTACCTCTAGGAAGAGTGACATCATTGCAGCAACTGGGGATCTTGAGGAGCCTCCAATGAAATGGAGACACTGAGGCACGCACCTGTGGACACATGACACCTTACACATTCCTGACATCACGAGAGAGTCAGAGGATCGGGATCCAGTTATTTTGTTGATTGGGGCAGAGCCAGAAACCATTGTTTTGTCATTGTTACTGTGACTCATTCCCAGATTATGCACAGGTGATGTGGCCTGGAGAAACTGGGTAGAGGAGAAGCAGAAGCTTAACTAGGGAGTAGTGTTTTCTATATTATCTCATGCCCACTTCATATTTATGGCCCACAGCTGGGGTTCTGTAAATGAGACAAGAGTGAATGGCAGCAGTGGCCAGCCACGATTGTTTCTCCCAGATTTGAAAGTTTAGTGTTCAGGAAGACCCGAAGGGCCTCTGTGCCTTTTACATTTCTTGGACATTAAGTTTTTCTGGTATGCTTTAGAGAAGATTTCGTTTGACAATAGTGGTTACTAGGTTACTATAATACTTTTGAGAGAAGCTACTAACAAGTGATGATTGTAATCTTCATTTTAATATCCATTAATTTTTGTCTACCACACCATATTCCAGCATCCTCTTCCATTTCTCCTTCCCATGCCACCTGCAATCACTGAAAAGGTAACAGGAAATAAAGGCCTCAGAGCCTTTATTTTCTAGCTAGTTAGCTGCAAAGCCCTGATTTAAGATGTTGTAGAGCCACCTGCTGGTATTCAAGGCTCACTTCAGGCACACGTACTATTTTCTTTCCTTGGAAATTATCCTAAAAATGTCTAGATCACCAGCAACAGGAACAACCTAGGAGTTTATGCAATATACAGATTTCTGGATCAAATGCCAACCCTACTGTATCAGATCCTCTGGGGATGGCACCTTTTATTCCTGTCTTTAAAATAAGTTCTTCAGGGTTTTTTATGTCTCAAATGTTTGAGATCAAGGCTTTGAAATGTCAACAAATTTCTCTTTTTAAAAAAGTTAGAATAGGTAGAAAGGCAGAGTAAACAATTCTTATCCATGCTGCATATAATTTCATGCAATTCGAGAATATTTTGGCAGAGATATGTGATCTCAACTAGCAGGAAAACCAATTGATCTGCTATCCTTACCTTTTTCTCCCCCTCCAGGCTACCTGACTCCAAGGTTCCTAGAATTATAAGAATTATATCAATTATTAGGAGACGTTGTTGTATTAATGTATATATTAGTAATCACTTGAGCTTCAGTCACAACAGAATGACCTCTGTGCATTTGTTATCATTTAACAAATCCAATCTTAAAAAGCAATGCATTCTTTTAACAACATGACTCTGCATTTTGGGATGCCACTGCCAGTTGGAAATGGCATTGTGCCACATCATCCATGGAGTAAATATCAGGTGATTGAGAACAGACATTATCATTCTCCTCCAACTTTTTAAATATTGAGATTACAAGTTTATACAAACAACGTTGACCAACAAAACTTCTTTTTTAATAAAGTAAATAAATTTCAATGTAAATAAAATTGATGAATTTTTAGTGTCAACAACTCTCTCTGATCAACTCTCTCTGAATGTTAGGTTGTAGTCAAAGGCCCTCTATGCTTGTTGGCCTTTCGATGATTTTGTTTCAGAGGATTCTGATTTGCTTAAGTGTCTGTGGTTAACTCCCCATCTCAGCCACATGTCCGGCTCTGCCCTTCCTAAACTATAGAAACTGGTCATGGAGGAAGTCATAGTTTATTTTAGCAACATCTGCACCCACAGCTTCCTCTTCCTTTGAGTAGCAGAAGTAAAAGAGAGAGTAAAATTTATGCAACACATCTTTTTGTTTCAGCCAAGTATAAAGGAGAATATTCAAGAAGTCAGAGTTAGGCAATGTAATGAAGTAGAGGAGGAAGTGAGTTCCTATAACTGGAAGCATCCAAGCCAAGTTTGGCACCAATAAGATGGTAACGGGATAGAATTGAAGCACTTGATGCATGATTGAACTACATGAACTTCATGGTCTTTCCAACTATAGTCTGTTTTTTTCCCTCTGTCAGCTGTAGATACCTTTTATCTCTGCACAGTTAAGCCTTTCTTGCTTCTCTTTGTTCTCTTTCCTCATTCAAATCTTTGACTTCATTTGCTGTAGTCAGGACTAACAGAACTTCTTTTTAAATTTGGACCTGATATTCTAAAATCATGCTGTTTCCAGCAAAAGCTTGAGATTGTGGTTTGGGGAGTACCTTTATATTGGCAACACGTTCTAGTTCCTGGGGACACCTCAACATTTCTCTACCCTTCCCCTGCATTCAGCACCCCGGATGAGATGCTCTTACGTCAGGAAGCCAGCCTCAGAAAACACATAATGAAGCTCTCAGAGTGGGAAATATGACCTGGCTGGAAGTCACCTTTAGTGTTTACATCACGTCCATACTGGTAGGATTGGTGTGTGTGCGGCTCCAGGGCAAAGCTTCTCAACTCTCGCACCAGAGGTGCCGTAACCATGGAGCTGAGTACATGCACACTCTGCAGAGTGCTGCGTGGCAAGCATGACAAGCATGGATCCTGGCATTTCTTTCAAGCTGCGTAGTTTGTTTTTGTGAATTCGTTCACGTTTTGTTACACACACATGTGCATGTGCACACACACACACAAAAATTGATGTTCTGGATGTGCTATGTTTGCCCAGTGGCTTTGAGTCCCTCCTGGCACACACCTGTGTTCTTGGGTACTTGTGACCTCTAATGGGAAAGTCCTAGGACTGGAAGAAAGGCAGCAAGAAGTCAGTTAGGTACAAGAAAGCTCTGTTCACTCATGGCCCAGCCCAGTTTAGCAAAGTAAAAGACTACGAGTGGATTTGAAACCAAAGCTTGAAATAGTGTCATATGCCCAAACCTTAGGCAACCTGGGACAAAAGCAGGTGAAGAATCAGGATTATGAGCCATTAGCGACATGACTGTCTCCTTAAAGAGAGTAGGGTACTGCAGGCTTCCCACCTAAGCTTAACTCTCTGCTCTTGAGTTGACCAGGAGAAAGTTTCACCTGTAGGGCTCATCCTGCCTTTCCGTTACTGAATGTACAATATTAAAGCCTGATGAGTTTACAGGGAAGAAATAGAAGACAAGAGGCCTCTGACTCAGGTCTCAAACTCCTGTGACTCCTTAGCCTGCTGAGGTATGTTCTGGCCTCAAGAGTTTTAGACCAAGTTTCCTCCCCTGGCTAGACTGGTGTCTGTGTCTACTTACATGAGTCTTGACTGATTGCTTGAATCTGTTTTTGTTTTTTTTTCCCTCTGCACCTATGATGCCTGCCTGATTCTACCAATCTGGGCTAAACTTTGAAATGGACTCAGTGCCTTATTCAGCCTAAGGCATCTGCCAAGCCACCCAGATTTAAGTCCTGACCTCTCCTGGCCTGACTGACATGCAGCAATAAAGACCCATTAGAAGAGGAGCATTGATTTAAGTGGAAACGTTAGTCTGACGTGGAGTGAGTCAGAAGAAAAGCTCAACTCACCAGACTTGAGTGACCATCACCACTTTTAGCAAATTCTCTACTGCACAAGGCATTTTTCTTTCCCCTGCTCATTCATTTGCCATTTCCTTTCCTTCATTCACACAGTACTGAATCAAACTCTGTGTTGTGCCTGGCCTCATCCTCACGGCGGGGGTGTGGAGGAGCGAAGGCAACTTCCCGCCTTTGATGACATTTGGGTCCAACAGAGTTCACAGCCTGCATTCCCTCATCTTGGAGTGACATTGCACATTTTGACTTAAACATTAAGGCAACAATAGCAAACCGAAAAGTTTCATCTCAGTAGAACAGAGAGTATCTTCAAATAGTATTTATTGAACAAATAAATATTACTCAAGCTGTGTACCCAAAATTTGGGGTGATGGGTAAAAGTTCTGTAGGAGGAGGTTCTGTAGAAGTGATTGCTGAGCCTTCTTCCTGCCCCAGCTCCTGTGCGGGGAGGCCCCAGTAGGCATGCTGAATGGGAGTCTGCCCAGTTCTGCCACATGTGTGGGATCTTGCCACAGGGACTGCTGTAAACTGTGAACCTATGAACTGTTTCCGTAGTTTCTACTATGGTGGTAACAGAAAACACTGCCCAAGGGGTTGAGGGAGGAATGAAAGTCTCTCTCTTGGGTAAAGTCTGGAGAAACACAGCTTAGTCTCCTTTGATATGAAATGGTTTAATGGTGAGAGGCTAAGTTTGCCCTGGAGTTTTAGGGAAATCAAAGGGCTCCATTTATCGCCTTAAGAAAGAAAAATTGATTGAAGTTTTGGTGGATCCCAGCCAATACCTAGGGCAGAATAAGACCCAGAAATGAAATAAAAACAGTGAACTTATGAGATGAATCCTTACTTATTTTTTTCCCTGAACTTTCAGATTAAACAATGCTCAGAAAAAAGAGAAAGAATCCTGCCCCCTGCAATGAAACAGCATTTTGAATCTTGTCATACTGTATAAAGGCTGCAGTTTTGGAAAAATAGGCTGGGTTTGAGTCAAGCATCTTTTATTAGGGTCTTGCTCAAGTATTTTTTATTTAAACTTTCTACTTGGAAATAATTTCAAACTTCAAAGAAGTTACAAAAATAAAAATATTAAAAGATTTGTAAAAATATTAAAAGACGTCTCTCTCTCTCTCACACACACACATTCCATCTATGTTTAACAATTTACCCCTTTACTTTGTCATTTGCTTCCATCTCTCTGTATGCATATACATGTACGTATGTACATGTGTATGAATATACATATACACGGACACATGAACTTATATCCTTCGAGGCTAAGTTATTTCTATCATGGCCCTTTGACTGCTAAATAATAACTGTGTATTTTCTAAGAACAAAAATCTCTTACATAGCAACATCGGCATTATAAATACTTTTATCTAGTCCTCTGTCCATATTCTAATTTTGTCAGACGATCTAATAAAAGTCTTATATAGCAATTCCCCCATCTAGTACAGGATTCAATCTAGAGTTAGGTATTGCAATCACTTGTTAGGTCTCTTTAGCCTCCTTTAATCTAGAATATTTTTAAAGCCTTTCTTTTTATTGACATTTTTGAAAAACACAATCTCCTCTCCCTTTTTAAGAAACACTTCTTTTTGTTTAAAATTTCCACTTTTATTTTAGATACAGGGGGCACATGTACAAGTTGGTTGCATGAGGATATTGTGTGATGCTGAGGTTTGGGACACAGATCTTTTCACCCAAGTAGTGAGCATAGTACTTGAAAGGTAATTTTTCAACCCATGCCTTCCTCCTCCCCTTTATTCCCCAGTAGTCCATGTTGTCCATTGTTCCCATATTTATGTCCAGATGTGCTGAATGTTTAGCTCCCACTTATAAGTGAAAACGTGTTTTGTTTTATGTTTCTGCATTACTTCACTTAGGATTTTGGCCTCCAACTGCATCTACTTTGCTGCAAAGGACATGATTTTATTCTTTTTAAGGGCTGCATAGTATTCCACGTTGTATATGTACAACATTTTCTTTATCCAGTCCACCAATGATGGACAACTGGGTTGATTCTACGTTTTTGATACTGTGAAGGGCATGGTGATAGACATACATGTACACATGTCTTTTTGGTAGTATAATTTATTTTCCTTTGGGTACTCAGTAATGTGATTGCTAGGTCAAATGGTAACACTGTTTTAAGTTCTTTGAGAAATCTCCGGACTGCTTTCCACAATGGCTGGACTAACTTATATTCCGACCAACAGTGTATAAGTCTTTCTTTTCTTTGGAACCTTGCCAGCATCTGTTTTTTTACTTTTTAATAATGGTCATTCTGGCTGGTGGGAGATGATTTTGATTTGTGTTTTTCTGATGATTAGGGTGTTGAGCGTTTTTCACATGATTGTTGGCCACTTGTATCCCTTCTTTTGAGAAATGTCTGTTCATGTCCTTTGCCCATTTATTTTAATGGAGTTTTTTTTTTTTTGCTTATTCATTTGTTTAAGTTCCCTATAAATTCTGGATATTAGGCTTTCATTGATTGCATTGTTTGCAAATAGCTTCTCCTATTCAGTTTGTCTATTTACTCTGTTCATTGTTTCTTTTGCTATGCAGAAACTTTTTAGTTTATTTAAGTCCCACTTGTCTACTTTTGTTTTTGTTATAATCGTTTTTGGTAACTTAACCAAAAATTCTTTGCCAAGGCTGTTATAGTTTGGCTTTGTGTCCTCACCCAAATCTCATGTTGAACTGCAATTCCCATGATAGGAGAGAGACCTGGTGGGAGGTGATTGAATCGTGGGGGCAGATTTCCCCCTTGCTGCTCTTGTGAAAGTGAGTTCTCATGAGATCTCATGATTTGTTTAAAAGTGTATAGCACTTCTGCCTTAGCTCTGTCTCTCTCCTGCTGCCATGTGAAGACATGCTTACTTCCCCTTTGCCCTTCCACCATGCCATGCCTCCTGTCTAGCCTGTGGAACTGTCAGTCAGTTAAACCTCTTTTCTCCATAAATTACCCAGTATCAGGTACGTCTCCATAGCAGTGAAAGAATGGACTCAAAGAAAATTGGTACCAGAGAAGCGGGGCATTGCTATAAAGATACCTGAAAATGTGGAAGCAACATTGAAACGGGGCAATGTGCAGAAGTTCAAACAGTTTGGAGGGATCAGAAGAAGGCAGGAAGATGAAAGTTTGGAACTTCCTAGAGACTTGCTGAATGGTTGTGACCAAAAGGTGGATAGTAATAGGGACAGTGGAGCCCAGGCTGTGGTGGTTTCAGATGGAGATGTGGAACGTATTGGGAATTAGAATAGGTAACTTTTGCTATGCTTTAGCAGAGGTACTGGTAGCGTTTTGCTCCTGCTGTAGAAAACGATGGAACTTTGAACTTAAGAGAGATGATTTAGAGTATCTGGTAGAAGAAATTTCTAAGTGCAAAGTAGGCAACTTGGCTGCTTTAAAAAGCCTCATTTGTATAAACAAAGAAATAACCTGAAACTAGAACTTATATTTAAAAGGGAAGCAGAGAATAAAAGTTTGGAAAATTTGTAGCCCAACCATGTGGTAGAAAAGAAAAATCCATTTTCTAGGGTTGAGGGGACATTCAAGCCTGCTGCATAAGTTTGCATAAGTAAGGAAGAGCTGAATGCTAATAGCCAAGACAATGGGGATAATGCCTCCAAGGCATTTCAGAGACCTTCAAGGCAGCCCCTCCCATCACAGGCCTGGAGGAATAGGAGGGAAAAATTGTTTCCGGTGTCAGGCCCAAGGCTCCACTGCTCTGTGTAGCCATGGGACATGGTGCCCTGCATCCCAGCCACTCTAGCTTCCAGCTGTGTCTAAAAGGGGCTAAGGTACAGCTCAGGCTGTTGCTTCAGAGGGTGCAAGCATCAAGCCTTGGAAGCTTCTGTGTGGTGTTGGACCTGTGGGTGCATAGAAGGCAAGAGTTAAGGTTTGAGAACCTCTGCCTAGATTTCAAAGAATGTATGAAAATGTCTGGATGTCCAGGTATAAGTCTGCTGCAGGGGCAGAGCCCTCATGGAGAATCTCTGCTAGGGTAAGGCAAAGGGAAAATGTGAGCTCGGAGCCCCCACACAGACTCCCCACTGGGGCACTGCCTAGTGGGGCTACGAGAAGTGGGCTACTGTTCTTCAGATGCCAGAATGGTAGATCCACCCAGAATGGTAGATCCACTGATAGACTGAACCATGCATCTATAAAAACTGCAGGCACTCAGTGACAGCTTGTGAAATCAGTCAAAAGGACTGCCCTGCAGAACCACGGAGGTGGAGCTTTCCAAGGTTTGGGAGCCCACCCTTTGCATCAGTGTGACCTGGAAGTGAGACATAAAGGAGATTATTTTGGAGCTTTAAGGTTTAATTATGGCCCTGCTGGGTTTCAGACTTGCATGGGGCCTGTTGCCCCTTTGTTTTGGCCAATTTCTTCCTTTTGGAATGGGGGCATTTGCCCAATATCTGTACTCTCATTGTATGTTGAAAGTAACTAACCTGTTTTTATTTTATAGGCTCATAGGTAGAAGGGACATGCCTTGTCTCAGATGAGACTTTGGACTTGGACTTTGAGTTAATGTTGGAATGAGTTAAAACTTTTGGGGACTATTGGGAAGGCATGATTTTATTTGGAAATGTGAGAAGGATATGATATTTGGCAAGGGCCAGGGTGGAATGATGGTTTGGCTCTGTGTCCCCATCTAAATCTCATGTTGAATTATAATTCCCAATGTTGGGAGAGGGGCTTGGTAGGAGGTGACTGGCTCATGGAAGTGAATGTCCCCCATGCTCTTCCCAGGACAGTGATTGAGTTCTCATGAGATCTTGTTGTTTAAAAGTATGTAGAACTTTCCCTTTACTCACTCTCTCCTGCTGCCATGTGAAGACATGCTTACTTACCCTTCACCCTTCTGCCATGATTGTTAAGTTTCCTGAGGTTTCCCTAGCCATTCCTCCATAAAGCCTTTGGAAATCTAAGTCGATTAAACCTCTTTTCTCCATAAATTACCCAGTCTTAGGTATGTCTCTACAGCAGTGTGAGAATGGACTAGTAGAAAGGCCAGTGTTGTCAATAGTATTTCCTGGATTTTCGTCTAGGATTTGTATAGTTTAAAGTACATTTAAATCTTTGATCCATTTTGAAGATGGTGAAAGATAGGGATCCATCTTCAATCTTGTGCATATAGCTAGCCAGTTATCCCAGCACAATTTATTGATGTAGGAGTTCTTTTCCAGTTGCTTGTTTGTATCAGCCTTGTTGAAGATCAGATACTTGTACATTTGTGGGTTTATTTCTGAGTTTTCTATTCTGTTTCATTGGTCTATGTGTCTGTTTTTATACCAGAACCAAGTTGCTTTGCTTTACAGTATAGTTTGAAGTTGGGTAGTGTGATGCCTCCAGCTTTTTGATGCCTCCAGTTCTTTTCGTTTAGGATTGCTTTGGATATTCAGGCTTGTTTTTGCTTCCATATACATGGTAGAATAGCTTTGTTCTAATTCTGCGAATAACTTTGGTAGTTTAATAGAAATAGCATTGAATACACAGATTTCTCTGACCAGTATGGCCATTTTTATAGTATTGATTTTTCCAATCTATGAGCATGGCATATTTTCCCATTTATTTTTGTCATCTCTGATTTTTTTCAGCAGTGTTTTGTAGTTTTCCTTGTAGAGACTGTTTACTTCTTTGGTTAGCAGTATTCCTAGGTAGTTCTTTTTCTTATTGTAAGTGGGATTGTGTTGTTAATTTCACTCTCAGCCTGGTTGTTGCTGGTGCATAGAAATGCTGCTGATTTGTACATTCATTTTGTATTCTGAAATTATACTAAAGTTGTTTGTGAGTTGTAGGAGCCTTCTGGCAGAGTCTTTAGGATTTTCTAGATATAGAATTGCACCATAAGTGAAGAGAGAGAGTTAAATTTCTTCTTTTCCTATTGAGATGCCTTTTCTTTCTTTCTCTTGCCTGATTGCTCTGGTTAGGACTTCCAACCCTATGTTGAACCTATGAACTATACGAACATACGACTATGTTCTTATTTTCTGACATAACGAAGTATTCCAAGTTCACTTATGTCTGCTTTGTCCTTAAACATTTCTCTGAGTTCAGTTCCTTTCAGCAGGTAATTATATTGAAAACCAAGATGTGGATGCTAGGTATGCTCATTGCTACTGGGATGTCTTTGCTTCTTAGTCCTTTCAAAAGACACATCTAGGAAATATAGGCACATATACATATTTGCAATGCAACACACACATGCATGCTCAAGCATGTTTACACACAGATGTGATTAAGATTACCAGTGAAAGACAGGTGGACATCGTGGGTCTCCAGATGTGATACTTGGGAAGGACACTATCCTTCATGTGCATACACATGCATACACATACACACACATACACACACACTGTGGAAATCACAAGTTTGCATTGAGTCTTTCCTTATTTCATATTTATATGTTCCTTTTACCTCAATGAGAACCTGGAGACACCCAATGACAACATTTTTTAATGTATTATAAGATTGCATAAATCTATCAAATATGTAATCTTATAATACATAAAAAAAGTTTCGGGCTGAGGCAGGAGAATTGCCTGAGCCCAGGAGGCGGAGGTTGCAGTGAGCCGAGATCGCGCCATTGCACTCCAGCCTGGGTAAACAAGAGCGGAACTCTGTCTCAAAAAAAAAAAAAGTTTCAAAATTGCTTTGCTCATATCATTACAATAAAAAAAGCAATCTTAATACAAAGATTTGCTTCCAGATTTGTTTACAGTTCTCACCCTCTGCCCACCACCCCCGCCCTACCCTACACAGGACTCGGGTATACAGTCAAATTTTGTGTTCCTAGCTACTTGGATTAGTTTTGTTTTCTTTTTTCTCTTTCAGTGTGCTTACGATATTTATTTAAAGTACAAATGGTTTACTTTCAGTTTATTTTTTCCTGTTCTTATCTAATTTTATTTTAATATGTAGAGTGCTAATATTCTTTTTTTCAGACAAAATTATACAGAAAGGTATATACAGGGAATGTCACTTTTCCCTGTATCCCTCCCACTCTGTTTCTTCTTTACCCCTCAACTCCACCATTTCTTGACTTATCTCTCCTGTTTCTTTTTGTAAAAATAGGCATATAAATACTTCGCAATTTTTTTTTCCTTCTTTCTTACACAAAGGTAGCATATTCCGGCTCTACTTCGCCATTTTCATTTAATAATATACCTGGTAATCACTCCATATCAGTTGATAGAAATTTTCTTTCTTCTTATTTTTACAACTGCACATTAACTCTATTTTGGGTATTTACCACAGTTTACTCAACCAATCTCCTATATTTGGACTTTTAGATAATTTCTAATACTTTCCAAATACAAAAAATAATGCCAAAATAACCTTGTGCATATATATTTTTATGCTGTTGGAGGCTGAGCTTCGAGGTGAATTCCTGAAGATGAATTATAATGCCGAGGAATAAATTAGTATGTAGTTAGATACATCATATTATTCTCAATAGTGGTACTAGTTTTCGCTCCCTTCAGCACTGTATGAGTGTGCATGTTTCCCCAAAGCCTTGATAACAGAGAATATTGTCAAACTTGAAATTCATGACAATTAAATGGAGAAGAACTGAAACCTGAATATATTGTTAAATTTGCATTTATTGTCTATAAATTTCATGTTTTTCAAGTGATTAAGAGTCATTTTATTTTTTGTGTGTGAATTATTCGTTCGTGGCGTTAGCCCATTTTTCCATAGGATTTTTCAGTTTTTCATTCTCAATATTTGTAAGTTCTTTATCAATTAGGTATATTGATAAAGATATATATATTGATATGTCGTCTATGACATATGTTGTAAATATTTTCGCTTACTTTATTATTTGCCTTTTGACTTTGCTTTCTTTCTCATGCATATTGTTTTTATTTTTAAGTAGCTAAATTTATTCACCTTTTCTTTCAATACGTATATATTTGTACAATTGTAGTTACATATATGTGACCATATATGTATATATGTATATGCGTATATAACTATATATAGTATTTATAGACTATAACTGTACATATATGCATCTACAAATATAGCTATAGATAGATATGCACGTACATGTTATATATACATTTAGTTAAGAAAATATGCCTTTTTCTCAAGAGTTTTTAGTAGGAATGGGTGTCGAATTTTGCCAAAGATTTTTTTAAACAGCTGTGGAGATTATTCTTATCCTTTTTCTTCTTAGTTCTATTTATGTGGTAAATTATATTAAGCATTTTTCTATCATCAAATGCTTCTTGCATTCTTGGTATAACCCTTAGGTAATGTTTTCAGTTCCCATCACTGTGTCTCAGACATCGGGGTCTCTACTGCAGTGGCCTTCACTCTATTGACAGCCTCCTTTCTGAAGCCTTTAAAAATATTTCTCACACGTTGTCCCTGAAATCATACTTTTTTCTTTATTATTTTCTCTTCTTTGTGCATAATTTAATTTTTATATGTATCACACTGTACTGTATTTATTTGCTTAAATGTCTGACTCTTCCATTAAATTTTACATTCACTGAAGGCAATAAGTAGTTCTTATATTTTACATTAATTTCATGAGTGTGGAATCTACAAACCCTAAACTGGCCATCCAAAAGAGGTATTCACGAATGGTGCTTGTCATACTTTTCTAGTAACTAGCCACAAAATTAAAATCAATTCTTATTTATAGTTGTGTTAGATTTCAGATCTGTTAGTCATCAAAGCATGTCCCTTTGAATCAGTGCAATAGCTTTATGTATAAGAAAAATCCAATGCAACCCAATTATCTATAAGAGTGGAATTAGGCTTATCTCAAACCAGTGATGCAAAAATGATTGTACCATAGATGGAATTCTCAGATCCCTGTTCATCTTCCCATTCAGCATTAACAGATACGTATGTTTTGAAGAGAGAAAATGTAAGAATAGAGAGGTTAACTCTTAGACGTGCCTCTCAGGGTATCAGGGCCACTGTCAAACTTCTCTGAAGGGTTCATGTAACTGTTGTTGTGTATCCTCCAGCATGCCTTCTTGGCACTTTTAAGTATTTTCTGGTGACAGTTGAATAGCATAATGCTGTAGTCAATTTTATTTGGTGATAGGTCTTCTTTGCACAGTGAATGGGAAGTAGTCTGACAAAACTCAGGGCAAATGTGCATATGTTTCTGGCACTTACCGAGGGTAGCTGGAAGTGGCCCCATGCTGTCTTCTTTATGTTGTGATATTGAGTTTGTTGCTCGTCCCCATTATTCCACCCAGTGTCCCTCCCACAATCACAGTGCCATAGAGCCTTGGAACAAATGCGAGGAATCTGAGTGAGCAGAACAGGAAGGACTGTAACAGAGACTGCAGGCTACGAAGATGCTGTCTGAGGAGAAAAGTTTGATTCCACTGTTCCCATTTCTGTTATTTGACCCACATATTATCAAGACCCATCACAGGTACCCTATTCCAGCTTTAAGAAAAATTCCAGGCTTCTCCGATGGTGGTGGGTTATCAGAACTTATTAACATTAGTGTCACTGAAGTTGGTATATAACCCTCCACTGCTAAATTAGACTGGCTTAAAAAAAAAGAATAATTCCACAAGTATTCCCTGGCCCTGACCTAGCTCAAGGTCATAGCGTCCTGCTTTCTGGTCATGCCTTCCTGGCTGCAGCACGATGCCTTTGTTAGTAATCTGGGAAATCTGGGAGGAAGGCAGCTTTGCAGGAACTGGGAGATAAACTGCTTTGATTCCATGATCCTCACCATGTATTTCTGCCGTTAACGTGGACACCATCCTTTAGCTGGTTGACACGGCCATGATTGCTGCTGTCAAAAAGTCAGTTAGGCTACGCTCTTCAGTCCTCGTCTCAGAGAGAACAAACTGTTTGTGTTTCTGAAGATTCAACCTGTAGGTTCAAAGCCACCCTCCTAAGTCTGGATGCCAAGAGGGCTGCCTTCAAGAACCTCTTCCCTGTTCAGAGCCTCCGAGAGTTTTCATTATCTCTGGCCTTAGTTTCTCTAAACTTTCTTTCCAACTTCTGACCTTGATTACTCTCCTTTCTCTTTTCATTTCCTCATTTTCTTTGACACTTTCTAGAGCATCTCACCTCCCAGGGTCAGTTATTTCTACTTTTCTTTGTTTTCTGTTACAGTTTTTTAGCATATACTACCAAGGCATAAAAAAAAACAGTATTTATGACCAAGCATGTGGCTCACGCCTGTAATCTTAGCACTTTGGGAGGCTGAGGCGAGTAGATGACGAGGTCAGCAGATCAAGACCATCCTGGCCAACGTAGTGAAACCCCATCTCTACTGAAAATACAAAAGTAAGCTGGGCATGGTGGCAGGTGCCTGTAATCCCAGCTACTTGGGAGGCTGAGGTAGAAGAACTGCTTGAACATGGGAGGCAGAGGTTGCAGTGAGCCAAGATTGCACCACTGCACTCCAGCCTGGCAACAGAGAGAGACTCAGTCTCACACAAACAAACAAATAAAAATACCCAGCAATATTTACTTAAAAGCACACAAAGCGGCTCTTGTCTATAGTAAAAGAAGATACCAAAGAAATTAAAGATTGATTATACACTAGGCTACAAATCAGAGAACAGGGTCATCATTTTGGCTTTATCATTTCCAATTGTGTGACCTTGGGCAAGGCAATTTCATAGAACCCTTAACTCATTATTTGTAAAATAACCTCTAATACCCATCCTGGTCACATGTTCTATGATTTTTAAGACCTATAAATGCAAAGTTAATTTGGTGAAATCAACCATGTCTTCTTTAGTTAAAACAAAACTCATGGTGAACCAAAGAAAACTGAAAATACTCTTTTTTTAAACTAAAGCATGCGTTAGGCCCTTACATATGAGCTAAAATATGCCTACCTCTGGATCTATATGTGTAGGTTAACTATTGCTACAATATTATGTCATAATCACACAATTTCAGTGGCATGAAACAATATTTATGTGCCTGTTGAGGTAGGCTGTGGGTTTTGCTGATCTGGACTGGGCCAGCCTTGAGGGGTTCTGCTCCACGAGGCTTTCTTCTTCGTGGCACTAGTAGACTAGTTTGAAAATGATCTTCTCATGGTGATGGCAGAAAAGAAGAGAGTGAATCCAACCATAGAAGTAGTTTTCAAACCTTGGGTTAGTCGTGCCCATGATACTCCATTACAAAACAAACCAGGTAGTCAATTTGAGGTGTGCTCCTGGTGCAGGTGGGTAAGGAAATGAATATCTAAATAACAACATTAACTAACACACAGTGTTTTGGAAATAAGCAGCAAACATACTTACATGTGGCTTTTTCTCAGTGAAAATTAAACCTTAGGGATTAGGGTCTAGTATTGCTATTTCTCCTATGAGACAGAGCTGAATTCACTTCTAGAGACAGGATTTGCTGGTTGAGACAGACTCTATGAATTTGCTTTTACACAACTTAAGGCTCAAATGAAACTGTTGTGTCAGTTAAATAAGGGATTTCAAGCTCACAGTACTACCTAAAAGGCATCTGGGGCCCCTCTAATTTGCAGGTTTGTGAAAAGTTCCTCTGAACTACTCACTGAGGACCCCTCTATGGATAAGGAACTGCTCACTCTATTCAAGTTGTAATGAATATGCAAATGATGACCAGAACTTAATTATGAAACTAAAAGAGTGTCCTTCAAAGAAGAGCTAATATAAAAACAGTGAGACCCCTGTCATGTGATAGATTGATAAATTACATAGATTTATGTTTTACTGTAAAACTGTCTCTCCCTTTACTGAAACGATCTAAATATCTCCAACCCTGCCACTTTCTACCCCTACTTTCTACTTGTATTCATATATCCTAATAAAACAGTAAAGTAAAGCCACAGTGCTTTGTACACCAATTACTGATTATTAAGTCATATTATATACAAGTAACTATACACATGAAGCAACAGCCATGCATATAAAGTTAGAATTTGTTTCTTGAGAACTAACAAGGAATTAAGTAAGGCAGGTAGCAGTTTACTTTTTTAGTTATTGAGCTGTATAGTTATCTATTGCTATGTAACAAATTATACTCAAGCTTAATGGTGTTAAAAGATAAACACTTACTGTCTCCTATGTTAGAGGTTCAGAAATTTAGAAAAGGCTTAGCTGGGTAGTTTTGGCTTTCTTGAGGTCTTGGTCAAAAGATCGACTGAAGTTGCAGTTATCTGAAGACTTGACTGGTGGCTGGAGGATCTGCTTCCAAGACGGCTCCCTTACATGGCTGGCAAGTTAATGCTTGTTGGCAAAATACCTCAGTTCCTTGACAGGTGGATTTCTCAGTAGGGCTGCCTGGGTATCCTCATGGCATGGAATAGGCTTTTCCCAGTGTCAGCGGTCAGACAGAGATCCAAGTGGAAGCCACAGTATATTTTATGACCTAGCCTTGGTCAGTTCTAAGCTTTTTTGGCTATACCAAGGATGAGACTGGTACTGACTCTCAGCATTGTGTGAGTGCGTGACCCTGAGTGTGAATGCCTCCTTACATTTTTTCCCAGGTACTTGATTGCCTCACCTTAATCCTGGCCCCAGGGTACATGAATCATCTCGATTCAGTGTTGGAGGGGACTGTTTAAGGATGTGAATACTAGGAGGCAAGAACACTGGGGCTCATCTTAGAGGCTGGCCACCATAAGTTAAGCAGCTACCTCAGATTCTTATGAATGAGAAAGAACTTCCACTGGCTCAGCAGTTCACAACTTTGGCTGGATATGCGAATCGTCTGCGAGTGCTGATGCCTGCGCCTCACTCCTCAGACGTTCTGATTTAATTGAACTGGAGTGTGACAGCTATGGTACTTAGGAAAGACATACTCTCCAAATAACTCTGCATGAGATAGTCTCATGTGCAGTCAGGGATAAGTATACTGCAAATGAACTCAAGTTTCCTTTGGGGATTAAAGTCCACACAGAATTTGCCTATCACTGTATCTGTCAACAACATCTGTTTTTCCCTCCTGGAGCAGAGTGTGGGAAGGTTTCAAGAGACAAGGAGGATTGGTAATTTATTCACTCACAAGCTGTTGCCAAATACAGAGCATGTCTGGCTGACTAGGTTTCTTCTCTGACACCTATACATTCTGCTTCAACTATTTTGTAAAAGATTGGTAGGAGCAAGGTTAATTAATCAGTGCTGATCTGATTTGAGGCTCTTCATCTTTTTCAAAACAGATCAAAGCAGGCAGCTTAGATGAACAGGAAAGTCCCCAGATGAAAAAGAGAATAACAGGAATTAGATGAGTCGGGTTGGGCTTAGGCTGCGTGTTTACTTAGAAAACAGTTTGTACCAGTTTGATGGACACACACATGAAGGCACTCAAATGAAACCACTCTTGGCTCTTATAAGTTTAGAGGCCAGTGAAGTTTTCTATCTTCAGCCTACTTGGTTGTTGGCTAGTTATCTCTTTGATCCCTCGTCCTCCTGGTCCATGTGGCAGGAGTCTGGGCTGTACATGGTAGGACAGTGAAGGAGGACTGAAAATGTGGTTCTTGAGGTTCTTTTCTTGGTTTTCCTTCCAGGAAAATAAACAACAGAATTTAAATATGTTGTTTTTATAAATATTAATTAATGGTATGATCATGACATTCAAATGGCTAATATAAAGATATAAAACTTCACTGGCCTCTAAACTTATAAGAGCCAAGAGTGGTTTCATTTGAGTGCCTTCGTGTGTGTGTCCATCAAACTGGTACAAGCTGTTTTCTAAGTAAACACGCAGCCTAAGCCCAACCCTACTCATCTAATTCCTGTTATTCTCTTTTTCATCTGGGGACTTTCCTGTTCATCTAAGCCGCCTGTTTTGATCTGTTTTGAAAAAGATAGCCTCAAATCAGATCAGCACTGATTAATTTGAATGTTATGATCATACCATTAATTAATATTTATAAAAACAAAAGACTAACCATACTTTTCCATTACTTGGCAGTCTCGTTAGGACTTTTACATTGACTTTTTCTTGTAATTATCTTAGGGAATGCAACAAAGCCCCAGGATTTTGGCAAATAGCTACAGTGTTAATAGATGTTCACAGAAGAGGATCAGGCATGGGTGTGCACTTGAAACCGTTGTCCTTCCGTCAGAGAATTTAAGTAAAAATACTGTATTTTTTTAAATGATGGCAGACAATTGTACACTTCTTACAGAAGCAAGAAAACCACTACAAATTGCATTGAGTGTGAGCATGGCATAGCCTTTCACTCTTAGTTAAGTTTCAGGCATTTGCAGATGAAAGAGGGTGAGTTGCTGGGAAATCAGATCACTCACTTCTGACTTCCATTTCAGCTGCAGCAGAGGGGTGGCTGAAGACGGACTATGTTAATAAAGCACAATGTCTACCTTCTCAATAGGATTCCAGCAGAGTTCTGCTGTGGGGCAAAGTCTCGCGAGACTAGAGGGTCTCCGTCTCATGACAAGGCAGATCACTTTCGTCCGGCTCTTGAATGCAAGTGTACTTGATGGGAGGTGGCGGTGGCTTGAAAGGGGGAGGTCTTTCCATGCTAGGAACAAAACAGTGGTCTTTCAGGGCTAAGAATGTGAGGGAGTCTTATGCACAGACACATAGACATGCATTGCTTTTTTTAAAGGAGAACACAGATTGATGAGAAAGAGATAGACACTCCCAGTTCTTTCAGCATTTTTGTTGGCACAGCCCTGTGCTTGTTAGGCCTATTAGCCATTTGAATGTCATGATCATACCATTAATTAATATTTATAATTTTGTAGTCTGCAGAGCATTTTTATCATAACACACTTTGTATGCAGAAATTGAGTGTTGTTATCACCATTCTACAGACAAAACTGAGGCTCAGAGGTTTTAAACAACTTGCTCAAGAGAACCAGACCAGCAATTCAAGTCTTTTCACCAGAACTGATGCTCTCCATGACAACTGTCTCCTAATAGAAAAAACGTTTCTCTTATGTGGATTAAAATATTCCTTCAGAGACTAAATCTTAAAATTCTAGGACTAAAGAATGAAGCTTTTCAAACAGCCTCTGTGCTAACCCTAGCCCCATCCTTCACCCGACACTCCCTGTGTACTATGGGGATATGACAGAGATGGGAAGTAAAGCTCTTCTCAGTCCCCGAGTACTGGGTAGATAAAGCCTAAATCCCTTTTGTTTGAACCAGTGAACATTCTTAAAGTCATCTTTGTACAAAGCACTGTTTTATGTTAGTACAAGTCATCTTTTCTTCTGAAATGCATTAAAGAGCTAGATTAGTGTGGAATTTAGCTATATAAATGCTCTAGCTCTCTTGGTATCAGGAAACAGAAATATATCCCTGACCATCTTTATGTCTGTCACTCAAACACCTCTATGCCTTGGCAATCCATAGTATCTTAAGAGAGATAAAGAGTGGGCAGTGGAGGGGGAGGGAGGAGGGAGAGATTGATTCTCATCTCTATATAACACAAACATTTGTATACAGAACAATTTAAAAAATCAATTCGAATTTTCAGATTTCATTTGTTCATTTAATAAAGAGCTCTCTAATCCCTATCACCCAATTTTCAGATACTTTAATGGAGACTTCATATATATTATTTATTAAGTTGGTACAATTCTATGAAAATTGCCCCTTTGTTTTTTGCAGGAATTATCAGTTTCTCAAGGTCATGTGGCCAAACTGTAGTCCTTGGAAAAAATTCAGAATTTCTAAGGACTGATTTAGTGTTTTATTCACCACGCCCTGTATGTGGTTGTAGAGTCTGCAGGATACTCTGGAAAAGGTGGAAGAGAACATGGCACGATGGTTAATGTTATCTTAGAGCAGTAGTAAGACAAGTGCAAGATCAGCTCTGGGTCCTGAGGTCTCTTCCAATCATGGCCCAATCCAGGCTGACTGAAAATAGCAAGTCAGAAAAATGACACTTAACCTTATGTACCATTTCAGGCTTTTGATTGGAGAGGGGTTTGGGGAAATATTTCAATAAGACAACAAAGGGGTAACCCAGTGCTTACTTTCTTTTCTTCTTGGAAAAAAGGAAAAGGGCAGTAGAAGCCCATTCTAGTTAAAAAACAAAAACAAAAACAAAAAAACAGCTGGAAAGCTCTGAAAATTACTTTCTCACTCAATTTCACACTTCAGCATCTAGGGCCAGCTGAGCCCAGGCAGTTCAAAGATGCATGAAAAGAAAAAATAATGAAGATTAAAAGAGAAGTCAGTTTTAGTTTTGAGGGGAGGTGGGGCTCCGTTCTCCTTTCATGCCCATGGACTTGCTGTATCTGATGAGAGTTACTGTCTGACTAGGCCAATGCAGAGGGAATACTGTGCCAGGAGTTGGGTATTTAATCCCAACTGTGCGGATGCTGGGAAAGTGGTATAATCTCTCCGAGCTTTTGTGAGCCTTATTTACTCATTAAAATATGAGAGGACCATCATGGAGTAATGATATATTGTACTGATGAATATTTTATAATGAAAAATTATCAGTTCCTACATATCTTAGTATTATACTCACATTTCTTTTTGATATTGACGCCATTTTCTCACTCCAAGGGCAAACACCACCATGCAGCAAAAGAGTAAAGCTGCTATAATCACTGGCCAGGACATTCCATCTTTGGGCTTATTGACCACAATACCTGAAGAGGGTATAAAGAAAAATAAACTTTAATCCCAAAGTTTGGCATTTGGAAAACAGGATTAGTTAAACTGTTTCTCCTATGTGAAACATAATTTATTGAAGAGCCATGGGGATGCTCAGCGGCCATGATCATACTCCAGGGGTGGGCATGTCTAACCCTTGGTACTTACACAAGGTGATAACTCTTAAAAGTTAATTATGTATCCTACCAGAGATTTTCTGTGGAGATATATATGAGCATACATATGTACCATGAATGTATACCCCCCTTTTTTTTTTAACAATTGGGGCCGTATTATACACACTGTACTGTCCATGGCTTCTTTATTATACACACTGTACTGTCCATGGCTTCTTTATTATACACACTGTACTGTCCATGGCTTCTTTATTATACACACTGCACTGTCCATGGCTTCTTTATTATACACACTGCACTGTCCATGGCTTCTTTTTCTTTTCTCTTGTTTTTCACTACCTTAGGTTCAGAGGTACATGTGCAGGTTTGTTATATAGCTAAATTGCGTGTTGTAGGGATTTGGTATGCAGATTGTTTTGTCACCCAGGTAATCGACATAGTACCTATAGGTAGTTTTCTAAATTCTTACCCTCCTCTCAACTTTCGCCCTCAAGTAGGCCTCAGTGTTTGTCGTTATCTTCTTTGTATCCATATGTACTCAATGTTTGGCTCTCATGTATAAGTGAGAACATGCAGTGGTTGGTTTTCTATTCCTGTGTTAGTTTGCTTAGAGTAATACTCTCCAGTTCCATCCTCATTGCTGCAAAGAATATGATCTCATTCTTCTTTATGGCTTCACAGTACTTCATGCTGTATGTACCACGTTTCTTTAGCCAGTGACTATGGGTGGGCATTCACGTTAGTTCCACGTCTTTACTCTTGTGGACAGTGCTGTGATGAACATACATGTCCATGTGTATTTATGGTGGAACAATTTATATTCCTTTGGGTATATATATAATATAATGGGATTGCCAGTTCAAATAGTAATTTTGTTTTAAGTTCTTTGAGAAATAGCCAAACTGCTCTCCACAATAGCTGAACTAATTTACATTCCCACTGGCAGTGTGTAAGCATTCCCTTTTCTCCACAACCTCACCTGCATCCGTGTTTTTTTTTTTTACTTTTTATTAATAGCCATTCTGACTGGTGTGAGATGGTATCTCACTGTGGTTTTACCTTGCATTTCTCTAGCGATTAGTGATTTTGAGCATTTTAAGTATTCTAAGACTATAGAAACCATTTTACTGTTTTTGACATTTGAAATTTTTAACATTTTACATGTTTTTAAGAAAAAAAGGCCAAAAGACATACACCTGGCCTCTTTTTCTTAAAAAAACATTCTTGGAACACTTTTCATAGCAGTGCATATTTACCTCATTTTGTTAAATGACTGGATAGTTCAATGGATATGCCAGGTTATTTAATTTATCTCATGACGTTAGACGGTTAAAGTGTTTCCCGACTTTGTTACTGCTAATGAAACCCCAGCGGAATTCCTTAGATATGATTTACATAGATCATTTTGGACAAAAAGCTATCTGGGTTGGTTTTCTTTCCTAGACAGTAAACTGCTTGTAAGTGAAGACAAGGATTTAAATTTCTTTCATTGTCTAGTTTTTATTACACTGCTTTCATATATCAAAATCTCAAAAAAATGCAGGTCAAAGACCTAGATTTAATATTAGTTATCACATGTTTTCTGTGTTTTACGTAGCATGGACTGCAACCATGTGTTATCATGTTAGCACTGGTTAGAAATGTTGAAGATTTTTCCCTTTCATACAACATATATCCAGAGATTCGGGGCCTTCCTGATTCTCACCCTATCAAAGTAGAAACTGTGGGTTCCCTGGAGACCCATGTAGTCCTATAATACATAATCATGTGATACATTGTAAATACAGATGCCTAGAAAGTTTACATAGTTCAAACCACTAGAGTAGCATGATTGTGAAAGAGACAATTGGTCAACTCAGGACTAGACTAAGTTCCATTTCACACAAGTCAAAATTTACTAAGCTCTAGCCTGGTAATATGGTGGGATATAATATTTTATCTCCAAAGTTTTAGATAAAGGAAAGAACAAAAGGTTTTATTTTATTTTTTCCGTATGTTATTGGGGTACAGGTAGTATTTGGTTAAATGAGTAAGTTCTTCAGTGGTGATTTGTAAGATATGGTGCACCCATTACCCAAGCAGTATACACGGCACCATATTTGTAGTTTTTCATCCCTTGACACCCTCCCACTCTTCCCCCCAAGTCGCAAAGTCCAGTGTGTTCTTCTTATGTCTTTGCATCCTCATAGCTTACCTTTCTCACATATCAGTGAGAACATACGATGTTTGGTTTTTCATTCCCGAGTTACGTCACTTAGAATGGTAGTCTCCAATCTCATCCAGGTCACTGCAAACGCTGTTAATTCATTCCTTTTTATGGCTGTGTAGTATGTAGTATTCCAGTGTGTGTGTGTGTGTGTGTGTGTGTGTCACAGTTTCTTTACCCACTCGTTGATTGGTGGACATTTGGTTGGGTCCATGATTTTGCAACTGTGAATTGTGCTGTTATGAACATGCATGTGCAAGTATCTTTTTTGAGTAATGACTTCTTTTCCTCTGGGTAGATATCTAGTAGTGGGATTGCTGGATCAAATAGTAGTTCTGCTTTTAGCTCTGTAAGGAATCTCCACACTGGTTTTCATAGTGGCTGTACTAGTTTATGTTCCCACTAGCAGTATAGAAGCGTTCCCTGTTCACTGCGTCCATGCCAACATCTACTGTTTTTTGATTTTTTCATTATGGCCATTCTTGCAGGATTAAGGTGGTGTTGCATTGTGGCTTTATTTTGCATTTCCCTGATCATTAGCGATGTTGAACATTTTTTTAATATATATGTTTGTTAACCATTTGTATATCTTCTTTTGAGAATGGTTTATTCATGTCCTTAGCTCACTTTTTTTATAGGGTTGTTTGTTTTTTTCTTACTAATTTGTTCAAGTTAGTTGCAGATTCTGGATATAAGTCCTTTGTCAGATGTATAGATTTTGAAGGTTTTCTCCCACTCTATGGGTTGTCTCTTTGATGACTGTTCCTTATGCTGCGCAAAAGTGCTTTAGTTTAATTAGGTCCCAGCTATTTATTTTTGTTTTTATTGCATTTGCTTTGGCTTCTTGGTCATGAAATCCTTTTCTAACCAATGTCTAGAAGGATTTTTCCAGTCTTATCTTCTAGAATTTTTATAGTTTCAGGTCTTAGGTTTAAGTCATTAATCCATCTTGTGTTGATTTTTGTATAAAGTGAGGAACCATTTTAATTCTCCTACATGTCTTTGCTTCCCACATATCAGCAAGAACATAGCCAATTACTCCAGCACCATTTATTAAAAATGATGGCCTTTCCCCACTTTATGTTTTTGTTTGCTTTGTTGAAAATCACTTGGCTGTAAGTATTTGGGTTTATTTCTGGGTTCTCTGTTCTGTTCCATTGGTCTGTGTGCCCATTTTTATACCAGTATCATGCTGTTTTGATAATTATGGCTTTATAGTATAGTTTGAAATCAGGTATGTGTTACCTCCAGATTTGTTCTTTTTGCTTAGTCTTGCCTTGGGTATGTATGTTCTTTTTTTCTTCCATATGAATTTTAGAATTGATTTTTTCTAATTTCGTGAAGTATGATGGTGGTATTCTATTGGGGATTGCATTGCATTTGTAGATTGCTTTTGGCAATATGGTCATTTTTACAGTATTAATTCTACCCATCCATGAGCATGGGATGTGTTTCCATTTGTTTGTGTCATCTATGATTTTTCTCAGCAGTGTTTTGTAGTTTCCTTTTAGAATTCTTTCGACTCCTTTGTTAGGTATATTCCTAAGTATTTTATTTTATTTTATTGCAGCTATTGTAAAAGGGGTTAGTTTTTGATTTGATTCTCTGCTTGGTCAAATGTATCATCAGCAAACAGGGACAGTTTAACTCCCTCTTTACCAATTTGGTTATGTCATATTACCAGGGTTGGTTTTCTGTTTTCTCCCAATTTGGGCAGGCTCTGTCAGAGGGCAGGTTTAGGGCTGAAAGTTGTTGTTCAGATTCTTTTGTCTCACTGGTTATTACCTTGATGTAGACTCTAACCCTTTTCCTATGGATGTGGCTTCCTGTGAGCCAAACTGCAGTGATTATTGTCTCTCCTCTGGGTCTAGCCACCCAGTGAGTCTGCCAGGCTCCCGGCTGGTACTGGAGGTTGTCTGCACAGAGTCCTGTGATGTGAACCATCTATGGGTCTCTCAGCCATGGATACCAGTGTCTGTTCTGATGGAAGTGGCAGAGGGTGCCCAGTGTCTGTTCTGGTGGAAGTGGCAGAGGGTGCCCAGTGTCTGTTCTGGTGGAAGTGGCAGAGGGTGCCCAGTGTCTGTTCTGGTGGAAGTGGCAGAGGGTGCCCAGTGTCTGTTCTGGTGGAAGTGGCAGAGGGTGCCCAGTGTCTGTTCTGGTGGAAGTGGCAGAGGGTGCCCAGTGTCTGTTCTGGTGGAAGTGGCAGAGGGTGCCCAGTGTCTGTTCTGGTGGAAGTGGCAGAGGGTGCCCAGTGTCTGTTCTGGTGGAAGTGGCAGAGGGTGCCCAGTGTCTGTTCTGGTGGAAGTGGCAGAGGGTGCCCAGTGTCTGTTCTGGTGGAAGTGGCAGAGGGTGCCCAGTGTCTGTTCTGGTGGAAGTGGCAGAGGGTGCCCAGTGTCTGTTCTGGTGGAAGTGGCAGAGGGTGCCCAGTGTCTGTTCTGGTGGAAGTGGCAGAGGGTGCCCAGTGTCTGTTCTGGTGGAAGTGGCAGAGGGTGCCCAGTGTCTGTTCTGGTGGAAGTGGCAGAGGGTGCCCAGTGTCTGTTCTGGTGGAAGTGGCAGAGGGTGCCCAGTGTCTGTTCTGGTGGAAGTGGCAGAGGGTGCCCAGTGTCTGTTCTGGTGGAAGTGGCAGAGGGTGCCCAGTGTCTGTTCTGGTGGAAGTGGCAGAGGGTGCCCAGTGTCTGTTCTGGTGGAAGTGGCAGAGGGTGCCCAGTGTCTGTTCTGGTGGAAGTGGCAGAGGGTACAACGGACTCCATGAGGGTCCTTACCTTGGTTTAATGCTTTATTTTTGTGCTGGTTGGCCTCCTGCCAGGAGGTGGAGCTCTCCAGAAAGCATCAGCTGTAGTAGTCTGGAGAGGGACTGGTGGTGGGTGGTGCCCTAGAACTCCAAGATTCCTTGCCCTTTGTCTTCCACTACCAGGTTGGATAGGGAAGGATCATCAGGTGACGGCGGGGCTAGGCATGTCTGAGCTGACTCTTCTTGGGCAGGTCTTGCTGTAGCTGCTGTGGGGGGTAGGAGTGAGATTCCCAGGTCACTGGAGTTGTGAACCTAGGAGAATTATGGCTGCCTTTGTTGATTATGCAGGTTGTCAGGAAAGTGGGGGAAAGCCAGCAGTCACAGGCCTCAGCCAGCTCCCATGCAAACTGAAGGGCCGGTCTCACTCCCACCATGCCCCCTAGCCAACAGCTCTGAGTCTGTTTCCAGGCAAAGGGCGAGATGGGCGTTGTGTGAGGCTATCTACCTCTCAGAGTATTTGGGGTGTCTTCTGGGTGCTGCAGGAGCAGTCTGCTTCCTTCAGAGGGTCTGTGGGTCCTCTCAAGATTGGTGGTTAGTTCTTGCATTTGATCTGGAGCTGAAATTCACAATGCAAGCCTCCACATGCTGCTCTGTCCAGAGTTGTAAGCTAGTCCTGCCTCCCATCTGCAATGATCCCTCACTTTTACAAAACAAAAGGTTTTAAAGAGGTCTTACATCAATGCCTACAATTTTCTTTCCAATCAAATGTAGAAAATGAGAACCCTGCCTTCATGATGGAATTAGAAAAGCAGAACTCCACTCTTGACCCATCTCTAAACTAGACAGCTGTTTAAGGTGCCAATATCTTAAATCTTTGTAGTGCCTCAGTTTGCAGATGTATTGCCATGATGTGCAAGATTATGCTCCAGTGATCAGAAGACTGTGTGGCCTTTGATACAAAATGAGCTGAGTACCTAGGTGTGGTGCTCACTAGTCAAATGAACACCCCTGGAGTTGATTATGCCTGTGAACTCAGAATCATGACCTTCATTAGGAGGGTCCTAACTTTACTGAATCTTTAGCTCTTTTATGTTATAAAAGAAGGGATTACATTTTGCAAGAGAAAATTATATTAGTTGAATAATAGGAGCACTCTTTGTTCTAGTGATTTCCTTCTCATGTTTTCATGGACCTGAAATATTTTTTTGCTACTTTTCGCCTGAATAATTCTTATTTCTTTTTCTCAGATTTTAATTTAAGTATCATATCCTCAGAGAGTCCTCTCCTATCGTCCAATTGAAATTAGGACTTCCTGTTTGACAACACCTTATCATAATAGTTATCTAAAATAAATTTAGTTGTATGATTATTTATTTACGATACACGATCTTTAATATAATCTTCAAAAAGCCAGTGTTTTCGCTGTATATCCAACAACTGTCATAATGCCTGACAAATGGTAGATACTTGGTAAGTATTTGTTGGTGAATAAAACATAAAATTCCCCAAAATATGACAAACGGCTTACCAGTGATATGGATGTGATTAGTTTTCATAGATCCATTGGCAGTTGTGGGGACTTCTGAAAATGCTCTGGCTGTGCTGGTAAAGACATTGTCTGGAAATATGGAGGGGATATCTGGGCAGGACATCTCAACTTGAGCAAGTGGTATAAAATCATGATGGGTATCATGTGCTGTTTGAAAGAGCTTGATTTAAATTGTCTAAGTATCCCTTAAATGTTATGTGTAAAGTTTATTAAGAACCAATTTACAGCAAGGCTGGGATGCTGAGATTTGTCTAACAATTGCCAAAGGAATACAATTTCCTATTGGTTGGAAAAAAAAAGAAGCTCCACACTTTCAAACAACAAGATGATGTCTGCTAAAGAATCTCTGTGAGGAATTTAAATGGTATAGAAAAAGGCCAGAGTTGGGGGTCATGGAAAGGTGAGGCTGTATCCCTATTCTTTTGGGATGAGAGGTTCCGCTGATCAAAATACTGATTTCTCCCAATGCCAATGTGTTTGATAAGGTTAATAAAAATTCATTTCCAACATTAGACTAGACAAATCCATGCTGACTAATTATTTTGTTTTCCAATGAAAAAAACTGAAATGCATTTTTCATAGATATAACTGGTAAAAAAATACTATTATGCAGATTTTTTGAAATAAAATGTATAAAAATCTAAGTCTTGGTGTCTGAATATCTTCTTTGAATGTCTGCGAAGAATTTTGGTTCCATTCATTGCAATTTTCACAATCAAGATGTACTTTTATGTATCTATCTAAGGCTGAGTTCTTGTTTTTACACCTTGTACCCAAATAAAGCTGACCACTACCTTCAATGTCCCTGAATCTTCCCCAGCTACTCACCATGAAGTGTTGAGCCTGCACCTGAGGGAGATGAACTGTGTGTTTCATGGGGCATCCGTGAAACTGCTAAAGGAAGAAGATACCAAAAGAGTTAACCTATATAAGACTATAAGACTAGTTATTCTATTATCTCTTCTTGACTGCTAATTAAATCTAATAATTATAAAAAGGATATTAAACTGTTCTGTAGCATACACTAGAATGTCCTCAAACAAAGTGGGAGTTGAAGGGATTCCTGTGGTTCAGATATCTATAATAAGAAAAGTTGTAATTATGGCCACTTAGAAGCAGGAAAAGATATGGAAAGAAAACACTAGGAGATGTTCTTTTAGCCAGAGAGTGTGTCATGCTCATTCCATAGATGAGCCACAAAAAAAAAGAAAAAAAAACGTGGAAGAGAATGAAAGTCCAGGTGTGTTATGTATGGTGGCCTTTAGTGGAGAAAAGCTGCCAATAGGACTTTGAAGACCTTGCTAGAACATGCATAAGGGAAGAAAATACTTTGTGCTTGTGGGTCAGCTGACATTCTTGCTGAACTGTGAAAACGAAATGTGTCGGCAGTGAATTATCAGACCCCTGTGGTCACAGGCCTTGTCAGCTGCTGAGTGAGTCCCTTTGAAGCATTTAGAAGTAAATCTTTCCCTTGAGTGGATGGCAGCGAACTCAGGCAGCACATATGGCTTTTGAAATAGATCTAACAACTCATTTTGTTTATTGCCCCATCTCTGGCAAGAAAGATTCACTCCTTGGCAGGCACCACATATCTGTATCTGATAAAAGGCCTGCAGTGTAATAAAATAACTATAGTAGTACATGGTTGTAATCAGTACAAAGATATTACATCCATTCATTTAAAATATTAGCATACATGCTGTTCCCAGTGAAAAGCTTTCTTGTGTGTCAAGACCAAATCAAATGAGCAAAACTAAAACAAAACCAGCCATATTCTTAGCTCTCTCTACTCTTTGTTTCTTCTCAGGTATCAACAGAAGTTGCAGCTGCTGACAAAGGGGTGTGATCAGGCCCTCCAGAAGAGGTGAGTCCATTCTTTACAGCTTGATTAGAGGACAGTTTGTCATAGCGATTTCCATAAGGGGTCACCTCAGAAGTAAGAGTGGTTTCATATACAACTTCTTTGCAATCTGAGTTCAGGGAGATGTTCTTACTTTCAGTGTAATTGATCCTGCATGTGTGATCTTTATTAATTTTTGTCTGGACAGAATACCAAGGCCGGTAGATGATGATGGACTAAGCATTTTTTAATGATTATGTCATTAGCCAGAATTTGATTTTCACAGAAAAATAACTAACTGAAAAACAACTGGGACCAGGCCTAGATTTAGGTAAAATTATAAAGAAGGCAGTTTGTTCTGAATAACCTTGTAGTTTTTTTGCTCAATATGGTATAATGTCTTCTTTAATTTCCTACTTTCTAACCTTGATGCCTTTATTTGTATCTCATCAAAATATGTTTGCAAGAAGGAATGGGATAAATTAAGTTATGCTAAAGTCTAAATGGCTGAATGAGTGCTTTCCATTTAAGGAAAATGGGTATTTAAAAATATTTTCAGGGCTGGGCGCGGTGGCTCAAGCCTGCAATCCCAGCACTTTGGGAGGCTGAGGCGGGTGGATCATGAGGTCAAGAGATCGAGACCATCCTGGTCAACATGGTGAAACCCCGTCTCTACTAAAAATACAAAAAATTAGCTGGGCATGGTGGCGCGTGCCTGTAATCCCAGCTACTCAGGAGTCTGAGGCAGGAGAATTGCCTAAACCCAGGAGGCGGAGGTTGCAGTGAGCAGAGATCGCACCATTGCACTCAAGCCTGGGTAACAGAGCGAAACTCCATCTCAAAAAAAAAAATATTTTCCATTTCATGTTTATTATCAGTGAATCAGTATAGAACATTTTGTAATGGTTAGTGATGTGTGGACATGAATAGTTTTCACCAAGTATGCAGAACCAGGCTTTTCTGATTAATATTGATTATCCCCAAGCAAAATAACTTAACATAATTTTAGGAGATGGTGATACCATCAGCATGATTACAAATTACAAACATTACAACACTTAAAAGTATGCAATTTTCTTTTTGTAATTTCATAAAACTTGTTTCTGGACTTCTACTAACATTCCCAATCTTAAAAGACTCCTAAAAATAATGCCTGATAAAATTAAAAAACATAAGCCACTTTGGAAAAGTAGGGAGTTATTTTTCTAATTTTGACTTCAAGGTTTTTTTGTTTTTGTTTTAATCTGCTAACAACATGTAGTGGGAAGTATGGTGAGAGAGGTGAAGAAAATGGAGTTTCCTGTTGATGGATTCCACATGTCTGAAAATACTTAAATATATGAAAGTAAACTTTCAGGACCAGAATTATATTATAAAAGATAGTCTTTCAGCAAGATGAAGAGATGAACAATTCTATTATCACTTGCTCCTGCAGCGGGGAACATCCTGGAGAATGCTTGTTTACTGAATCCTCTGTAAGACAGAGTTGGCTACTTCTAGTGATTCATCTTTCGATGAAACAATACTTTCTTGAATGCTTTTCCACTCTATCATTTAGGGATCTAATTTTCAGGATGTGAAAATCTGGCTATTCTCTATGCCCTTTTACAACCTTGGGAGTCTCAGCAGAATTATGTTGCTATTGTCTTTTAATTGACTGAAACGTTCTGTGTGCTTCAAGGCAACATGATGTTCATTAGTTGCATGAGTTAATTCTCCTTTAAATCCTTTGAGTACACATTTTCACAAATCCACAAATGAACACTACTTTGACATTTGAATGCTAAACACCAGCTTGACTGATAAACTTCTCTACAGCGCCAATATCTGCTGAAAATATGAACATGGATACTATGTTATTGAAGCTTCTCAAGTAAATTATTATATCCTTCCTTGAGCATAACATCAGATTCTTCCATAATTTCTTTAAATTTCGCTTTTGGAAAAGCTTGTTCAACAAAGACGCTATGTTGGATAGCATACTCTTCTACCAAAAACGGGTACTTCTCTTAAAGGCAACAGGTTTAACTGCAATAAACGGGTACTTCTCTTAAAGGCAACAGGTTTAACTGCAATAAACGGGTACTTCTCTTAAAGGCAACAGGTTTAACTGCAATAAACGGGTACTTCTCTTAAAGGTAACAGGTTTAACTGCAATAAACGGGTACTTCTCTTAAAGGCAACAGGTTTAACTGCAATAAACGGGTACTTCTCTTAAAGGCAACAGGTTTAACTGCAATAAACGGGTACTTCTCTTAAAGGCAACAGGTTTAACTGCAATAAATGGGTACTTCTCTTAAAGGCAACAGGTTTAACTGCAATAAATGGGTACTTCTCTTAAAGGTAACAGGTTTAACTGCAATAAACGGGTACTTCTCTTAAAGGCAACAGGTTTAACTGCAATAAACGGGTACTTCTCTTAAAGGTAACAGGTTTAACTGCAATAAACGGGTACTTCTCTTAAAGGCAACAGGTTTAACTGCAATAAATGGGTACTTCTCTTAAAGGTAACAGGTTTAACTGCAATAAACGGGTACTTCTCTTAAAGGCAACAGGTTTAACTGCAATAAATGGGTACTTCTCTTAAAGGTAACAGGTTTAACTGCAATAAACGGGTACTTCTCTTAAAGGTAACAGGTTTAACTGCAATAAACGGGTACTTCTCTTAAAGGCAACAGGTTTAACTGCAATAAACGGGTACTTCTCTTAAAGGTAACAGGTTTAACTGCAATAAACGGGTACTTCTCTTAAAGGCAACAGGTTTAACTGCAATAAACGGGTACTTCTCTTAAAGGCAACAGGTTTAACTGCAATAAACGGGTACTTCTCTTAAAGGTAACAGGTTTAACTGCAATAAACGGGTACTTCTCTTAAAGGCAACAGGTTTAACTGCAATAAACGGGTACTTCTCTTAAAGGTTACAGGTTTAACTGCAATAATAAAATGTTTTTCTTTTAGTTGCAATATTAATGAAATATTTTTCTTTTAGTTTCTTCTTTGACATTCACCTGTGACACATTTATAGTTGTCAATCGTATTATAACACATTAGGCATCTTTTCCCTTTGTTGGAAAATCTACTTAGTATCATAGTAAAGTCCATTATTATCTGAAGTTTGGCATCTTTCTTTAATAAAACCTCAGATAATTTGTTATCTTTGCAGGGTTCGTGATGCAAACTGAACTTTTCTAGAATTCTTGCATCATTTTTACATGCACAGCAGACTTTTGATGAGTCATTTCTTAGCTATCTAATATTCCTAAGGCATTCTGAGTTCTTCCGTTTTTGATTTTGTCCTCGAACAACAGTATAGGTGGCAAACAATATCCAGAGATACAAGGCCTGTCCACAGGAATCTTGATGATTTTGATTTTTTGTCTCATCTTCCTTTTCAAGGTGAATATGTATTGGGCCAGCACCACCTCTGCCACCAGGATGGACACACTGGTGCTAGCTTCTGTGACCACGTTTGCCACGTCCACCTGGTCCACAAATGCAGCTCTCATGCTCTTGCTGACAAAGAACACTCACAAGCTTTGCAAGTGTGGAGCTTGTGCCTTAACCATGGGGAAAATCATGAAGCCCCCAGAAACTGGTGCAGGCCTGACTTCATTGCACTTCACGGATACTGCGTTTTTCTTTTCTTTTCTTTTTTTTTTTTTTTAACAAATTGAAGGTTTGTGGCAACCCTTTGTCAAGCAAGTCTGTAGGTGCCATTTTTCCAACAGCATGTGCTCGACTCACGTCTTTGTGCCACATTTTGGTAATTCTTCAAATATTTCAAACTTTCATGTGATCGTTATATCTATTATGGTGATCTGTGATCAGGGATCTTAGATATTACCATTGAAATTGCTTTAGAGCACCGCAAACTGTGCTCCTAGGAGATTGAGAACTTAATTGGTAAATGCTGTGTGTGTTCTGACTGCTTCACTTACTGGTGGTTTCCCCATCTCTCCTCCTCTCTTTAGGCCTCTTATTTTTTTATCTGAGATACAACAATATTGAAATTAGGCCAATTAATAATCCTAAAACAGCCTCTAAGAGTTCAAAGGAAAGGAAGAGAAGCATATTTCTCACTTTAGATCAAATGCTAGAAATAATTAAGTTTACTGAGGAAAGTATGTCAAAAGCTGAGACAGGCTCAAAGCTAGGCCTTTTGGGTCAAATGATTAGTCAAGTTGTGACTGCAAAGGAAAAGTTCTTGAAGGCAAATAAAAGTGCCACCTCAGTGAACATATGGATGGTAACACTGCTGATATGGAGAAAATTTGAGAACATGTGGTGTTTAGTTATTTTGTTCCTGCATTAGTTTGCTGAAGATAACAGTTTTCAACTCCATCCATGTCCCTGCAAAGGACATGATCTCATTCCTTTTTATGACTGTATAGTATTCCATGGTGTATACGTATTACTTTTTCTTTATCCAGTTGATTATTGATGGACATTTAGGTTGATTCCACATCTTTGCTATTGTGAATAGTGCTGCAATGAACATACCCGTGCATGTGTCTTAATAATAGTGATTTATATTCCTTTGGCTATACACTCAGTAATGGGATTGCTGGGTCGAATGATATTTCTGCCTCTAGGTTTTTGAGGAATCGCCAAACTGTCTTCTACAATGGTTGAACTAATTTACACTTCCACCAACAGTGTAAAAGCATTCCTTTTTCTCCACGAGCTCACTAGCATCTGTTGTTTTTTTAACATTTTAGTAATAGCCATTCTGACTGGTGTGAGATGGTATCTCATTGTGGTTTTGATATGCATTTCTCTAATGATCAGTGATGTTGAGTTTTTTTTTCATATTTCTGCCACATGTATGTCTTCTTTTGAGAATTGTCTGTTCATGTCCTTTGCCCACTTTTTAATGGGGTTGTTTTTTGCTTGTAAATTAGTTTAAGTTATTTATAGATGCTAGCTATTACACCTTTTTCAGATGGATAGATGGCAAAAATTTTATCCCATTCTGTGGGCTGTCTGTTTACTCCGAAGATAGTTTTTCTTGCTGTGCTAAACTTTTTAGTTCAATAGATCTCATTTGTCAGTGTTTGCTTTTGTTGCAATAGCTTTGGCATCGTCTTGAAATCTTTGCTTGTCCTGTATCCTGAATGGTATAGCCTAGGTTTTCTTCTAGGGTTTTTATAGTTTTAGGTTTTATATTTAAATCTTTAATCCATCTCGAGTTAATTTTTTTATATGGTATAAGGAAGGGATCCAGTTTCAATTTTCTGCATATGGCTAGCCATTTCTCCCAGCAAAATTTATTAAATAGGGAATCCTTTTCCCATTGCTTGTTTTGTAAGGTTTGTCAAAGACCGGATAGTTGTAGGTGTGTGGTCTTATTTCTGGATTCTCTATTCTGTTCCATTTGTCTATGTGTCTGTTCTTGGACCAGTACAATGCTGTTTTGGTTACTGTAGCTCTGCAGTATAGTCTGAAGTCAGGTAGCATGATGCCTCCTTTGTTCTTTTTATTTAGGGTTGCCTTGGCTATTGAGGCTCTTTTTTTGGTTCCATATGAATTTTAAATGTTTTTTTTTCCAATTCTGTGAAGAATATCAATGGTAGTTTAATGGGAATAGCATTGAATCCATAAATTGCTTTGTGTTATGGGCATTTTCATGATATTGAGTCTTCCTAGCCATGTGCATGGAATGTTTTTCCATTTGTGTAATATCTGATTTCTTTGAGAAGGCTTGTAGTTCTCCTCGTAGAGGTTCTTCACTTCCCTTGTTAGCTGTATTCCCAGGTATTTTATTTTTTTGTGTGGCAATTGCGAATGGAAGTTCATTTGTAATTTTGCTCTCAGCTTTCCTGTTGTTGGTGTATAGGATTGCTGGCAATTTTTGCACATCCATTTTGTATTCTAAGACTTTTCTGAAGTTGCTTATCAGTTTAAGAAGCTTTTGGGCTGAGACAATGAGAGTTCCTAGACATAGAATCATGTTATCTGCAAAGAAAGATAGTTTGACTTCCTTTATTCCTGTTTGAATATACTTTATTTCCTTCTCTTGCTTGACTGCCCTGGCCAGAGCTTCCAATACTATGTTGAATAGGAATGCTGAGAGAGGGCATTCCTATTCAACATAGTATTGGAACCGCCTTGTCTTGTGGCCGTTTTCAAGGGGAATGCTTCCCGCTTTTGCCCATTCAGTATGATATTGGCCTGTGGATTTGTCATATATGGTTCCTATTATTTTGAGGTATGTTCCTTCAATTCTTAGTTTATTGAGAGTTTTTAACATGAAGGGATGCTACCTTTTAATGAAGGTTTTTTTCTGCTTTTTTTGAGATAATCGTGGTTTCTGTCTTTAGTTCTGTTTATGTGATGAATCACATTTATTAATTAGTGTAGGTAGAACCAGTCTTGCATCCTGGGAATGAAGCCAAGTTGATCATGATGGATAAGCTTTGTATGTGCTGCTGCGTTTGGTTTGCTAGTATTTTGCTGAGGATTTTTGCATCAATGTTTATCAAGGATATTGGTCTGAAGTTTTCTTTTTTTGTTGTATCTCTGCCAGATTTTGGATGAGGATGATGCTGGCTTCGTGGAACGAGTTAGGAAGAGTTTCCTTCTTTTCAGTTTTTAGCATGGTTTCAGTAGGAATAGTACCAGTTCTTCTTTGCTCCTCT
This sequence comes from Saguinus oedipus, assembly GCA_031835075.1. Lineage (NCBI taxonomy): Eukaryota > Metazoa > Chordata > Mammalia > Primates > Cebidae > Saguinus > Saguinus oedipus. The sequence continues at coordinate 95,610,962 of CM063184.1, read as the reverse complement.
GGTAGAACTCAGCTGTGAATCCATCTAGTCCTGAGCTTTTCTGGTTGGTAGGCTGTTACGTACTGCCTCCGTTTCAGAACTTATTATTGGTCTATTCAGGAATTCAGTTTCTGACTGTCTCGGGAGGGCGTACATGTCTAGGAATTTATCCATTTCTTCTAGATTTTTTAGTTTATTTGCAGAGAGGTGTTTATAGTATTCTCGAATGATTGTGTGTATTTCTGTGGGGTCAGTGGTAACATTCCTTTTATAATTTCTGATAGTGTCTATTTGATTCTTTTTTCTGCTTTATTAGTCTAGCTAGTAGCAAATCTATTTTATTAATCCTTTTCAGAAAACTAGCCCTAGATTGGCTGATTTATTGAAAGGTTTTTTTTTTGTGTCTCCATCTTCTTCATTTCAGCTCTGATCTTGGTTATTTCTTGTCTTCTGCTAGCTTTGGGGTTTGCTACTGGTTCTCTAGTTCTTTTAGTTGTAATGTTCTTTTTTAACTTGAGCTCTTTCTAGCTTTTTGATATGAGCATTTAGTGCTATCAGTTTCCTTCTTAGAACTGCTTTAGCTGTGTCCTAGAGATTCTGGTATGTTGTATTGTTCTCATAAATTTCAAAGAACTTCTTGATTTCTGCTTTAATTTCTTTATTAATCCAAAAGTCATTCAGGAACAGGTTGTTCGATTTTTATGTAGTTGTATGGTTTTGAGTGAATTTCTTAATCTTGAGTTCTCATTTGATTGTGCTGTGGTCTGAGAGACTTTATCATTATTTCAGTTCTTTTGAATTTGCTGAGTTGTGTTTTATTTCTGATTATGTGATCAATTTTAGAGGAAGTACCATGAGGTGATGAGAAGAATGTACATATTCTGTTGTTTTGGGGTAGAGAGTTCTGTAGATATTTATAAGGTCCACTAGATCTAGAGCTGAGTTCAAGTCCTGAATGTCTCTGTTGATGTTTGTCTTGATGATCTGCCTAATATTGTCACTGGGGTGTTAAAGTCTCCTACTGTTACTGTGTGAGAGTTTAAGTCTCTTTGAGAACTTGCTTTATGAATCTGAGTGCTCCTGTATTGGGTGCATATATATTTAGTTTAGTTAGGTATTCTTGATGAATTGAGTCATTTACCATTATGTAATGCTCTTTTTTTTTTTTGTCTTTCCTTATCTTTGTTTAAAGTATGTTTTGTCAGAGACTAAGATTGCAACCTTTGCTTTCTTCTATTTTCCATTTGTTTGGTAATTTTTTCTCCATCCCTTTATTTTGAGCCTGTGTGTCTTTGCAAGTGAGATGGGTCTCTTGAAGACAGCATACTGATGGGTCTTGGTTCTTTATCCACCTTGCCTTTCTGTGTCTTTTAATTGGGACATTTAGCCCATTTATATTTAAGATTCGTACTGTTATATGTGGATTTGATCCTGTAATCATGACGCTAGCTGGTTATATTTCATATTTGTTTATATGGTTGCTTCACAATGTCACTGGTCTGTGTACTTCAGTGTGTTTTTGTAGTGGCTGGTAATGGTCTTTCCTTTCCATTTTTAGTGTGTCCTTCAGGACCTCGTGTAAAGCAGTTCTGGTGGTAATGAATTCTCTCAACATTTGTGTGTCTGAAAAGGATCTTATTTCTCCTTCATATATAAAGCTTAGTTTGGCCAGAGATGAAATTCTGGGTTGAAAATTCTTTTCTTTATGAATGTTGAATATAGAGTCCCAGTCTCTGATGGCTTGTAGGATTTCTGCTGAGATGTCCACTGTTGTCTGATGGGCTTTGCCTTTGTGGGTGACTGGTCCGTTCTCTCTGGCTGCCCTTGCCATTTTTTTCTTTCATTTTGACCTTGGAGAATCTGATGATTTTGTGTCTTGGGGATGTTCTTCTCATGGAGTATCTTACTGGGGTTCTCTGTGTTTCTTGAATTTGAATGTTGGCTTGTCTTGCTAGGTTGGTGAAGTTCTCCAGGATGATATCCTGGTATGTTTTTCAAATTGGTTTCATTCTCATCTCTTTCAGGTACCCCAATCAGTCATAGATTCAGTCTCTTTACATAATCCCATATTTCTCAGAGGTTTTGTTCATTTCTTTTCATTCTTTTTTCTGTTTTAGTCTGCCTGTCTTATTTTAGAAAGACAGTCTTCAGCTCTGAGATTCTTGGCTCCACTTGGTCTGTTCTGCTATTAAAGCTTGTGATTGCCTTGTGAAGTTCTTGCAGTGTGTTTTTCAGCTCTATCAGGTCAGTTATGTCCTTTCTATACTGCTGTTTTGGCTGTCAACTCCTGCATTGTTTTATCATGATTTTTAGCTTCTTTGCATTGAGTTACAATGTGCCTCTTTAGCTCAGTGAAGTTCATTTTATCCAGGTTCTGATGTCTACTTCACCTCAGCTCAGATCTGAACCATTGCTGGGGAGATGTTGTGGTCATTTGGAGGAATGGGAGCACTCCTCTTTTTTTTTTTAACAGTGTTTTAAAGGTTTTTTTTAAATGCTAATTCTTTCTCATTTTTGTGGGCTTACCTACCTTTAATATTTGAGTTTGCTGATCTTTGGATGGGTTTTTTGTGTTTTTGTTGTTGCTGTTTTGTGTTTTGTATTTTGTTTGTTTGTTTTTCTTTGAACAGTCTGAGCAGTCTTCTGTAGGGCTGCTGTGGTTTGCTATGGGTCTGCCCCAGACCCTAGTCACACTGGGTTTTCCAGTACCTGGAGGTATCGTCAGTGAGGGTTGTGATAAAGCAAATATGGTTGACTGCCCCTTCCTCTGAAAGCTCTGACCCACTGGGGCACTGACCTGTTGCTGGCCTGAGTGTGCCTGCAGGAGGTGGCTGGAGATTCCGGTTGAATGATCCCACCCAGCAAGAGGAATGGAATCAGGGACCTGCTTGAAGATGCAGTCTGGCTGCATTTTGGTAGAGTGGTGGTGCTGTGTTGGGGATCCCTCAGCCCCCAGTTGGTTTGGGCTTTTCAAGTCCAAAGCCTGGACCAGCTGAGATGCCTGAAAAGCAATTGTCTGCCCCACCCACTGGGTACTCTGTCGTAGGAAGAAACTCTATTGGCCATAGAGCATGGGTGGGCTGGCCGGAGGCCCTGGGTGGGAGGACCCACCCAGTGAGGAGGAATGGATCTGGGTCTATTTAAAGAAGCAGTCTGGCCATGCCTCAACAAAACAGCTGTGCTGGGGAACTGCCTCTGCTCTGTTCAGTAGGAGTCTTCAATGCCTGCAGGCTGGAAGGGCTGAGTCATCCAAACAACCAAGGTGGTGGCCCACCCCTCCCACAAGACACTCTGTCCCAGGGAGACTTCAGAGTTCTGTCTGTAGATACATCTGGGTGGGCGTGGCTGGAGGCCCTGACTCCAAGGTCCCCCCGCAGTGAGGAGGAATGGATCAGGGTTATGACTGTTGTTTTGACTGGCTTCATAGTATCTCATTGAGTTATCTCTTCATATTCACATTTTCTTATAATTGAACATATTTTTCACCCTGTTAACACCTTCTCACTCCTATTCATGTACACAGATTTTGGGTTACTATAAATAACACCATAAATGTTTTCTTCCTGTCTCATCTCTTATATCTCCATCAAAAGCAAATGCTATCCTGAATGTTTATATTTATTATCCACTTATATAGCTTACAATTTTATATCCTATAGTATGTCTAAGGCATATGCTGTTTGATTATACTTGCTTTAAAATCTCATTAGAAAATATTATGCCATATGTTGTTATTTGGTATTTACTTTTTAATTCAGCCTGTTAAGATTATTCGTGCTGTTGTATATGGTTGCCATTCACTTATTTTTCGTTGCTTTCTAATATGATATTTTATTAGTATACTACAATTTATCTGCCCTCCTGACTATACCCACTTAGATTATTTAAAGTTTTTGCTATATGAACAGCGTTCCCTCCCAACATTTGTGTGCATATCTTCTGTATACATGTCCTAATTTTGGAGGAGTTTTTAATATCTAGGAATAGAACTGTTGGATTGTAGGTATGCACATGTTCAGATTTAAAACACAATGCCAAAGGATGGTGGGAAGTGATGGTACCACCAGTAACATAAAAGAAGTTACATTGATAGGATGTTGGATAAATCCTTTTCAACACTTGACAGTACAGGGTTTCTTAATTTTTATGAATTGATGACATGTAAAATGATTTTGTAATTCTAGTCTTCATTTATATTTCCTGATTACCAGAGAGACCGAGCATTTCTTTAGATGTTTCTGGTCACGTGTGTTTCATGTTTTGTGATGTGACTTTTTGTTCATTTTCTATTACTTTTTGTCATATTTGTTATTATATTAATAATAACAAATTAGGCATTCTTTGCAATCTTTTGATATAAAATTTTAATCAATTATATATTCCTGATTCATTTTATATTATATTTGTGGCAAGTATCTTCTGCAGATTATAGCTTGTCTTTTGTTTTACTTTTTTAAAGAAGTCTTTGATGAACATAAGTTTCTTGATTTTATTCTAATTTTTATATCTTTTTTATGGTTAGGGCTTAATGTCTCTTTGTTAAGCCCTTCCCTACTCCAAAGCAGGAAGAAATCCACATTTTATTACATGTTTTAATGCTTTGCTTTTGATGTAAAGATCTAAAACTATATAGAGTTTATTTTTGTGTAATGTGCATGGCAGGGGTACATTTTAATTTTTTTTTTAATCAATAATCACTATTTCTAGGTTCTTTGCTGAACAGTCTCCTTTTCACAGTAATCTGCCATACCATTTTGATAGACACTTAAGTTCCATTTATTTTTAGATGTCTTTCTATGCTCCCCCTTCTGAATACTGTCTTTTCAGTTTTTGTCTTTGGGTACTGGGTTCACAGGTGTCCATTACATTATTAACATATTTATTAAAAGAAATATGTTAAATTACAGAGGGTCATGCGTTGACCAATGATGAAAGTGTCTCATGAATTAAATGTGATTAATTCAAATCTGTGAGGGACCTTTTATCCCAAGGTCCCTCAAAGGGATAAAATAAATAAATAATCTTCTTTTTTCTCTCTTTCTTGCCTAAGGACAAGTTCCCAGAAATGAGGGAGCAAGTGGATACAAAATACTTTTAAAGGTTTTAACTGTACAACTTAAATGTTTTCCAAAGGGACATACGCAGTACTCTTCCTGGCAAAGAGTCTAGCATTTAAATTCAGAGTTCTGCCCCTGTGGCATCCATTGCCTCACTCCTTTGGTTCCTGACTCCTTCCTTGCCACTTCCCCACCGCACTGATCATTGTTTTATACCAGTAAGAGGCAATATATTTCTTCTTCAACCCCTGTCCATACCTCCTAAAGCAGCTCCCACAGACCCTACTGCTGGTTGGCCAGATTAAAAATACAATGAAATGATTTCTGGCCTCACATTTGTCTCCCTCTTTTGATTTTTATTAGTGATAGGAATTTTCTAGCTAGTTTGCTCTGTTCCCAGATATGCTCACGGCTTGCTCCTTCAGCTTGATTGGTTATATCATCACTCAGATGTCACCTTCCTCAGTAAGACCTTTCAAGACCACCCATTTAAAATGGCAGCGCTTCACTCTTGATTCCCACTGTCGCCCTCCTGTGCTTTTTCTTCGTGTAACTTGTCACCAGTTGTCTGTCTCCCCTTCATCAGAATTTGGAGCTGAGATGTTTTTTGTCCACGGGTGTATTCTCAGCATCTACAACAATACTTGAAACATGATAGATGCTTGGTGAACATTTGTGAATATTATTACAAACAAAGCACATAGATGTTGTTCAATATGTGTGTCAGATGAGTGACAAGTTCAGAGGACTCAAAGGACCCACGATTATACTTAACATTTTTTGGCATCTGTCCCACCGGAGGTCTGGGGGTAGCTGAAGCCTCGGGTTGTCACACCGGAATTGCTGGCTGAAAGACAAAATTATTTTCAGAACACAGCTTTTTTAGAAAGCTGTAATTTAACTTTGCTTCGATGCACAGAATTTTTAATCTATGTGACTTTTGGGAAATCTGAAATTGAAAATGTGCTTCCCTTTGCAGGAACACTAGCTGGCATATTAAGCAAAAGCTCTGTAGTTTATATTTAATGCCAGCTTGTCACTGATTTGTGTTCTGTCTCTGTTCTTGTCACTAACTTGGATCACTGAGAGTATTGTGAAGACTACTTTAATATTGCCTTAAAATCCCGTGAGAAATAAAACGTACAATATAATAACAAGCCACCAACCCTTATTTTTTTAAGACTGTAGAAATTATTATATTAATATGTAGTCACTGTAGAGGAACTCAAAACCAAGATATTAACATCAAATGAAAGATGCAGCTGTTTGCTGAAACGTCAGCATTATAGAAGCAGTAGTAAAACTTGTGCTGTCTCTTCCCAATCATGGAGGAACACCTTGCCGAACTCACATGGAGGAGTGCTGTTTGGCTTCGAGGCACTCATATCTCCAAGAGTCACTGAAGATGTGGCTGGATATCCTGTTTTGAAGACAAAATTCCAAATTATTATATGTATTTACATTCATATGTTTACCTGTGCCTGGAATATTAGGGTTGGAAAGAATCTTAGTGAATAGCCTCATTTTGTAAATGATGAGTCGGAATCTAAAAAGAATATGCTTGTGGTTAAATAACCAACATCCAATATCATTTCTTTGCTATTAACCCAGTTCTTCTAATTCCGAGTGCATTACATTCTCACTTTCAAAATATATTATTTTAGTGTCTACCGTGTGTCACACTGTGTTCTGCATGCTGGGGTTATAGCAATAAACAGTGAAGACAGGGTCCCTGCTCTCATGAGACTTACTTTATAGTGAATTTTCACAAATACTATTGTGAAAATAGTATCTTCACATACTAAATGTGGTTTCATGTTTACTTCAATTGTTAGTTTGCAAAGTCATTTCTCCATCTTTAAACTCCATAATTGTACATTCTCTTCCTTCCCCTTTACTCCCCCCAAATGAAAGACTGATTCATATTCATTCATAGCTCTATATTTTAGAGCTATTATGTAAAGCAAGGTAGATTAAAGAAGAAAAATATCCAACCACAGTTCACTGAAATCATGTTTATATCTCTTGGAAGGAAAAATTTTAAATACATTTTGCATATATTTTTCCTTTGTTCCAAAATGTATTCAAGGTGGTTTACATCAATGTGCAATATAAGAAGACAAAGGCAGAAAGGGAAAATACAAACAAGGAAAATACAGTAGAAAAAATATGTTGAGTCCTGCTGAAACCTAACTGGGGATAGTGCACAAAGAGCATTTTGTGGTGTCCTATGCTTTTAGTAATGTGGGCCCCACATTTGGTCCGACCTTTCTGGTAGCAAATGCTAAGAAAGAAAGAGTTCGGGTTATGTGATTGATGAATATAATAAGATAAAGCAGCATTATTATTAATACAGTTATTAAAAGAGTTATTCTTCAGAAAAAGAGTGCTGTATAATGTGTAACGTATCCTGTGAAATATCCTTACAGTATCATGGCCTGTTTATTTATTCATCCTCAAGCTTTAATCAGTAGTGAATGGCAGTCAGCTTTCCTGGTACCTCGAGTCTGTGAAAGGGCATGCCTTAAATAGAGAACATGGGTAATCAAATCAAATAAATAAGTTGGCATTGTGGATTATGCATTTATAAACCAGAGGTTCACATCCAGAGGTAATCAATGATAATCTTTTTTTTTTTTTTGCAATGAAGCCAATCAGTGAACTACAAAGAGATACTTACTACACTGTGACTTCATGATTAAAAGAGTCATACATATAAAATACTTAGAAGTGTGCCTGGAATACAGTAAATGCTAAAAGTATATCTTAGAAGCCATAAAACAGATAACTTGCAGTTTAGTTCAGATGTTGATAATAAAAGCATATTCTTTTTTTTTTTTAATTTTTATTGCATTATAGGTTTTGGGGTACATGTGCAGAACATGCAAGGTAGTTGCATAGGTACACACATGGCAGTGTGTTTTGCTGCCTTCCTCCCCTTCACCCACACTTGGCATTCATCCCCAGGCTATCCCTCCCCAGCCCCCCCGCTGTCCCCCCCATTCCCCCCATTAGACCCTAGTATGTAGTAGACCCCCTCCCTGTGTTCATGTGTTCTCATTTTTCTCACCCGCCTATGAGTGAGAATATTCGGTATTTCTTTTTCTGTTCTTGTGTCAGTTTGCTGAGAATGATGTTCTCCAGATTCATCCATGTCCTTACAAAGGACACAAACTCATCATTTTTGATTGCTGCATAATATTCCATGGTGTATATGTGCCACATTTTCCCTGTCCAGTCTATCATCGTTGGGCATTTGGGTTGGTTCCAGGTCTTTGCTATTGTAAACAGTGCTGCAATGAACATTCGTGTGCATGTGTCCTTATAGTAGAACGATTTATAGTCCTTTGGATATATACCCAGTAATGGGATTGCTGGGTCAAATGGAATTTCTATTTCTAGGTCCTTGAGGAATCGCCACACTGTCTTCCATAATGGTTGAACTAATTTACACTCCCACCAACAGTGTAAGAGTGTTCCTATTTCTCCACATCCTCTCCAGCATCTGCTGTCTCCAGATTTTTTAATGATCGCCATTCTAACTGGCGTGAGATGGTATCTCAATGTGGTTTTGATTTGTATCTCTCTAATGACCAGTGATGATGAGCATTTTTTCATGTGTTTGTTGGCCTCATGTATGTCTTCTTTTGTCAAGTGTCTGTTCATATCCTTTGCCCATTTTTGAATGGGCTTGTTTGTTTTTTTCCTGTAAATCTTTTTGAGTTCTTTGTAAATTCTGGATATCAGCCCTTTGTCAGATGCGTAAACTGCAAAGATTTTTTCCCATTCTGATGGTTGCCGATTCACTCTAGTGACTGTTTCTTTTGCCGTGCAGAAGCTGTGGAGTTTGATTAGGTCCCGTTTGTCTATTTTGGCTTTTGTTGCCAATGCTTTTGGTGTTTTGGTCATGAAGTCCTTGCCTACTCCTATGTCCTGAATGGTTTTGCCTAGATTTTCTTCTAGGGTTTTTATGGTGTCAGGTCTTATGTTTAAGTCTTTAATCCATCTGGAGTTAATTTTAGTGTAAGGTGTCAGGAAGGGGTCCAGTTTCTGCTTTCTGCACATGGCTAGCCAGTTTTCCCAACACCACTTATTAAACAGGGAATCCTTTCCCCATTGCTTGTTTTTGTCTGGTTTATCAAAGATAATATGGTTGTAGATATGTTGTGTTGCCTCCGATGCTTCTGTTCTGTTCCATTGATCTGTATCTCTGTTTTGGTACCAGTACCATGCTGTTTTGATTACTGTAGCCTTGTAGTATAGTTTGAAGTCTGGTAGTGTGATGCCTAAAAGCATATTCTAACTATAGGCCACTTGAGTCTCCCGAGGAGTTCCACAACTGTCCCAGTTTCCTTGGTCTTGATGGAAGAAAGTTGATCTAAGGTAACTAATCCCTGCTTCCTCAGCCTGGCCCAAGTTTGAGAACTACATCCAAAGTGTTGTGCCAGAAAAGGGCTAATTGTCAGAAATGAAGAGTGTGATAGTAGGCTGGGGGCATTAGCTTTATGGTAGGGTAGTAACTTCTCACTGGCAGAATCACCTACAGTTCTTCTCCTCTGCCTTCCCACTGAGCTCAGATTCTTGTGCAGTAACTGTAACTTTTAGCTTGCTGCCTCCACCATTCACCAAAGGCTGTGTTAATAAAAACAGGTGCGCAAGATTGCTTACCTAAAGGGCATGTGATGCTTTTGCAGATTGCTTTGAACCAGTAATGGAACCACATTCCTAGTCACTGTGGAATTGCTCTTTTAGTACTGAGGATTTTCCCATTTTCTGACACTAGATGACAGTCTAATAGTTGGGACATGGGGAGGGGTCGCCATTGTTCACTTGCGGGGATCAAGTTCCTGGGACTGTGCTCCACTACGCCCTCTAGAGGAGGGCCCAGTCTGTCTCTGCATTAAGTGCAGGTGTGCTTCCGGATGACAGTCTTACTATACAATTTTACTAATCTATGGATCACCAAGTGATTTATAATTTTATTTCACTCATTGAGAAGACGCTTTTGTTCTCTCTAAAGCAATTCCTTCAGTTACCTGTTTTCAAAATTCTGTATTGTTATGTAATTTTAAAGTCACTTCATATTCCTTTTGGGATAAAACAAGGTAAAAATATATAGAAAAAATTAATTAGCTATAAGTAATTTGAACACCGTATGCGATGCTGAGATATGACAAGTTCTTCCTAATGAATAAAGATGGTTTTTTCCACCTTCTTTCCCTTCCTTCTCTTTCTCATGCTGAGAATTAACCTCCAAAAGTATTTGCTGAGAGACTTAGTAAGTAAATTCAAAAGAATTGTTTTTAAAAGTGGTACTATGATAACAATATTTATAATCAGAACGTTAAAAAAGATCTAGGAAACAAACATCAAAGAACTTAATATTTATTTGTAAACTACATGACCACTACCTAGAAATCTCAGTCCAATAAGCAACTGCTAGCAGCCGTTACAAAGGCTTTATCTGCAAGCAACAGACACTTTTCTGCGCCAGCCCGGCTGTCCACACTGGGTGCTGGCACTGATCAGGACATGTGATTTAATTCTGGCAGGAAATCACAGGAATCCTGATGAAGTATAACTTGATTGGGAATTTCATTTACATTAAAATGACTAATTAAATGTTCTCTTCTGGAGGTCAGAAAATAATGTGACATAAATCGTTTCTCAAAGTTCACTGCAGGAGAAGAACTCATTCATTTGACTCTACCTATGATGTTATTTAGGGACCTTGCTGGGAGAGAAGCATGCCTCAGGAATGCATGCTGCCTTAACCCTTGTGTGACTGCACCTCCGCCCTGACTTACACATCTACGTTGCTCTACCATTCTCACCTGCAGCGCTGTGGAGTACACTGAGGGCTGAATACACGTCCAGGGTGGGAACAAAAGGATCAGTGACACTTAGTCTCTTAGGGAGCACAAAGTTATTTCAGTCATATTGGTCTCCAGCTGAATTTTCCTTAGGCTCTGACCTGAGGGTCTGAATCTGCTTGCACAGATTATTGAGAGATTGATCCCTTCACTGTGGGACCTCACTCATTATGTAGAAGCCAGAGTTAAAGCCACTTAGAGAACTATATAGTTCCTAGATGAATTAAATCTACCCCTCTCTCTCCCACTTTATACCACGGTTCAAGGTTAAGGCCCCTTCACATTCCATGATCTGATCTCTAACAATCTTCACACAGTCCTCTCTTTCTACTCCCTGCACACATTCTTTTATTTGTTCAACCAACATTTGGGAGTCTCTGTATTTCAGGCATTGTGCTTGGCATTGGGAATACTGCTCTCCTGGAGTTTAAGTTCATGGAGGAGATGGACATCAACCAGAGGATCACATAAGCCAATTCAAATACCAGAATATATTAAAGGGGGGATGGCCCAGTCAGAGTCCCAGGAAAGTTTTCCCAAGGAATTTAGTGGGGGATTGTGGCCAGTGGACGGAGGGTGGGAGCTTTCAGGCAGAGGGCATAGCCAGTGCAAAGGCCCATGTGTGGTCTCACATGCCATGGATTAGTAATAGTCATGTCTGGCACTTGTCCATTCCATTGCTGGGCTTTTACAAGTCCTCAGGAGTGTGTGTTCTGTGTGCTGAGTTGAACTGGATGTGAGAACTAGCTGGGGTGTTACCTGCCACAGGGCACATCTGAGACAGCAGCGGCAACCGGAGAACAGTGATCAAACTGTGGCACACAGGTGCAGAAACACTGCTTATTTCTTAGGAGTTTTGTTTTGTTTTTAAAAATCCCTTCATAGAACCTGACCTGGAGATTCTGTAACTATGTAAGAACATGTCTGACTGTCTCCTGATACCATGTACAGCATTTAAAAAATTTTATTTGCATTTCTTGTAGCCGTGTTTTTGAAGGATTTATATCGATCATATATTTCTGGATGTGAGACAGCTTGGTGTGTGCCTTTTGTTTTAAGGCTCAGTTTATACTTCACAACATAGCAAAATCTTTTCAGTATTCGATAGTGTTTTCTATTACTGTGTAGGCGAGTAATATGCCAAACTCAGTGACAGGGAATTGATGCCTTGTTTGCTGACTATTTCTTCTTCAATGTGAATGTTCATTATTGTCAAATATTGCAAGTATCCAAGAGATACACTATAATGACCCATATTTCCAGGAAATATGAAATTTAGGGGTAAACGCTATTTCACACAAAATGTTTTGTTTATACTGGTTCAGAAATGGCCATGAGGTTACATGAGGAGGTTTGAAACCTTCTTGGCCCATTTCTATTTTAACTCTTTTAAAAATTTTCTCATGAAAATAAAAATCCCCACGCTATGCTCTCACTGAAAATTCAATTAAGTTAGAAGACAGCTTCAGTCAGTGCTGAATTGAGTGGGTAGCCAGAAACATGTTCCGAAATAGCTAATTCTTGTCATCTCCATGTGACATCATTAAGCAGAACAGAATCTTCCAACCTATACTCTACCCAGCCTGCCTGGTGACGTAACTGCTAGGGAACGGAAAGGTAAAGGAAGGCTAGAAGATCTATGGTTGGCTAACTTTTGGGAAATACTAAAATATTTTCCAAACAACATAGATTTTAAAGATAATTTAATATGGACCTACTATATGCCAAACAAAAGAGGTGAGTGAGCAGCTGCAAAGTAGCTTAAGGGGAGGATAAAGGAGAAACTGGTAACTTAAAAAAAGATAAATTAGTGATTTGGTCATTGTTTCCTCTTTCAAGGAATTGAAAATTACAAATAAAGGTCTCGATTTATTTTGAGATGGGTTTTGCTTACCGGGCTCTTAATCATGACATTCCTTCTCAGACTGGACTGTATGAGTCTCAGCTTCGTTGCTGATTTGCTTACTGGGCTCTTAATCATGACATTCCTTCTCAGACTGGACTGTATGAGTCTCAGCTTCGTTGCTGATTTGCTTACTGGGCTCTTAATCGTGACATTCCTTCTCAGACTGGACTGTATGAGTCTCAGCTTCGTTGCTGATTTGCTTACTGGGCTCTTAATCGTGACATTCCTTCTCAGACTGGACTGTATGAGTCTCAGCTTTGTTGCTGATTTGCTTACTGGGCTCTTAATCGTGACATTCCTTCTCAGACTGGACTGTATGAGTCTCAGCTTTGTTGCTGATTTTTATGCACTTTCACATTTGATTCTCAAAATAATCATATGAACTAGATAATATTACTGTCATTTTTTAAGACAAGGAAACTACTATAGAGGTGAAATTGTCACAGGATCCTTGGGGTGTTGCTTTGCCAGCCAGAAATTCTGTGGCCAGTGGTGCCTTCTGCCTGAGTATTGCTCACATCTGCTGGGCTCATTCCACTCACTTGGCCCACCAGGCTGTGCTTGGTCTGTGCTACCAGCCTGGATTCCATACCTGTCAAGGGAGAGCCAGGTGCAGAGCAGCAAGGAGTATGTGAACTAGTGAGCATGGGATCTGGCCACTGTGCACAGCCAGGCATACTGGCTGCTGTGGCAGGGTCGGAAACTCCAGGCGCCAGCATGGGTGCTGGCTCTGTGTGAGGCTGCTGCTGGACCAGATGTCTTGCAGGCAGCTTCTGCTGCAGGCACTGGTGTCTGGACAAAGGGAACACTGTGGCACCCGAAAGCCTGGAGATGTCAGGAACTGTAGCGCCCCAAACAGGGTGTTACAGCCCTGGCCCAGGAGGCCCTTAGGTCTGGGCTCCCGGAAGGGCTACAGGTCTTCTCTCCTCATTGCTTGCAATGTGGTGAGCAGGTGGGAGGTGAGTTTCAGCCCTGCTGTGATACAGCTCTTTCAGTCCCGCCATTCAGTAGGTCCCAAGTTATTCTCTTGCATCCAAGAAGAATGAGGTATGCAGACAACTGGAGGGTGAGCAACGTGAAGAGGAGTTTCACTGAGCAATAGAACAGCTCTCCGGAGACCTGAAGTGGGTCTTTCCTTTCCACAGGCAGGCTGTCCCAGTGAGTGTCCAGCTCTCAGTGGAGAGGAGACCTGTAGTGGATAGCTCCTTTCTCTAGACAAGTCCTCTGGACGAGGAGACCCATGGTGGGTAGCTCTCTTCCATAGCTGGTTGTCCTAACTTCTCTCTGAATCTGGCTGAGTCCCTGTTTTTTCATGGGCTCAGAAGGGAGAAGGCACATGGTGATTGGTTCATGGAAGGCCCTGGGGGAGGGGGCTGGAAAAAGCACTATCTGATTGGCCCAATGGTCATCAATGAAGTTCTCACTCCAGCCATGAACTTCACCTGGAACTGGCAGTCTGACTCCCTAGCTTCAGGCTATCCCTGGCCCAAAGGTGAGGTTTTACTGGGGACCTATGTCTTTCCAGACCTGTGCCTGGCCTGCAGAGTTTCCCTCAGCTCATCCCAGCCACTTCCTCCCTCCTGTGCTCGTTGGTGCCCAAAGTCCAGAGGCAGCAAGGTGGGGGATTGGTGTGTCAATACTGCCCTAAGCATGCACACACCTGGCCAGATTATGACAATGCCTGGGTTCAGCCACAACTTTGCTCCAAAATTGGAGCAGGTGCCAGGAGTGGGGAGAGTCCAGGGAGTTGGGGAAGGCCCTTCTGAGCCTGCAGGAGCAGGGGTGTTCCCAGGGTTCTGAGAGCACAGGGAGCCTGGGTCCAGAGTCACAGCTGGGTGGTGGCAGCTGCCCTGAGTCTGGGGCTCCTGCCCCACCAAGTCAGCATGGGGCAGGCTCCCACCTGTTCCCAGCCTCCGTGAGCTCCAAAGTCACAGCTATGCCTCCCCCACTGCAGCTGGCTTTCTCCCAGCAGCTAGTCTACTCAGGCAGCTGCTGCCATCAGAATGACTTGCTCTAGGCTACAGAGCTAGTAGGTGTCAGAGATGAGAACTGAACCCAAGCCTGACACTAAAGACTATTCCATTCTGGTAGCCTTATCATTAAGTGCAGTTAGCCTTGGGACTAGCCACGGAGGAGCTCACTCATGATGTCTAGCACACAACCTCCCAGAACAGCAAGCCTTTGACAGCTTCTCTTCCTGTCCCACCATCACCTTTCAGCTTCCTGTCATAAGACTGCCCAGACTTCAGAACTAGCCAGATGCCTTAGGGAGCCTTCCTCTGCATTCCCTAAAGCCTTCCTTTGTTAATCTCTGCTTTTTTTGTACTTAAAAAAATTTCTCCATTTAGAAAAAATTTACCGAATTATCAATACCTATTGATAACCATGTGTTATCATTGTTCTAGGTAATATAGCTGTGTCAGTAGACAAATCAGACAGAAAACACTGCCCTCATCAGATTTACTTTTATTTTTGTGGAGAGGAGCAAAACAGGTAACTTACAAAAGATGTTAAAATGTGCTATGGAGAAAATACTGCCAAAAAAGGGGACAGGAAGTGGGGTGGGAGGCAGCTGCAATTTCAAATAGGATGGTCATGAAGTACCTCATGGAGAAGGTGACATTTGAACAAACATTTCAAGAAGATGAGGGTGTGATCCATCTAGATATTTGGGGGAAGAGTTTTTCAGGCACAGGAAATGAGGGAAAAGGCCCTGAGAGGAGAGCAGCCCTGGCATGTTGGAGAAACAGCTCGGAGTCCAACCTGGCTGAGCAAAGCAAGACGCAGGGCGAGTGCAGTTGTGGGGATGTGACAAGTAGGTGCCATGTGGCTGTTCATGCCAGCTGTAGGTTTCTGCTGCTCTTCACTGCCCACTGCCCTCCTCCCTCACGAGGCCTTGGTCTCGTTTACATCAGCATTCATCTCAAGTAGATACATAATTCCAAACTCGGATTATTTATTTTTTTTAAAACACACACTCACGCATACACGCACACACACCCCTTAGACAAAGAGACTGGTTAATCAGCCACTCTGTTGTTTTACATTGTGGTGTTGCTATATTTCCAAATCGGTCTGCAGGGTCTAGTAATAGAATACAACACGTTGACACTCACTGTGACCCAAGCGCTGTAGTAGGTATTTCGTTTGCTTAGTTTCTTCTGTTGTTTTAATCACCCTTAGAGGAAGGAACCACCCACGCGAAAGCTTTCTCCATTCCTCTGTCTCCCTTCGTGTTCCTCAAGCACCCTCACCTTTGGCCAGTGCTTTTAGAACTCAGTGTTTATTTTCCATCCTTCACACCATTGCTAAGAACTGCAGCTTTCTGAAGATCCTGTGTGCATAAACCATCACCTCATCATGTTGCTTCATTTTCACTTTATTTCCTTTAACTCTTCAATGGATAATGCAGAACACAGTTTTTGAATGGAATCCTTGTACCTTCATTTCAGATGAGGTCCCAAAGGTTAAGACCCATAGTATAGGACATGAGCAGTCTCACATTGAAAGCGGAGTTCTAGCCCACTTATGCAGGACATGCGAGGCATGTGGAGTGGGGGCTGTCAGTGCTGGTCCACGATCAGCCTCAAAGCTGTGTGGCAGGGTGGGAGCAGTCTGGCTAAGAGTTTCTTTGAAGGGTCCTGTGCATTAGGTCCTCCCTCGTGGAGGAGATGAAGAAGAATCCGCTCATTCACTTTAGCCCAGGTGAAGTGCGGATCTGAGAGAACAACTCAGATCTCTTGACCTGTGTGTCCTGGAATTTAGGACAAAGGGGCATGGTGCCTTACTTAGGCTGGAGAAACTGCATTAGAGCCCTTAAAGGCTCTGAATGGGCATGGAGAAGAGGGCCAGGGCCACACTGGTGAAGAGGAGCACTTTCCCCATAGAGCAGGCAAAGGTGTGTATTTTTCCAGACAAAATAGGGTGCCATGAAAAGAATCTCACTCGGAGGAACACCTAGAGGAGCCGACCTTCAGAAGTTTAGAGACTGCAGAGAGAAGCAAGCAGAAGACCAGAGGCGCGGCCTGCACTGAGGGACAGCAGCAATAGGACAGTCAGGGGTTTCTGAAAAATCTGCCCAAGTGCCCCATGAAGTCAATATGGCGATTTTTATTCTCCTCATCCAGAGGGCACCCAAGTCAGATTACAGCCAGCAAGGAAGCCCCTTCCTTCCCGGTCTCTCCTCTTCTCCTTACCCCATTCCTCATAAAGGAGGTCCAAGCCGGCAGCTAGGAGTGGAGGAGAGGATGGAGCCAGGCCGGGAAATGAGAGACATCCCTGTCTCTTCCCCACCCCCACCTCACGTATCCCAGCCTTTCCAAGCTGATCTAGACCCACACTTGGGGGAAGGGAGAGAAAAGAAGTTCTGGACTCAATTAACTTTTTTGAGTTTTGACACTACATTTGACAAGAGCTTTTAATTATTGACCCAAGTCTACATTTGAGAAGAGTTTTTAATTATTGACACAAGTCTACATTTGACAAGAGTTTTTAATTATTGACACAAGTCTGCTCTTGTGGCTGAAAGGGACCAGACGACATTTATTATATGAAAATCACCAAAAAAGCCAAGGAATCTGTCTGAAATTTCTTTTAGAGGCCAAGAAAAAATTATTCAACATAGCTCATTTGAACAGAGCAGAATGGTAAAAGTTAAAATTATTTTTTGCTAACTTACCCAGTGTAGCTTATTTAATCAACCAAGTACAAAGGTAAAAGTTATTTGAAAATTTCAAGCAGCTGGTTAACTTATCTGGTTAGTCAGACTCCGTTATCTAAGATTTTGCCTTGTTCTGATGTAAAACTGAACCTGCAAATTTAGCTTATTTTCTCAAATAGAAATATTTCCATTCAGCCTTTCATCTTATCACTATAGAACCTACTGGCATAGCACAGACTCAGACTTATCCATCTAATCTCTGGACAAATGTGTGATTGCTCTCCATCAGTTTGCCTGCAGCACAAAGAGCTCTTAGACACAGTAGTGACATTAACTGGACAGTACAGGCCTTCAACTACATCTAAACACATTTGAATCAGCCTCATCAATCTGCACGGTCAGGAGAAGGTGGTCACTGACCTTCAGCGCAGCATAAAGGAGACATGTGGTGTGAAATCCTAAACTGCATAACATTGTTGCCATGTGGGAGGCAGATTGTTGCTGACTAAATGGGGAATAATAATGTGTATTGCTGGATTACTGGTCCAGAAAGGGTTTCAGGACTCCCTTGGGGAAGATGACAGTAAGCAGGACGGAGATCATCACGCATCATGTGGTGAGCCTGTAGATACTCAATAATTATGAAATAAACTGAAAAATAGGTCACCTGATAGCTTTTACCCCAAGGAACCTCACCCCAAAGGGAATAACTGAATAGATGAATACCCACAATAAACTAGCCATCAGGAAGGCTAACCTTGACTTATGGGTGACAGATATGGAAAAACAGAAATTCTTTTAACAGTCTGTAGTGTGTGCCCCAGGTGGAAAGTGAAAAAGATACAATAAGCATAATTTTCTAGGATTCAAGGAGAAACACTGGGGTTTTGTGTGGATTCTCTAGATTCATATCTACAGTGAGAATAATATAGTAGTGTTGATGGGGCTGGCTACAAAGGGAGGAGGGGTTTCTCTAATTTATTTCCAACTGAGGAAATGTTAGCTTCACTCTCAGATGCTGCATGTCTTAGGAAAACACTGGTCTAAAAAAGGGAGAGATTAATGTAAGCATAGCTGTCATGTTTGACCTTTTCCTAAGACCTATAACAGCTTCACACTACCAGGGATTTATTCAGTGTCTAAAGACATTCATTGAGCACAAAGCATGTACTCTCTGAGGCAGCAGGACTCAAGGTCTGAAGTCTGTCTGGGCTCAATCCTGGCTCATCTCCTTTCTGCATGACTTTGGGAGTTACTTAACCTCTTCGTGCCTTAGTATCTTCATCTGTAAAGTGGGATAATGGTACCTAAGAGTTGTGTTGGATTCAATGAGAAAATACACTTACTAGTTTAGAACAGTCCATGCACGTTGGAGGCAATCAACAAATACTAACATTATTGCTTAGTATTACTAAACAGTCATGGCGGTTGGTAAACATTTTTATGTAATTGCTAGGAAAAGAATGGAAAGGTCCTTGTCTGATTGTTCTCTGCCAACCTTTTATTTAGCCCTGTATTTAGACAGGCAGTCCTGGTGAGGCTCCTGTTGTAGCACTCTCCATTTTTGCAAACGCCCATTCTAGTTCAGACCATATCATTTTTTTAACCACCTTCGTGATCATGGAAAATAAACCATTTAAAATCTATATCACTTAGTCTTCTTGCTCTTGCACCTATCACCTGCCTTTTACATAGTGTCCGTTTTCCTCACATTTTGTGGCTGTTTCTTGTTCGGATCATAGCCCCGACTCCTAGCCCATTAGCTGAAGCTCATCTCACCTTGTTCCACCTCAGCTAACCAACCCTTAGCCCTCTCCCAACAGGCAATGGCAGCTCCTGCCTGTCTTCTCATGTCTTGCACTCATTTTGTTTTATGCCTTTGCTATGATGAAAATGTGAAGATCCGTTTCTCATCTTTCCACCCAAGTCAGTATTTTCTTCCAGACCCTGCGTTTAGGCTTCCCTGATCCCCCTTCCTTCCCCCCAGCACTCACGGACTTTTCTTACTTTTCTGCAGCAGATACATGTTGATAAAGGCAGAAACTGTTGGACAGCAACTGAGTTGCCCTGTTGGCACCCGAAGACAGGCGTGGCATGACTAGCAGAGGGGTCAGAAGTTGCTGTCACAAACAAATCACTGGAGTCTTCTCCCTGCCTCGCAGACTCTGGTATTCCCCTGTTAACATTGGAATCCAATACCCCTATCAACTGCTGAACTTCTGCTTTACTTTCTTCTAATCTCATCTAATGGCATGTCTTCCAGGTCGATCCCCCACCATTTCTGACATGTTCACTCATAAATCAGTAGTTTTGTTGCATTCCCTGGGCTTCCTTTAGTCTGTGCTCCTTAGTATCTGATCATCCACTCGCTAAGGATCAGTTGTGTCTACCTGAGGTGCTGGCTGAGGGTTAGAGTCAGACTGGACCTAGTATTTTACTCTAAGCACCCAGGAGTAGAAAGACCTAGATGGTAAGAACCAGCTAAGTCATTAGAAAGGACTCAGTATTAAAATCAACATCATCATGGGTCATGTGCAAACAGGACAGTCGGAGGCAGAGCCAAAGGGACTGGTGGACACTAAAATAAGAGTCACGGCAAGTGGGTCACACAGGATTGTCAGCTCTGTCAGCAGCGGGAGCCCTGCCTGTCTTGTTCATCACTGTGACCTCACACCTCAAAAGTCCCTGACACATTGTAGGCACTCCATACTTACGAGTTGAATGAATAAATGTCTTGGATAATTGCCACACCGGTTGGCATTTCTGAGGCCTGTTCTCTTAGGTTACATAACTCTTAGCCAAGTGAGAGCCAGCGAATTGAAAGGCACAGGGCTCTCTCCTCAGAGCGACAGAAGCTCCTGAATTATGTCTGTACAGCCCCACCTGGGATTCATCAGGTGTCTCTGATTGTTCCACATGGACTTGTCTCATCTTGCCACTTAGCTTGTCAGCCTGTCTTTTCCTAGAACTGCACTGAGAATGCAATTGGGACTCAGCAAACACTAATTGGTTCAGGCTGAATTGAGCTGGGCTTCCCTGGGTAACTCTTACAGTTTGTTATGGGTTATTAAGCTCTCCTCCCCTCGTGAAAGAATATTGCTTTCATGACCTCCAACATTTGTTTAAAAAATATCCTTTCATTGAGGAAAAATTAAGAACTGGATGCCTGCAGCCAAACATGCAGCTTTGTAATGATGACTGGATTATAAAGCTCATTACATCTTAGAATTCGGAATGAAACCGTAGCCTTTGAAGTTGGCTTCCAGGACATGCTTCATCTCACTTCCTTTCTTCAAAGAACATGCAAAGGTGAATCCTACCAGCTTCTGAGGCAGGAAGTCATTGTGTGAGTTCACAATTACCCTCCAGCCTGCCAAGACAAAATCTGGATTTTTCAATAATAATTCAGTGATTATTCCAAGAAGATAAGTTTGTTTAGACATAATCTGCCACTGGTTTAACATGAGTTTTCTTGACATACAAAGTCAAAGAGAAAATGATTCCAAACATAATCTATTGTTGTCATCTTGACAGAAATCCAGATCTGATTTTGTAAAGAAAGCGACTCCTACTGTAATCACACCTAAACCTTGATCTAAAAACCAGGGTTTCTTGGCCTTGGCACTGTTGACATTTTGAACCGAATGGTTCTTTGTTGTGGGGGCTTCTCTGTCCCGTGTTACACAATGTGTAGCAGCATCCCAGGCCTCTACACACTAGATGCCAGTAGCACCCTCCCTCCCTCACTGTGACAACCAACACTATCTCCAGGCCCTGTCAAAAGTCCTCTGGGTGGCAAAGTTCCCCTGGTTGACAACCGCTTATCTAACACAGTCCTCAGGGCCAGTGCGGCGGGACTTTTATTTTACGGACTGACGCAGCCCTCAGGGCCAGTGCGGCGGGACTTTTATTTTACGGACTGACGCAGCCCTCAGGGCCAGTGCGGCGGGACTTTTATTTTACGGACTGACGCAGCCCTCAGGGCCAGTGCGGCGGGACTTTTATTTTACGGACTGACGCAGCCCTCAGGGCCAGTGCGGCGGGACTTTTATTTTACGGACTGACGCAGCCCTCAGGGCCAGTGCGGCGGGACTTTTATTTTACGGACTGACGCAGCCCTCAGGGCCAGTGCGGCGGGACTTTTATTTTACGGACTGACGCAGCCCTCAGGGCCAGTGCGGCGGGACTTTTATTTTACGGACTGACGCAGCCCTCAGGGCCAGTGCGGCGGGACTTTTATTTTACGGACTGACGCAGCCCTCAGGGCCAGTGCGGCGGGACTTTTATTTTACGGACTGACGCAGCCCTCAGGGCCAGTGCGGCGGGACTTTTATTTTACGGACTGACGCAGCCCTCAGGGCCAGTGCGGCGGGACTTTTATTTTACGGACTGACGCAGCCCTCAGGGCCAGTGCGGCGGGACTTTTATTTTACGGACTGACGCAGCCCTCAGGGCCAGTGCGGCGGGACTTTTATTTTACGGACTGACGCAGCCCTCAGGGCCAGTGCGGCGGGACTTTTATTTTACGGACTGACGCAGCCCTCAGGGCCAGTGCGGCGGGACTTTTATTTTACGGACTGACGCAGCCCTCAGGGCCAGTGCGGCGGGACTTTTATTTTACGGACTGACGCAGCCCTCAGGGCCAGTGCGGCGGGACTTTTATTTTACGGACTGACGCAGCCCTCAGGGCCAGTGCGGCGGGACTTTTATTTTACGGACTGACGCAGCCCTCAGGGCCAGTGCGGCGGGACTTTTATTTTACGGACTGACGCAGCCCTCAGGGCCAGTGCGGCGGGACTTTTATTTTACGGACTGACGCAGCCCTCAGGGCCAGTGCGGCGGGACTTTTATTTTACGGACTGACGCAGCCCTCAGGGCCAGTGCGGCGGGACTTTTATTTTACGGACTGACGCAGCCCTCAGGGCCAGTGCGGCGGGACTTTTATTTTACGGACTGACGCAGCCCTCAGGGCCAGTGCGGCGGGACTTTTATTTTACGGACTGACGCAGCCCTCAGGGCCAGTGCGGCGGGACTTTTATTTTACGGACTGACGCAGCCCTCAGGGCCAGTGCGGCGGGACTTTTATTTTACGGACTGACGCAGCCCTCAGGGCCAGTGCGGCGGGACTTTTATTTTACGGACTGACGCAGCCCTCAGGGCCAGTGCGGCGGGACTTTTATTTTACGGACTGACGCAGCCCTCAGGGCCAGTGCGGCGGGACTTTTATTTTACGGACTGACGCAGCCCTCAGGGCCAGTGCGGCGGGACTTTTATTTTACGGACTGACGCAGCCCTCAGGGCCAGTGCGGCGGGACTTTTATTTTACGGACTGACGCAGCCCTCAGGGCCAGTGCGGCGGGACTTTTATTTTACGGACTGACGCAGCCCTCAGGGCCAGTGCGGCGGGACTTTTATTTTACGGACTGACGCAGCCCTCAGGGCCAGTGCGGCGGGACTTTTATTTTACGGACTGACGCAGCCCTCAGGGCCAGTGCGGCGGGACTTTTATTTTACGGACTGACGCAGCCCTCAGGGCCAGTGCGGCGGGACTTTTATTTTACGGACTGACGCAGCCCTCAGGGCCAGTGCGGCGGGACTTTTATTTTACGGACTGACGCAGCCCTCAGGGCCAGTGCGGCGGGACTTTTATTTTACGGACTGACGCAGCCCTCAGGGCCAGTGCGGCGGGACTTTTATTTTACGGACTGACGCAGCCCTCAGGGCCAGTGCGGCGGGACTTTTATTTTACGGACTGACACAATCCTCAGGGCCAGTGTGGCGGGACTTCATTTTACGGACTGACACAGTCCTCAGGGCCAATGAGACTGACACAGTCCTCAGGGCCAGTGCGGCGGGACTTTTATTTTACGGACTGACACAATCCTCAGGGCCAGTGTGGCGGGACTTCATTTTACAGACTGACACAGTCCTCAGGGCCAATGAGACTGACACAGTCCTCAGGGCCAGTGCGGCGGGACTTTTATTTTACGGACTGACGCAGCCCTCAGGGCCAGTGCGGCGGGACTTTTATTTTACGGACTGACACAATCCTCAGGGCCAGTGTGGCGGGACTTCATTTTACAGACTGACACAGTCCTCAGGGCCAATGAGACTGACACAGTCCTCAGGGCCAGTGCGGCGGGACTTTTATTTTACGGACTGACACAATCCTCAGGGCCAGTGTGGCGGGACTTCATTTTACAGACTGACACAGTCCTCAGGGCCAATGAGACTGACACAGTCCTCAGGGCCAGTGCGGCGGGACTTTTATTTTACGGACTGACGCAGCCCTCAGGGCCAGTGCGGCGGGACTTTTATTTTACGGACTGACACAATCCTCAGGGCCAGTGTGGCGGGACTTCATTTTACAGACTGACACAGTCCTCAGGGCCAATGAGACTGACACAGTCCTCAGGGCCAGTGCGGCGGGACTTTTATTTTACGGACTGACACAATCCTCAGGGCCAGTGTGGCGGGACTTCATTTTACAGACTGACACAGTCCTCAGGGCCAATGAGACTGACACAGTCCTCAGGGCCAGTGCGGCGGGACTTTTATTTTACGGACTGACGCAGCCCTCAGGGCCAGTGCGGCGGGACTTTTATTTTACGGACTGACACAATCCTCAGGGCCAGTGTGGCGGGACTTCATTTTACAGACTGACACAGTCCTCAGGGCCAATGAGACTGACACAGTCCTCAGGGCCAGTGCGGCGGGACTTTTATTTTACGGACTGACACAATCCTCAGGGCCAGTGTGGCGGGACTTCATTTTACAGACTGACACAGTCCTCAGGGCCAATGAGACTGACACAGTCCTCAGGGCCAGTGCGGCGGGACTTTTATTTTACGGACTGACGCAGCCCTCAGGGCCAGTGCGGCGGGACTTTTATTTTACGGACTGACACAATCCTCAGGGCCAGTGTGGCGGGACTTCATTTTACAGACTGACACAGTCCTCAGGGCCAATGAGACTGACACAATCCTCAGGGCCAGTGCGGCGGGACTTCATTTTACAGAGGTCTTTTGGTTCTGCACAGACTTTCCAACTGTGACGTCTTAATGTGACAGTAGACCAGGTAGCATTCCCCTCCGTGCTTTTAAACAAACATGTTACTTGACTGTGCTGTCTTTCCTTCATTAATGCTAAACCTATGTTAAATTGTAGGCTTCTTAAGTGTAACAACTGCTTTCTCTTGCTTTAAATTTTGTCACAGAAGTAAGAATTGTGTTTGGTCTGATATAAGCACTTAGTATGTGTAGACTAACCTTATAAAAATTCAACCAGAAGAAATTCATGCTTTTAACTAGCAGGATATAAATGCCGTGAGGACATTTTATTTTTTCAGTTTTGGTCATTGCTGTATTCCCAGCACCTAGAAGGGTGCCCTGACACATAGTAGGTGCTCAGCAAATATCTGATGATTAAATTATATCACTTTCTTTCTTTATTTTTATTTTTATTTTTTTGAGACGGAGTTTCGCTCTTGTTACCCAGGCTGGAGTGCAATGGCGTGATCTTGGCTCACTGCAACCTCCACCTCCTGGGTTCAGGCAATTCTCCTGCCTCAGCCTCCTGAGTAGCTGGGATTACAGGCACGTGCCACCATGCCCAGCTAATTTTTGTATTTTTAGTAGAGACGGCGTTTCACCATGTTGACCAGGATGGTCTTGATCTCTTGACCTCGTGATCCACCCGCCTCAGCCTCCCAAAGTGCTGGGATTACAGGCTTGAGCCACTGCGCCCGGCCAATATATCACTTTCTTTCTAAAATAAAGTTGAATGAGGTCCTCCCCCATCTCATGAAGCTGGGGCTCAAGGCTTTGTGGGTCTGCATTTTCCAGTCTGCATCCCTGCTTTTCGGTCACTGTGTCACCTCTTCGATCCAAGCTTATCCACAGATGCTTTCTCAAATGCCCATAAACATCGTTGTCACTGCATAACTGCTCACTTTGTTTTCTCTGTTTAGAATGTTCTTTCAAGCTCTCCACTGAGTCAAATATATGCAATACATACTTCAAAGGTCAAGTTATTTCCTTTCTCCTAGGTAACATTTTCTGAGCCCATGAACTCATAAAGAACTTTCAAAGCCTAATACTGGTTTGTACCTCTCCCTGGGCATTTTAATTCTGTAAGGTACACCACTTTTCACCTTACTATTTCGAATTACTATCTTTATGTGTGTATACTTTCTCTTCTAAGTAGACTGCAACCTTTCTGAAGGCAGAAATGTATTTTTATCTCTTTTCTTTAGCATTAAATACTCTATTAGATGACATCTGCATAGTGAAAGAACCTTATTCTTATTAATTCTTTTATTCTTTTCATTAATTATTCAACTAGTAGTTTTTGACTGCCTACTCTGTGCTAAGAATTTTCAAGAAGGCAAAACAAATATGGTTCCTGTTCTTATGGTGTGTTTAGACCAACTGGAGAAAAAATGGTATCTAATGTAGTGAGAACTAGATTTAGTCATAAGACTGTGGTGTGAATGCAAAACACTGTCACTTAGTAGGTATGTGATCACTTAATCTGTCAGTGTCTAGTGTCCTCATCGGCAAGTGGGAACAATAGTGTTGGCTCTGTCTGCCACTCATAGCAAAGAATATCTAACCACATTGCATTTTATGTGCAGACACTTCTAAATGACAGGGTATGGTAGTTTTAATTTTCTCATAAATTCTTGATACCCTTTCCTTCAATAAGTGGAGCCTAAGTCTCCTTTCTTAGAGTATAAGATGGACCTGGAGACTTACTTCTAGTAGATAAAATAAAGCAGAAGTAATGACGTGCAATTTTGGAGACTAAGCCATAAAAAGGCAGTATGGCTTTTGACTTAGTCACTCTGTTTCTTGAATTACTTGGTCTGGAGGAAGCCAACTGTGATATTGTAAGCAGACCTATAGAGAAGACCATGTGGTGAGGAACTGAGATCTCCCATGTATATGCTAGAGCTTAGAAGCAGATTCTTTAGTTCTGATCAGACCTTCAGATGACTGAAGCCCCAGCCGGCAGTGTGACTGCACCTCCTGAAAGAACCCAGGTTAGCACCCTCCAGCTAGGCCGCTCCTGAATTTCTGACCCCCAGAAACCATATGAGACAATATATGTTTTGTAAATTGCTAAAATTTGAGGGATTTTTAATGCAGCAATGGATAACTAATATATAAGATACTAGAAAGATTTAAGGTTTTATTATTGAATATGCTAATACTCATTGAATGAAAAATGCCATAATTAACTGTGGTTTATTACTGGTGGTGAGTTAAAAGTAGAAGAAAAAGAGGCTCCAGAAAAAGAAGAAAAGAAAATCACGAACATTAAGAACATGAAAAATTCAGATGGATGTGAAACTTTTGGTGGGTAGTTTGCAAGCTTTTCTGCCACTTCATTTTCTGAGAAGTAGCAGCCTGTGACGGTGACGGCAGGCTATATGCCAGAGGTTACCAGGTAACGGAATTGTTCATTCCTGCTGACTGCTTTTGTTTTACTCCATTTTCGGTTCTCATTTTGAACTAAAATTGATAGTTTTAATTAAATGAGAAATGAGAGCCATACTTCTAATTCACATAGAATATAAGCTTTTTTTTTTGTATTAGAGTCACCATGGTTCTTTGTTAGACACAAAAGCCACAGACGTGGGAATTCATAATTTGTTGCTCAGTGGCAGCTTTTGAGAGTCACTGCCATTCCTTTGTCATAGTAATGCTGACCCAGGCTGACCTCCATTACTGATGCCTCAGATGGGAGGAGCTCATAATCCTCACCAGTCAACTTTGTCAACATTAATTTGAACCAGAACAGATTTAATGTTAAAAGGATTGAACCTCCTTTGGCCTATCCCCATTTACAACCAATCTCTTAAATTCCTCACTGAGAACATTGTTTTGGAGGATGCCTGTCAGTTTATTAACCTATTTAATAATACATGCAGAATTTAAATTCCTCACTGAATATTTATGGACCTGGATTTTCCCAGGGCTTCACGTAAAGGATTTTGGAAGCTATGCTAACTCCTTGAAGCCATGAGAATAATTCTTTAATATGTTTCGGAGTTTCTTTATTGGATGATGAAAATGTTCTGAAATTGACTGTGGTAATGGTTGCACAACTCTGTGAACATGCTAAAAACCGTTAGATTGTTCATTTTAAACGGGCAAATTATGTGATGTGAATTATATCTTAATAAAGCTGTTAAAAAATAAAAACCTAATTTCAGCCAAAAAAAAAGGTATAGCCGAGAAACAGGCATGAATCATGCAACTTAGCTGAAAATTTTTCTTTATCAATCTGCTTGGTTAAGCTAATAGCTCAGTATGAAAACATTCTTACTTGTAGGTGAGACACTGCTGGCTGAAGAAGGTAAGGTGTCAAGGGTAGATTCTGTAACACTCAATGGAGGGTCTGTTGGGGAATTTTCAGAACCTGAAAGGATTAGAAAGATATTTATAATGAACAAAATATTATAATAGAAAGATAAAATATTGACTTAATTCATAAACCCACTTTCCTTTATTCATCATGTAACAAATCAATATTGGGGGCTGTCATGTTCAAGGCTGTGATATGATGAATGAGAAAGACATGCGAGTGTCCTTAAAGGTCCTGTGGTCTGATGTAGGCAGCCAAGCATTGTGTTGAGTACCGTGACAGTGGAAGTATAGGTGGCCACAGGAATGCAATGAAGGATCACTGGTAAAGATTGGGAGGTCTGAGAAGGCTTCCTGGAAAAAGTTACACTTAACCAAGACCTGGTAAAACTATTGTAGCATTTAATATTTTGGAGTGTTTGAAAAGTAATCATGCACTTTACAAAATCCATAAACCCATGAAAATTTTTATATCAGTAAGAGCAGAAACAATGATAAAACTATCCAATTGGATGTAACTTGTAATATCAGTAAACTTGTAATATTATTCTGCTTTCTAAAATATCAGCTTTTGTCATATTTTTGTTTGGCTACAACTTTTTGTGTGTGTGTGTGTGTGTGTGTGTGTGTGTGTGTGTGTGTGTGTGTTGGGGAGTTGAAATAGAGGCTAGATGTTGTTTTACTTATATTTATGTCAATTCCTTAAATCTCCATTATTGTATTTAAAAAACAGTTGTATTGGAAGGCAATTTACAAATGCCAGAAGGCTCTACTGACTTTAGGAACATGTGGGTTAAATGTGCTGAGATGATTTTAAAGTTAGAAGATTTTATGATTCTTGTAGATAAAATGTCACTGGATGCAGTGTTACACATCTGATGAACTATATCCAGTATTTGGCTATTTAATTACTAATTATACTATTGGTTCTATTCTGTAATGTACTTTAAGGGACAAGTATATTTTACTTACATTACATCACTTGCTACCACATAGCCCAGTGTGCTTGATAGCACATTCTTCCCAGAGGGAGGAATCTGTTTTTCTAAGCCAGATGCATGTATGTTCTATTCTCACTGTTGGTAGCATTGCTGTTGCCATTGACTGTGGGTGGTGCTCATAGCTGGCTCTGATCCACTACTGTATGAATGCTTTGGTGCAAATAATCTCTGAGGAGGTGGAGGAGAGTTATATGGGAAGTATATGAATAGGTTAACAAAATGACCGTCCTTTTACTTCATGCATCCAAAATAAGTTTAAACTCTTCAGCATGACACACAAGTCTAATTATGACTTGGGCTTTCATTACACTCCCAATTTCATTTCCTGATTTTGCTTATCGTTTCTTCCATCTCTCTCAAATTATACCCTCTATCCAATAAGCAATATTTCAACCCAATTTCTCAAGCATAATATTCTCTCTGTGACTTCTAGAACTTCTTGGTGTTAGTTTATATGGTTTCCTGACACTTTCTTATCCACAGACTTCCCTGAATGTACCTTCTCAAGCTGAGGAAGCCTGGGGATCTTTACCATGTGCTCATTCCTCTGTGTTTACCCTAGCAAGAGCCTCATCACTCTGTGTCATTGTGTATGCCCCTCAAGAGAAGTCACTGTTTTGCTCTGCATCGTATTTATGGATTCTTGCAGATGGAAGTGGATGAATCAGTGCATGCAAATTTATTCTTAACACCGAAAAAAAAAATCCACCAGCATAAAGTATGTGTCTGACAGCTGGTGGATCATAAGCATTATCTTCCAAAGTGATACCTTAATAAGACAGGGCATTGGCTTAGAAAATAAATGTCTAGATGTTTTTCTCTGTATATTGATTAAAACAGAGGCTGGCAAACAATGGTCTACAGTGAAAACATGTTTATAAAAATTTTATTGGAACACAGTTTTTCCCTTTTTTTTCATATTGTCCATAGCTGCTTTTGTGCTAAGGCGACAGAGTTGAGTAATTGTGATTGAAATTTATCAGCCTACAAAGCTTAAAATATATTTACTATCTGGACCTTAACAGAAAAAGGTTGCCAATTTGCCAATTCCTGGAACAGAAGATATTGCTAGGTTATGCTCAGTTTTCACAGTGGGAAACATTTATTTTTCGTTGATTGAACATTTCAGTTTTAGGATACTTTTCTGCCATATTTCATCACCAGGTGATTTTGTAAGCTGAGGTGTTCTGCCTCCTAGTGCATTAAGAAGATATTACTATAAGACATTTTGAGATGAGCACTTTGCCATGTAACAAAGGTGAAACACAGCTTTCAACATAAAATGTGGGGCCTAAAAAACCTGTCTAGTTTTAGATTACACTGTAATGTAGAAACTCTGCCTTGGTCCAAACAGAACTCAGGGGGTATGAAGAGAGTGATTAAATCTAAAAAGGAACAGTTTCCTAAAACTCAAATGCAGAATTTACCAGAAACACCTCTGCCAGATTCCAGATCATCGCATTTACCATAATGTCAGAAGAGGGTAAGCTGTTGCCTAAAGCCACTTCATCCATTCCTGGGTGTGTCCACTTGAGGAAGCCTGGAAGGGCTCCCAGAACCATCCTCATGGGCAGCAGCCGCCATGGGTCTGTCCCACAGGGCAACTGGCTTAATTCTGGGGTTTCCTCAGAGCTTATATCAGCCCCTATCTTGTCCACCTGAAATAAGCCAAATCCAAGGGCTTGCTAGGTCCCTTCTTCTCAAACTATAGTCCATAGACCAGCAGAATAGGTTTCTTTTAGGATCTTGTCAGAAATGCAGAATTTCAGATCCCACCTAGACTTACTGAATCAGAAGTTTTGCATTTTAGCGAGGTCTCTGGGTGATTTATATGCATATTAAAGCTCTCAGTTGATACTCTCAGGGAGGGTCAGTCATGGGTATGAGGCCAGCTGCACTGAGGGGAGTCATGAAACAAGAAGTATTTGTCTGGGGGTCTTCCACACCAATACACAGTGGTCCTCCTGTTCCACTATTAAGATACCTTTTTATTACTCCTCTTTCCATATGCTAAGATACATACACATATTCAAACACACATACACCTATACAACCTGTCAACGTTTAACTCTCTTTCT
This sequence comes from Saguinus oedipus, assembly GCA_031835075.1. NCBI lineage: Eukaryota > Metazoa > Chordata > Mammalia > Primates > Cebidae > Saguinus > Saguinus oedipus. Next base: position 95,580,038 of record CM063184.1, on the reverse strand, counting down.
ATCCCAAAGGTCTTGATCTGAACAGCTACAGTCAGAAATTCATTTAATAAACAAATCTCTGTCAAAGGTGATGACAACCAAACCATTATCCACCCTAGGAGGTATTGCACTCAACTTTCAGATTAAAACAAGACAAACTGTCTCCCACCCGCTCCCCAAAACAAAACCCACAAAACCCAGCTCTTCAAATCTGCCAAAAATAGAATTACTATCCTTCCTATTACCTAAAAAGCTATTCATTATTTTCTGATATTGAAATCAAGCACTGTTTTAACATCAGAAAATATTAGTTTTACAGACATGTTTCTGCCTATGATGGGACTAGGGTTCTCTTTAGGGATTTGAACTTTAGTCCTTAGATTCTGCCAAAGCTACTGACAGATCGATGTGAGAATCAGCTACCTCCACGTGGTTCCAAGACTGCAGCCCTATCATGTGCAGCTTTCCTGGAAGGAGCTGTCTTATTCCTGAGGGAATTAGGTGAAGTTGAGTAAGGCTGTTTGAGTGTAAATATATCACAATTTCTGAATGATTGACTCAAAGTACACAGCATGACGTGTTCATAGATCTACACATACACAGACACACAGGCAGAGCTACGGGAGCGAAGCCACTGCCCCAGCATCAGAATCACACCTGCTTCTGAGTAGTGGGGATAGATTTGTGCTGGGTATACACTCTTCTTCATGACCAACCACTGCACTCGTGAAGGAGCTGGGCAGAACCCAAGATGCGGATGGTGCCCATGGAAGAAAGAGAAACTGTTTCTTTCTTAAATTATTCTGTTTTTATGGCTATGTTACAGATTATATCTCTGAAAATAGGATGTGGTTCAAGAGGTTAATGCTCCTATAGAGTTGTAATAATGATTTGCAAATCTGTTTACATTTTATAAGGTTACTCTTAAACATGAATATTTGACAGTTGTCATTACTTCTATTTTTCTCTATTTTTCTTTTGGCATATCTGTTGTCAATGTATTTATTGAGGTATTAGTTCATCAGTTATGTAGGAAAATTTCCATTATTTCACTTGGTTCAGGGTAGTAAATGTTCTGGTTAGTCAAATGATGTAATAACTAGAGTAATCCTGTATATCAATTTTCAAGTCATGAAAGTCTTCTATGTGCTAAATACTGTGATCGAACCTAGGGATACAACAATTATTAAGATACAGTCCATATTTTTATGGTATTTTTATTATACATGTCTTATCCATTCCTAAGTATTAAAACTATATATGTTGTATACAATGGAATGTTTTTAATGGCAGAGAAGGAATTTTAGGGTCTTTTAAATCTTTCTTGATCGTCAGTATTAGTATTAATTTTCATTATCTTATGGATTAACACAAATTTAAGAGTTACGATGAATAAAATTTCAACAGAAAATTTGCTGTATTCAGCAGAAATGCTTTGTGAAAACAGGAATCAACTATTTTCTTTTTATCTGAAGAATTCTTTTCTTTGGAGTCCTACTTGTCAAAAATGTTTGATAACTTAAAATAGTTTTGATTTATGTAGAAAGTTTTCTGAGATTGAAACATGATAGAAGCGATAAGTATTCTACTTGTTCCTATTAAAGATGTTCTGGATTTAGGCCGGGCGCGGGGGCTCACGCCTGTAATCCCAGCATTTTGGGAGGCCGAGGCGGGTGGATCATGAGGTCAAGAGATCGAGACCATCCTGGTCAACATGGTGAAACCCCATCACTACTAAAAATTCAAAAACTTAGCTGGGCATGGTGGCGCACACCTGTAGTCCCAGCTACTCAGGAGGCTGAGGCAGGAGAATTGTGTGAACTCAGGAGGTGGAGGTTGCGGTGAGCTGAGATCACGCCATTGCACTCCAGCCTGGGTAATAAGAGCGAAACTCCGTCTCAAAAAAAAAAAGATGTTCTGGATTTATGGCAGTCTTGGCCAATCCTTCATGATCTTATTAGACAACTCACCTAAGGAAAAAGTGATCTTTTCTGATGAGATGTTCCACACTTTATTTCCTGGAACTGGAAACAAAGCCATACACCAAATGGTCAAGTTGTCTGATTGGGCTGGTTGATTACTATGCACCCTTGTTAAAACAGACTTCAGCTCCAGAAATCCATCTCTGCCTTTTCTCTCTTCATTAGTAATATATATTCCTACGAGACAGATAAGAACATGGTTAGTCACTAACATTTTATGTATGAGCCATACCATAATGCCAAGGCATGGCATGATCAATTTATGGTAATGTAAAGTCTAAAGTGGTCAATGACAGCCTCTCTGATGTGAGGGTCAGTTTCAGCAGATCTGGAATTAACTTGAGCTGTTTGCTCAAGTTCCTACATGTCATTGATCCACAGTCAGGGTATACACATATTAATTAATAGTGTTGGTTTATTTGTGACCATGTTTCCAAAATGTTTTGGGACAGATTATCCCAGCTCATCAGCATTGTTTGTTGACAACTGTGAGACTGATAATTCACACCTAGTCTAAGGTAGACCTTGGAGAGCTCTACTGTAGAGTCTGATTATGTTGCAGGAATATACCTAAGTGACCAGCAAAATAGAAAGCAACCTCAGCTGGGATTCTGTTTTGGACTTCCCACTGCTGAGCTGTTCTGTGTATGTGTCAGTGGTCCCTGATCTGAGACAGGATGTGTGTCTCGCTGTGGCCCTTAGAGAGGGAGGACGAAGGAGCTCTTCTCTGACTTCTCTGGACTCCTCACTGTAAGTGTAGGATAGAATACGATGCATGTTGTAGTGTTTTTGAGATGTTGTCTTCTCGAAATAAGCTGTCGATTTGTAAGAATTGCCATTTTGGGTCCTGTGAGTCTTCTTTAGGAATCAAACTCTGTTTTAAACTGTTATGACAGTACAACCTCCAAATTGCATACCAGACAGCAGAAAATTAATGTAAAACCAACTATCAGTTTATGTCATAATTTTTTGGATACTCACAGCTTTTTCACATTAAAGATTCTTAACACCAATTCTGATGTAATTACTTACCAAGTAATAGCTAAATGCTGTTGTGTGCCTGTGCAATTCTGACCATACCATCTAGCCTCTTGTTTGGGAATCATGGGCATACCAAATCTGGGTGCTTTCTTATGCAGGGCTCATTTAACAGGATAATATATTTATAATAACTTTTTTTTGAGACAGGGTTTTGCCCTTGTTGCCCAGGCTGGAGTGCAATGGCACAATCTTTGCTCACTGCAACCTCTGCCTCCTGGGTTCAAGCGATTCTCCTGCCTCAGCCTCCCAAGTAGCTGGGCTTACAAGTGCCCACCACCATACTTGGCTAATTTTTTGTATTTAGTAGAGATGGGGTTTCACCATATTAGTCAGGCTGGTCTCAAAATCCTGACCTCAGGTGATCCACCTGCCTCTGCCTGTCAAAGTGCTGGAATTACAGGCATGCACCACCGCGTCTGGCCTATAATAACTTTTAACATGTATTTTTAGAATTGCATTCTGTCATTGTTATGGCTGAACTGTTGTTTTAAACTAATACAACCAGTAATAGTCTCAAAATGCATCAAGTGATCAATACATTCATCAATATAAGCTTTCAGTTTTATCACTTAAAAATAATTCAGAGAGTTGTGTGACTCAGTTTATTGAAGACAGATTGAACTTTGAGGAATAATGACTCAGAAGAAAGAATAATGGCTGTTGTTCAGGCAGGGGCAGCTGAGGTCATTCTGGTAGAAGCTGTCAAGGTCACTACCTATAAAAATATGGCTTTGGGGCTGGGCGCTGTGGCTCATGCCTGCAATCCCAGTACATTGGGAGGCCAGAGCAGGTGGATCACGAGATTGGGAGATTGAGACCATCCTGGCTAACACGGTTAAAACCTGTCTCTACTAAAAGTTCAAAAAATTAGCTGGGTGTGATGGCATGCACCTGTGGTCCCAGCTACTCAGGGGGCTGAGGCAGGGGAATCGCTTGAAACGGGAAAACGGAGGTTGTAGTGAGCTGAGATCACGCCACTGTACTCCAGCCTGGATGACAGAGCGAGACTCCCATCTAAAGAAAGGGTTCGTGACTTATAACCTGAGCTTGTCTTGATGTGTGTTCCTTCTCCAGGAACTTTTATTCCTCCTGGGGAACATGTGCCTTGTCAAGGAGTCAACTCTTTTACATACGCTTCCTCTAGTGCTCCACTAACACCTGCCTAGATCCTCCATGGAAAGGTAGAAATTATTTATTGACTGCTTTAAAGCAGTGGTGCTAAGTTACCTGAACACATTGTATTGAATAAGAAAGACATGGAAAAACAGGCAGCTATGTTATAAAGACAGAAAATGTTTTAATAAACGTGTGTAGATTTAAACTTTTTGTCCTCATATATTTCTTTTACTAATAGTTAAATAAAATGTTTGGATGTTATTTGTCTAAATCAATTGTATTTCTTTCTTTCTGGAAAATGTTATACTGCACCCCCTTGGAAGAGCCAGATGAAGCATCAGAAAATGACATTTGGTAGGCAGAATAATGTTTTTCTTGGAATGAGAGTTATTCTGAAATGCCAAGATCAGCTTTGGCAGTGACAATGTCTAATGTTCTTTGTTTTCTTTCTTTTTGTGCTTAACTTATTTCAATTGATTAATTTCCTTACCTTTTTCGTTATGAAGGAAACTTCCATCTATAAACCATGTGATATTTGCTTTGGGAAATACATTCTTTAGTGAGCAGGTAAATGTTCTCTAGGGTAAAGACAGAAAAAGGGTTATTTGCAAATTCTGAAGAAACTGATACTCCTTACATCTTACTAACATTCATATAACATAAGTTGGCAAAAAATAATTTCTCCACTTTGAATAAATAGAAGGCAGTGTCCACTTTTAATATAGGTTGTGTTAGAATGTGGTTATCTCCTATAGAGATGTTAGAAACTTCTGGCTATACTTCTAGGTCAACTTAAGGATCTAGGACTATGCTAATGTTCCAAGTCTGGGTTCTGGGTTCTGTAATGGAGAAATCTTAACTCTGTGTAGGCAGAATAAAATAATGCGAAATGGAAAGCAAAGAATAGAAGGAAGAAGCTATAACAAACAGAGGCCAGAGAAGAATAGTCCGTTAGATGAAAAGCTCAAGGGGGTCTACATGGTGTTTCTGTTCCCCAAATAATGTAAGACACTATTTGTAACAGCCACAGAAACCATTTAATATAAATATCCTGCTTTTTACTTGCAAAGAATTTTCTTAATTTTTTAAAAAAATTATTGGCTTAATCTTACGAATAGGTAGGGCATGCCTTATTTTTGCCATTTGACAGATGGAAAAATCAAGCACTCAGTGGTTCAAGGAAGTGGAAAATAGTTAATGGTACAATTAGAAATGATGTCTCCTTAATCTCAGTCCAACACATGTTTAAATAAAAATTGTATTGAAATAAAAAATGAAACAAGTAGCTGCATTATGAAAGCAAAGAACTTAGATACAGGGCTAGTTATATTTTATTTTCGATACTATGTTTGTTCTTTGGGGGATGATACTTTAACAGCCTGGTGAAGATACCCAGTGAGAATTATTGGTTTCCCATTGTTTTATTTGAGACTCTTTAAAATTATTATTCCATTTCTAAGAACTTGTTTTCTCATCAAGAGTTGTATATATTTTACATATGACCAGCCATACTTCTCAGTTCCCAGTATTTTCCACAATTAATGAATATACTAGTTAACATGTAAAGAACAATTACATGTATGTGATGATCTGTGTGCCTATCCACAGACTAGGTGCTCCCAAGAAGTCTGGACCTATAGAGCTGAGAAACCAAACTCAAGAATGCTAGATAACATTTTCCTGGTCAAATGCTACTGAGGTTTACCATTTCTCAGTACATTGCTACAGAAATTCCAGAGAAACAGGAGAATTTCAGAGGGGGTTGTCCAGCATGTACAAGATGCTGGGTGACAAACCCCATAGCTCCAGGATTCCCATTTGTTCAACACTTGCTTTTCCAGATAATGGGAATACATACAGGGATGCTATTCTCTCCACCAAAAAATTAAAAGTAAAATCAGATCCTCTAAAATCTATTCTTATTAAGTAAAGGTGAGTGTTCAGTTTATTTAATTCAGTAGATGCCAAAGAATGATTTTTATCTCCAGTTGGCCAAGAAAAGATTAAAAGATATAGGAGGTAAAATGTTTTTTTTTTTTTAAAAAAAAGGAAAAAGAAAAAGATACAAAGGTTTGCATTAATCCAGTGACATTAACCATCCTCATGTTTCATTTTCTTTATCTTTAGTTAACTGACCAAAAGCTGACAATATGGTAATATCAGGAGTAAGTGAGAGTGTTATTATTTTACAAAGGTAGCTGGCTCAGAGAAGGACACTTTGTTATCTTCTAAAAATGTTGAAAAGTTTTGACTTCCATGAATTCTCTGAGTTAAGATTTTCTGAAATGATTGAAATATTCTATACTATCTCTATACTCTGTGTTCCAAGATTTGGTTTATAAATGTGATTCCTGTTCTAAACTCCTCACAGTCTCACTCCTATTTTGAATCTTTCCCCCATATTTTCTTTCTTTCATTTTAATTTAACTGTCAACCTCTACATGTTTTCTGCTATGCATTTCTTTTTCTTTTTTTGACAGAGTCTCTCTCTGTCGCCCAGGCTGGAGTGCAGTGGCATGATCTCAGCTCACTGCAACTTCTGCCTCTCGTGTTCAAATGATTCTTTTGTCTTAGCCTCTTGAGTAGCTGGGATTACAGGCATGCATCACCACACCTGGATAATTTTTGTAGTTTTAGAAGAGACAGGGTCTCACCATGTTGGCTAACTGGCCACAAACTCTTAACCTCAAACAATCTATCTGCCTTGGCCTCCCACAGTGTTGGGATTATAGGCATGAGCCACTGTGGCTGGTCGGCTATGCCATTTCTATCTTTTTTTTTTTTTTTTAATAGGGAAGTTTTTTTTTCTTCTACTGACACCTTCTTTAGAGTCTTCCTATCTCCTCTTGGTAGGTTTTCCTTCTCAACCTAAATATGTATACACATACACATATATTATGTATATTATATATAACATACAGTATATATATAATATAAATATGTATGTGTTTATACACATACACATACATATACATACAGTATATATATGTAATATATATATTATACTGTATATATACATTTTCCTAAACATTCAGTGTAGGGTATATAATAACTTATTCATAAATTCTTAAAATATAATCTAATTGCATATTAAGGTTCATCAAAGGAAAAGAAGTTAGTGAGGAAGAGCTGAAAGAAACTCAGAATGATAAGGCAGAGCTATAGAAGAAGTAAGAAGAAATAACAGAGGAAGGAAATTTAAAAAGAAATGGGATAGACAAGAAATGCAAAGATGGGGAAGAGAGTGCTCTAGGGAAAATTCATCATGAAAATAGAAGAGAACATAGACATAGAAGTGATTCCAGGTTTTAAATAATTTGTAAGTGTTCAGTTTCTATACAACTTTATCATCCGCTAAGAATTTAAAAATCACATTCTCTGTTCAGCTGTTAATGCTGGGATCCATATTTAGTTTTATAAGCTTTTCCCTGATTTTAGTTTTGTTTTGGGTTTTTTGGCTCATGAATTTTATTTCTTGTTTGTCAATAAGAAATGTAAGAGTGGAATGTTAATAAATTTCAGTTTAGTTCTGTAATGTCAAGAATTTAAGAATTAAAAAAACAGATTGGTTAAAAAAAAAAAGATGATGGCTGATCGCTAACAGCTCGGGATTGTAGCTCCCAGTGAAAGCGCAGAGAGAGGATGCTACACTTTCAGATGAATTTTTGTTGCTCATGGACCAGGAGATTCCCAGCGGCGGAGCCCCACGGGTCGCCAGCATGACTCTTGTGGCCGGGGTGGCGGTTTTGCCGGCACCTCGGTGCGGCGGTTCTTGGTGCAGAATAAATGGGACCCTTTTGACCGAAGTTTGGAGCTCAGGGAAGGCAGAGTCACCTATTCAGCTGATTGAAGGACAGAGTCAAGAAGGAAGCCAGACCAGAGATTCTCGGGCAGAAAAGCACCATCAATCTTAGTGCCGCTGTTTTAGCTGGCGCAGTGGGTTGCTCAGATTCAGGCACTGGGAATCAATAAATTGGATGTCCACTCAGAAACCTAATTAGAAAGGCGGTAATTACAAAGATGACAGATGGATAAATTTACAACAAAGGAAAGAAACCAGCCCAAAAAGGCTGAGAATACCCAAAATCAGAACGCCTCTCCCTCTACAGGGGATTACAGTTCCTTGTCAGCAATGAAACAAGGCCTGATGGAGAAAGACTGTGTTCCATTCAGAAGGTGGATGATAAGAAACTTCTGGGAGTTAAAAGAACTTGTTCTAACCCAATGCAAAGAAACTAAGAACTTTGAAAAAAGGTTTGACAAAATGCTAACAAGAATAGACAATATAGAGAGGAATACAAGTGAATTAATGGAGCTGAAAAACACAACACGAGAACTTTGCGAAGGATGCACAAGTTTTAACAGCCGAATTGATCAAGCAGAAAAAAGGAAATCAGAGGTCGAAGACCAACTTAATGAAATAAAATGAGAAGACAAGAATAGAGAAAAAAGGATAAAAAGGAATGAGCAAAGTCTCTGAGAAATATGGGACTATGTGAAAAGACCTAATTTACATTTGATCGGTGTACCTGAATACAACAAAGAGAATGAATCCAAGCTGGAAAATACTCTTCAGGATATTATTCAGGAAAACGTTCCCAACGTAGCAAAGCAGGACAATATTCAACTCCAGGTAATACAGAGAACACCACAAAGATATTCCTCAAGAAGAGCAACTCCAAGGCACATAATCATTAGATTCACCAGGGTTGAAATGAAGGAGAAAATACTAAGGGCAGCCAGAGAGAAAGGTCAGGTTACCCATAAAGGGAAGCCTATCAGACTCACAGCAGATCTCTCAGCAGAAACCCTACAAGCCAGAAGAGAGTGGGGGCCGATATTCAACATCCTTAAAGAAAAGAACTTTCAACCCAGAATTTCATATCCAGCCAAACTAAGCTTCACAAGCGAAGGAAAAATAAAATCTTTTATGAATGAGCAAGTACTCAGAGATTTCATTACCACCAGGCCTGCTTTACAAGAGCTTCTGAAAGAAGCATTACACACAGAAAGGAACAATCAGTATTAGCCTTTCCAAAAATATACCAAAAAGTAAAGAGCATCAACATAATGAAGAATTTACATCAACTAATGGGCAAAACAGCCAGCTAACATCAAATGGCAGTAATCCTAAATTTAAATTGACTAAATCCCCCAATCAAAAGATATAGCCAAAACCCATCAGTATGCTGCATCCAGACTCATCTCATATGCAAGGATACACAAAGACTCAAAACAAAGAGATGGAGAAAGATTTACCAACCAAATGGAGAGCAAAAATAAATAAATAAATAAAAAGCAGGAGTTGCAATTCTTGTCTCTAATAAAATAGACTTTAAAGCAACAAAGATATAATGGTAAAAGGATCAATGCAACAAAAAGAGCTAACAATGCTAACATCCAGATACATAAGACCTATAAAAAGACTTAGACTCCCTAGACTCCTACACAATAATAGTGGGAGACTTCAACATCAATGTTAGATAGATCAACAAGACAGAAAATTAATAAGAATATCCAGGACTTGGACTCAGATCCAGAACAAGTAAACTTAATGAACATTTATAGAGCTCTCCACTTTAAATACACAGAATATACACTCTTATCAGTACCACATCACACGTACTCACAGGTTTAAATGAAATATTGGTTGGCCATTATTAAGCACAATTATTGGCATAAAAGGGGTTTTCAATACCCATTTTTAGAATAAAGCAACACTCCCATTCTCCCTTTCTCTTCCTCAAAAAAAAAAAAAAAAAAAAAGACACAACAGAGGAGAGGGTCCAAGAGGTACAGAGGAAGGTCTCCTTCCTCTCGAGCTTGTGGTTCATTAAGACCTTCAGATCTTATTCACATGGACATAAAAAAAAAAAAATTAGAAGAGAACATGACTGTCTGAATGAGGGAAGGGTAGAGTACATTTTCTTAGATCCTGAGGTCAATTTTAATGAGTTAACTTGTTTTTGTTTTGTGGCCACAGACCAGTTATTTATTTTCCATTCATTTCCCATTCTTCCCCCTTTAAATCTCTCTCTTTATTTGAGAGGCTAGATAATCTAGTCATCAGAAAAGAGAACTGAGACTTGTAGCTGCTTGACTTATTGTTTTGCTGCATGACATATGCCAGGAATATCCTTTTCTTGCTGGTGGAGGAGGTGGAGAGAAGGTTTGCATCTGTGTCTGAGTGTTGCAGGCACAGACACACCTACTTGGAAACAATGCTTCCCTAGAAGTGGGAGGAAACCAGAACTGGAGGTGCCCTCCTTTTCTGGGTAGGAGTCACCTAATAGCCATCCAAGGTGTGCAGAAGTTCATTCACTCTGCACAGGAGAGATCAGAGAAGTCCAGAGCCTTGCCTGCTTGTAAGTACCCACTTGTGGCTAGGGGGAAGTTTCCTAACTGTTTAGGATTGCAAAGTTTGATTATGTAATACTCTCATTCATTTAAGAAATGACTCAAGAAAGGAGAGAGGGCAGCCTTTTAAAAAATGCAATATGATTTTCCATTTGCATATTTATCTTTAAAATGAGATAAAGAACAAAACATCTGGAGTAACGTGCTTCAGGAAGGTCTTACTGGCTGTTGGCTTTGCAGGTGATCCTGCTGGAGAAGGTGGAGTATGGCGAGCTGCTTGCTAAGGACAGCCAGGCAACACCATGTCTGTGAAGATGTGCTCCACCTTCTCCCCTGAGCATTCCAGCTCCTTCTGCTGAAAGAGCGGAGCTTGCTGTTTGGATTTCTTAGGCTTCCGGCCCCCGAGAGACGCCTCTAAGGACAAGCTGACCTTGAATTGGGAACTCTCTTATCCAGATCCTCATAGGCTTTGTCTACACTGGATTGTTTCTTGCAACAATTCTTAGCACGCAAGATTGTCTTCTGTATCAGCATCTGCCTGTGTTTGCTTTTACCTACTCTGAATGAGACCCAGTGAGGCCCCAGCCAGTTGGTCCTGAAAACCCTGAACCCTGAGGCTGTTTCTCCTGTCTCCAAAATGCATTTATAGAAAATAAGAGGCACAGAAACAGTGAAAACAACCAAAAGGAGAAACAAGAAAACCTAAAATTTTCAATATTCAAATATACCTGTTGTGGTTGATGCAGAGAACACTGAGTTCATCAGAGAGCTTTGTAATTTTTGACCAGAGAATACCTTTGCTGCAGGAACTGATATGTTTTGTCTTTCTGGCCTAGTCAAGGGAGGATAAGTAAGTATCTTGGGCGCGGAAGGAATGCACTCAGGCCGTGTTGCTTGTATCTGACTCACTCCTGGTTCTCCAGTGAAGCAGAAAGAAAGAAACATCACACCACCCAGGTGTGGCCAGACTTTGGCCATTACTGTGAATCCCCAAGCGTTACTGTAGTCCCTTCCCAAATACACGTTTAATCTTGCGGTTCAAATAAACTTTTGGCTCACATTTACACTGTAGAAGAAAAGACATGATGAGGCGAGAAGAGGAGGAAGAGGAGGGAACCATGATGAAGGCAAAAGGAGACTTAGAGATGAAGGAGGAGGAAGAGATTAGTGAGACAGGCCCTTTTGTGAGTGCTATGCCCACTCCAATGCCCCACAACAAGGGGACCCGGTTTTCTGAGGCATGGGAGTATTTCCACCTGGCTCCTGCTCGTGCTGGGCACCATCCCAACCAATATGCCACCTGCCGCCTGTGTGGCAGACAGGTGAGCCGGGGCCCTGGGGTCAACGTGGGCACCACAGCCCTGTGGAAGCATCTGAAAAGCATGCACAGAGAGGAGCTGGAGAAGAGTGGCCGTGGTCAGGCTGCGCAGCACCTGGATCCAAGGCCCCACAGGCCCCAGCTCCCCACAGGCATTGAAGGTGACTGGGGCAGGCTCCTGGAGCAGGTGGGTGCCATGGCTTTGTGGGCCAGCCAAAGGGAAAAGGAGGTGCTTAGGAGAGAGAGGGCAGTCGAGTGGCGGGAGAGGGCTGTGGAAAGAAGGGAGCGAGCCCTGGAGGAGGTGGAAAGGGCCATCCTGGAGATGAAGTGGAAGGTGAGGGCTGAGAAGGAGGCATGCCAGCAGGATGAAGAGCTGCCTGCAGCAGTACATCCCTTCCATTTTGTTTAAATGGGGCTTGGAGCATCAATTCTGCACACACTGGCTGTAGAGTTGTAGAAAAGAGCCATTTTAGTTTCAACTCAAATGTAAAGCAAAGTAGTTTAGTGACATTTTGCTTTTATGTGAAATAGTGCACAGTACGAATTAATCTGAGCAGGTCTGAATTGACCAAATGCTTATCTACAGGCTTCCTAGAGCTGTGCTAACCCTTTGCCGAAACTCTAACATGTACCTACTGAAGATAAAGGCTTTTACCAAAGTACAACTCTGAGTTGTTTCAGGACAGAATATACCAGGCAGTCAGCATTGTTTAACAAAATAAGCAGATTTTTGGCTAGCACTCAGTTTTGGTGGAGCTGAAGATTTTGCTGGGCTGAGGCTGGTTAGGTAGCTGGAACGTGCCTATGTGACCAGCTCACTTGCAGATATCCTGCCAGAAGCACAGCTTGGACTGTGCTTGGACTGAGGTCATAACACATATACTGGTGGTGCTTCCAGACCACCAGTGTGAATACAAAACTTGTTCTGTGTGACCCAGCAAGTAGAAGGACAACAAGTGTGAGCCTGAGATCTTTGGACCCTTCCAGTGCATATCTTTCCCCTGTTTTTGCTGTGATGTGCTGTCTTGTTTATATTAAAGCTGTTTCATCAGTATAATCTGTCTGAGTCCTGTGAGTCTTTTCAACAATCTAATGCTTAAACTAATTAATGTGTAATTAGCACAGAGAAACTGAAAAACTTTTCAGCTCATTTGGTTCAAACATTCAGTGTAGGGTATATAAAAACTTATTCATAAATTCTTAAAATATAATCTAATTCTTATTAAGGTTTGTCAAAGGAAAAGAAGTTAGTGAGGAAGAGCTGAAAGAAACTCAGAATGATAAGGCAGAGCTATAGAAGAAGTAAGAAGAAATAAAGAACAGAGGAAGGAAATTTAGAAAGAAATGGGATAGAGAAGAAATGCAGAGATGGGGAAGAGAGTGCTCTGGGGAAAATTCATCTTGAAAATAGAAGAGAACATGACTGTCTGAATGAGGGAAGGACAGAGTACATTTTCTTAGATCCTGAGGTCAATTTTAATGAGTTAACTTGTTTTTGTTTTGTGGCCACAGACCAGTTATTTATTTGAACAGTAGGTTTTAGATTTTACTCATACCTCTGAAATGCTGACTGCATGCCAATCCACTGTTCTCTGATTTTTTTTTAACTGTTTATCTTTAAATGTTCAGAGATGCTTTGAAAAAAGACATCCTAACAGTCTGTAGGGAGAGAATAGTTTCCTGGGCTGCCGAGAGTATGCCTAAAATATTAATTTAGAAATAGAATAAAATAAAACTGGAAACTGCTCTGGCCTTTGCACTGGAGATGACATTTGACATTTGTTATGGAAGATACATTCCTCTAGAACTGCACCTCCCGCCCCCAACCAAACACACACATTAAAAAAAAAAAACAAACTGGAGTTGGGAATGGGGATGGAGTGGGGAAGGAGCCAGGGAAGCCAGGAATAGTTAAAGACAGCACCCCTTGTCTCATAGATAGCCCAAGTACTTCGTGGGCACCAGCCTCTCTGAAAGCAGAGGGTGTCCTCGTGTAAACAATGGTGTCTTGCCTCCTTTGGTCCTGACCTGTGTAGTTCACTCGTATTCTTCCTAGACTTGCTAGGTAGCCCTAACTGCCAGAACTGTCTTCCCTAAGAGCTGTTTGTGGAACCAACAAAAGTCCAAACACCAGGCTTGTGAAATACCCAGGCGACACTGAAGTCCTGTAATGTTCTTTTGTTTAAATTTAGAGGTCTCCTCTAGATTAGGAAAGATTTCAGTTGTCGTATGTCCTCCTCACAGAGGTGTGAACCTTTTAGAACCTTCTCTGTCTGTGGTGCAAGCTCAGGTGCTCACCAGTGCAGGTGACGATGGCCATTTGGACTCAGAGCCTTATTGTGTTGCCGAAGATGCTGGGGTAAAGAGGGAGGCTGTGATACCCAATCATTTAAAACACATGTTTGGGGTGGGGCTTAAGAAGACTGAGGAAGCCGCAGGGTTCAAGCTTTGCAAAACCCAAACCAAATAAACACAATTAATCAAATTCCGCACAAAGCCGCTGGAGCTCTGCTGATGCCGGTCGGTGTGGTTTTCAGATTCTGGGTCTGTTGTTATTGTAGCTCCTCTTCCTTTGTGGGCATCTTAACTTTAAACTGTTTTTGTTTCCCACGTTTCATGGTAGGTAGTTTTCTTTAGATTTTCCCCTGAATTTCTTTCAAACATAACAAAGGTAGCGAGTGATACGGACAAGACCCATGGAGATGACGGGGCTAAAGTGTAAAGCACAAGCATAAAAGAGAGACGCGTGAGGCTTGTGGAAAGCGTGAACTGTTGAGCACATGCTGGGTTTTTTATGCAGCCCTCTTGTGCCTTCTTATGCTACATCATCAGCTGTGTGTTGAGGGGCTGTTTGGCTTGATATCTTTTGCTGTAATACAAAAACCTGCCATATGGAAGGACCCTGAAATTTACGTTAAAGACTCTTCTCACTGTATGCAGGAGTGAACCTGTGTGCCATGTTGGAGCCCTGGCAAAATCTCGGCTTTGGGAATGCACAGGACACAACATTCACAGGTGGGACACTCTCCTTAGACATCTATGGCATGTCCACACCTGAGGGGCATCGTACTTTTGGGTCTTTTGTATTTTACGGGAATACTAAAATTAGCCATAAATGTTGTAAGTTTAACTAGTAACACTGGCAGACGCAGCTCAAAACTGACCAAGTCCCTGGAGTATTTCCACACTGCAGGCAGCTAGTGTAATGAATAGGTAGCACGTGTATGTTGACTTCAAGAATTTCAAAGGAATGAAGGAAGGGTAGGAAACTGCCAAGACCAAAACACGTTTGGTTGCTCATTCAACTTGTGGTTGAACTTGAAACACTACCAAACACTTGTGGTAGGTATTTTGCATACATTCTCTCGTATGATCCTTATATCACCCTTGTGAGGTTGGAGCCATTGCCCTCATTTACTGTTGAGCAAGTTAAGGAACTGAGTTCCTAGGGGCCAGAGTTAATAAGTTCTGGAAGAGAATTCAAACCTAGTTCTATCAGATTCCCCAGTCTGTATTCTGGGTTTAAAAAAATTATTCCACAGTGTCTGCTAGAATCAGTCACACAGCCGATTTGTGAACTTAAGAGAGTGGGTAAAGGATGAATACTGATTAGGGAAGAAATACTCCTGAAATGTCTACTATGTGACATGAACTCCGTTAGTGCATGAATTTAATCTTCCTAAGAACCCTGTGAGGTATTTGTTATCCCAGTTTTAGAAATGAGTTAGCTGAGGCTGGTGGGGGTTAACTAGTTGATGAATGTATGTAACCAGCTAAGTAGTTGAATTAGGATTTGACACTTGTGCTATCGGAAGCTGAAGCATGATATCCTTCCATCATAGTACTACTATTCTGCCTGGATACAGGCACACCAAATATGCATCCCAGCTCTGCCCCTTGTTAGTGACTCAGTTAGTTGTTTAGACTTTTCAGGCCCATCTATAAATGACAGATGCCGTATCTATTTCAGAGGCTCTTTGGGAGCACTACAAGATAAAAGTATATGAAAGGATTTTGAAGAGTTAATAAATTATTAGAGATACAGCAGGGATTGTAAGAATATTAGAGCAAGGAGTTACTAATGTTTGGCAAGATCTGAAAACTTTCCTAGACAAGTCATGTCCTGTAGCTGGTGTGGGATTGGAGAAAGATTATTCACTAATTCTCTAGGGAGAAGAATTCTCTGGTTTTTTAGTCAGCAGTGAAGCAAGCAAGGGCAAAGAAGAGAAAATTTTATGGCACATTAGGCAAAGTTGTTCTTTATTTTATTTTACTTTTTTTAAACTGAGATTCTTGGATCCAATGTATGGTTCTATATCCGGATTGAGCCCATATTACTTGTAAACAGTGGCACCAGGAATCCATTAGAGATCCTTATGAAAAACAAAAACACCTATGAAAAGCTGTATAATTAGATTATTTTTGAAATGTAAACTATTGAAGTTCACTAATAAACTTAGAAATTAAGTTATGACACAACAATAATGATTAAATCTTTTGCTGTATAATCAGGATTATAATCAGCAGTGATGTAGTTTGGCTGTGTCCGCACCCAAATCTCATCTTGAATTCTCACGTGTTGTGGGAGGGACACAGTGGGAGACAATTGAATCATGGGGGCAGGTCTTCCCCATGCTGTTCTTGTGATAGCAAGTCTCATGAGATTGGTTGGTGGTTATAAAGGGGAATTTTCCTGCACATTCCCTCTTTGCCTGCTGTCATCCATATAAGATGTGGTATATGCCACCTTGCCTTCCACCATGATTGTGAGGATTCCCCAGCCACATGGACCTGTAAGTCCAATTAAACACTTTTTCCTGGATAATTTACCTAGTCTTGGACATGTCTTTATCAGTAGCATAAAAATGAACTAATATAGTAAATTGGTACCAGGAGAGTGGGGAATAGCTGAAAAAACACCCAAAAATGTGGATGCGACTTTGGAACTTGGTAATGGGCAGAGGTTAGAACAGTTTGGAGGGCTCAGAAGAAGACAGGAAAATATGGGATTATTTGGAACTTCCTAGGGACTTATTGAATGACCTTAACAAAAATGTTGATAGTAATAATAAGGTTGAAGTTGAGGTGGTCTCAGATGGAACTTATTAGGAACTGGAGCAAAGGTGACTTGTTATGTTTTGGGAAGGAGACTGGTGGCATTTGACCACTACCCGAGGGATCTGTGGGACTTTGAACTTGAGAGAGATAATTTAGGATATCTGGCAGAAAAAATTTCTAATCAGGAAAGTACTCAGGAGGTAACTTGGGTGCTGGTAAAGACATTCAGTTTCTTTCTTTTATTTTTATTTTTTTGAGATGGAGTTTCGCTCTTGTTACGCAGGCTGGAGTGCAATGGCGCGATCTCGGCTCACCGCAACCTCCGCCTCCTGGGTTCAGGCAATTCTCCTGCCTCAGCCTCCTGAGTAGCTGGGATTACAGGCACGCGCCACCATGCCCAGCTAATTTTTTGTATTTTTAGTAGAGATGGGGTTTCACCATGTTGACCAGGATGGTCTCGATCTGTTGACCATGATGGTCTCGATCTCTTGACCTCGTGATCCACCCGCCTTGGCCTCCCAAAGTGCTGGGATTACGGGCATGAGCCACCGCTCCTGATGACATTCAGTTTCAAAAGAGAAACAGAGAATAAAAATTTGGAAAATTTGCAGCCTGACAAAGTGATAGAAAAGAAAATCCCATTTTCCGAGGAGAATTCAAGCTGGTTGCAGAAATTTGCATAAGTAATGATAGGCTGAATGTCATTCACCAAGTCGAGGGCGAAAGTGTTTCCAGGGCATGTGAGAGATTCTGCAGCAGCTTCCATCACAGGCGCAGAGATTTAAGAGGAGAAGTGGTTTTGTGGCTAGTGCCCAGAGTTCCCGTGCTGTGTGCAGTCTAGGGATTTGGTGCCCTGCGTCCCAGCCACGCCAGTCATCGCTGCAAGGGGCCAGGGTGCAGCTTGGGCTGTTGCTTGACAGGGTGGAAGCCTCCAGCCTTGGCATCTTCCACCGTGGTGTTGAGCTGCAGGTGCACAGAAGTGAAGAATTGAGGTTGGGAACCTCTGCCTAGATTTTAGAAGATTTATGGAAACACCTGGACGCCCAGGCAAGTTTGCTGCAGGGGTAGGGCCCTCATGGAGGACCTCTGCCAGGGCAGTACAAAAGGGAGTTGTGGGGTTGGAGTCCCACTAGGCCACTGCCTAGTTTAGCTGTGAGAAGAAAGCCACCATCCTTCAAATTCCAGAATGATAGACCCAAGGACAGCTTTCATGTGTGCCTGGAAAAGCTGCAGATACTCATCATCAGGTTATGAAAGCAGCCAGGAGGGAGGCTGTATCCTGCGGAGTCACAGGGCCAGGGCTTGTGTCCCTAATGGGACACCACCTAGTGGAGATGTTCGAAGAGGACCACCGTCTTTGAGGCCATAGAATGGTAGATCCACTGACGGCTTGCACCGTGTGCCTGGAAAAGTTGCAGACGCTCAATGCCAGCCTGTGAAAATAGCCAGAAGGGAGCCATACCCTGCAAAGCCATAGGGGCAGAGCTGCCCAAGACCACGGGAACCCACATCTTGCATCTGTGTGACCTGGATGTGAGCCATGAAGTCAAAGGAGATCATTTTGGATCTTTAAGATTTGACTGCCCTACTGAATTTCAGACTTGCACAGGGGCGCTATCCTCTTTGTTTTCGCCAATATCTTCCATTTGGAATGGCTGTATTTATCCAATACCTGTTCCCCCGTTGTATCTAGGAAGTAACTAAGTTGCTTTTGACTTTTTTAAAGGTTCATAGACTGAAGGGACTTGCCTTGTCTCAGATGAGACTTTGGACTGTGGACTTTTGAGTTAATGCTGAAATGAATTAAGACTTTGAGGGACTGTCGTGAAGGAATAATTGTTTTTTAAATGTGAGGACATGAGATTTGGGAGGGTCCAGGGTGGACTGATATGGTTTGGCTGTGTCACCACCCAAACCTCATTTTGAATTCCCATGTGTTGTGGGAGGAACCTGGTGGGAGGTAATTGAATCATGGGGGCAGGTCTTCCCTGTGCTGTTCTCGTGTTAGTAAGTCTCATGAAATCTGATGATTACTATAAAGGGAGGTTATCCTGCACATTATCTTTTTGCCTGCTGCCATCCATGTAAGATGTGAAGTGTTCCTCCTTGCCTTCTGCAATGATTGTGTGGCTTTCCCAGCTATGTGCTACTATAAGTCCAATTAAACCTCTTTTCCTGCATAAATTACCCAGTCTTGGGCATGTCTTTATCAACAGCATGCAAATGGACTAATACAAGCAGTTATCTAAGAGACTAATATATGAAACTGGCAGAAGACACAAATATTTGGAGTATATATATATATATATATATATATATATATATACACACACACACACATATACATGACTATACACACACACACACACACACACACACACACACAGTCATGCAAAACCATCTCAATGAATCTAAGCTATGATTTGTATGCAACTCTCAAATTAAATGACTGATATTTGGTGAGACCAGAGATCGTAAGTTATTTAATGTTATTGATGTGAGAAGAAACTAGAATATGATTATAATTTTCTGTCACCACATGTAATAGAAAATGTTAGAGAATTAATGAAAATATTTTTATATAGGGTTTTGAAAAGCTTGGCTGAAGTCACAAAACCACAAGAAAGTTGATTAACACAGGTAATAGTAATAACAAAAAAAAACAAGAACAATAATGTTTATTAAACAATATATGCCACACACTATGCTTAGATTTTTTCATGTTATTTAATTTTTTAAAAACAGCAACAATGTAAAGATACTCTTATTATTCACTTCATATAGATGGAGAAACTGTATGCAAAGGCATCAGGTAATTTGCCCAAGATCATAGCCCACAAGAGGAAGAGTGAGAAATTGAGTCCAGATCCTAGTGACTAGAGGCTGGTAACTACCACCCAGAAGAAGTTAAGTCAGAGGTCCCTGTTCAACTTTCTTTTTTTTCCTGCCCTTCCTCTTTACCACCAAAGACATAGCCAGGGTTCTGCAGGGGTACAGGAGGGCACATTTCCCCCTGGCATTTTGAAATAAAAACAATGGAAAAGTGGGTAAAGGAAATGTATTAGAACAAATTAAACATCAGCTGAGCAAAAACCTCATTCTTACACCAGGATTCACACAGCTTTCTGTCCTACTTTGTCCTCACTATCCACCTCAATTTTTATTAAAGAGAAGTTTAAACAATTATAACTATTTTTTTTTTTTTCTGAAAAACTTAAGGACTAAAAGTGCAGATCAAACATTCTGAGAGCCCTTAGTCTAAAAGTTAAAAATACCCATTCACTTTCTAGAAACAACTCAGCTTCCCTTCATCCCTATTAGCAGTTAATTGGTCAAGGGCCAAGGAGTAAAGTCCTTTGAGAGAACATTCCTGGCAACTATGCAACCCGACACACCTTGCACTTAATGCTATAGATTTTCAAAGGCTTTAATGTGACTCACCTCTACCAAGACATCCGTGGAGTTATTTTCCACAATCACAGGGATTTCTGGTTTAGCTTAAAGGCAAATAAAACATAGTTAGTGACACTGAATGCCATCCTACCTGGCTACGTGTGTGTGTGTGTGTGTGTGTGTGTGTCCATGAGAAAGAATCTTCATTCATCAAATAGTAATATTTATTAAACACCCACTGTGTGTCTGGCAGTATGCTAGATGCCAAGGAAACAATGGTGAACAAATAATATTTGCTGTCCTTAGGAAATTTACAGTTTCATTAGAATACAGATAAACAAACTAAAAGTTATAATAAACTGATGTAAGTATAATGATTGAGGACATGCAGGATTTGAAGAGAGCTTTTAAATAAATTTTCTAACCTAACCTTGGAAGATAGGAGGAGGCTTTTGGAAGATGTGATATGGTTATCAGTGATGAGTAAAGTAAAACTGGGAATGTGGAAGACTGGTGGGGCAAGTGGAGGATGGGTTGTTGGGAGGGAGAGAAAAGAGGAACATTCTACATGTCCAAAGGCTTATGATATGGTTTGACTGTGTCCCCACCCAAATCTCATCTTGAATTATGTCTCCCAGAATTCCCAAGTGTTGTGGGAGGGACCTGGGAAAGGTAATTGAATCATGGGGGTTCATTTTTTCCATACTATTCTTGCGATAGTGAATAAGTGTCATGAGATCTGATGGGTTTATCAGGGGTTTCTGCTTTTGCTTCTCCTCATTTTTCTCTTGCCACTGCCATGTAAGAAGTGCCTTTCACCTCCCACCACGATTCTGAGGCCCCCCTAGCTGTGTGAAAATAAATCCAATTAAACCTCTTTTTCTTCCCAGTCTTGGGTTATGTCTTTATTAACAGCATGAAAACAGACTAATACAGTAAACTGGTACCAGTACAGTGGGGCACTTCTGAAAAGATAACCAAAAATGTGAAAGCGACTTTGGAACTGGGTAACAGGCAAAGGTGTGAACAATTTGGAGGGCTCAGGAGAAGAAAATGCTGGAAAGTTTGGAACCTTCTAGAGTTTTGTTGAATGGCTTTGACAAAAATGCTGATAGTGATATGAACAATAAGGTGCAGGCTGAGGTGGTCTGAGATGGAGATGAGGAACTTGTTGGGAACTGGAGCAAAGATGACTCTTGTTATATTTTAGCAAAGAGACTGGGCAGCATTTTGCCCCTGCCCTAGAGATTTGTAAAACTTTGAACTTGAGAGAGATGATTTAGGGTATCTGGCAGAAGACATTTCTAAGCAGCAAAGCATTCAAGAGGTATCTTGGGTGCTGTTAAAGGCATTCAGTTTTATAAAGGAAGCAGAGCATGGAAATTTTGCAGCCTATGTGATAGAAAAGAAAAACTGACTCTCTGAGGAGAAATTCAAGCTGGCAGCAGAAAATTGCATGAGTAGCAAGGAGCCTAATGTTAATTCCCAAGACCATGGGGAAAATGTCTCCTGGCCGTGTCAGAGATTTTCACAGCAGCCCCGCCCATCACAGGCCAGAGGGCCAGGAGGAAAAAGTGGTTTCGTGGGCCAGAGCCAGGGTCTCCATGCTATGTACAGCCTACAGACTTGGTGCCCTGTGTCTCAGGTGCTCCAGCCATGGCTGAAAGGGGCCAAAGTACAGCTTGGGCTGTTGCTTCAGAGGGTGCCACGTGGTCTTGAGCCTGTGGGTGTACAGAAGTCAAAAATTGAGGTTTAGGAACCTCTGCCTAGATTTCAGAAGATGTATGGAGATGTCTGAATGCCCAGGCAAAAGTCTGCTGCAAAGGCAGAACCCTCATGAAGAACCCCTGCTAGCACAGATTTGACTGCCCTGCTGGGTTTTGGGCTTGCATGGGGCCTTTGTTTTGGGCAATTTCTCCCATTTGGAATGGTTGTATTTACCCAATACTTGTACCCCCATTATATCTAGGAAGTAACAAGCTTGCTTTTGATTTTACATAGGCAGAAGGGACTTGCCTTGTCTCAGATGGGACTTTGGCCTTGCACTTTGGGTTAATGCTGAAATGGGTTGAGACTTTTGGGGACTGTTGGGAAGGTATGGTTGGTTTTGAAATGTGAGGACATGAGATTTGGGAGGGGCCGGGGTGAAATGATATGGTTTGGCTGTGTCCCCACCCAAATCTCAACTTGAATTGTATCTCTCAGAATTCCTATATGTTGTGGAAGGGACCTCGTGGGAGATAATTGAATCATGGGGACTGGTCTTTCCCATGCTATTCTGATGATAGTGAATAAGTCTCATGAGATCTGATGGGTTTATCAGGCATTTCTTCTTTTGCTTCTCATTTTTCTGTTGCTGCTGCCATGTAAGATGTGCATTTCTCCTCCTGCCATGATTCTGAGGCCACATGGAAGTGTAAGTCCAATTAAACCTCTTTTCTTCCCAGTCTTGGGTATGTCTTTATCAGCAACATGAGAATGGACTAAAGAAGTTTAGAAATAAAGTCTCACCATGAAGGTCCCTGAAGTGGAACAGAGAAATATTTGATTCTTGTTTGGTTGCTTGGCACTAGGAAAGATCAGGAAATATTTCAGTGATTTTGTTGTTTTACTGGATTTTAAGTGCCTCGAAGCCAGTATTTTATCCATGTCTTCTTCTCCAGCACTTAACAGTGCCAAGCACCAACTAGAAATTAAGTACATTATGTTGAACACAGTGGCTTCTAGTAAATGATTGAGCATGGCAGAACAGACTCCTATGACTCAGTGGTAAAAATGCTAAACCTGTAGTCATGGACGCTGGCAGTGCCTGCTACAGCCACTTGGCATTTATCTCTGCACACTGAAGGCCTCTTACTGGGGTAACGATGACCCTTTGCATCACGATTTATTGAGATTATGGGAGCACACTTAGTCCACAGGTAGTAAAACCTGGGAGTCCTAGAGAATTAATAGTGATAACAGATGAAGAACCCAGTTTTCTTGCCCTCCATGTGGAATAACTCTGATGTGTGTCCTGTGCTGTGTCCCAGTGAAATTGACCTCTAAACCTATGGTGGTAGCTGACATACTAGCGTACATTTTATTATCCTCCTTCCCTTTCCTGACTCACTTTCTCACTCCTTTTCCGATGTTTTCCAGGATAGCCTTTCAAATAAATTAACTCAAATTCTTATCTCAACGTTTTACTTAAGGGAATCCCAAAACCAGCAGGGAGGGATTTTGCGTTTTCTTCAAAATACTAAATTGTATGACTGCCAATAATAAGGCAATACGATTCTAAGTAAAAACAATTTTTTTTTGCATGCTAGTCCTTTAGAGAATTGAGGAACAATCTAGCAGCTTGTGTCTGTAGGTTTGTGAAGTTATTTTCTCTTTATCTTATTTTCAGAAATAATTAATTGCCTGTCTGCCTTACTGCTTTTCTCTTTGCCTTCCTTTAAAATTGACTTTATAAAAAAACAGATCTTTGTCACAAAAATGAAAAGACATCCAAAGCCAGGGGCTTCTGTTTATTAACAATGTTTATTAATTAGTGGTACTTCCTTGTACCACTGGGGAAATGGAATTTTAACCTTTCCCCCTTAAATTTGCACTCTGCGTTTTGAGTGAGGCCACAGTGGATTTCACAGCTCAGCTCCACTCTCCTGAGATGCAGGTTCAGAAGGCCATTCCTGAAGCCTCCTTTGCTGGAAGGGCTGGACCCGAATGGTCTCACCCCAGCCAGCCTTGGCAGAGTGGCAGGGGAGGAACTTCTGCAGTTTCCCTGGGGCTGTATTTATCACTTTCTCTTCTCACTGACCTTTTTCCACCTTGCTCAAGCAAGCAACTAAGACAATTAGACAACGAAGCAGTTCAACTTTGAAATCTGGCACTAGACAAGGATGCCCTCTCTCACCACTCCTATTCAACATAGTACTGGAAGTTCTAGCCAGAGCAATCAGGCAAGAAAAAGAAATAAAGGGTATTCAAATAGGAAAGGTGGAAGCCAAATTGTCTCTATTTGCAGACGACATGATAGTATACCTAGAAGACCCCATCATCTCAGCCCAAAAGCTCCTGAAACTGATAAGCAACTTCAGCAAAGTCTCAGGATATAAAATCAATGTTCAAAAATCACAAGCATTCCTATACACCAATAACAGACTTAAAGAGAACCAAATCAAGAATGAACTGCCATTCACAATTGCTACAAAGAAAATAAAATACCTAGGAATACAACTCACAAGGAATGTAAGGGACCTCTTTAAGGAAAACTTCAAACCACTGCTCAACGAAATAGGAGAGGACACAAACAGATGGAGAAACATTCCATGTTCGTGGTTAGGAAGAATCAATATCGTGAAAATGGCTATACTGCCCAAAGTAATTTACACAATCAATGCTATCCCCATCAAACTACCATTGAATTTCTTCACAGAACTGGAAAAAACCACCATGAATTTCATATGGAACAAAAAAAGAGCCCGCATAGCCAAGTCAATTCTAAGCAAAAAGAACACAGCGGGAGGCATCACACTACCAGACTTCAAACTATACTACAAGGCTACAGTAATCAAAACAGCATGGTACTGGTACCAAAACAGAGATATAGACCAATGGAACAGAACAGAAGCATCGGAGGCAACACAACATATCTATGGCCATATTATCTTTGATAAACCAGACAAAAGCAATGGGGAAAGGATTCCCTATTTAATAAATGGTGTTGGGAAAACTGTCTAGCCATGTGCAGAAAGCAGAAACTGGACCCCTTCCTGACACCTTACACTAAAATTAACTCCAGATGGATTAAAGACTTAAACATAAGACCTGACACCATAAAAACCCTAGAAGAAAATCTAGGCAAAACCATTCAGGACATAGGAATAGGCAAGGACTTCATGAATAAAACACCAAAAGCATTGGCAACAAAAGCCAAAATAGACAAATGGGACCTAATCAAACTCCACAGCTTCTGCACGGCAAAAGAAACAGTCACTAGAGTGAATCGGCAACCAACAGAATGGGAAAAAATCTTTGCAGTTTACGCATCTGACAAAGGGCTGATATCCAGAATTTACAAAGAACTCAAACAGATTTACAAGAAAAAAACAAACAAGCCCTTTCAAAAATGGGCAAAGGATATGAACAGACACTTTACAAAAGAAGACATACATGAGGCCAACAAACATATGAAAAAATGCTCATCATCACTGGTCATTAGAGAGATGCAAATCAAAACCACATTGAGATACCATCTCACGCCAGTTAGAATGGCAATCATTAAAAAATCTGGAGACAGCAGATGCTGGAGGGGATGTGGAGAAATAGGAACACTCTTACACTGTTGGTGGGAGTGTAAATTAGTTCAACCATTGTGGAAGACAGTGTGGCGATTCCTCAGGGACCTAGATATAGAAATTCCATTTGACCCAGCAATCCCATTACTGGGTATATATCCAAAGGACTATAAATCGTTCTACTATAAGGACACATGCACACGAATGTTCATTGCAGCACTGTTTACAATAGCAAAGACCTGGAACCAACCCAAATGCCCATCGATGATAGACTGGACAGGGAAAATGTGGCACATATACACCATGGAATATTATGCAGCAATCAAAAATGATGAGTTTGTGTCCTTTGTAAGGACATGGATGAATCTGGAGAACATCATTCTCAGCAAACTGACACAAGAACAGAAAAAGAAATACCGAATATACTCACTCATAGGCGGGTGAGAAAAATGAGAACACATGGACACAGAGGCGGTCTACTATACACTGGGGTCTATTGAGGGGAATGGGGGAGGGACAGCGGGGGGGGGCTGGGGAGGGATAGCCTGGGGATGAATGCCAAGTGTGGGTGAAGGGGAGGAAGGCAGCAAAACACACTGCCACGTTTGTACCTATGCAACTGTCTTGCACATTCTGCACATGTACCCCAAAACCTATAATGCAATAAAAAAAAAAAAACTATTGTGACTCTATCCTAACAAACGGAAACATTCCACTCTTCTGACTAGACCTTCTCCTTCATAATCTTCTACAAACTGTATATCTGGAGTAGGATTTGGGGGCTCGAATAGGGGGGCACTAATGGCCGATTTTAATTTTCATTTAAGACGTTCTGACATCTTACTGCTAAGGTGTGCTGAGAAGACTGTATCAGTGTGAAGATTTTGTAAAATCTGAGTTTAAACTGAGTGATTACAGCTATCCCCGAAGTCCTTTAGAAAAATGACTCTTTTCAGCTCCTCCCCAAGACTAGGATAATGTAAAGTGGGGTTCTTAAAGTCATGCAAGTGAAATGTTGGCACCTCCTTGCCTCCTTAACCACAGGCTCGTTCTGGTCCTAACCCTATTCCTGTTCTGCTGTGTTTTTGTTAGCTTCAAAGCAGATGCATGAAGAGTAGGCTGACAATGTTAATCTGAATTTTGGATATTTGAGGTACTTGGTTCTTCTATCTAGTATCGTTTCTTTGGTCTGTGATGAAAAGCCCTATTATTCTCTCCAGGCCTGGAGTTTCCTTGGACAAGCTCTCTGGCTTGTCACAGTGTTGGTTGATGTCAGTAAATGGGCTCACTGGGGCCCAGTGGGGAAGAGGATGGGTTAGGTCTTCATTGTACTGTCAGTACAACTCAATATCCTCAGTTGACCTGCTTTTAAAACACTCTGATGCACAAGCTTCTCTTCTAGAGATTCTAAATCAGTCTGTCTAGGATAAGGTCGTGGCTAGAGCAGCTTTTAAGGTCCTCAGGGTATCCAGGGCTGACATCTACTGGCCTAACTCTAAACAGCACATGAATCCTTGTGCACAGGCATCAGGGGAAATGGAGGAATTAAGATGAAGGGTAAACAGAAATGCATTCAGTGGGCGGACATGTTACAAAATAATGATAAGGCCTACTAATTGGAATCTCTGGTTTTAAGAATGAGACAGATCAGGCTACAAGAAATGGAAACCTCATGAGTGGATGAATTCAAGAATGGGCAGAAACAGAGGACCCACTAAGGCGGACTTCTTAAATAGTTTAGTTATGTAGATAATTCCAGAATATACTTAGTAGAAACTCTTCTGTAAGACATGATTCTTCAGCTGAATCCGGCTAGGATTTGTGTCATTCTTACATACAGATAGTATTGTGTTACTGCCTGCAAATAATCGCATTCTGCTGAAGTATTTCTCCTGAAGCAATGTACATACCTTCATACCCTTATAAAGAAGGACTCAAGAGTCCGTGCTGCTGTTTTTCTGATGAAGAAGAGCACGAGAAAAAGGGAGAAAGACTGTATTACAGAGGCAGGATCCCCCAAAGGAGCTCTTAAGTATTGGGTGGGCACAGAAGAAGAAAGTGGAGAGCATGTCACTCAGCCACTGGCTGGTCTGGGGGTCAGTATTTAAGAAGGCAGGTGCAGATCTTTTGGCACAGGTGTGTTTGGCAGCCTCTTGCTTTTGTGTGTGTGTGAGGATTTTAGAGTTGAAAGTGCTCTTTGGTCATTTAGTATATGATGCCATTTGGAACAGTTTTATCCACTGTCACTTTGTTGTGGGATAAAGCGCAGTTACATGCTGAAGGTGGAGACTGGTGAGAAAAAAATGCATTTTTCTTTATTATGTAGCACACTGTGACTGGGTGGTTTAGTTGATAGAGAAAAAATACAAAACCTTCCAACTTATCCAAAGTTCCTGGGCAGTTAACTTTTGCAGAAAGAAGGGTTTATTCTTTCATCGGGAAAGATGGGATTCAGTTGCAAAGAGTACCCTGTAACCTACAAGATAAGGAGATCCTGAGATATTCCGAAGTCTTCAGTTACAAAGGGGGCTGTAGCAAGAACTTACATATGAATGGCTGCCTTCACAGAGCAAATGGGAGGAGATGTGAAAAAATTATCACAGACAAATAACAAAATGCCTAGGGCTGGGAGAGGGAGAAATTATACTAATATTATTCTGTGACCCTATTAAAATTTTAGATTCTTATTAGTCATAGTTTAAATTTATTTAGTACCTACTATATTCTAAGAATTCTGCAAAGTCCTTTCAAGTCATATCTTATTTGCTTCTTACGACTGTGTAGAATAAATCAAGGTTAAAAATTCTCAAAGATCACACAAAGTAAGTGGTATTTAAGTCATAGCATCAAAAAGCAAGTATGCCCAGAACCAGGGACAAATAAGTCTCACAGACAACATATGCTAATAGAAACCAAACTATAAAATAATGACAAATAAAATACCTTTCTGAAGTATCTAGAATGAGAAATTTAATAGAAATTTTAGAAAGCTAGAACCTTTCATGTGAGTTGTAGATTACAGGGGTGTGGGCAATTTTCTGACATATTAACCCAATTTTGGTGATAGGTGTTTAGAGCATACCTCAACTCCTGTTTCATAATAATGCTCTTAGCTAAGCTAGTCTTCAAGGTACAGGCTGGTAGAGGCAAGAACCTGCATGTGAGACCCTTATTTCTACCAGTTTTTTCTTTTCTTTTTTTTTTTTTTTTTGTTGAGATGGAGTTTCGCTGTTGTTACCCAGACTGGAGTGCAATGGCACGATCTCGGCTCACCGCAACCTCCGCCTTCTGGATTCAAGCAATTCTCCTGCCTCAGCCTCCCGAGTAGCTGGGATTACAGGCACGCACCACCGTGCCCAGCTAATTTTTGTATTTTTAGTAGAGACGGGGTTTCACCTTGTTGACCAGGATGGTCTCGATCTCTTGACCTCGTGATCCACCTGCCTCAGCCTCCCAAAGTGCTGGGATTATAGGCGTGAGCCACCGCGCCCAGCTTTACCAGTTTTTTCTTTTCCTGTTCTTCAAAGAAAAAAAATTGCCCACTTTAAAAAATATTAATAAGTATTTCTAAAACTTTATGGATTCACACCTTGGTAGACTCCCATTTTAATGGGAAATAACATATATGAGCTAACATATATGATATACTTACTCTAGTCCTGACACTTAACAGATGTTCAATAATATAAGCTTATTCCAACCTATGATCAACCTGCTATCTCATGAATATTCACTATGTGCCTGGCCAAATTGAGGAATTATGGAGACTCATTGCTATGGTTTGAATGTTTTTGTCCCTTCCAAAATTCATATTGAAACTTCTTTTTTGAGACAGAGTTTCGCTCTTGTTACCCAGGCTGAGTTGCAATGGTGCGATCTCGGCTCACCGCAACCTCTGCCTCCTGGGTTTAGACAATTCTCCTGCCTCAGCCTCCTGAGTAGCTAGGATTACAGGCACATGCCACCATGCCCAGGTAATTTTTTGTATTTTTAATAGAGACGGGATGGTCTCGATCTCTTGACCTCATGATCCACCCGCCTTGGCCTCCCAAAGTGCTGGGATTACAGGTATGAGCCACTGCGCCCAGCCTCATATTGAAACTTAATCCTCAATGGCACAGTGTTGGGAGGTGAAGCCTAATGGAAGATCAAAGGTCTCTGCCCTCACAAATGGGTTCATGCCACCATACAAGGTACTTGTAATAGTGAGTTCTCTCTTTTCTGCTCTTCTGCCATGTGAAGACACAATTATTTTGTCCTCTCTGGATAACACAGCATTCAAGTGCCATCTTGGAAGCACAGAGACCAGGATCTAGCCTGCCAGCCCCTTGATTTTGGACTTCCCAGCCTCCAGAACTGTGAGAGAATAAATTTCTCTTTATAAATTTCTCAGTTTCAGATATTCTGTTATATATAGCAGCACAAAATAGACTAAGACAGTTATAAAGTCATGAATAGCTCAATCTGTTCTCTCGCCACGGTCAACCCTTATACATTAGCCCTTGGGGGACACAATGGCCATGAAGCCCAGGAACAACAGGCTGATTGGAGAATACTGTTCCTTGAACAATCTGTAGCAAGGTCTCAAAACACACAAGCAACAGTCTGCCTTTATTTACAGATTTGATATTTTGTTCATCATGGACTTTCCCAAATTTTGATTTTTAAAAATACTGTATTAAAAAATTATCTCGATTACTAATTGTTTTGTGCTCCCTTAAATTTTGCTCCCAAGGTTCAGGGCCTTACTTCCCTCACTCTAATCGCAGCCCTTAGGTTGCATAGCTAATAAATAGTAGAAATTCAGGTCCTGAAAATAACAGTTTCCCTCCAGAAGTCATACTGTTAATGGCTTTGCTATATACAGTCCCACAAAGTAGTAGAAGAAACAGTCCTTGCCTTTCCTACTTATAATCTATTAAAGGGCTGTATTTGGTGGCTCATGCCTATAATCCCAGCACTTTGGGAGGCCAACGATGGTGGATTGCCTGAGCCCAGGAGTTCGAGGCCAGCCTGGGCAACATGGTGAAACCCTGTCGTTACTAAAAATACAAAAAAATTAGCCAGACATGGTGGCACATGCCTGTGTCCCAGTTACTTGGGAAGCTGAGGTGGGAGGATCACTTGAGCCCGAGGAGGTCAAGGCTGCAGTGAGCCAAGATTGTGTCACTGCACTCCAGCCTGGGCAACAGAGTGGGACCCTGCCTCAAAATAAAATCTGAAAAAAATAGATTTTTAAATCTAATTTTAAATTAGATTTTTTTTGTACTAAAAAAATCTACTTAAGTAGAAGAACACACACACACACACACACACACACACACACACACACACACACACAAATATGAAAATCAGGAGCCACAGAAGAGAAGCAAATGCATATAGAAATTATGTATAGGAGCTTAATAAAGTAATTAGCATGCTAAGGGCTGGAAGGGATCATATTGAACCATTAAACTGCTGTTACATGTCCCTTGACGACTTGACACAACCTAAAATACGTCCTTGAGACTTTTTTTTGTTTTTGTACTAGAACAAAATTTTCAATTTAGAAGAGGAACCTTTGCACCACAGGTTGAGTATCCCTTATCTGAAATTCTTGGTATCAGAAGTGTTTCAGGCTTCAGATTGTTTTGGATTTTGGAATATTTACATTATGCCAGTTGAACGTCTTAAATGTGAAAATTTGAAACCTGAAATTATCCATTGAGCATCATGTGTGCGCTAAAAAACTTTCAGATTTTGGAGCATTTTGAATTTTACGTTTTCAGATTTGGGATGCTCAACCTCCTTGATTTAGTGATGGTATTTCATCTCTGAGCTGCTTGAAACCAGCTCCATGTCAGAGCTGGCTGCATTGACCACAGCGTGTGGCAGGGGCTGACTGCACAGAGCTCATTCGATAACTGCTGTTAACTGTATCGATGGCTGCTCCTTTTTTCTCCGAACTGTCTCCTTTCTTCACGTTTCCTCCATTTATTCTCCATCCGGTCAGTACTGTCAAAGCAAGCTGCTTGCAGAGCTCCCCAGGTCCATTTTCTAGAGCACCAGAACACTGTTTTTCTAATCGTTGTTGCTTATCAACTTTTGTAGTTTGGCTAGCACTTTATTTTTTTACTAAAGGCAATTAGAATCAGCAGCCATCAGGTAAGAGGTTACAGTTCAGTTTTCTGAACAGTGAGGTGTCCGTAAGCATAACGAACACTGTCTGTAGTACCGTTTTACCTTTTAACATAAGTAGCACAAATACTAAAGAAGAGCATATTGACACATGTATTGATAACATTTTAAGATGTATGAGCATCTATAGTTACATGCTTTTGTTGCTAATATTGAATTGTTTGAATTGGAAATATTCTTGTCCTTCTCTTCATAATTTTAGAGAGAAAAATCATAAATGCAATAAAAATTAAAAAAAAATAAAGAGAAAAATCATGGATTTCTTTATTTTCACTGACTTTGGGAACAAATATTCCCTCTTTTGCCTTTTCCCATCTGCACTACCAATTTGTACTTAGAGGTCCCAGGGTCTTGGTGTAGTACACATCTGTCTTTTGCCAGCCAACTATTTAATTATCCAGCCCAAATATAACCTTTTTAAGAGGCTTCCCAGGTCCATGTAGTCAGAATTGAATGATTTTCCCCATGCTGCCATTTTTTACATTTTTATTAAAGGTGTATATCATGGTAGGAAATACGTCCAATATAGCTTTGTATCCCTGAAGGACTTAGCGCTCAAAACAGATTCACATATGTTTATTGGACTGAACTGAAATTTATACTGTGGGAAATAAGGATGATAGTTTCCTATGAAATCAGAATATTAGAGTATATTTAGAAACTTCCAGAATAAGCCTGCAGAATTTTCCTGATAACTATATACTTATATCCCAATGCATAAAATGGGGAAAATATCACTTATCTTTTAGCTTCCAACTGCATCTTGTCTAAACACACATATTCTAGGATTTCTTATATATTACCCCTCCATTCACGTAGATCATTAGTTTCCATTAAAGGGTGGACCCTTTGTGTTTACTTATTTACCCCTCATGCTGGATGAATGTTAGATACACCATCCGTTTGCACCTGATGCCCGTCCACTTCAGTGCAATGTAACCGCTTCCCACAATGCAGAGTCTGTCGAATTAACACATTTAACACAGCCTTAGCATGATTGCAGGCACACGTAGCAAAGGAGTTTGTTTTATGAGACAGAATTCCATGAATAACCTATCCCATGAGGGTCATAATTGGATTAATTAACTTTTGTAAAATTTCATGTACAGAAAGACAGCACTTTTATTTTTCAGTGACCTAAATAATTTTAGTTTGTAAACTGTTTCCAGGGCTTCATCAATCACTCAGGGCAGAAGGCCTTGGAAGCTTCCCAGAGTTACTGAGTTCAGTTTAGCAAGTTTCTGCTCTCCTCAGCTCATCTTCATCCTTTCTATTTTTGATCTCTTTCTAAAGAGATTATATAATGTTTGTAAGAACAATTGGCTTATCATTGTGATTATTATTGTTAGTTTAAGAAGAGATTAAAGACCAATAAGATAGATTGGCTGGAATATTTGTGTCCTTTGCAGGCACGTAACAATTGTCACACTAAGGGTTATAGTTTATTCCCTGATACAAGTGTTGCCAGTGGCACCAGCTTGGGTTTTTGACTTTACTGCACGAAAGAATTTGAGAGCAAGTTCAAAGTGAAAGGAGGTAAGAGAGCTTACTGCAAAGCCAGAGTACACTCACAGCTGATCACAGCAGGCTACTCAAAGGAGAGAGTGCTGACTGACACTAAGGAAGCTCCCTTTATGAGAGTCTCATATAATTATTCATGAAGGGCTGGGACGGTGTGTTGCTATGAAGCATGTTCTGGGTGGTTCTCTGGATGTGCATGTGCTATTGTTGTACATGCCAGTAGATAATATGACATGTCTCATTAGCATCTTAAATCTCTACTCATGGGTGCGTTTTTTACTATTATAATAAGCACAGGTCAGCCCAAAGACACTGATCATGGGTTTCTGCACTTGCGTGAATGTAGGGATTCCTCCTTTCTGCTCCTTTACCTCCTTGCTGTAGGATGCTCTGACCACCAGCCCAGGATGTGGTTTGTGCACTGTCGGGCAGTTTGTTCTCTCCATTTGTTTAGGAAGTTTGCTCTCCTTTAAGGGAAACTATAACCACCCTATACAAGCTACTTTATAAGGACATAAGATGCTCTAATGGACTGGCTGAATCCCACAGCCATCAACAGTGTAGGACATAGATGTAAATGAGAGGAGCAAATAGATTTTGACATTTAGGAAGGAAATGCATAGTAGCATTTTAATCAGCACATTTGCCAACACCAGGTTCCCTTTGAAGAAAGGTTTCTTCAGAAAGATTCTTCAGGTTGTCTGTACCATGATGCATTCTTTACAGTGGCAGCATGACCTGAGGTTCTAGTGGATGTTTAAGGCTCACCCTCTCACTGTGTGACCTTATGTGCACTCTCTCTGGAGTTGATTTATTTTAAATGCCCTGGCTGAATACAAAGGTATGTTGATATGGCCTTAGTTTCTTTAAAGGAAGCTACTTGATAACCCGTGCTTTATCAGTTGTCAAGTCTTGGTACTTCATGAGCTGCCACTCATTAAACAATCAAACAGCAGGAGTTTAGTGATCATCAATTTAATATGAGAATAATGAATAAGACTGCGGGGGAAAGGGGACAAATACAAATTTGTTAAATTATTTATTAAGTATTTATGAGTACCTATGTTTTGGACTCTATACTAGATGGTAGATATTTTTGAAATGAGCCATACAACTTTTTGTCCAGAAGCTCAGAGTCACAGAAAAGACACATACCAAAGGCTTTACATTTGCTTAGAAAAACAGATTACACACCATGAGACAAGAACACTCCAGTAAAAATATCGACAGTAAAGCTTTATTAAACCAGTTGCCATTCTTAGTGAATTTCTGGTAATTGGGATAGGAACTTTCTGCCCTCTTGGGGGAAAATATTGGTAACACAAGCAGGGAATGCATTTCATCACTAAAAGGGTCAATGTAGTACATTTCTGCCCCGCCGAAGCGATCCCACTTCCTAACCTTTTTCTCAGAACTATGTTGTATCATGTTTGTTAAGAACAGTGGACTCATACTCATCCTAATGATAATGTCCAGGAAGCCTTGCATTTTGGAAAGCAAATCCTGTGGGGCAGACGTGTCTTGTGACAAATGACAAAGAGACACTGTAGGTTTTTAAGCCATTTGGGAAAGTTATTTTAAAATATAATTCTTTTTATTACTATTTGAAAAATACCTAGACAGTGAAAAGTTATCAGAAGGTTG
This sequence comes from Saguinus oedipus, assembly GCA_031835075.1. Taxonomy (NCBI): domain Eukaryota; kingdom Metazoa; phylum Chordata; class Mammalia; order Primates; family Cebidae; genus Saguinus; species Saguinus oedipus. Next base: position 95,545,167 of record CM063184.1, on the reverse strand, counting down.
TATTTAAAGTCCTTTGCACAAGTCAATTATTTTGGGTATGGCACAAACCCAAAGAAATGTTTTTACATATAAGGTCTAGTTTCCGAGACTGTCCACAAAAATCTAGGTAGCTTGTAATGTGAATAATCAACCACCTCAACCACAGTATTTTCCAAATTGTGCCAGCTGTTATATTCAGGAGGTTCTTCTGTGAGTTTTATAAGAATTTTTAAATTCTCTGTTTTCATTTTGATAAACATATAAAAATTAACATACAGTAATTGAATCATATTCTGTATCACCTAACTGAATGCCCTGTTCTATGATTCTTGAAATCATGTTTATCACCATCTCTGTAATTGTGTTTGTCTCTGTTATCATTTGTTTTTAACAGTTTTTGGGGTTTACTATATATAGTGATTAGTAGCAGGCTGCCATTTGGTTGGCTAAAGTTACAGTGACACAATTCTTTCATATTTATTATTATACTCATGATGATTTTGTTTACTTGTTATGAGAAAAAAAACTGAGAAAATTTTAGTTTTTAAGGTTAAATTTAGATTTTAAACTAAACTGATAGGTTAGGCAGAATAACGTAGACTAATGATAAAATAACGAAGGCAGAGATATAGTTATGTTAAGGGTTAGGCCAGATTAAATCATACATCTGAATAGACGAAGATCTGCACAGATGAATTCTGCAGTATTTCAAGTGAGAAAAGCAGTGGGAGAATTTAGTCATCACACAGGACATGGGAAGCAACTTCGTAGTTGGCCCACCATAACTGCCAAAGTGAAATTTTTTAAATTTACAATAGGGTTATAGTTTAGACTGTTTTAGCAAAATAATAGCCCAGTATTTATTTTTGATCTACACATAAAAATAATAGCCCAATATTGATTTTTGCTCTACACCTCATTTTTCATTTTTTGAGATGGAGTCTTGCTCTGTTGCCCAGGTTGGAGTGCAGTGGCGCAATCTCGGCTCACTGCCACCTCTGCCTCACAGGTTCACGTGATTCTCCTGCCTCAGACTCCTGAGTAGCTGGGATTACAGGGTGTGCACCACCACACCCGGCTAATTTTTATATTTTTAGTAGAGACGGGGTTTCACCATGTTGGTCCAGCTGGTCTTGAACACCTGACCTTGTGATCCACCTGCCTCGGCCTCCCAAAGTGCTGATATTACAGACGTGAGCCACCATGTCTGGCCTACATCATTTTTAAATTGGAAAGTTTTTCATAAAAATACAGATTTCTGGCTTTTTTTTTTTTTTTTTTTTTAAATGAGAAGGCATGGCAATTATAGGCCTGCAGCCTTCTGTGGCATTAATAGAGCTGGGCAGTGTGTTTCTTATACAAGTCCTGCATGTCTCATATACATTTGCTGCTTATATTTCCCAAGCCCTAGAATTTGTGCTTCCCAGCCTAAGCCAATGTTGTGTATTTCCTAGGGTGGTACAGTAGTGAGTGTTTTTGGAAAAGGGAGTCTGTAGCTCTGCATATGTTGTTTGTAAAACAAGTATTTGTAAGTCGGGGCTTCTGCTGAATATGGCTCCTCTCTGGGGCTCTATTACACTTTGTTCTTTCTGTAGTCATAGTTTGCTGTATAGCTAGAAATAAAAATCAACCTTTAGCAGAAAATTTATAAATTAATTTACTGCATTCATAGACTCAGAGGCTTGCTGTGAGAAGGAATCTGAATGTCCTCTCCTTCCTTCCCCACCCCTCCTCCCACCCCTGGCATAATGCCTGCCTATCATCTAGTATGCTTCCTTCCCTATTATTACTGCTTATTCTTTTACTTCATTAATGTTTAAAGACCATTGCAGTTATTCACTGAAAAGGGCAACACTTACCACCAACCATGCATAGGTGAGCTCAGATGAAATTTCTGAGGAGCTATTTTGAAAGCATGGTATTTCCAGAGTCCGGTTTATCTCTATTTCTATTGTATGGTTGATTTTCCACTCATCTGGTGTAACTGTAACAAAACATAAGGTAGAAAACACATGAATCTCCGATTGGCTTGTAAAGTGCTTTTTGTCAAAGAGACAAAGACAGTTTTAGTATAGAGATTCATCTATCCTCAGAGTGCAACTATAAAGCAGAGGCAAACCCCCACTATAGTCATTGCATAGGTGGCTAAACAGAGTCACTGAGGAGCACAGAATTGTTGCTAAATACTGAAAAATTACAAGGAAACAACCCGAACAGAATCAAACTCATCATTTGGCATGTTCCTCTGCTTTAGCCCCAAGTTGGTGCTTTAATCTTGAGTTTCCATTTCCTTGATCAGATAGAATATAAAACTTCATAACCTAGCCTTAATTGTCTTCTTATTTTGATGGACTTTATTTTTTAGAGTAGTTTTAGGTTCACAGCAAAATTGAGCAGAAAGTGTAAAGTTCCCAGTATATCTACTGCCTCAACTCACCCACAGCCTCCACCACTGTGGACATCCTGTTCCAGCGGTACATTTGTTACAATTAATGAACCCACACTGGCACAAAGATCATAGTTTACATCAGGGTTTACTCTGAATTTTGTATATTCTATGAGTTTGGACAAATGTGTAATGACATGTATCCACCATTATAGTATCATACGTAATAGTGTTGCTGCCCTAAAAATCTGATCTTTTCACAGTCTTCATATCTAATAATCTTCCTAGAACTTACAAACAAACGTTCCTTCAACAAAGGAATGACACAAAAATATATAAGGAAACTTTGAGGAAGCAGTGTTAATTATTTTCATTTTTAAGGTAATAGAAGATAAGTATCCATTCTGTAGTCTTTCCTGTTGGGAAAGTTACATATACATACATGCAAATTGTGACTAAACTCTAACATCAAAAGAAATTTATAAATAAAGGCAACTCTCTCATCCAAATATCCTAAAAATCTTACATTCTTTTTTTCTAGATTTATTCAAATCTTGTTTGCATACATGCATGTTTTCTCGTAGTCTGCAATCCTGTTTACCAATGAATGTTATATATACTGTTACTTTAAATGTTTTGTGTGATTCTTGAACTATTTCTGATTTAACTTTATGGGGACTTTGTGTCACTTTATCATCATTCATTCAGTCATTTCCAATTATTGAATCATTGTGCTCTTGCAGCTTGGATTTTTTAACTTTTAAACCATTACATGCTATACAGCAAGGATCATCCTTATGCTAATAGCTTTACTCTGACCATTTAGCTACTTAAGGTAAATGATCAGAAATATAATTAATGGATCATTGAGTGTGAACATTCTTATTGCTACTAACATTGTGTATGTATATAAATATGTTATATAACAGTATAACTGTTATACAGTATTAGTCCATCAAAATAAAAAGCCAAAGCCTACGTTATGAAGCTTTATATTCTATCTGATCAAGGAAATGAAACCTGAAGATTAAAGCACCACTTAAGGGCTAAAAATTATATATATGTATAATTACACACACACACACACACACACATACATGCTATACAACAGTATACATATTTTAATGGAGTATTTCTCAGTTTATAAATTTTATATCTAGCCTTTAGATATTTGTTATATTTTAATCTCGTATCAATAGCAGCTATATTCTCTATGGATAACTCCTTCCTCCTCCTTTTCCTAATTAAAACCAGAACTTCCCATAGGGTACATCTTCCGTAGCATTTCCAAATAGTAGTTACATATTTCCTTGCACTCTTAATTCATCAAGATCTGGAGGTAGGATCAGTACTTTCCTTGCTCTCTACTGCTGTTTCCAAATACTACTCCAAACTCATAATTGAAAACAAGAGCCTTGTCCCTTAAGGTAAAGCAATACTTAGCTATCACACTTCAAAATGGAGCTGTTTGTACACTACCTCTACTATCATAATTTTTTGACTTATTTGCATACCACCATTGCTACTATTTAATTTTATTCTTGAAATGATTGTAGTTGTTTTACTTATATGTATATTTCTTTAAAATATACTGATTTAGGCACTAATATCTGTGAAGTCCATGCAATACAAATATGTTATATTTTAATGAACATCAGTCAAATATGTAAGTATTACATTTTTGTAAACTTTATCCAGATTCTGGGAAGCTGGCAGGATAAGTGGCATTACTTTTTGAATATTCCTGAAACCCTGCATAAAAACAAAGATTATAACTAGGATAACCAAACTAAAAATACGTAGACAGTATCTACAATAACACTAACTACCAACACATCCCTGTTAATTGTTGGGGAAAAGTCACTAAGCCACTGTGTTATCAGCAACTATGCAGAAAGAAACACAGGAAGATCACCTTCTTCTGATGGATCTTAGAACTTGAGAACCCACACACACTACGTCTCTCTGCCTAGTAACAGGTAATCGCTGGAAAGACAGGCAGATTAATCCAAGAATAGTAGCTGAAATGGAGAAGAGAGTTTGCAGACACCAAATGACCAGTGTCTTCAAGAAAAATAAGAAATGGGTTGTCAGTGCTGGAGCAAAAATGTCTTCTCAGGACACATGCCATGGGGAGAAAAAACTGCTGGACGTAGAATCCAATAAAACAGGACAGGTCCAATAAGAGAAATAAAAGAGGCAATTTAGACAAAAGTGAGGGATAGAAGCAAAGGAAATACACTCAGAAAGTACAGTGGCAAATTACTTATCTTGAAAATAACAGAAGAGGGGTTCTAGGGATACTGAGCACTCTAGAAAAGCTAGCCTGGCCCACTCTTCTGTGATAGGAATGCATTTAACTTAAACATGAGCAATAGAAAGGGAATGAGATAGAATAACCCATAAGGATATCAGAAGCAAAAAGAGAATGAATATATTAAAAAAAAACATTCCTACAACAATGAGAGCATATTATCACAAAATGACAGGAAAGTAAATGATAACTACAGCCAAATTATCTAAAATGAGCTAAAAGAAAGAAAATAATGTAAACTGTGAACAACTTTGGAAAGTTCCCAATGAGTCCGGTGGAAGAAAAAAGCTTATAAAATATAGGTAAGAAAATTCATGAAAGGGTTAGAAATAATAATTTTTTTAAAAATCACTCCAGAAATTAAGACAAAATTATAACAAAACCAGAAGCCCAGAAACACAAAAGCTAATTCATTAAAATACATCTTAAAAATAGTATGAGGGAAATTTTGAAATAAATTAATATGTAATTATAAAATAAAAGAAAAACTGACAAAAGAGATTTAAAAAATGATATGCAAAAAGATTAAATATATGTACAATAGAAGATGTTGAAAGATCAAAACAATGGAACAGAACAAACAGCAAAAACTAATTCAAGAAAAATATAAAATTTAACATGACTAGAAAATACACATTAAGTGGGGCCCAAAGTGGCTCCGGCCGGATGTCGTGACGCTTGTGAAGGCGAGGCCAAGAGTTCAAGGCCAACCAACCTCAGCAACCTTACAAGCTCTCAATGATTGGCAAAAAAAAAAAAAAAAAAAAAAAAGAAAATACACATTAAGTGATTATAATACAAAATAGAAAAGCAGACCCAGAATGGACAACATTAAGTATGTTCACATAAAAGTATTGAGCAAAGTCAAACATGGGGAAATTTTAGATTGTTACTAGCTTTTTGAGAGCAGTCCTATGCCAGAAAATATTACAGTAACATAGTTAATATACTCAAGGAAAGAAAATGTGAACCAAAGATTTTATATTCAGCAAAATTAACCTTTTAATATAAAGACTACAGAAAAATGTTAGAGTTATGCAAGAACTCAGAGAATATTGCTGCTATGAGCATTTCCTGAGGATTCTCCAGTAGAATACATTTCAGACTGGAGATGCATTTACATGAAGGCTAGTGGTAAATGTTGATTATGTATTTACCTTTAGCAGTAAGAATATATAATTGTTATAACAAAGGGAATAGTAATGAATACATGTTTTTAAATAAAGATACAATAGAAATATCAAAATATGAGGAGTAGGAATGAGGGACTTCTGGTTATGGGGACATGAGGAGGTCAGTAAAAACAGACAAGTACAAAACTGGGCAAATGTGCTTAAAAAGCAACAATTTTAGGTCCTTGGAAATTGACTAAAGGTAATTATTAAATTGTGAAGCATTTCTTCTTGAAAAATCACCAGAGCTTTAGTAAAAACAGCAGGAGTCTTCAATCTTTTTGCCTACAGCTCCTTCCCTTCCCTTCTCCAACTTGGTCATTAAGAAATGTAGTTTTAGCCGCATGGAGCAGGTTGCAAAAACCAGCAGCTTTTTTTCCACAACGTGCAGGCTTAAATTAGGTCTAAGGGTAGAAACCTTTCACCTTTTCCCATAACAGGGACACACTTAGTAGGTTCCAAAAACCTGAATGAAGCTTGGTTAGTTTGACTTTGCATTCCCATTTGGAGTGCTTGTCTCTCTGAAATGCATGTTGAAATTTGGTTTCCACTGTGACAGTATTAGGAGGTAGAATCTTTGGGAGGTGATAGGGAAGAGCGCTCATAAGTGGCATTAATGCTGTTATAAAAGGGAGAGTTGATTCCCCTTTTGTCTCTTGACTTCTGCCTTACCACCATGTGAGGATATGGCATTTCTCCCCTCCAGAGGATTTAGCAAGCGCTTGATCTTGGACATTCTCAACCTCCAGAATTGTGAGAAAACAAATATCTATCATTTCTAAAGTATCCAGTCTGTGGTATTCTGTTAGAGCAGCACAAACAAAGACAATGCCAGACCAGAGAGACCTTTAACATGGAGATCCTGGAAACTGGAGTCACGGAATGGCTAAGATAAGGACTTCACATATTATACCCTGGCTAGGAAACTACACAAAACGAAGTGGGGGAGATCTGAAAGAGCCTAGCAAAAGTAAAAGCCAAGGAAGTCTGGATAATTGGCTGCAACTTGGAATGCACTCCCTGATTGACACACAAATCTATGTATAAACAGTGGAAGCCTAATGGGGTTAACGTGTTTGAGCATGACTTTTGCCAAAATCATTGGTGGACCAGTAAAGTGGTTTTGCCAATGCAGGGGCAACTTCTTGCAAGTCAAATTTAAAAATAACTATTTGTATTAAAATCTGAGCAGAGAGATCAGTGGCCTTGAGCTGCAAAGGAGGCATTCAATTTAAGCACAGATAAGTTACTAAAATAAAATGAACCTAAATAAGACACAATATAGAGTTGCAACATATATATATATATATATATATATATATATATATATATATATATATATTCTATACTCTATAAATATATATGTATATATATTAAAATGTCCAGTTCTCAACAAAAAATTATGAGACATTGAGAAAACAGGAATGTGTGGCTCATAATCAGGAAAAAAGCAGTTGCAGCTGACTCTGGGCAGACCCAGGTGTTGAATTTAAGAGACTCCAAAGAAGCTATTATTAGTCTATTAAAAGGATTAAATCAAGATATGACAATGACTCAATAAAGAGAAAATGTTAGTGGAGAAATAGAAAACTATAAAATGAAGCAAATGCATATTTTAGAGTTGAAATGTTAGTAAAAATGAAAAATTTACTAGATGTTCTCAATAGCAAATTTGAGATGGCTGAAGAAAGAATTAGTGTATTTCAACATTGTTCAGTATAAAGTATCTAATTTTTTAAATTTTCATTTTTTTAACTTTAGATGCATACTGTATCTGGCATTTCTTTCCATGTTATCTCTCCCCACCCTCCCCACCCCCCACTGTCTCTCCCCTATCCCCCACAACTGTCCCCAGTGTGTGATGCTCCTCTCCCTAAGTCCACATGTTCTCATTGTTCAACACCCACCTATGAGTGAGAACATGAGGTGTTTGATTTTCTGTTCTTTTGTCAGTTTGCTGAGAATGATAGTTTCCAGATTCATCCAAGTCCCTACAAAGGACACGAACTCATTGTTTTTTATGGCTGCGTAGTATTCCATGGTGTATATGTACTGCAATTTCTTTGTCCAGTCTGTCACTGATGGGCTTTTGGGTTGGTTCCAGGTCTTTGCTATTGTACACAGGGCTGCAATGAACATACGTGTGCATGTGTCTTTATAGTAGAATGATTTATAGTTCTTTGGGTTTATACCTAGTAATGGGATTGCTGGGTCAAATGGAATTTCTATTTCTAGATCCTTGAGGAATTGCCACACTGTCTTCCACGATGGTTGAACTAATTTACACTCCCACCAACAGTGTAAGAGTGATCCTATTTCTCCACACCCTCTCCAGCATCTGCTGTGTTCAGATTTTTTAATGATCGCCATTCTAACTGGCATGAGATGATATCTCAATGTGGTTTTGATTTGCATTTCCCTAATGACCAGTGATGATGAGCATTTTTTCATATGTTTGCTGGCCTCATGTATGTCTTCTTTTGAAAAGTGTCTGCTCATATCCTTCGCCCACTTTTGAATGGGCTTGTTTCTTTTCTTGTAAATCTGTTTTAGTTCTTTGTAGATTCTGGATATTAGCCCTTTGTTAGATGGGTAGATTGCAAAAATATTTTCCCATTCTGCTGGTTGCTGATTCACTCTTATGATGGTTTCTTTTGCTGTACAGAAGCTCTGACTTTTCATGAGATCTCATTTGTCTATCTTGGCTTTTATTGCCATTGCTTTTGGTGTTTTAGTCATGAAGTGTTTGCCTATGCCTATGTCCTGTATGGTTTTGCCTATGTTTTCTTATAGTGTTTTTATGATGATAGGGTCTATGTTTAAATCTTTAATCCATCTGGAGTTAATTTTAGTGTAAGGAGACAGGTAGGGGTCCAGTTTCTGCCTTCTGCACATTGCTAACCAGTTTTCCCAACACCATTTATTAAACATGGAGTCCTTTCCCCATTGCTTGTTTTTGTCATGTTTGTTAAAGATGAGATGGTTGTAGATGTGTGGTGTTGCTTCTGGGGCCTCTGTTCTGTTCCATTGGTTTATGTCTCTGTTTTGGTACCAGTACCATGCTGTTTTGATTACTGTAGCCTTATAGTATAGTTTGAAGTCCAGCAGTGTGATTGCCAGCTTTGTTCTTTTTGCTTAGGATTGTCTTGGCTATGCGGGCTCTCTTGTGGTTCCATATGAAGTTTAAAGTAGTTTTTTTCAAAGTATCTAATCTTAAGGGAGAAAAAGGATTTGGAAGAAATGAAAACAGCTTCAGAGCCAGATAGGACAGTATCAAGTATGCTAACATACATGAAACAGGAGTAATAGAAAAAGAAGTGAAAGAATAAAGGGATGGACCAAATATTTGATGAAAGAATGGGCAAAACCTTCACATATTTGATTATTTAAAAATTTTCTTAAAATTAATCTACACATCCAAGACTTTAACAAAACCTGACTAGGACAAACACAGACAGTCATGTAGACAAAATGTAATCAAACTTCTGAAAACCAAAAAGAAAGAATAAATTATATAAGTAGCAATTGAAAGGAGCAAAAACAAATAAACAAAAACAAAAGTCATCCCATGCAGCAGACTAATAATATAACTAGTGGCTCATTTTAATCAGAAATAATGGCGATCTGAATATATATTCCAAACACTAAGAAAGTCACGATCCACTCAGAATTCTACATTCAGTGAAATTATCCTTTAAAATTAAAAATGAAAAAATCTGAACGAATTCATTGCAAGTAGATTTGTCTTACATGAAATACTAAAGTCCTTCAGACTGAAAGTAAATTACAACAAACAGTAACTCTAATTCATGGGATAAAATAAGGAGCACAGAAAAGGGTAAATAGATGAGTAAATATGAAAGATTATATATGTAGTCTTTATATGTGAGTAAATAAAAACTATACATCTATTTATTTTTCTTTTCTTTTCTCTTAATTTCATTAAAGAACATGAAATTATTTAAATCAAGTGTCCTTAGCCCCCAGGCCATGGACTGGTACTGGTCCGTGACCTGTTAGGAACTGGGCCACACAGCAGAAGGTGAGCAGTATGTGAGTGAGCAAAACTTCATCTGTATTTACAGCTACTCCCTGTCGCTCGCATTTCCACCTGAGCTCTGTGTCCTGTCAAATCAGTGGCTGCACTAGATTTTCATAGGAATGCGAACTCTATTGTGAACTGTGCATGCAAGGGATCTAGGTTGTGCAGTATTTATAAGAATCTAACGCCTGATGATCTGTTGCTGTTTCCCATCACCCCCAGATAGGACAATCTAGTTGCAGGAAGACAAGCTCAGGGCTCCCACTGACTCTATATTATGGTGAGTTGTATAATTATTTTATTATATATTATAATCTAATAATAATAGAAATGAAATGCATAATAAATGTATGCTTGAATCATTTTGAAACCATCCCCCTCCACCGCAGTCTGGAAGAATTATCTTCCATGCCAGTCCCTAGTGCCAAAACGTTGGGGTCTGCTGCTTTAAATCTTTAATTAAGCACTGAAATGTTGGGTTTAATACATATATTATTATATACATGCACTTTATTATAGTTTGATATAGATGAATAATTAACAACAATAATACAAAGTGGTTTAGAGGACATACGGTGGAGCAAGTTGCAAAAAAAGAAAATAAGAGAAAAATAGACATAAGGAACAGACACACAGATGCTTCTGACTTTGGAGTCATCCAACAAAGATTTAAAACAACTGTTTTTCATATACTCAAGAAAACAGAAAAAATGGAGGAAGTAGATCAAAAGGTAGAAATATTTATCAATAATTAAAAATCTATCAAATATCAATAACTTAAAAACACAGTATCAGAAACTAAGAACTAATTTGATGGGGTAAGGACTTATTGGACATCACAGATATAGAGTTCATGATTTGAAGACAAGTCAATATCTAACTGAATCACGGAAGGAAAAAAAGTAGAAAATGTAGAAAAAGGCATTAGAGAGATATAAAAAAATGTAAACTTAGTTATTTTTTTTGCACCAGAAACCTAACATTACAAATTTAAATGCTCATAAAAAAAGCATGCAAGTGTCAGAAATTATGAGTGAATTCTTATATTCACTCATAATTTTTCTTCTGGAAATGAAGAAAACTTTTCTTGACCAAAACTTAATAAGGGAAAAGAGTAATATATTTTATTTCATAAAAATAAGAAACATGCTGCATTGCAAACAATATAAGAAAGTAAAAATAAGTGGCAAACTGGGAAAATATTTGCAACTTATATCACAAAGGATTAATAGGTTTTATATATGGGACATTTTTAGTAGAATAAGGATAATTACCATAATGAATTGAAATTTATCAGTATGTTTAAGTTCATATGAATCCATAATACTTAACATAAAATACATATGGGTTACTTTCTAAAAATACTAGTGAACCAACTCATTTTAAAAACTGGTGATCAAAGGGAAATAATCAAGTATCTATTCTACTTTTCTTATACAAACTATACATCAAATAAGTAATACGTTAATGAGAAGAAGTTTCTCTTTATAGAAATACTTAAGCTAATAAATTAAGGAATAAGAGAATATCACTATTTGGCAAATAATAATGATTTAATGAATGTAGGCAATGCTCATCAGTGGCAGTTAACATCATGTGACCAGAATTATGTGCCTCTGATGTAACTTTATATCATCTATCACATAGTCTTGCCAAAAAACAAAATAGAAAAAAAGAACACCTTAATGTGATCAACTCTCTATCAAGAATATAAGATAACTTAGAGTTATGGCTAACTATACGGTAAAAATATAGAGAGACAATGGGACTAGAAGAGCAAAATCCAGGCTGGACAAGTCATCAAATTTATTCAACAAATATATTGCAAAGGAAAAATAACAAATGTAATATAGCTTTCAGCTTAAAAGGGATTTTCTGAACAATCACAATATATCTAGTTTATCTGCATGCTAATTTAAATATATATATATATTTTATATATATAGTATTTATTATTATTCAATATCCCATCAGCCTCATATTTATATATATAAATAAACATTTATATATAATATTTATATTTATATTATAAATATTATAATATATTATATTTATATATATTCATATAATATATAAAAAATTAGTATTTAATATTCAATATCCCACCAGCCTCATAATATATATATAAATGTTTATATATTTATATATATAAATATATATATGTTTATATATGTATATATAAATATACATATATAAACTTTATATATATATATAAATATATATTTATATATCTAAACTTTATATAAAGTTTATATATATATATTATGAGGCTGATGGGATATTGAATAATATTAAATACTAATTTTTTTTAGTTTTGGTAGTGGATTATGGCTTTTTTTAAAAAAAAACAAGATCTTTATCTTTTAAAGATTCATACTAAAATAAACAAGATGTTTCACATTTTCTCCTAAGTAATCTTGGAAGGCAGCAGTTAATAAGGGCTTAAATAAAATGAGATTGCCTATGAGTTGATAATTGTTGAAGTTGTATGTTCAGTACATGGGAGCTTATTCTATATAATTTTTGTAATTTTTCTGTGTAATTTTTGTATATATTTAGAGGTTTGCACAATAAAAGCTTTTAAAGTTGTTTCATGAATCGCCTAAAATCATCTCCACTTGTTGGATAAATACGAAATACAGCAATTTAAGGAGAGCCGGCATTCAGGTTCAGTACAAACTAGGCAGGGTAATAACATGTTTTAGACCAAGCTTATCAACATTATATTATGAACATTTCATTGCTACTGTTTTTACTTCTTCCATGGCCATGGCTTCTCCAACCACTCTCACTGCTACTACTGCTTTCAGTAACATTAATAGCCCACCAAGGCATTTGCTGTGAACTGATAAAGCCATGTTATACTGTGGTAACTGATCTTCATAACTACAAATTTTAAATGCACCAGAATCTTACAATCTGATGTGTTATGGGGATCAGTAGCATTTAAATGAATGAAATGTAGATTAGGACAATCTAAGGCTTAACTCAAAGAACAGCATTTCTTGGAGTGATTCTAAAGCTTCTAACCCGGGAGGAAACCCTGTCAAGTGAAAGTGGAAAAGAAGCCAACGACACACTGTTTATTATATTTCCACTCTTGTCCACAGCCTCAGAGCACTAAGACACACAGAGAGACAAAATATTGTGAAAAGAGACAGAATCCTTTCACAGCTAGGCCCTTGGGGGAACATAGAACAGGATTTAGACACACACTGTGTTGTGAGCAGGCAAGAGAGAATGACTCAAATGGTAACAGAAAAGAAACAGGAAGAAGCGATCAACCCAAACACCTCAAGTCCCTCAGCATTTTCTAATTAGGTTCTTAGTCACCACTTCAATTTGCATTTGTTTATGTACTGCGTAAGTGTTTGCACTTCAGGTGTGCTTTGCTTACCCAGTTAGCTTGTAAACAGACTGCACAGGGGCATAAGAGGGAAATTGTACAAGTGAGAGGAGAATCAGCAAGAGGGTGGCTCAAGCCTGTAATCCCAGCACTTTGGGAGGCAGAGGCGGGTGGATCATGAGGTCAAGTGATCGAGACCATCCTGGTCAACACGTTGAAAACCCCGTCTACTAAAAATACAAAAAATTAGCTGGGCATGGTGGCGCGTGCCTGTAATCCCAGCTACTCAGGAGGCTGAGGCAGGAGAATTGCCTGAACCCAGGAGGCAGAGGTTGCGGTGAGCCGAGATCGCGCCATTGCACTCCAGCCTGGATAACAAGAGTGAAACTCCGTCTCAAAAAAAAAAAAAAAAAAAAAGAGTAAAGGGTAAAAAGAAAATATGCTCTTGGATGTGGACCTGACAGCTCTCAGATGGCAGCTCCTCCTCTTAGTCAGCTGCCTACTCTCTACGTCCGTTCCAGGCTTACGTTTTTCGTCACTCTGTGGTGAAGGATTTCCCCCCACTTCTGTTTTGCTCTTTTCTATTTTGCTCCCTTTATACCCAAATACACGATACCAGAACAGTTTCTCTAACCCTGAGGACTTTTCTTTTCATCTGATCCCGATGATGGCAGCAGCGTTACAATCGGAAGATTGGAAATTCTCCAACCACAAAAGACATAGATGTGGTTTCTGCCTCTCCAGTGATCCGCAGTTTGTACTAGCTACAAGCTTAGCTCCCTTAGTTCTCTTTACTTTAAGAAATACATTTTCTTTAAAGGCAACGCCATTCTCCTTTCTGGATGATATACTCTCTGTTCCTCATTGCTGTCTTCATTTTGTGGCATCACATATTCTGTTTCCTACAAGGAACATCAATCCATGCTGCCAAGTCTCCATGGAGAAGGCAAGCACTAAGAAGGAAGCACTCAGTCCTCAGCCAGGCGGTGCTATTGTTTACTGTTTTAGGCAGAAGGTACAACAAAGATCTATGTATGACGCCAAGGTCAGTGTGGACTTGTGCTAATAACACATGGCAGATGTCCCACTGGGTTCTAAATGAGGTCCATATATAAAGAGAAAGAGCAGGGCCCATTTTTAATCCAAACTGAGAAGTAGAATTTGCTCACTATAATTATTACTACTTTTAATTGAAAACTACCATTTACCAAACTCTTATGCCTTAGCAGGAACTATATGTTAAGTGCATTATACAGATTATCTCATTTAGTCATCAAGACAGTGATACCTATAAAGAAAGTACTATAATTATCCATCATTGTTATGTCAGAGACTCGAAACAACTTGGGAATGATGAAGTGTATGGTAAGTGATAGAGCCAGTGTTCAAATACCAGCTACCTGATTCAAAGTATATGTAGCTAAGCAGTGTTCTATATAGGTCTCCCATTTGTCTTTACTTCCACCCCACTCCACTCCATCCTTAATTGAGCTGAAGAGAGAGAGAGTGTGTGTGTGTGTGTGTGTGTGTGTGTGTGTGTGTGTGTGTGTTCCTCCTGGAAAACAGCAAGGGAATTGGGAATTGTAAGATAGTAGTTGATGGGACCTTGGCCTATAAGCAGACTATTCCAATAGCATATTTTTAGAGCAAGTAAGTTATAAGATGTGGAGAGGAGGTAATAAATCTATACCTGTTGCTTGTCCTGGGTAGCTCTATGCTCCCTTTAATATAACCTTCATGAGATAATTTTTTTTCTTATATTACCAGGCCGCTTTGCCCTGAGTTAGAAACAGTCCATTGCTAGTGCATTTTGCCTTCGTCAGCTTTCACTTTCATTGTTTTCCATTAGCAGAGATGAAAATCATTTACTTTAGGACCAGGTAATTTAGGGCAAGCATTATTATGATCATTTTCCAAATGGGCTCAGAGAATTTACACGATAGGCCCCAAGTCAAATTTATTTATATCCAGAAATTAGCTAGAACTTAAGTCCTGGATTCCCACTTCTAAATGCAGGCCTCTAAAATATGTTTGGTGTGAATGCTACATGGCTAGCAGCCTCCTTTGCCCCTTTACCTGCCCTAGACTAAATGTAGTATGCCCAAAACCAGTTTCATAAATTCACACACAAACCTTCCTTTACCTTCCACTGCAGTGAATGGCACCACCATTCAGGTGTGCATGACAGATACCCAGATGTTACCTGCAGCATTCTTCTCTCCTTCACTCATACTGCCTTGTTTTATATTTCACTCTATGATCATATCTGTTTTATGCCCAATGCACAAAATTTGCCATTTTCCTTCTGTATTTTCCTGAACTACCACGCTCTCTTTTCTGGGCTACTGAGTTGGTCTTCTGAGTTTCCTCCACCTTCTCGTGCGTCTTCACCTTATTTTCACAGGGAAGTCAGCATGGATTTTTTTTTCTTTTTTCAACACAAATACCATCAGGCTATAAATGTCATGCCATCCTTTTGTTCGAAACACTTCGATGTCTTCTCATGGTTTTGAGATCAAAATAGAAACCTTTTAAAATGGAAGCTGACCAAGTCCAACACGATCTGGTCCTTACCTGCCTTATCCCTTAGTGGCTGCACTGCTGTCCCATTAGCATTTTCCCATTTCCTCAAACACTCCAAAGAGCTTCTTGCAAGCTGTTTTCTCTCTCCGGGATTACTCACAATCCCACCCTGCCTCAACCCCACCTCCTAAATTGTTTTAATGTCTACTCATTCTGCAGACTTAAGCTGCAGTGTTACTTTCTTAAGGTCAATTTCAATGGCTTCTGTGATATGCTCCTACATAAGATTGTTACAGTCTTTACTGTTGCAAGTTTACGTTTATTTGTGAAATGCTGTGGTCACTTTCTGTCTCCCTTGTCAGACAGTACTCTTTCTGTTCAACCTTTGTGTGCTGCGCACCATGCTTAACCTGGTTTTCTTACAAGGTGCATTTGTTGAATGAGAGAGCACTGAATGAAAGCATGTGCTTCCATCCCCCTACCAACCACACTTACCACGTGTCTGGATGAGAAGGTTGTAGATTTTAGTCTGAACGCCTTGTGGGTACAGAGCAAGCATACACTCGTACTTTCCACTGACTGAAGAAGACACATTCCTTAAATGCAGCGTACATTTTGACACATTCTTAGGAGTTTCTGTGAAAGTCACCAGGGACTCACAGGGACTCCCATGGGCACAGTGGAAGCCATATTGGGGATGATAAAGGGCAATCAGGTCTGCCTTATCCGTGACCTTGGACCACTGTATCTGCACCAAGATGCCTATCTTCTGTGTTTGGCAGGTTAGGTCGACATCAGAGCCAAGTGGAGCATAAATGTTTTCTCCTGTATTGAAAGTTTGTTCCCAAACTCCTGAAAAGGAAGAATATGAGCCATGAGTTTAAATAATTCACATAGAGTGACTCTTTATTAAAAACCCGAGTCATTTCAGTAAGGTGAGGAAGCAACTGAGGAAATTTCTCCCTGGCTGCTTTAGGGGTGGAAGAGAGCTTGAGTCTGACTCAGATAGAGATGCATGAGACAATATAAATGAGGAGGGAGCAACGTAGAGAAGCTAGAGGAAATTACTGACTTCTAAATATTTATCTATGTGTTGGTCTGACCAAAACATAATTGAAGGTTTCTGACTACCTGTGGATAAAATTAAGCCTATTTGAAAATTGAAGCACACCAGCAAACTTAATATGACAATTCTTCTTATGTTTAATATAATTGGCTTTTTGGATTATAAAACAACAGCTGAATATAATACACGTGATGCTTTCTGAAACTGCAAAAAAATCCTAATATGTTTATAGCAATTTCTTTTAAAGATACATATTTACAAAGGCCTTTCATCTGTTATCTTGTTTAATCCCCTTCACATACCATGGGTGATGTCATTAACCCTTTTTTATCAAGGGAGAAACTGGGGCACAGAGAGATTAAAGGGTTTGCTCAAGGCACACCTCCAGGCCGGGCAAGGTGGCTTATGCCTGTAATCTCATCATTTTGGGAGGTCAAGGCAGGTGAATCTTGAGGTCAAGGGATTGAGACCATCCTGGCCAACATGATGAAACTCCGTCTCTACCAAAAATACAAGAATTAGCTGGGCGTGGTGGCATACACCTGTAGTCCCAGCTACTTGGGAGGCTGAGGCAGGAGAATTGCTTGAACCTGGGAGGTGGAGGTTGCCGTGGGCTGAGATTGTGCCACTGCATTCCAGCCTGGGTGACAGAGCCAAACTCCGTCTCAAAAAAAAAAAAAAAGTCACACTTCCAGTAAAAGAATGAATTCAGTTGCCAAGAGTCTGTAGTCTTTCTATAACCCTCATAACCTCCAAACTGCCTCCCAAATTCAGTCTCGTTGATTAGAGTAAGAAATTTGACTTTCAGTATTAAGGATTGAAAAGACCTTATCTAACCTTAGGTAGAGGTTCCACTCAGTATCACTTCTAAGAATCAATAGTCTTGAAATACTAGAATAAGTAGAGCCTCTTTCCCATCAGCAGTCTGATCAAGTGATACAGGACACTTAAAATGTGTTAAGCATTAAGACCGTGACATGCCTTCAATAACGTTGGCCTCAGTTTTAGAATTAACATGGAATCCTGTTACAGAAATGATATATTATTGTGACAAGTACCACTGAAGTTCACAAAAGGAAAAGATAAAAAGATGACAAGCAATTGAGAAGAAACAAGCCTCTTAAAAGTAAAAGTACTTGACAAATGGGAATTATATTTTTGTAGATGCGAAAGTCTGGTAGGTAGAGGTTAGTACAGTTTAATGGAACTTCCTGTGAGCTATCCTTTGCCTGAAAATACGGCTCCGATCCCATCTACAGCAGTATATTCCAAAATCTCCTTTGATTTAGAAATTCTCCTTCATATTTTCATAGCTACATCTGAAAAGCACAGTTAATTCTTAAGACACTCAGGTTTACCATAATACTCTCATACTGGGGAATACAGAACTAATCTTCCTCCTCTTTTTAAATAGGCCCTGTAGGCTCTCGTTCCCACTGTCATAGGATTCCACTTTGTCTCCCAGGTTCATATCTACACACGCCTCGTTAAAATTCCACGTGTATTCAACTCCCAAAGACCTTAGTATTTGGAGGAGAAATACTTGTTATATCCAAAAGAAAAAGAGTACTTGAGAGAGAAAAAAGTTAAGTAAGGATCTCTGAGTGTTGAAGGCTTTGTGATTTTTAGTTTTTCCGCAGTCGTTTTGACAACCATTTGGAAAGCATTTCATTTCCAAGAAACACAATTTCTCAATTACTCCAGAGATCCTGTTAGGAAGTAAATGGGTGAAAATGCCTCAGAGCGGTGGCACAAATGACCCATTCCCTTCTTATTTTTAGTGTTCATTAGCAATCATTTCTATATTCTAGCATCTCTCCTATATCTGCCACTTAAATACGTAACTGAAAAACTTAGTAACAATTTGCCCTTTGGTGATCAATTTCAGCAGCAGTCACAGGCATTTTAGATGAGCAGAGGCCCCATCCACCCCTAAACAGCCCAGCTGACAAGAAGGGACAACTGGAAGTCTTACCCTTGACAAAATGTATCTGGATGATGTAATAGACAGCACAGTATTGCCATTTTTTCTCCATTGTCTTTTGAAGACCTTACACCAGCATTTCCATAATGATCACAAAGTCAATTGATATTTTAAAGCAAACTCCAGCCGCCCACTTCGTGCTAAAAAACCTCAAATCTACCACACATGCCTGGGTCTGTTTATCACTTGGCAAGCCCCCAGGAAATGAAACGTAGACAGGAAAGTAATGTGGTTCAGGGCTGAGTATAACCTTCAACAGAACAGTGTTGAAATTGTTCTCTGAAATCTGTATATCACCTTCTTTAAAAGACTTTTCAGCATCCAAAGAGTCTCTTATTCAGGATCTCTGTTGTCAGTCAAGCTGCATCTAAAATCCAAACAAAGGATATCATGCAGAGCAGTTGGCAATGTGCTTTTTATACATTTCTTTTCAAGAGCACAAAGTCATTTAACAAATGTGAGCTTGGTGTCTTTCATAATAGTTTTTCTGTTCAATCTTAAGATATGTTTTCTTTCCAGAATTGCCCTGGGGTGAAAGAACAAAGAATTAGCACATTTAATTTTAATAAAGTAACAGAGAATAGTGTCAGCTATCAAACCAAATTTTATTGTCTCTCCTTTGCAGGGAAATGCACATTTCCTGGGAGTGAAGAAGTGAGGGCTACTTTTCTACCCTTCCTCTGGGAAGGTTGGAGGTCAGATAGGGAAGTCTCCCACCGGGTTGGCTGGAGCCCTTTTTTACTGACTGCAGAAGAGCTTATCCATGCCTAAGCCAAAGCAGGGCAGTCACAATCAGAATCCAAAGGCAGAGAATTCCCACCTCAGTGAGGTATTAGGCTTATTACATCTGCCTAGTTACTTCTATTGACACAGAACCGCAACCAGGTTTCAGTAAAGTGACCCCTTGGAGAAATGTCTGGCTATTCGTAGAAGATGATGATGACTATTCCCTGCTATGATTCTCTGATTTAATTGTATTAGTTTTTCAGGCTGGGATGAAATAGGCTGTCATGACCCTCCAACATCAAGAAAACAAGCATTAGGCTGAGGACTACTGTATAAGTTTGATGGACAAAGAATAACAAATAAACATGTGTGTCTTTATGCAGCCATATGAATGATTAAAATGTCCCATGACTCTAATCCCATTACTAGAATATAGGCACCACCTAGCAAGAAAAAGACAAATGAAAAGGCCAGTTGTAATCCTGAGATGGGATTCTTTTCAGGTCAGGTGGAGGTAATTTTGGCCAGGTTGTCGTCATGTATACACCAATCTCTCCTATGCAAGAACTTGCAGGGAATATGGACGGTGCTAAGACAGAAGAAAATGCTTCTGGCATTCAGGAGATTAAAGTTTAGATGGGAGAAGAGAGGTTTTCATGTAAATAAATAAGGGCTACTGTCTTCCTGGATGTCCAGACCACCCCCTCTACCACCACTGCACGTACTTGCCA
The DNA here is from genome assembly GCA_031835075.1 of Saguinus oedipus. Taxonomy (NCBI): domain Eukaryota; kingdom Metazoa; phylum Chordata; class Mammalia; order Primates; family Cebidae; genus Saguinus; species Saguinus oedipus. The sequence continues at coordinate 95,524,898 of CM063184.1, read as the reverse complement.
TGATAATTACCATATTATTCTTCAGCTAGTAGTTTCCTGCAGAATTGAGAAGATGTACTTACTGCTTGCCTAGTCTAGTGCTCCCCAAACCTTTATTATCACCCCTTCCCATCATCCCATGAGTTTCAGGTCACTGGGGATATTGGGTCAGGCAGTGCTGACAGTGATTTTCCAGGGAAGGCTGGGGAACTCAAAGTCCTTGATAGAAGGGCAGGAAGAGACATAACTGTTCTGGGTAGCTTCATCTCTTCCCATTGCCCCTGGAAATTCTAGTCAATCAAAGTTCTGAAGCATAGCAGCAAAAATAGTCCTGGAGATGCACTATGAAGAGCCTGATTTGCACATTAGCATCCCTGTTAAATCGGGCACATTACAAGCCTAGAGAAGGGATTCTATGATCCCACTCCATTTTTCATATTAAGAGGAGTTTACCTAAGTAGAAACCAATACAAATCTAAATTTATTGAATTCTCTAAGAACAATACCCTCTTTGGGGTATATAGAATGCTCCTATTTCTTATAGTATTAAAGTGAAGCAATTGTTTCAAAAAAGTCCTTAAACTAAGAAACATAGAAATAGTAATTCATTTTCCAGTGTTACAGACTTATTTTCAGTAGAATTCTTGCCTCTCGTTGGGGTTGGGCTACCTGAGCCACCCATTTACTGACGATATGGCAAATCTGTCCTCTGGGTGTTGTTCAGGGCTTAGTTCATGATTCTTATATCTAGAAATTTCTATGGCCTGAAGCCATCATATTTGACTAATTTTCCTTTGGGACCCACCCAGGTTCTGAGAGTATAACAATTTCAGATGCGTGACCACAGAGTATTAACTGAATGTTTACATATCGGGTATCCGGCAGCTGCAAGACCCAGGCGACAGCCCCTCCATGGCTGTTTGCAGGCAGCAGGTGGCAGCAACACTCTGCAGACTGGCACAGCTATCCCAGGTGATGGGAATTACCCCCACTGCCTTTCAATCTTGGTGATATTTTCTAAAGGCTCTTTCAGCATGGGGATAGACAGGCATTCTCTATACTTAAAAATAACTCTTCTATGGAAGTCATGTCAATCTCTTCTATTATCCTCCCTACTCACCATATCCCAATTGCACAGGGTTTCTTTTTTGCCTTTACAGTCTGCTGCACATACGGAGAAAACAGAAACAAGTCAGTTTCACACACACAAAAATCACGATCTTCTTGAACTGCAGAAGCAAATTCAATTATTTACAAAGAGAAACAGGAACACACATTATTTCTGCTAAAGGCAAGCCATGATTGTATGTTTTGGACAAACTTTTTAAATGCTCTAGCTAAACACACTCTATGAGGAAAGGACATTTTCAGAAACAGGAAGCTGAGCAAAAGGTAAACTTAACTTTTGTGGTTTTCATAATGGTTAACTCAAATATTTCTTACATATCTTTAAATACTTAGTAAAAAATAAAAATGTGGAGTGTTATACTTCTGCACATTTCCCAAAATGCTTAGAAAACATGCTGCTTAAGGTTTCAGTTAATTAAAAAATACTTACTATGTGTCAACTCCTAAGGGATTACTGAAGAGGCATAGTTATAGATAATTTTAACTATAGATAAGATAAACACAACCCTCAGTCAGAAGGCAGTTACCTTTTATCCGGAAGAAGCACCCATGTGCACCAAAAATATCAAGTAGCATCAAGCACAGCACAAACGGGTTGGTAGGGCAGGACTTTAGCAAAGGGGGAGACGTCTTAGTGGTTGAGTGGGCCAAGAGCATCTGAAGTGTGGAATCTAAAGGTGGCCTCATGAGCGTCAGATTGATGGAAACCACAGGCTAAGTCAATCCAGGCAGAAGAAACAGGAAGAGCCAACAGAATGTTAAGGTTCTAGGCCATTTAGTGATTGGGATGTTCTGGTTTAGCTGAGGCTGTATTAGGGGACTTGGAGCAGGCAAAGCTGACCAAGAGCTTTGAATTCTAGGCTAAAGGGTGTGGGTTTTCTCTTCATGTCAGAGACTCCCTATAGATATTTCAGCATACGAGTCATATATTAAAGTAACATTTTCAAAGGATAAATTAGGTGGGTGTGTGAGCTGAACGGAAGAAAGGAAAACAGAGAAGCAGAAGACCTGTGAGGAGTTTGTGTTTCTTTGGGCACTTTAGGATGGGGTTGGCTGATGGGCATGGCGAAGCGTGATGGAAGTAACGTCATTACCTAAAGAGCCTGTAAGCTGAGATGTACCATTGGGCACAGAATGAAAATCTCCTATAAAGTTTCATGCCTCAGAATTAGGAAAAAGGAAAAAACTAACAGAGTTGGATCCTTGCTAGAAGAACCACCCTCATCAAAGAGCAGTCGCTAAAAGATCAGTAGATTTTGGATGGATGTGAAAGATAACCTGTGATGTATAATGCGGCTGTCGGTCCTACCTTCATGAGAACAGGGTTTTTTGGTTTTGACTCAAATTTTGTGAGTCTTGTGAATTAGCATGTAATGAAGAAGAGTTTCATGAGACTTTCAGCAGAGCCATCTTTTTCATCACTACTATTTCACCATGCTCAATTCCATCCGTAAAAGACTAATTTTACTTTAATACATTTTTTTCAGTTACAACATCAGTATTTGCTCATTACATGAAACCATTTTAAATGGATAAGAAAGAAAATAAATATCAGCTGGAATTCTAACTGCCAAAGACCACCAAGACTTATGTGTTATATATTTTTGTAGATGTTTTCATGTGTATATATATAAAAAATAAATTTTTACTACATGCCAAATGTGGGTGAAGGGGAGGAAGGCAGCAAAACACACTGCCATGTGTGCACCTATGCAACTATCTTGCACGTTCTGCACATGTACCCCAAAACCTAAAATGCAATAAAAATTATAAAAAAATTCATTTTACAGATGCACAAAAAATAATTTTAGGTAAGATATATATAAAATTTCCACATAGCATTTTACTTTCAGAAATAAAATTATATAATTCAATTGGATAATTATAGTAAATAATCTCTGATCTTTATTTTGAGTAGCAAACAAACAGAAAGAGAGAGAGAGACAGAGAGAGAGCACACTTTTGTATTTGTTGCTTTTAGTAATGGTGTAGTTCAGTACGACCTCAATTAAGTAATGTTATCAGGGAATAGGAGATGGTGATTAATAGCGTTTCCTGGGCAAATGACAGCCAAACCAAACTCTTTTCTTGGAAGAGGAGAGAGAGGTTGTAATGGGGAGGAGAAGTAAGTAGGACAGAAATTAGTCCTTGTTGCTGAACATCTTTTTTTTTTTTTTTTTTTTTTTTTGCCAATCAATGAGAGCTTGTAAGGTTGCTGAGGTTGGTTGGCCTTGAACTCTTGGCCTCGCCTTCGCAAGAGCCACGACATCCGGCCGGAGCCACTTTGGGCCCTGAACATCTTTTAAAAATGCATTGTTTCACATTTCTGGCTCAATGAAAACCTTATCATGAATATAATTTTATCTCAATATTGAAGATCTTACAGAGACCGGGGACGTTGTTCTGAACAGTCTGCAGAAAGTAACTATAAGAAAAAAGAAGATAGTTTTGTACAAAAATATGTTCCTTCCTTCAGAAAAGAAGTCTAACTTTGTAAAGATTTGCCTGTTTTGTGAAAGTGTTAAAAACAGAGGCATGAGCATGCTTGCACACAGAGGTCTTCTGTTTCCTATCAAATCCTATGGAATGTGGGTCATTTAACATAGACCGAGCCCTTTATTTTACAGATGTAGAAAATGACTCCTGAAGAGGTAAAATGTCCTGCCCCAGATCAGAACGTCTGCTATAAAAAATCTTGTGCTAGTTATGATGAGTCTTTTACACCATTAAGCAATACATTAAGCTCCATAACATATTCGATAAAAACCAATTATCCTTCAATTAAAAATACAAATTGTCTCTAATATCTTGACAAATAAGAAGCAATCCAAAAAGCATACATTTTGTTTTCATTCCCATGACATTTCTATTGACAAACCCACACCTGCATATCACAGAGGAAAAAATAAGGATTTATATATATTCAACTGTACACACACACACACACACACACACACACACACACACACACACACAAAACAGATTTTTATCTCAAACAATTATATATTTTGAGAAGTTTTTGTTGTTTGTTCTCTTGCTTGCTTTTAAATTTAATTTCGTAGAGAAATTTTGACTGAGTGAAACCAACCATGCTATTTTTTAATTAAAGGTATTTAATTAGCTTCATTCTAGTGTTATATAACTCAGTATCAATTTTACTTTATTTTCACCGTTCTTTAGCCATTTATTACATATTTTTCTCTTTGGTATTTCTCAGGGAAGATACTTTAGGTCTTGTATTTACATCTCGAAACAACTCTCTTTCTCTTTTGAGCCTCTTCTCTATCTCCAGTATACATGACTGTAACTTAATGGGGAAGCTTCTCTAATTACCCAACACCTAGTAAGGAAGGCCACATTTCCAGGGGTGCTAGAGGAGGGTGGAGACAAATAAACTAGAAAACACTGTGTGCAGAGGTTTCTTTTAAGCAAGGTGGAGATCCTCAAAACTCTTTTTCTAAAATAAAATTATGCCTTATTTCTTCAGAGAAAGTTAGAATCTACTTGGCATTAAGAACATTTAATCCGTTTCACACTTTAGCTATATAGACACATAGAACCTCAGGAGAATCAACTCCCTTATTTTATAAATCAGGAGCCTGGTGCCCAATGGTGAGAAATGCATCCTGAAATCATGGTTATGTATATTTAAAATACTGAAGGTTTGGCTTTACCTTGACCTTTTTTCTACATAAGGAACATTAATCAGATCATGACTGTTACTATTTACATGATCATGAGTAAAAGACCTCAAAGTGAGGCCGAAGTGTGGGTGTTAACTGTTAACTAGGCTCACTCTCCTGCAGTGATTCACAGCACAGTTAACTCGGATATATCACTTGGTAAAATAAAATAGCAAAGGACAATGTGTCAGGGACCCTGACAGTTACTTGTGAGTTGAGCACATCTCACATATCAGCTTTGTAAATGTCTATGTCTCCCTTTTCTTATGTCTTTAGGGCGTATGCATGCTTGACCACAGCTCATGGCCCTAAAAGCCCCACGAGCCCCTGGCTGCCTCTTCTCCCTCTTGACCCCATGCTCCTTCACTTACACAACCCTCCTCCTATTTCCTTTTTGTCTCTGAAGCTTTCTGTGCCCATCCAACCCCAGGGTCTTTTCATTTGCTCTGCTTGGAATACTATTTCACAGGCTACATACATGAATGAATTCTTTCATTCTGTGGTGGTTCTAATGTTCTCACCTCTAAGAGGCCTTTCCTGAATTTCATGGCCATCTGAAGGAGTCCTGCCATGGGTCTCTTTCACATCAAGAGCTATATTTTCTTCACAGTGCTTATTCTCAAGAGACCTTAAGTTGCTTATTTTAGTATGTTGTCACTTTCCACTAGAATATAAGTCTGGGAAGGACAGGCGCTTTATTTATTAGTCACCTTTTGACTAACCAAACGTTCCTGTAACCCAGTATTAAAGATAGGAAGAGACTAAGTGGTTTTCCTACTCTCATGCACAGTCACTCAGCATTTCACTTTTGATACCAGCTGTCTGGGTTTTTTCCCCTTATGCAAAGCAATTTTTTAATTTTTTGGTGGATATCAACTAGATGTCCTATGATTTAATTCTGACACATATCTACCTAGATAAAGTGTCAGCTCTCACAGATTGATGGCTTAGTCCCAAAAGACTGTCTCTCTCTTCAGATGTCAGTTACAAGTCCCAGCTTGTGATCTGTGCTCCTGATTGACTGGCTATAATTCAGGGTTCCCATGACCCCCTTCTCAGGTTTGACTAATTTGGTCGTGTGGCTCTCAGAATTCAGGGAAACAGTTCAATCCTGTTTACTGGTATATTGTAAATCATGTTGTAAATGTTGTAAAGGATGCAGATGACCAGCCAGCCAGATGAAAAAGATGCCTAAGGCAGGGTATGTGGAAGGGCGAGGCCTCTCCTGGAGCCCTACTCTCCCAGCACCTACACCTGTTCAGCAATATGGAAGCTCCCCATGCCCGGTCCTTTAGGTTTTAATGGAGGCTTTATTACATAGGCATCGTTGATCAAATTATTGGAAATTATTGGCCATTGGTAATCGACTCAATCATCGGCCTCACTCCCCTCCTCAGAGGTCGGGGGTAGGGCTGGAAGTTTCAACCTTCTGATCACATAGTTGGTTTCCTGGTAACCAGCCTCCCATCCTGAGGCTACCCCAGATTCCCCAGTTATTGGTCATGTTGCTAGCATACAAAAAGACATCCATCATGTAAGAGACTCTAAGAATTTCAGGGGTTGTGTGCCGGGAACCAGGGGCACAGACCAAATATATATTTCTTATTATATCACAATAGCACACCCGCCTTTTCTTTCCAGCTGTCGTGGAGCCAACAGGCTGCTCAAATGTACAACCTTGAAGGCGCCTCTCCTCAGCTGCCCTAAATATCTCTCACTTTATGATCTGGGAATCTCTGCCCCCGATAGCAAGAGGAGGGGGATAGATGAGGGTAGAGGCCTCATCCCACTCATCTATGCATACACATGTATGACCTTGGAAGTTCAGGGAGTCAGCACCTCATGGGGAAACGTTTGACCAATGGAGAGCAGGAGCTCGTGTTGCTCAGGTGAAAGATTCTAAGGTGCATCTTACACAGATCCTAAGAAAGTGCCCAGAGGGATCCAGACACAGTGGCCACAGTGTAACCTGCTTGATAGTGCACCCTTGTATTGACTTTCCCTCCTTCCCCATTTCACTCCTTTCTGCCTCCACTCCTGTTCCACAGGATTACATCACAAAGTAACTAGGCAGGCCCTTGTGTCAGGCTGTGCCTTTGTGGAGAAGGCATGCTAAGGCTGTCTGATTACTCCACTGCTGTATTTTTAGCCTCTAAAATGGAATTGAGCACGTAATAGATACTATATGAATATTTTTTGCTGAAACTCTCTTAAGGAAATCCATTTCCCATCAGTAGAAACAATACAGCATACTCATTTCACAAAGTCCACAAAATTGATATAAACTAGTAAGAGTTCTAAAAATAAGATATATTCTTAATTCTGCTGAGTGTCTGAACAAATACTGAGCTCCACTTAAATGTCAGGCACTAGGATTGATCTGTAGAGGAGACAAAGATAAAGAATCTCTCTTCTCCCATGAAATTATCTCAGCCTTATCAGGGAGAGGGGTGCCCACAGTAGCAATGAGCAGTTCAAGAAGCCCATTAGATCTGCCACCAATTATCACCCGTAGGTTTCCCGTGGAGTATGTAAGATGAAGGAAATTAGCAGCACATAAAAAAGCAGACAATATTTGCCCTACCAGAGAGAATATAAATCTTGAGCCGTTTTATGACTGGCTTTCCAAGTGCTCAAATTAACTGTAGAAAATAGAGAAATTTTTGTTACCTAAGGGAGGAAATTCAACAGCAGTACTTAAGACAGACAAAAATAAGGATGACAACCCTATCTGTACCAATGACAAGGTTCCTTCATTTGAAAGCCAGAGAGTTAAAGGATCTAATGCTATATCTATGGGAAAATGAGTATTATAAAATCCAGGTCTCTTACATATAGGCACATCATATTAGAAAATCTCAGAAAAGCTGCAATACGAGTTTTGCTGTCACTAGTGGCTTAGTATTGACTGAAGTCGTTGCTCCCTGGAAGCTAAATTACCCCAGAGTTGACAAGTCAGTCTAGTCTCAGTAGAAAACAGAAGGCACACTCAAAAGTGATAACTGAATGGAGTTTAATATAGGGGTTACTTATCAAGATATAGCAGGGCTTAGGGGACACAAGGGGTAGCATAGTTCTCAGTGCTAAGTAGCATTGGGAAGACACTTTGTCTCCCTGTGACTGAAGGGAAATGGGAGACAGCCACCAGAGAGGGTAGCTGTAGGGAGAGAGCCTCCTAATAGGAACTGTGGCCGTCAGCATGGATGTAGCCAAGCCTTGTCAGCCCCTCAGGTAGAAACCTGGTGACATAAGTATCTCAATGCCACTCTTCCTCCTACCGAGGGTTTTAAGAATATAAATTTTTTATTTAATTATTAAATGGTATAAGATATTGTATTAATTTTCCAGGGCTGCTGTCACAAATTACCACCAACTTGGTGGCTTAAAATAATGGAAATTCGGTTTCTCACAATTACGAAGACTAGAAGTCCAAAATCAAGGTGTTGGCACAGCTACGCTTCCTCCGAAGGCTCTAGGGGACAATCTGTGCCTTAGCGTTTCCAGCTTCTGGGGCTGTGAGCGTCATTCTAGCTGTTTCAATCTTCAGACTTCTCCCCCTTTCCCTGTGTCATCAACTCTTTTGTTTCTTTTTCTTTTTTTGAGACGGAGTTTCGCTCTTGTTACCCAGGCTGGAGTGCAATGGCACGATCTCAGCTCACTGCAACCTTCACCTCCTGGGTTCAGGCAATTCTCCTGCCTCAGCCTCCTGAGTAGCTGGGATTACAGGCACGCACCACTATGCCCAGCTAATTTTTTGTATTTTTAGTAGACAGGGTTTCACCATGTTGACCAGGATGGTCTCGATCTCTTGACCTCGTGATCCACCTGCCTCGGCCTCCCAAAGTGCTGGGATTACAGGCGTGAGCCACCGCGCCCGGCCTCTTTTCTTTCTTATAAGGACATTAGTCATTGGGTTTGAGGCCCACCCCATTAATTCAGGAGGATCTCTTCTTGAGATATTCTTAATTACATCTGCAAAGATCATTTTTCCAAATTAGATCATATTTACAGGTACTTTTTGCGTATATCTTGAGGGGCCACCATTCAGCCCACTAAAGATATCATGAAGTAAAATATTTTCAGAAAATTAAGCATGCTATCAACACAGAAAACTGGCGGTGTGTGGTGGATACTGTGGTACGTTGCCCCATTTCCCTGCTCAGGACCGAAGCTCTAATTGATTTCTGGGAGTATTGCCTGCTGATGGCTCATAGCTGCATCCCTCTCCAGGAATTCCTTCATCTGAAGAAAGCTGCCTCTCTACAATTTTGCTTTCTCCCTGGAGACAGCTCACAGGTAATGAGTGGATAATGCAGGATGATGCACAAAGACGTGGCTTTGTGCCTCAATTCTGGATAACTTTGAAGGGTCATCGCAGCTCTAGGGCTCCCTTGTGGGAAGGTCTGAGGCTTCTGCTGCAACCTTATTGGAAGGCAACTTCTCTTTCCACCCCCTTTTGCTTCCCTCACTCCCTTGTAGGTGTTCTCAAGAGCACTTCTCGATTAAGCTTTTGTAGGCAAATTTTGCCACAGTGTCTGTTTTCCGGGGGCCTTGATTTAAGACATGCTCCCACATGAGCTGTACCATCAGTAGTCCAAGTTGCTCAGAAGGAGGCTTTTTGGAGAACCATCCTCCCAATGCCTAAACAAAAGAAATTTAGTCCTCCATTGTGTGGGCTCCCTTACTGTCGCCCCTATGATAAGAAACACAAGTTAAGAAGTTAAACACAACAACTAGAAGGATGAAAACCTTTCCAAAACAGAAGTAATAGTTTTCAACAATTGGACAGAAGGCTAAGTGGATGGTCAGTGGGTACTGAGAAACCAAGTGCTTCAACCAAGATCTTATCATAATAGGTTCAAGAATATATTTTGAAACAGAAAATGAAAGCAAAAAGTCCTGGATATTGAGAACATAAATTAAGGAAAAAAAGGAACATGGGCTCAAAGTAAAGAAGTAATGAATCCATAGCAATCCTGGGATGGCACAAGTTTCCCACAACGTCAAATCCTCTCTTGTGACCATGGAAACAAGCAGTGTGTAGTCTCCCTCCTCAGTGATTTGCACCAACAGCCAACCTTTCACCAGGTGTGGTTTCTCCACACTGACCTCTGAGCAGCAGAGACCAAGCAGCATCCAGCCTGGCCTCCAGACACTTCCTGTCTGTACTTCCAGTGGAAGTAATTGGTAGAAAGGCATCAAAACCTCTCCGCTGGGGCTTGTTTTGCCATGTCAGAATCCCAAATCATTTTTGAAAATCACACCTAAAACTGTACAGATATGTAAAAAAGACCTTTGCTAATTTGGGCTGTTCAGCACAGAGGCAACCAGATGTGCTTTGGTTCCTGGATCAGCCACTTTCTAGCTGGGGCCCCATACAAGATGCTAAATCTCTGTACGCCTTTGTGTTCTAGCATCTCTTAAACGGGTGTATGTGAAGACTGATGGCATGGAAAGTGCCTGACATCAAAGTAAGCCAGGTGCAAAACAGGTTATTCTTAGCATAAAATGCATGGTCCTTTTTGTTTTTCTAATGATAACAACAACTTTTGGCCAAAATGTTATTTTACATGAGCTGCCCAATTCTTTCCTTGATGAAATCACATGCCAATTTATTTATCTTTCCCCGTGTCAACTGTACAGACTCAAAAGAGCTGGAGAAGAGTGATCTGTGTTCTGGTAAGTGCCATCCGTTATTAACCTAAGTTCCCAGCTCTGTTTTGGACCCCTGAGACAGTGAGATATGGAGCAAAAGGTGGTCAAAGAGAGTGATTTTCAGGCAAAGATTCGAGCCCACATCATGAACAACTTAGAAAGTCACCTTTTGTCCTAAGGGAGAAGTTGGGGAAATGGGAAAAATGGCAGAACACTGCAATGTCATCTTTCTAAGCAATGTTATATGTAGCGTACAATTAGGAGCTTAGAATTTGGGCTGAAACAAACTTTAGCTTAATATCTGGGATTTACCCAGCTTTTACTTGAATGACCTTGGTCAAGTAACTTAAATTCTTTGAGCTTTAGTTTCTTTACATATAAAATTATGGTAATGACAATACCTTCCTTCAAGATGGCGGTGAAAATTCAAAAGGATTACATATGTGAAAGTTTCTGGTGCAGCGTCTGGCCCATAGCACAGCTAACAAAGTCACAATAATGCTAAGAAAAGTAAGAAGCGAGAGAGATGAGTCCAGGGAAGGAAGGCAGATAGACATAGCTCTCCACCAACTCAGTGATGTTGGATAGATAGGTCATTTAACTTTTCCGGGCTCGCGTTTCCTCATTAGTAAAATGGTAAACTGCTAAAGATTACATAAATGAAAATGGCCTTCTAGTTCATTGATTCAAGACGAGTTTAATAGTCACCACCAAATGACTTGGCCTGCCATTAAGTTATAAAATATCAGACCTCCTTGAAATACAGAGAAAATGATAGGCCATGTAAAACAGAAATTACAATATATTATATGAGTAAATATCTTAGTTTTGGCAGATGTAGCCTGTAATCCCTTAATGCATTTTTTCTCCCTGAACTAAGGAGGCCTTTTCAATGATCCTTAAAAAATCAATGCTGCAGTAAATTAATCACAGCCTGCTGTTGTGATTAGATTAATGGGAAGATTTGGTGGGGCTTACATAAAAGCCTAAAGTAAACAGTTACCAATATACAGATCTACTGGTTTGGGCACAGAAATGCTTTAAAAAAAAAAAACAATAAATCCATCTGCTTAAAAAAACAAGAAGAAGCTGAAACTTCAGATTCTCTGTCCATTTGCTCCCTTATCAATTTTGTCCAAGTCAAATTTAAGTTATTAAAAGCATAGATCCCATGGAAGTCATAGGCAAGTTAGCCAATGCATCTGCCCCATTTGCTTCTTGGGGTGATGATGACTTTAGATTCTTTAACATACATTAGATAAATGTCTAAATTTTCATCAGATTCACTTGTGAATTTAAATTAGCCTCAGAACATTCACCACTGGAATCTTTCAAGCTAAACTTGAGACAGTCTCTTAAGCTTCCACTGTGATAGAAAGGAAGGTACAGTTAAGAAACTGAGTCCCCACTAATTTGCATGATTCAAGATGTTCAGCATGAAAATCGAGGGAATGATGGGTCAATATGCACCCAGAGGTTGCCATAATACTCCAATTTATCATGCTTTACGTTCCCTGCAAAGCAGGAGACAAAATGGGAATAAAGCCAGATGAATCTATATTTATTAGATTGGGCCTACAATCTCATATTGGGTTTAGATACTGGATTTCCTGCCAGCTTCTCATATTGTCGGCCTATTGCTTTCAAGTAAGCCAGCAATGGCCTGGGATAACAGTGTGTCTGTGGTATGAGACATCTTAAATGGATGACACCATTTCCCTGGGCTCTGCTGCTGGTGGAGCTCCCTAAGCAAGTTAGTGTTTATGTGCTGCTGATGTTTGGGGGCCAGACAGGAATGATCTTTGCCTAGAATAATGATATTATCAAGAAAAGTGGGAACACAAAGATAAATATTCTTACAGGTGACATTTACTCAGGGACAGTATTGTCTGAGTGAGGAGCTGTTTTCTTTTGGCTAAGAAAGATTCAAGGATTCTTTCTGCACTGATTTTCCCTCTCATTTCCTCTTAGGTTATTATGAAATACACTTGCCTTTGACATATCCCTTATACCCAGTTGTGGGATATTCCTCTTTCCCACATCAAATCCACATGTTGTAGACTTGGTCCTTTAATAATGTTCTGACATAAACTTGATCTGCGTGGATTAAAGCTTCAGTGTGACAAAACAATAACGCACTTTTCCTTTTCTGTTTAAATTATACTTGAGCCTGGGTCTGGCTACTCTTCTTATAAATGTAAGTTTGATCATAAAAGTCCTAACGTTTGCTGATAGGTTGAAAAATAGTATTTTTCATTGATTTAAAATTTAAAGACACAATCTGACATGGATCCTGAGAAAACAGGAGGCAATGAAATCAGTACAAAACTATCAGCAATGCTTTGTTAAAAGTTGAAGTTCCTGGGGCTAAAATTTGTGGGTCGATGGGTAGGTAGAGAGAGGTGAGGGGGTACCACATTTCCTAACCAGAGGCTTCCTTCATCTCCCAGTAGCTCCTTCCAGGACTGCTGGTCCCCCTGGCATTAGCAGCTGACTCTCCCCTCTGTCCAGCACTGTCCTGCAGGACAAAGACCAGCCTCACACCTGCTGCACTGGTCTCCATTTCTCTGTCCCAGCAATGCAATCACAAACTGATTGGGTAAGGCCCACCTGGCTGGAATGGAGGTTGGCACTTTCCCCTCCTAAAACCCTTTGATCAGAGAGTGGGGCTTCTGTGCACCTTGTTCTGGCTTTCAGGGTAAGTCCAGGGCCATGCTCTCTTTCCCCCATTCCTACCCCCGTACAAACTTCTGTGGCTAGCCTTTTTCCATCTTCTTTGTAGGTGATTCTGCCTTCTACTCTTGGAAACATAATCTTTCAGCAGTTCTGTTTTCTTTCTTCTTTCTCTGTCTACACTCCCAGCTTCATTTATCACTAGTAAGTTCAAATATGCAGTGCCAGGGGATTGGTGTGCACAGAGGCTGAACTTCAGTTCTGAAGGCAATAGGGAGAGGAGTTTTGGAGGAAAAAAAAAAGAGGATGAGAGACAGTAAGAGGAGAAAGCAGTTAAGTATTATTAGGATGGGATTTTTTTTTCATAAGATAAAATTTATTTTAGGTTGTAGGAAGCAGACAGCGAAGAGGAAGAGATTAATAATTCAAGAAACAGGGAAGAACTTACAGGGAAGTATTTGAGAGATTAAGAGAGCGAAACAGAGCACTGATGGAGTACGCACACTGAATACAGAAGAGCTTGCTCTATGGAAGGGTGGTTATCAGAGAAATTACGGTAAAATTGGGACGTGGAGAGTAAGAGAGTTAAAGTTCTGACTTGAACCCTCAGCTTTGTGTATAAATAGAAGGGACATTTTGTGTGTGTGTGTGTGTGTGTGTGTGTGTGTGTGTGTGTGTGTGTGTGAAAATCGGTGAGGAAGGAACCCTGAGAAAAGTGGAACAGGGAATTTTGGACTTGTGACTGGGAGGATGGTGACAGGAGGCAAAAAAAAAAAAGAGTGTGAAGATAAGGACTGACTTTGGACTGGAGTGAACAGCACCTGGTGTTAGGGAGCAAGCTAGGAGGTTGCAGCTGGATAGGAGGTTGCAGCTTGGCCAGGTGGTGATCTTAGGGGGCTGAGGGGCCTGGGTACAAAGAGATGAGTGAAGACAATTACACATGCTGACTATAGGGTATACTGTCAGCTTAATCGCTTCCCCCTCTTGCTATCTCTCATCCTCTTTTCTTTTCTCTAAAGAATCATTTCCCTCTTTGCCTTCTGACTTGAAGTTCAGCCTCTGTGCACGCCACTCCTCTGACACTGCATATTTGAACTATATGGAAAAATGGAAACTAAACACGTGCCTGAGGAATGGTGAGAATAGGAGGTTTGGAGGGGACAAGAAAGGTAAGGAAGAGGGAGGTCAGCTTTCCCTCAGTGCTTACTTATTGTTCTCTATTCTCATTAGCTTATCATTTCAGCCCTGGTTTCACTAGTAGGTTAAGAGATGAACACATGTGTCAGTAACATCCAGTTTAGTAGTCAGCTACTTCAACAGCACATTTTTGTTCCAGCCAACATGAACTTATATGGGAAAACAGACTTGAGTAGAGTGAGAAAAAGGGTAGTATCTGCTGTCTGAAAGCAGTAATCTGGGAACCACAGACTTTGACTTCAGGTCAAGAGAGTGAGGAGGGAACCTTAAAGGAAGCAGAATGCCAAAGAATAACCTGGCCTAGCCATATTTGCCATATTTAGTCTTACAAGTGTCTGATGCTGAGGTAAATAAATTATGATGACATTCGATCTAACCTCTGACCCAGGACCATGCGAGTGCTCAATTAGGAACCAAGAACTGATGGGAGGGAAATTGCCAACTTAGACCAAGACAGTTCCCCATATCCAAGTACAAACTGTGCCAGCCCTCAATTGTTTCTTTGTCTTTGGACAAGCTGCCAAGTTTTGTCTCTGGAGGTCTTTATTTTCTTTCAAGAGACCAAAAATCAATCACTTAATTCTTGGTGAGGTTAAGGTGGAAGATTAGAACGGATTAGAGTCGATTATAAACACAATCCCTTCTGCCGTGCTTCCTGGGGACCAACAGAAGCCTGTCAGATGCCTCATTAAAACAATTACTCTCACAAGCCAGTGATAGGGTATCTACATTATGGATTGACCAGACCTAAGTCTACACTGAAAACAAGCCAGGGAAATTAAGAGAACAAACCAGGAAATAAAATGCCTCAAGGATCTCACAGATCCCAGATTGAATGCACATGGCTCACAAGCAATCTCTCTCTCTCTCTCTCTCTCTGTCTCTCTGTCTCATGTGTGTGTGTATGTGTGTGTTGTTTTACTTTAGATCAAGGCTGGCAAGGACCTTCAACTTCTGGAACTGACCAATCTAGATATTAATATTAGACCCACACTTTCTGAGCTAAAAGAACTGAAAACAATGATGGTGATGGTGAGAGGCAAAAGGAAATTTAACAACAAGCAAATGATAGAAAACTATAGGCCAAAGAGACAATTGAGGCTAGAAAATACTGCTGGTGCCTCTTCCACAACCCATGAAAATGCTGGGCCTCCATGTTGTGATGAATGGCACATCTGCCCTGTCAGCTCCTCTACCAGAGTAGATTCTGTATGAGCCATTCCTATAAAAGAATGGTGGTTCTTCGACATGTGGTTTAAATGTTTGCCAGGTGCCAAGTGTGAACTGGGGCAGCCTAAAGTCCCTACTGTGTGACCTCAGAATCATTTCAAACTGTCTCTTTATCTTTTATAAATGTTATGTGAGCCAATAACACTGATAAATAATTCTTTTTAACATTGCAAATCTTAGAATGCTACTTCATTTTTAAAGAATATTTTGGATTGACTGAAGGCACTTCAGGTGAGCATCTCGATGTTTCTTGAGCTCCTTTGGCACCAAAATGTTGTTCGTGGCTGGGGTTATTCGGTGGCTGGATGAGACAGTGGTGAACTGCATCACGCGAGGGAAGTTATCCAGCGGCCGGTTAATGCTGTCGCAGAGATCGTTGAGCACTGTTTAGATGCAAAATCCGCAAGTATTCAAGTGGTTGCTAAAGAGGGAGGCCTGAATTGATTCGGACCCAAGACAGTGGCACTGGGATCAGGAAGGAAGATCTGGGTACTGTATGTGAGAGGTTCCCTACGAGTAAACGGCAGTCCTTTGAGGATTTAGCCAGTATTTCCACCTATGGCTTTCAAGGTGAGGCTTTGGCCAGCATAAGCCATGTGGCTCATGTTACTATTACAGGGAAGACAGCTGATGGAAAGTGTGCATAGAGAGCAAATTACTCAGATGGAAAACTGAAAGCTCCTCCTAAACCACATGCTGGCAATCAAGGGACCCAGATCATGATGGAGGACCTTTTTTACAATATAACCGCAAGAAGAAAAGCTTTAAAAAATCCAAGTGAAGAGTATGGGAAAATTTTGGAAGTTGTTGGCAGGTATTCAATACACAATTCAGGCATTAGTTTCTCAGTTAAAAAACAGAGACAGTAGCCGATGTTAGACAGTAGCTAATGCCTCAACCGTGGACAATATTCGCTCCATCTTCGGAAATCCTGTTAGTTGAGAACTGATAGAAATTGGGTGTGAGGATAAAACCCTAGCCTTCAAGATGAATGGTTATATTTCCAATGCAAACTACTCGGTGAAGAAGTGCATCTTCTTACTGTTTATCAACCACCATCTGGTAGAATCAACTTCCTTGAGAAAAGCCATACAGTGTATGCAGCCTATTTGCCCAAACACACACACCATTCCTATGCCTCAGTTTAGAAATCAGTCCCCAGAGTGTGGATGTTAATGTGCACCCCACAAAGCATAAAGTTCACTTCCTGCATGAGGAGAGGGAGCAGCAGCACACTGAGAGCAAGCTCCTGGGCTCGAGTTCCTCCAGGATGTCCTTCACCCAGGACTCACTGGCCCCTCTGGGGAGACGGTTAAATCCACAACAAGTCTGACCTCCTCTTCTACTTCTGGAAGTAGTGTCAAGGTCTATGCCCACCAGATGGTTCATACAAATTCCTGAGAACAGAAGCTTATACATTTCTGCAGCCTCTGAACAAACTGCTGTCCAGTCAGCCCCAGGCCATTGTCCCAGAGGATAAGACATGTATTTCTGATGGCAGGACTAGGCAGCAAGACGAGAAGATGCTTGAACTCCCAGCCCCTGCTGAAGTGGCTGCCAAAAATAAGAGCCTGGAGGGGGATACAACAAAGGGGACTTCAGAAATGTTGGAGAAGAGATGACCTACTTCCAGCCCAGGCAATCCCAGAAAGAGACATCGGGAAGATTCTGATGTGGAAATGGTGGAAGATGATTCCTGAAAGGACATGACTGTAGTCTGTACACCCCAGAGAAAGATCATTAACCTCACCATTGTTTTGAGTCTCCAGGAAGAAATTAATCAACGGGGATATGAGATTCTCCGGGAGATGTTGCATAACCACTCCTTCGTGGGCTGTGTGAATCCTCAGTGGGCCTTGGCACAGCATCAGACCAAGTTATACCTTCTGAATGCCACCAGCTTAGTGAAGAACTGTTCTACCAGGTACTCATTTATGATTTTGCCAACTTTGGTGTCCTGAGGTTTCTGGAGCCAGCACCGCTCTTTGACCGCACCATGCTTGCCTTAGATAGTCGAGAGAATGGCTGGACAGAGGAGGATGGTCCCAAAGAAGGACTTGCCGAATACAGTGTTGAGTCTCTGAAGAGGCGGGCTGAGATGCTTGCAGACTATTTCTCTTTGGAAATTGATGAGGAAGGGAACCTGATTGGATTACCCCTTCTGATTGACAACTGTGTGCCCCCTTTGGAGGGACTGCCTATTTTCATTCTTCGACTAGCCACTGAGGTGAATTGGGATGAAGAAAAGGAATGTTTTGAAAGTCTCAGTAAAGAATGCACTATGTTGTACTCCATCCAACAGCAGTACATATCTGAGGAGTTGACCCTCCCAGGCCAGCAGAGTGACGTTCCTGGCTCCATTCCAAACTCCTAGAACTGAACTGTGGAACACATTGTCTATAAAGCCTTGCGCTCACGCATTCTGCCTCCTAAACACTTCACAGAAGATGGTAATATCCTGCAGCTTGCTACCCTGCCTGATCTATACAGACTCTTTGAGAGGTGTTAAATAGGGTCATTTGTGCACTGAAGGATGTGTTGTTCATTCTTTGTATCCCGACGTTATTGGGAGCACTTAAGACTTACACTTGCCTTCTAACTGGTAGCGTTCCTTTATACATGGTGGATTGATTATAAATTAATAGATGTGTCCTAAAAAAAGAATATTTCATAAAATGGTGAATTATGGTTGAAATTAATAAAATTGGTATTGTAATCACATAGAAAGGCAGAACATGTAAAGTCACGGCTCTCTGTACTACTACAATATGATGTCCCGGCAAATACTTTTTTAGAATTTAATAAATACGGTATTCTGTCCCTCTCTGCTGGTACAACAAGTTCTGCTATGTTTTCCTTGGGATTTTAAATTTGGAATTTTTGCTTGGATTTATAGGATTAAAGACACAGCATTAATTTTGCCCTAATACTTAGTTGTGTTTTATTTTTAACTCTCCTCTTTAAGAAATAAAAATTAGTAAGAGCAGAAACGAGACAGGAACATTCATTGGGTAACTCAGTCGAGACTGAGTTGCTAATGTAAGCCTTAGGAAGGTCCCTGAAGGCAAACATGAATTGCAGGGTAAATAGCAACGCTGTCATGTGTGGTTACCCACAGTTATTCTCCACTGAACTGGACCAGCCAGTTGATTTACAAAGGGCCTTTTCTACCCACAGGATTACAACTGAATTTCAGCTGTCAGAAGCACTGGATTTAGAATAACAAAACTTGGACTTCAACCCTCGCTCTATCATTGACTAGCTCAGTGAACTTAGGCGAGTTATTTTACCCTCTGAGTCTGCTGTCTTATCTGAAATAATAAGAGCTCTAGCTCTGTGAGTCTAGGCCAGTTATTTTACCATCTGAGTCTACTGTCCTGTCTGAAATGAGAATATTCCAGGGTTTTCTTAACTGGAACAGGAATTTTCTTGGGTTTTTAGAAAGATTAAACGGACTCACAAAGGGAGAACCACTCAACACAATGCCTGGTGCACAGTAGACATCAAATAAATATTGGACCGTTTTCTTTTATTCTATTTTAATTAATAAAGGATTGCTTTTGAAAAATTATTTCTGGGAGTCACATTTCCAAATACTTATAGCTTAGGCAGAGATATCTATGCAAATCATTTTATAACAACTTCCAAAGCATTATCAATCATCATTATCCCAACGAAAAGAGGTCTGACCCTGAGAATCTTCTAGTCAAGTTTCCTCATTTTATGGATGAGGAAATTGACCCAGAGAGGTTCTGTGAAACACCCAAGGTCACACAGATACGTGGTGGCAATGAGAACTGGAATCCAGGTCTCTTGTCTCACGCCCAGTGCTTCCTTCCTTTACCAAGCTGGCACTATTTCTTATGCACTACAGAAGTGCACATGGCCAGGGTGCTTGTGAATCTGAAGGTTTAGGGGTGCTTGTACTTTTTCAGTCAGCTCACTGGTCTGAGCAAATGGCCAAACCTGGCGTGTACCCAAATCCCTATGGAAAAAGGACTAATGAATCTGACCAATAAATCCTTCCAGGAATTTATGGAGGAGCCAAGAGCTAACTTGGAAGCTAACATAGATCTGATCTTATACACTTATCCTCATAGCCCACAGTAGTCTGACTGCGTCCTAAATAGTTCTACACAATGGTGACAAATGAGGGTCTAGACATGATGGATGGAATCAAAATAGACTTGGGTGAATTCTAAGTTTAGCATATACTACTTTTTCCATAGGCGTCTCCTCTTCAGGTTGGGCTTGCAGCTGAATCTTTAAAAGCAGATAATGTCACGTGGTATACTTCAGGGAATACTCCCCAGCACCACCGATGGCCTGTATGGATCCTGATGGAGGTCATTTGGAGCAGTGGTTTCCAGAGGCCAGTCTGAAGGCTCGTGCCAGGCTGGCTGGCTATACATCTAGGGAGTCCTCTGAGGAAAGAGCTTTAAGAGAGCTTTACCCTCCCTACTAGACTCCTTTCATGGAGATTCTCTCTCAGTCAGCCTATGGTGAGGTTTGAGCATCTCTATTTTTCAAGAGCTTCTCAAATGCTTTGATATGCAGCTGTTGCACCAACTCAGGGTGGGAGGAGATGGCAGAGATTTAAGGGACTGGTATAAATGGCAGTGTGAGGGTTTCTAAGCCAAGAGTATCACCTCATGGAATAGATGTAATATAAAAGACAACAGTTAAGCATCGCCACCTTAAGCTGCTCCTTCCTGCAGAGTCAAGCTTAACCGCCCATCCGCCAGAATCCAGCCTTATACCTTGAGTATACCTCTATTAAGTATTTCACTCTGCCATGTGGAGGTTCCTGTCTTTCTCCCTTACTAGACGCAGTCCTTGAGTTGAGACTAGACTGGCATGTTCTTCAGTGACCCCTGTTCCTGGCGCAGGGTAGCAATAGCCTCCTTTCTATCAGGAAGCGGCATCGTCTCTGCTTTGACTTCAAGCAAAAGATGTTGATGTGTTTAGGGAGAACCTTATATCATTAAAAATGCGGAATTATTTTTCCAGGGAACTGGTCAGTCCCTGAACTCAATTTCTGTGAGACACACCCTAACCTGGTGACCAATAACAAACTCACAGTGTCACCTTAGATGAGCCATGTGGCCCCGGGCTGTCCGCATGGCTTCATAACTCTGAGTGATTCAGCCAGTGGCTGTGTAACAAATACAGGTGCTGATCTGGGAAGCAAAATGAGGCTAAAAGCTAGTGAGCCCACAAATCTACAATAAATTAGACCCTGAAACAACTGGGATACTTTGGGAAGCGTGTAGCCTTCTGAAGCAGATTCATCTTCAGCTGCTCTGAATTAATTTGGAGATTTATAAAACTGAAATTTCAGAATGAGAAAACAATGAAAGTGCCAGCTTCTGCTGACACCCAAAGAACTAAGTGCATCAGCAAGTTATTTGCCGTGATCCAAGAGACAATTCTACTTTTTATTGAAATGAAAGATAGTGGCAGTCTCAGTTGACCTTAAACTTTCTCCCCCCTTGGCTGGGCCCAGACAAGTCTGGACAATGCTAGCCAACTCAGGACAGGATCTGCCAGAAGTTTGTGGGACTAAGAGTACTCTTGGGGAGAATTTATCCCAGGGGAGGAAGAGACGGTCAGGCTTGACTGAGAAGTGAAGCCTCAGCAGTGGGAATGTTTTGGACACCTTTTTGCCTCTCCTTCGTATTTGTCTCCTGACCTAATCCTTATGAACTCATGTCTTGGTCTATGGAGGGGAGAAGTATAGGGTGGTAATGTGGTAGTCTATAGTGCATAACTATTGAAATATCTACATAATGTCTATAAAGCTGTACCTGGTCCAGGCTGAAATGTAAAACTTTGTCTTTGATGCATTATGTGAATAGAGAAACTTGGTTCACAGCTATTCTAATGAAAACATGCTGTCCTCCCCAAATTCTTGGCATCCTTCCATTACTGGAAGTCCCGCATTCTTTCATCCTAACAGAATTCTCCCATCGATATAGTCTTGTCCTCACCATCCTGTTCCATCATCTCCATTCTCCTTTGCACAGAGCTTTCGCAACATGCATCTGGCATGGCATATCTTTGTACCACAGGCCTCCCTTCTCCAGGGATGTGGTTCTTTTTCCTTGATTGCTTTACTCAAATTAATCCATCTACTTAGATTTTTTCCATTATCATGTCAGAGAGGGGAGAGGCAAAGGAGCTAAGTAGGGGGAAAAAGGAAGAAAAAACTGTCAAAAAGTTTACCTCATCACAGCTTTCAATAAAAATTCCGTAGAGCACGGGATCCAAGCAGCCCTTTTTTGATATCTCACTAAAGAGAAGAATGTAGTTTTTCACAGAGCCCCATATAATATTGCACAGGGCTTCTTGATGGTTCCTGTGCAAAAACAGGCCCAATGCAGGTGATGGTAGCATGTATGTGATGGTTGCCAGAGTATGTGTGAGGGATGCATTGAGATGGCAGTGGCATATCATAGCAGAAGCATCTAATAACACTCTCTGAAAAAAGTACTACCAGGGAAAGGCAGTGGCCATGCCCAGTGGCAGCGTCAGTGCCCTGTGGAGGTGAGGGCAATACTCATGAAAGCAGTGGCACTGATGAGAGAGAGAGAATCGCTGTGGGCTCTGCCAGCAGACACAGGACATCTTCGCATGGTCCACATACAGCGGAGGCAGCAGACACCGCTGAGTGTCTCTGGAGCAGAAGTTTACAAAGAGGACATACTCCCTGTGGTCAGTAAAGGAACTATTTGAAGCACATGTGAGATACCCATAAGAGCTGGAGGATTAGTGTTGGAGCTAGTGATGCTGTAAAGCAAATAGCAAAAGACTGTGCTAATGTCACCATGTTTTTTCTGTTTTATGCCCTTCCAGAGAATAACACAATCCAGGAATGAAGACACATGGCTTAAAGACTCACAGATCACTTAATATAAAAAGTTCCAGTATGCAATCCAAACTGACATGCTGATATCCAAGTTTTCATAGCAAATTCTAGGGAAGAAGTTCCTCTTTTTAATTTAAATTATTTTGGGGAATCTCCATGAATCTGTGATCAGAAACTCTATATTATGTGTGTGTCTACTCCCTGGTTCAGTGTTTCCTTACATGTAGCATATGGAATACATGCCCTCCATATAGTCCCTCAAAGCCACACTTCTATCCTTTAGACTTTTAGTGCTTGAGAATTGGATGGATTTATTATAGTATTTGTGTTGTAACAACTATATAATCGGGAACAGATTTCTATCATTGGCTTATATTTCTTTGGCTAAAGATGGAATGATGGATGCATAAATATATGCAGACAATTACGGTTTAATATTCTTCTCCAGTATCTCCAAAGTAGCTAATGACATCAAGTTAGGCAGCCATTGGAAACATATTTCTTCAGTCTTCATTCTTTAAGTGTCACTGACATTATAGAAAAATAAAGAAGAATATTAGAGTAGAAATCAAGATTTATATCTGCAAATCACTATGTATACTCAAACATGTTTCTTCACTTCTCCCTAGCTCAGCTCTCTCATCCATATAATCAGAGAATTGGATTGTCACTTAAATCCCTTTTGGTTCTAAATTTTTATGCTTCTGCTTTTCTTCCGTTGCTTTAATTGAGAAGAGCAATGGTTTTTCAACTTCTTAAACCAGGGATTCCCTTAATCCATATGACATACGGATTATCCTTAACATATTCAGCAAGTAAGGGCGGAAGTTCTGTGAATGAAGTGTGGATGGGAGGGGAGCTGATAATTCCTTGACTCTTCAACTTTCCTGCCGATCCCTCCAGTGTTTCTTCTATGCCAATTTATAAACTGTTTTGCTGCGGAAGTGGGAACTGAAGAACTTGAAACTGGATGCCTCTGAAGTGATAAAGCAGAAGCTAAACATTGAATGCATCCCCAAGTTGAAACACCAGTAGTTCTGGTTAGTTCAGGAGTCAGCTAGGAAGAACATAAAAGTTTCAGAGAGATGCTCAACAGGAAAGAGGCTGATTCCACAGAACACCAGTTTTCTTTCTATGATTTCAAGGCCAAATTTAGTAAAACCCTTATGTCAACTTCTCATTTTTTTGAAAAATGAAGGCACAAAGGGGAGCATTCCTGAAGGAATTTTGGACAGGCCAACTTAAATCAGACTCATGGAAAGAAAAATTCATTTAAAATTTTTTCAAGTAATGTGATGCAATGACACATCAATAACAAATGCCTGTAGCCACATTTTAAAATGATGGCTTGGAATCTATCCCCATTGCCTTCCCTCTCCATTTCAAAATAAATGGCAAATCAGGTTGAGTGAGAAATGTCATCTGTGTTTTTCCCATTCTTTTTCAATTCAGAAATGAAAATGATGTTGATATTTTCTTTTGGTCACCTTTTGTTAGAATCCTAACTGCCATCCATCATGTCCTCTAAAAATATTAGCAATTCCTTTTGACCTAGTAGAAGACAGTGAGTTTCAAATTGACTCACTGACGAGGGTAAATGATAAACTATGCTACTTTTCAGCTATTTTAGGTAAAGCCTATTCTTGACATAACTCTGATGGATGGTAGTAAAACACACCATGGGCAAAAGCAGAAAGGAGGCAATGTGAAAAAGTAATCATGATATTTTCTCCACCTTCCCCTCTCACCTACCTCCCCACAAGAGAATGGTATGTCGGAGAGACCTTCAATATGAAATTTACAATTGTTCCTTTATTTAGCACAGCTCAAGGCTGTAACTGACTGTATCACAAAGGACTCTTTAGGAAAACTTGTTGAAATAATTATTGAAAATAAAGAATAAAGAATAGAAAAAAAAACTTCTTAAAAGTGATGTCATTTCCTACAAATGAGTTCCTATCTCTTTATTTCTCATCTATTCTTAATGTATCCTATCTCATCTTCGACTTTGTTTAAAGAGAATAAGATTGTGTTAATTCTGATTTTAGTTATAAATTTCTCCATAGTAAAAAATTAAAAATCAAAGATTTCTCTGCATAATTTTTTCACACATCTTTTTGTTTATTTATCCAAACATTAAGAATTTATGGGCCGGGCCTGGTGGCTCACGCCTGTAATTCAAGCACTTTGGAGACCGAGGCGGGCGGATCACCTGAGGTTGGGAGTTCAAGACCAGCCTGACCAACTTGGTGAAACCCTGTCTTTAAAAAATTTTAAAAAAAGAATGTATGAAGTTCCTATGTAGTAAGAACTATTAAGTGGTGAAGAGAAAACAAGTGAGTAATACATGAATCCTCTCTGTTAGTTTGTTTGCTATAATGAAATATCTGAAGGTGGGCAGTTTATTTAAAAAAGAGGTTTATTTTGGCTCATGGTCTGCAGGCTGTATGAGATGCATGGCACCAGCATATGATCCTAATGAGGCCCCAGGAAGCTTTCAATTGTGGTGGAAGGCAAAGGGAGAGCCAGTGCATCACCAGGTTGGAGAGGGGACGAGAGAGGTGGGCGGTGTCAGGCTCTTTACACAACCAGCTGTCAAGTGAACTCAGAGCTAGAGCTCTCTCATTACCATGAGGATGTCACCAAGCCATTCACAGGGACTCGCCTCTCACTAGGCCTCACCTCCAATAGTGGGAATGACATTTCAACATGAGATTTGAAGGGGATGAACATCCACACCGTATCACTCCCCTCAAGAAGCCTAAGGTTTTATTTTTCTGCATTAAAATCACAGCTTTGGTCTAAATAGAGTTGGCTCTAAACTGAATGCATTATCAACAACAGGAAGCTAAAAGTAAAAAAGATAAGCTGGGACTTAATAGCAGAAATACAATGAGAGAAACATCAGCTAATTCTTAGTGTCCTGTTATAACCCAGTCGCTTATCATTATACTCTCTCATTCTCTCCTGTCTCATCTGGATAGGAGGTGCAGGGCCTTTGTACCAGGCCGTATCCTCCTTTCTAATACTAAGGCAGACATAAGCAGTGACTTGGGCAGAAGCAGATCACTGGTCCTTCTTCTTTTTACCTAGTGCTGTATGAAATGTAAATCTGAATTTTGAAAAAAAAAATTCTAAAAAGCAAAGAGAACTTTTAATTTCCTTGAAAATTTTCTTCTTATTACATTTTTACGTAAGTCAGTGTAGTGGGGATTATTTTTATGTCTAGCTAATTTAATTCTGTCAATGTCACTGTGAGGGAGAGATTATTGATACTGAGATTCAAACAATTGGGTAATTTACAGGAGGAAGAATATGGCAGCAAACACATAGTTGTCGAATGTTTGCAGATTATAATAGAGGCTCCAAAATTTGGTTTGTTAAATGATGTGTGTTTATTATTAGAAATAATAAACACCTTATCTGTTAGAAATGTTTATTGGAAAATGTTTGCTCTTAACATATTTTTTCAAGATAGGAATTTTAGTAGTATCAAGAGACATCATAAAATATTTTATCTTAATTTACACCTATAAATAGCTATAAACAATTATTTATGTAGAATGTGTGTTAGAGTAGGAGAAAGGAGGGAACAGAATGAAATAGTTACAGAATCATGTAATTCATCTATTTAAGAATATGCAGATATGAAATCATAGATTGTTTATCTCAGCACAACTGGAGGAGGATTGCAGGGACTCTTCCACTTAAGGAAGCTCAAATGTATCAACTATTTATCATGAATATATTCACCTGCCGTGGTCTAAATGTGTCCCCCCAAAAGGCTTTATGCCCAGCATAATAGTGTTGGGAGATGGGGCCTTTTGAGAGGTGTTTAGGTCACGAGGGCTCTGTCCTAAAAAAATGAAATAATGCCTTAAAAGGGGGTTGTGGGGTGGGTTTCCTTTCTGTTGCCCTTCAACCTTCCTCTATGTGAAGATGCAGCAGGAAAGCCTTCACCAGAGGCTTATATCTGGATCTTCGACTTTGCAGCCTCCAGAACTTTGAGAGACTAAATTTTTGTTATTTATAAATTACCCAGTTTGTGGTATTTCCTTATGGCAGTCCATTGGAGCATCTAAATGGAATGAGTTAACTTTTCAGTGCAGATGAACAGAAACACAGCAAAAACAGCATGCCCACTTCTAAATAACTATACTGCTTCACAAGCTATGCAGGTGTCTTACAACAAAGCATTCCCAGTTCTTCCCTCCTGTTCCTTACTACATTGCTGCCATTCATTTCACTTATCCATAAACTATACTGGCCTAGTACATTGCTGCTGTTATTAGATTGAACTGTTATCTTTTAGATCAATTAAAAAAAATGAAAGATTTCATTTTACCTCCATTTATTTCTTCTCTAATGTTCTTCCTTTCTTTGCATATAAATAGATTTTTGTCTATAATATTTTCCTTCCCTCTGAAAAACTTCTTTAAACACTTCTTACAAGGCAGGTCTACTCGAGACCAATTCCTCCAATTCCTTCAATGTTTGTTTGAGAAAGTGTTTATTTCTCCTTCACTTTTGAAAAATAACCCAATTCAGAAATTTTGGTGGTAGTTTGGTTTTTCTTTCAACACTTTGACTATGTCATTCCACTTCCTTTTTGTTTGCACACTTTCTGAATGGAAGTCCATTATAATTCTTTTTTTTTCTTTTTTTTGGGAACACAGTTTCGCTTGTTACCCAGGCTGGAGTGCAATGGCGCGATCTCGGCTCACCGCAACCTCCACCTCCTGGGTTCCAGCAATTCTCCTGCCTCAGCCTCCTGAGTAGCTGGGACTACAGACACGTGCCACCGTGCCCAGCTAATTTTTGTATTTTTAGTAGAGACGGGGTTTCACCATGTTGATCAGGATGGTCTCGATCTCTTGACCTCATGATCCACCCGCCTCGGCCTCCCAAAGTGCTGGGATTATAGGCGTGAGCCACCGCGCCTGGGCGTCCATTTTAATTCTTATCCTCATTCCTTTATATGTTAGATGTTTTTCTTCTGTCTTCTATTGAGATTTTTCTGTTTGTCTTTGATTTTCTGCAGTTTTAATATAATAGGCTTAAGTATAGTTTTTTGGTATTTATTCTGCTGCATGTCCTCTGAGCTTCTTGAATGTTGGGAGTGGGTTTATGACATAGGGAAGAATCCACATCGAGACAGTGGATCACTCAGCAAGGCTAGTTTACTTTCTGCAGAAAGGGTGCAACTCACCAGCAGTCTTTCCGTGAGAGCACACCTGCACAGAGGAGACAGGCACAGTTAAACCCGTTCATAACCTGACACAGTTGCCCCACTGCTGTGTCCAGTTTCCAGAGGCTGGAACAGAACCTCACATTCTATGCTTGACCCGACTGGCTAAAAACTTGAAAATTTCCTGAATAGATAAGGGGGAAAGAAGACTCGGAAGAAGACAAGGAAGAAGAGGAAGCTAGTCAGGAGAGTTTCCAAACAAGGAATGGCATGTACCAAGGTTTGGAGCTTGCCCAGTTCTGCTCAGACATGCCAGAGTGAGTCAAGGTAGCTGATTTAAGATGTAACTGACTTAGAGAATATATACACACGGGAATATGTTTATGCTCATAGCAGATAAAGGACACGGAGCAAAAGATTGTAACTCCTTATAATGCAGTCTAAGATATAAACTTTGAAGAAGAACTTTCACATCTCTCACAATTCCCTTCTCTTTTCATTTCATAATTCTTCTTCAAACTTATCTAATAGGTCCTTGCTTCATTGTTCAGCTTGGTCTTCCAACAGAAGTAATTTCTCTGGATAGGGTAGAGGAGAAGTTGGAGATAGGTTAGCGAGGGTAGTATTAACAAGCCTTTGGACGAGTCCTTGAACACAGGGTATAACACAACATCCTACAAAAAGAAGTATACCTACTACTGACCCGTAGGGTGTTGGACCTCAGGATATAGTAGAGAGAGAGCTTGGCACAGTCCATTGTTCTAGGTGGTAGAATGTTAAAAGAGAGCCATCACACATTCCAGGTCTGTCTGGTGAGAAGACCACTTCAGTGGGAAGGGGATAATCTGGGCTTCTGGACTGCCATGCACACAAGTGTAAGGGTTGCTTTTATTTGGCATTTGGATGGAATATTTAATCCATTCTAACCAGGCATTTGCAATTTGATATCCTGTCTCAACAGCTAAGGTTTGTTTCAGATCATTTATCTATACTACTGATACCTTTGTTTTATGATTAGGTGTGGGAATAATTTGAACAGCAGATGTTTGTTCTAAGGCTAAAATGGCGGGGGTTGGAGAAGGGGAAGGCGGAAGAGGGAGAAGGCGTATTTCAAACATACCTACAGAATCTTTCCTGTTTACATTTGCCCCACTGCTGTAAAGGCTATTTATAACAGCTTTACTATCCATAATTGTAGAAATAGTGATAGAAATGAGGATAGGATTGCATTGGTAAATTTTGCAGTCAGGGGAAGAGGTCACTTTAGTGAAGTAGAGGCTAGATCTGAGATCAGTAGATTCCTCCTGCAGAGGTCCAGCCTCTAACTGAGTATTCCATAAGACGCCGTCCCAGCTATTGCACAGCTGCCAGTCAGTAGGGACGAGGAATCGATGCCTGGGCTGTAACTTGTGGCATCGATGAGCACTGGAAACTGCCAAACCGGTTAGGGGGCCGGGGCATAAGTATTTCTCTGAGGAAGTTAACTGTTTTTGACTATATAAATTTCCACAAGGCATTACTAGGCAAGCATCAAAGATTATAACTTGAGGGGAATCTGATCTAGTTGTATTAATGATAAAATGAGGCGTAGCAAAAGGAAGGAAAGAAAAATAGAAAATACACCAAATTTTTCTTAATTTTAACTTGGTAGGGTTTGGTCTGGGAACAGCTGAGGGAGCGGCTGCCTTCTTGACTCAAGTATAATAGATCATCCCTTCTCAGCTGTGCAGTCGGCAGTCTCGGTGGTCAGCAGCACAAGATAGAATCCTTCCTCAGCTGGCTCGAGCTTCCCTCCTTCCCATCCTTTAATGAAGACAGGCTCTCCAGGCCAGCGTTGGTGTACTGGAAATTCCAATGGTGGTGCCTGTGCTAAAAGACCTCTGATTTTAAGAGTAGAAGGTGGAGGCCGGACGCGGTGGCTCACGCCTGTAATCCCAGCACTTTGGGAGGCCGAGGCGGGTGGATCACGAGGTCAAGAGATCGAGACCATCCTGGCCAACATGGTGAAACCCCGTCTCTACTAAAGATACAAAAAATTAGCTGGGCGCAGTGGTGTGTGCCTGTAATCCCAGCTACTCAGGAGGCTGAGGCAGGAGAATTGCCTGAACCCAGGAGGCGGAGGTTGCGGTGAGCCGAGATCGCGCCATTGCACTCCAGCCTGGGTAACAAGAGTGAAACCCCATCTCAAAAAAAAAAAAAAAAAAAAAAAAAAAGGAGAAGGTGGAAGAGAGACCAAGTATATAATTTCTAAAAAACTGATGTTTGGTTTCAAATGTAGGAACATCAGCTGAGGAATGTAAGTAAGGTAGTCCATACAGCATCTCATATGGAGGTAAACCTATGTCTTTCTGGGGAGTCATCCTGATCTTTAATAAGGCAGTGGGAAGGCATTCGGTCCACGGTAACTGGGTTTCTAAAATTAACTTAGTTAAATGATTTTTAAGTGTCTGATATATTCTTTCTACTCTTCCTAAGGTGGAAGGATGCCAAGGAATATGATATTCCCATTCTATGTCTAATGTCTGGGCCAATTTCTTAGTCATGTCTGAGGTAAAGTGAGTTCCATTGTCTGAGTCGGTGTTATTTGTTAATCAAAATCTGGGTAAAATATACTCAACTAAGGCCTTTACTACATTATTAGCAGTAGCTTTCAAGAAAGGAATAGCTTCTACCCAAAGAGTGATATAATGAACTATCACCAGTAGGTATCTTAATCGGCCTACTGGTGGCATCTCAGTGTAATCCATTTGTACATTTTGGAATGGCCTTAACTCCAGAGTTCTCCTACCCTCTTCAGAGCCTGCTTATATGTCTTCTTGCAGATGAACTAGCCATCTGTGACCTGCCTGTGTAAATTCCAGTACATCCATAGACTCTAAGAACTGCATTACACTAGGCCTGGGGGCCCCAGTGTGTTCCTGGGTGCAGATGAGATAAGACTTTTCTCACAAGGGACTTAGAGAGCATCTCCATCTGGTCCAGGAGAATACACTTCCTATAGGCATTTCCCTTAACTCCAGTTTCTGTCAGTTTCTCCTTCTCAGTAGAAGAGAAAATACAAACTAGTTTAGGGGAAAGAAGGCAGGAAGTTAGATGAAACATTGGCTTGGCATCCACAGCTACCTTTTTGGCCCCTCGGTCTGCAAGGTTGTTTCCCCGACTTTCAAATGAAAAATCATGTTGATATCCAGGGACATGTACGACAGCTATTTCTTCTGCTAATTGGAGATTGTTCAAGAAACAAACAACCAATGGTTCATGAGTAAGTTCTCAGCCTTGGCTGTTCATCAGATCTCTTTCCGCCAAATTTCTCCAAATGTATGTATGACTCCAAAGGCATACTTAGAGTCTGTATGAATGGTTCCTATTTTATTTTCTAAGTATTTCAAAGCTCAACTAAGGGCAAATAATTCACAACCTTGGGCAGAGTAACTATTGGGTAATTGCCCTGATTCACTTTTTTCATGGGTGTCTCCATCCACCACTGAGTACCCATTTTGTTGTTTCCCATCAAACATCTGTGAGGACCCATCTACAAATAGATGCTGTCCAGTCTTATAAGGGGTCTCAGATAAATCTGATCAGAACTGTGTATGGTAATTAATAAATGTTCTATCTGTAACAACGAATTTCCAGTTAACAAACCACGGGGTTGAGTGAGCTATCAGTTGTTATGGTTAAGTCATCTCTTTCTAGCAGAATTACCTCATACTTTAGAATTCTAGAATTGGTAAACCATCTTCCTGCTTTTTGATTTAAAATAGCTTTAACTTGATGGGAGGTAATCACAGTCAAGTACCCTCCAGAGGTAATTTTTCTACTTAAGATAGGGGTATTATAGGGAAACGTACAAGGCTCTAAAAGCCCTTGTATGTCTTCATATAACACCCCTATTATTATATGGTCTCTAATGAGACCTTCAATCACGGGTTTCAATCCTACCTGACCTAGGGGGACTGGGTACTGCTTTCTCCTAGCCACTCCCCCAGGAATCTTTAAATGAATTTGTATCGGGGGAATCTGGAGCCTCCCTCGATTTCCTTCTCTTGACCATTCGTCAGGGTGAATTTTCCTTTCATCTGCAGTAGTGAACAAGTGTAGAGAGGGAAAGAATCCCCTTGGTCCTACCTGTAGTCCTAGTCCTAACTTCAGCATCAAGTCTCTCCCTAATAAGTTAGTACCTGCTTCAGGGATTAGCAAAAATTGAATATTAGTCATTTGATCTCTATATCTTACCTCTCTGTTTTCTAAAATCTTGGCCTTGAATTTTCCCCCCTTTACCCCAGATACTAATAATTCTTTGGAAGAGCAATTTAGGCCATTTGGAGAGAAGCATAAGGAAAAACGGGTCACTCCAGAATCTGTAAGAGACATTGTTCGTAGTTTGGTCCCCACATCCAAATTTATCAAGGGCTCTTGGTGGGACTCAAGATGGGAAAGAAAGAGCTCCTGACCCCCTATTCTTCCTCTCCAAAAGCTGGCATAAGTGGAACAACTTCCTCTGTGGCCTCTATTTCAGGGCATTGTCTCTTAAAATAGCCTATTTATCCAGAATTGTAACATCTAACCTGCCCTCATTCTCTTCCTATTCCGGGACCCTCTGCTTTTGCTTATCCTCATCTGCTCTGTATTTCCACCTTTGACAACACATGCCATGATCCTCCCGTGTCCCATTTCGACCTTGCCCTCTCCCTGTCTGTGAATCCACATTTTGGGACACCGGTTGGAATTTCTTTCTTGGCATAGTCTGCCCAGGTGAGTTCCTTCCCAAAGCCAAAGAAAATCTTTGCCTTTTTTTTTTTTTGTCTCTCTTCATCTCTTTTCACATATACTTTCTGTGCTTCCTCTAAAAGTTCTTCAATTGACGGGTTCTTCCATCTCTCTATCTTCTGCAATATTTGCGACAAAATGTAATTTTAGCACGCCTTGTCCTAGAGGGCTATCTGGGTCTAGGTCATCATACTTCCTCATTTTCTCTCCCAGTCTAAAAATTGCATGGGTCCTTCATCTTTTTCCTGTTATACATCAAAGGCCCTAGTAAGGTTTGGAGGTCTGGGTGCTGACTCTTTAATCCCTCTTATCATTAGCTCATGCAAGTCTTTCAGGTTCTCTCTGTGGGCGGTATTGTTATTACCCCAGCGGGGGTCCTGAGCAGGGAATTAGGTGTCTGGGCCAGCAGGGCGATCGCTTTCCCAAGCTGCCATTGCAGCCCTGCGTATCATGTTTTGTTCCTCTTTCCAGACGAGAATACCTAAGATCGACGTTAACTCGCTCCAGGTATATAGCTGGGCCGTAAAAACTGATCAGTTTGCCCTGTCACTCTTTCTGGATCATCCAGCAGGGCTTAAGCTTTTTCTTTAGGCCACGGAGCTCAGAAGGGGTTAAAGGAGCATTTCCAAGCCATGGTACTCACACCTTGTGGAACTTCTCTCAATGGACAGAGCTGAAAAGTCAGGAAATGGGAAGTTCTGAGTGTCTCTTTTACATTGCTCTGTTTCCTTCTGGAGTCCTCTCCCAGAGGAAGAGCTTTTGGATGGGCAGTGGCAAAGATCAAGTCCTTGGGTTGATAACTCCTCAGGATTCAATACAGGAATCCGTACCCCTGCCCTTGGCATGATGGCTTGAGGGAAGGGCGCAAGGGCTACCGCCTGAGGAGGCGGGACTTCCACCTGTGGTGGGGGAGGTGGGGCTACTGCCTGTGGAGGCGGGACTTCTGCCTGTGGTGGGGGAGGTGGGGCTACCGCCTGGGGAGGCGGGACTTCCGCCTCTGGTGGGGGAGGTGGGGCTACTGCCTGGGGAGGCGGGACTTCCGCCTCTGGTGGGGGAGGTGGGGCTACTGCCTGTGGAGGTGGGACTTCCGCCTGTGGTGGGGGAGGTGGGGCTACCGCCTGTGGCCGGAGAGGCAGGACTTTTGGCTGCCACCACGTGGCAGGTGCATTAGGAGTTAGAAATGGCGGAAGATGATTTAAAGTGTCCCATAGGCTGCTTTCTCTTCTAACTTCTTGGCCACACCTATTTTTTCCTTTAAGTCCTTCAAGGGGCACAGAAAAACAGGCCCTGGCTGCCAGCATAGGGCACACTTTATTTCTTCTGAGGACACAACCTCTTGTTGTTAACATACATTA
The DNA here is from genome assembly GCA_031835075.1 of Saguinus oedipus. NCBI lineage: Eukaryota > Metazoa > Chordata > Mammalia > Primates > Cebidae > Saguinus > Saguinus oedipus. The sequence goes on along the minus strand of CM063184.1, from coordinate 95,491,172 downwards.
TTAAGAGTTGACGGACCCAGTCTTCATCTGAGCTAAATTTTGGCCAGAAAACAGCAGGGTTTAAGATTGCCCCTGGGTCCAAAGAAAGCAATAACGTTTGATCATCAGTTGCTTTTTTTTTTTTTTTTTTTGAGACGGAGTTTCACTCTTGTTACCCAGGCTGGAGTGCAATGGCGCGATCTCGGCTCACTGCAACCTCCGCCTCCTGGGTTCAGGCAATTCTCGTGCCTCAGCCTCCCGAGTAGCTGGGATTACAGGCACGCACCACCATGCCCAGCTAATTTTTTTTTGTATCTTTAGTAGAGACGGGGTTTCACCATGTTGGCCAGGATGGTCTCGATCTCTTGACCTCGTGATCCACCCGCCTCGGCCTCCCAAAGTGCTGGGATTACAGGCTTGACAGTTGCTTTTTCTTATGTTTGGTCCGTTCATTCTCTTTCCAGTACTTAAGCCTTAGTCCTAATGGACTATGGGGACGGATTCAGTCACTCTCATCTCACTTGTTTCTTGCCTTACTTCCTGTTCCAGGCTTAGTAGAAGTATTTCCCATATTGGGTGCTAAATAGACTTAATACCACCCCCCACCCTGACCCCAAACAAGAGAAAACAATCTCTCTCAGGAGATTCAGTCCCCCAGATCTCCCAGACTAGAGATGTCTCATCTGTCTGTTTCCCTGAAGGCCCAATCCCCCAGATCCTCCAGATCAGGGATGTCTCACCTATCCCGTCCTCAGTGGCTTGCTAAGCCTCAATTTCTTACACCAGAAAAGTCATGCCTGTATCCTTTTCCCTGGGAGATAACAATTCTCCCTTCCATTTTCCCTCCTGAAGGTTATATACACTCGTTCCACATTCACTTGGTCTTAACTGTAACTGTTCACTCACACACACATTCCCTTCAAGAGTTGACCACCAAGGAAGTACTTTGCTGCCCTCCTGAGGTTTTTCCTACCTTGGCTTGTGCACTTGGTCTCACCGTGGTCTCGCAAGTCTCTCCTCCCCTGCGTTGCTGAGAATCCAAATGTGTTCCTCACAATGGGTAAGTCCTGGCTCTCTCCTCCAGAACCACCGCAATAGTGTGGCAGGGAGCCTTCCCATAAGAGAGGAACAAGGACTGCCCCAGAGGGGAGAGAGAATCCTCGCTCAGGCCACCAAATTGTTGGAAACAGGTTTATAACACTGGGAAGAATCCACACTGAGACAAAGAATCACTCAGCTAGGCTAGTTTACTTCTGCAGAAAGGGTGCAACTCACCAGCAGTCTTGCCATGAGAGCACAGCTGAACAAAGGAGACAGGCACAGTTAAACCTGTTCATAACCTGACACAATCGCCCCACTGCTGTGTCCAGTTTCCAGAGGCTGGAATGGAACCTCACATTCTATGCTTGACCCGACTGGCTAAAAACTTGAAAATTTCCTGAATAGATAAGGGGGAAAGAAGACTAGGAAGAAGACAAGGAAGAAGAGGAAGCTAGTCAAGAGAGTTTCCAAACAAGGAATGGCATGTACCAAGGTTTGGAGCTTGCCCAGTTCTGCTCAGACATGCCAGAGTGAGTCAAGGTAGCTGATTTAAGATGTAACTGACTTAGAGAATATATACACATGGGAATATGTTTATGCTCATAGCAGATAATGGACACAGAGCACATGGCCTTATAATGTAGTCTAAGATATAAACTTTGAAGAAGTTTCCCACCTCTCATACTGAATCTCTGGTTGGTGTTTGTTACTCAAATATTTCTTCCTCACTTCCTTCTTTTGGTATTCCCATTTTATGTACCTTTTGTAATTGTCACAGTTACTGGATATTCCATTCCATTTTTTTCTCATTCTTTTCTCTTTGCTTTGCAGTTTGAAAAGTTGTTATTAACATATCTTTGAACTCACTGATTCTTTCCTCCATGTTGTTCAGTCAAGGAATGGGTCTATCAAAAGTATTCTTTTTTTACTGTTACAGTGTGTTTTACCTCTAGCATTTTGTCATGCCACACTATGCCAGATGTCACACCCAGGGTCCAGTTCCAGTCCATGCTGAGGTCTGAAGGGAGTGGGTAGGTGGCAGATAGCTGAAAGAACCGTTGGAGGTGCTGTAGGCCGGTGAAATCTAGTTGTGTTCAGCAGCTTTCTCATCAGCAGCTCCCACACTGTCCGCCTTTATCTCAGCTGTCTGCTCTGGCCCTGTGGCTCCTCTCAGCAGCCGGCTGTGCTGCTCCTGCCACCCCCACTGCCCCCACATCTGCAGCTGCACTCTCTGGCCTGAAATCCAGCTCTCCTTACAGGATCAGCAGCTTAACTCTTTCCCTCTGGGCATGAGTAAGTTCCTGGCTCTCCACTGCCTGCCTTTAAGGTGACCGCACGAACCCCATGCCCAGCATCAGCAGGGGAGTTATACCTTTTACAGACAATAGTGCTTAGAGCTTAATGTGAGTTTACACAAACAAGTGGAGTTATACACCAGCACTCCAAACTCAGTGAGTCACTCAGGCCCGAATGTCTGCCTTGGCCTATTCCTGACCAAAGCACATCCACGTACCTTACACATTTCCTTTTGATTCTTTCTCAGACTTTTATCTTTCTGCTTACATTACCCATTTTTTTCTTGTATGTTATCCACTTCATCCATTAGAGGCCTAAACATATCAATTATAATTATCTAAAATTTCTGGTGTGATAATTCTGAAATCTCAGCCATCTCTATTCTGCTTATGAAGTTTCCTTTGTCTGTCAAGACTGTCTTTGCCTTTCAGCATGTCTTGTAAATTTTTGTTGAAAGTTGGACCTGATGTATCGGTGAAAGAAAGAGGTAAATAGACCTTCAGTGTGACGTTTTATGTATCTGGGCAGCAGGTAAACTATGTTTACTGTTTGTCGTAGTTGCATGTGTCAGCAGCTAAAATTTTCTCTAGTGTCCTTTTTGTCTTTTCTGTTGTCTCTGGGTTTCCTTAGAGACTTCTTCTTAAATAGGATCTGAGCCTCACAGTTCTTTTAGTCTGCCTGCCTAGTCATATGTGAGTACCGTCTGTTTTAATGACAGAGGATTTGGTGTATATTTTAATTTCTGCTAGGGCTAGTCCTGCCTCACTGCTTTGTTTAGTGTTTGTCTGATTGTTATTCCTTGATTTTTTTTTCATATAACTTTTAAATGAACTGTCAAGCTCCAGAAGACAGCTATTTTATTAATATAAGATTAGATTTATGTTAACATTTTTATGATGTTGAATCATCTTGTTATAAAACAAGAAGTCTTTTTCCATTTGTTCAAATCCATTTTGGATCTCTCAAGGATCTTTTGCAGGTTTACCTTTTATAGTTTTTGCTTATTTCTTTTCTGTTAACTTTATGGAGGCATAACTGGAATTCAATAAACTATGCCTATTTAAATACACAATTTGAACAGTTTTGTCATGTACAGACCTGTAAACTAAGACCAGAATCAAACTATAAAAGAATTCCATTACTCCCCAAAATGTCTTCATGCCTATCTACAATTTATCTATTCTTGCACCCTGGTACCCAGGGATCTCCAGTCTACCTCCTGTAACTACTAATTACTTTGCACTTTCTAGATTTACATGAATAAAATTATGTAGTATGTACAACTTTTGTTGGCCAGGCTTCTTTTACATAATTTTGAGATTCTCCCATGTTGTTACATGTATCATAGTTTGTTCACTTTTATTATTGAGTAACATTCCACTGTTCAGATACACCTGAGTTTGTTTATCCATTCACCTGTTAATCATTTGAGTTGCTTTTAGTTACTGGCTATTACAAATAAAGGTGCTATAAACATAGCATGTAAGACTTGGTGTGGGCATGTTTTTATTTATTTTTTTCTTGAGCCAATACCTTGAAGTGGAATGGATTAGCCTTATGCTGGGTGTGTATCCAGCTTTCTCATAAATTGCTAAACTGTTTTCTAAAGTGGTTTTACTATTTTGCATTTTCAGCAGCAGTATTTGAGACTTCTACTTTCTTCACATTTTGCCAACTGTTGCTATGGTCAATGTTGTTAGTTTTAGTCTTTCTAATGGGCGTATAGTAAAATCTCATTGTGGTTTTAATTTGCATTTTCAGAATGACTAGTGATGATTATCTTTTCCTGAGCTTGTTTTTGGTATATCTTCATTTATACAGTGTCCATTCAAATCTTTTGTCTATTAGTGGTGGAAGTGGGAGCAGGAAGTGTTTATCTTACTATTATTAAGTTGTATGAGTTCTTTATATATTCTGAATATAAGTCCTTTGTCTGATATATGTATTCTAAATATCTTCTCCCATATTATGGGTTGCCCTTTATTTCCCCCTTAATTATAATTTTCAAAGAAAACAGGTTTTTAATTTTTGAGATGTGCACATTATTTTTATGTGCACATTATTTTATACAAATACTAAACTGTCATTACAATAAATTTTGAAATTGGATAGAGAAAGTGTAACAACTTTGTTCTTTTCTTAAAAATTTTTTTTGGTTTTTCCATGTGCATTACATTTACCAGTAAATTTTAGAAATAGCCTATCAATTTCTACCGAAAAAAAGAAAACTACTGAGATTGGTATTGCATATAAATCAACTTGGGAATAATTGTCAATTAAATAATTGGCCAAATATAGACTTCTGTGTTGAAAATTATTTTCCTTCAGTGCTATAAAGATGCTGCTCCAGTGTCTTCTAGCCTCCCTGGTTTATATTGAGAAATTTGTGGTCATTTGAAATTATTATTTCCCTGTATGTAATACATTATTTTGGAGCTGCTTTCAAAAGTTTTTATATGTCTGTTTTTTCAGCAGTTTGATTATAATGTGTCTAGGCATATTATTTTTCCTTTAGTTGTGTCATATCCTCTTTAGGGTTCAGTGAGATTCTTGAATATGTAAATTTATGTCTTTCATCATATTTGAGCATTTTCAGCCATTATTTCTTCTGCCACCCAATTTATTTTTCTTTGGCACTTCAGTAGCATGTCATTCAGACTTGATATTCATCTAGAGGTCAAATGTCTCTGCTTATTTGTTTTTATTCTTTTCTCTTTCTTCTTCATGTTGGCTGGTTTCTATTGATATTTCTTTCACTTACTCATATGTCATTTTCTTGCCTTAATTGAGGTCTTTTGATAAATGTTTTCATTTCAGAAATTGTTTTTCAAGTCTTATGTTTCTATTCAGTTCATTTTCATAGGCTGTAATTCTTTACTGAGAAATTCTATTCTTTATTTCTTTTAAATGCATTTTCCATGACCTCATGTGGTATAGTTATAAAAGTTGCTTTAAAATCTTTATCTCATATTTTAAACTCCAAGACATTTTATGGTTAGTGCCTGTAGATTGTCTTCTCCCTTGAGAACCTATTAATTTTTCTGAGTAGACACGGTCTGTGAGCTGAAGTCGAGGTGGTCGTTTTTAGCGCAGCCTCCCCATAGCCGCGGATCCCTGCTTAAGCCTCCTGTGGAAGCCCGGGCCCGCTTCGTAGCTTTCTCCATTTGTCTCATAACGATGTCCACCAACGAGAATGCACATACACCTGCTGCCCATCTTAACAGATTCCAAAACAAGGGAAAAGACAGTACAGAGATGAGGCGTCGCAGAATAGAAGTCAATGTGGAGCTGAGGAAAGCTAAGAAGGATGATCAGATGCTGAAGAGGAGAAATGTAAGCTCATTTCCTGATGATGCTACTTCTCCGCTGCAGGAAAACCGCAACAACCAGGGCACTGTAAATTGGTCTGTTGATGACATTGTCAAAGGCATAAATAGCAACAACGTGGAAAATCAGCTCCAAGCTACTCAAGCTGCCAGGAAACTACTTTCTAGAGAAAAACAGCCCCCCATAGACAACATAATCCAGGCTGGTTTGATTACAAAATTTGTGTCCTCCTTGGGCAGAACTGATTGTAGTCCCATTCAGTTTGAATCTGCTTTGGCACTCACTAACATTGCTTCTGGGACATCAGAACAAACCAAGGCTGTGGTAGATGGAGGTGCCATCCCAGCATTCATTTCTCTGTTGGCATCTCCCCATGCTCACATCAGTGAACAAGCTGTATGGGCTCTAGGAAACATTGCAGGTGATGGCTCAGCGTTCCGAGACTTGATTATTAAATACGGTGCAGTTGACCCACTCTTGGCTCTTCTTGCAGTTCCTGATATGTCATCTTTGGCATGTGGTTACTTACGTAATCTTACCTGGACACTTTCAAATCTTTGCCGCAACAAGAACCCTGCACCCCCGTTAGATGCTGTTGAGCAGATTCTTCCTACCTTAGTTCGGCTCCTGCATCATGATGATCCAGAAGTATTAGCAGATACCTGCTGGGCTATTTCCTACCTTACTGATGGTCCAAATGAGCGAATTGACATGGTCGTGAAAACAGGAGTTGTGCCCCAACTTGTGAAGCTTCTAGGAGCTTCTGAATTGCCAATTGTGACTCCTGCACTACGAGCCATAGGGAATATTGTGACTGGTACAGATGAACAGACTCAGGTTGTGATCGATGCAGGAGCGCTTGCCATCTTTCCCAGCCTGCTCACCAACCCCAAAACTAACATTCAGAAGGAAGCTACATGGACAATGTCAAACATAACGGCTGGCCGTCAGGACCAAATACAGCAAGTTGTGAGTCATGGATTAGTCCCATTCCTTGTCAGTGTTCTTTCTAAGGCAGATTTTAAGACACAAAAGGAAGCTGTATGGGCTGTGACCAACTATACCAGTGGTGGAACAGTTGAACAGATTGTGTACCTTGTTCATTGTGGCGTAATAGAACCATTGATGATCCTCTTAACTGCAAAAGATACCAGGATTATTCTGCTTATCCTGGATGCCATTTCAAATATCTTTCAGGCTGCTGAGAAACTAGGTGAAACTGAGAATCTTAGTATAATGATTGAAGGATGTGGAGGCTTAGACAAAATTGAAGCTCTACAAAACCATGAAAATGAGTCTGTGTATAAGGCTTCATTAAACTTAATTGAGAAGTATTTCTCTGTAGAGGAAGAGGAACATCAAAATGTTGTGCCAGAAACTACCTCTGAAGGCTATACCTTCCAAGTTCAGGATGGGACTCCTGGGACCTTTAACTTTTAGATTATGTAGCTGAGGTATAAATTTGTTGTGTACTATGTTTGGTATTTTGTCTTCCTGTTTCTCTACGAAGAACTCTTTCTAAATGTGGTTTATTATTGTAGCACTTTTTACACTGAAACTATACTTGAACAGTTCCAACTGTACATACTGTATGAAGCTTGTCCTCTGGCTACATTTCTTATTTCTATGTGGAATTTCATATCTTGCAGCCTCCTGTAAATAAACATTAAAACCCCCCCAAAAAATTTTTTTCTGAGTAGTTTCTGATCACGTTCAGTACGTCATAAAAAATGACACTGTATAGTCCCTGGGACCTGTATAATCATCTGGTGAGTTTGGTAACTTTTTTAAGCATGCGGTCAGCTCATTTAGGGTCAGACCCCATGCATGGTCTCACTTTCTCTTAGTCGTTGTTCACATGTCAGTTGAGCTCTGAAGGTTTTGCTGTGCTGGTTTGGGTCTGTCCCATACATGCATAACTCAGGGGTGAGCCAGAGATCTGTAGGTTTATATGAATCATTAGGGATTTCTTCTGAAACTCTTTCTGATCTGGGATTTTCTTCCTTATGCTTCAGTCCCCATAGTTTCTTTTTCCTGATTTCTGTAACCAGAAAAACAATGTTGTTGGAGTTTCAGCACCCTGTCCTAATCACTTTGCAGCCTGGCAACTAGGGTCTGTGCTCAAGAAAAAGCCTAGCATAGGAGGCAGAAAGCAAACTGGGAAAGCCACTCAGTACAGTCTCTTCTTCAAGTTTTAATTTCCCTCCACAATCTTTTTGCTTTTGCTTAGCTATGGGGGCCTAAGTAATTTTTGGTATTCTGTCCAGGGTTTCTAATTGTATTCAGCTGCAGTAGTAGGCTATAGAGGACTTAAACACCACCACAGCAGAATTGGAATCACTTAGCTAATTTTTTTTAAAGCTTATTCTTAAGTATTTTATTTTTAAATTGTTGCTAAAATAAAATGGGTTTTTGCTCCATTATATAATTACATCTTTTAACTGGTTATTACTAGTATCTGAAGGCTTTTATTAGCATATATTAATTTTGTATCTTCCTACCTTATTTATTTGTGTTAGTTTTATCAGTGATTCTTTTGAATTTTATAGTTATTTTATCTTTGCCTCTCCAAAAAGATATAGTTTTCCATCTTTCATATCTCTAATCACTTTATCTTATATAATTTTATTTACTAATACCTATAATACATTATTAAATGATAGAAAAAATAGTGGACATCTTTAATTTATTCCTGACTTTGGTTAGATTACCACTAAAGTATCTCTATTACGTGGAAATATGGCTTTAGAACTGAGTTATATATATTTAGTGTTTAAGAAAGAACCAATTCTTATTTTACTGAGTATATTTTTAAATAGGAATGGGTGTTATAGAAAGAGTCATATGTTATATTCCATTTGGCATTAATGATAGTGAACAATATTAAGAGATTTTTAATATTAAAACATCTTGAAATCACAGTTGATCATAGTATATCTTATTAATATACTATTGAAATATATTTGCTGATATATTATTTTGAATTTGGGCATTAATATTCAAAATGAGACTGGTTTACAACTTTTTATATATGATTTTGACATCAATATTATACATGTTTAATTAAAGCAATTTAGAATTTCTCCTTTTTCTATGCTCACGGTGCAAAGATGTTCAAATATCTCTGTGACTATATCTTGACCTTGATTTTCTGCTTTCTTTGGGGTAATTGTTATTTCATCGACTTTTCCTCTGAAAAATTTTTTTAAGCCTTTTATCTCTATGGAGGTCAACTTTATGACATTGTATTTTTCAAGGATACTATCCAATTATTTAATTTTTCAGATACATTTGTATAGAGAGATACAAAATGGTCTGTAAGAACCTTTTAAAATATACTTTGTTTCAAGGTTATTTTTTTGTATATTTTTATATTTTATATCTGTGCTTTCTCCTCTTTTTCTGAGTTAGATTAGGGAGTGGTTTATCTAGTTTGTTAATTTTTCCCCAAGAACAAGCATTTTTATTGATTTATCAATTTTGTTATATTTTTGCTTCCTGTTTTATTAATTTCTACTTCTATATTTTAAAAAATTTCTTCTGCTTTCCCCATCGCCTACATACTTTCCTGAGTTGGGAATTTAATTCATTTATTTTTATTTATCTAAGTATCATAAGTACGTAGAGTATGCATTTTCCTACAGTAACTGCTTTAATTGTATCTCATAAATGTCTTTGGAAGAGTTCATAAATATTTGCTGAGTTTCCCTCTGAATCAAGCTGTTTCCCTATAGGCTTGGTACTTTAAAAACAGCCTGCCTACATATAACACTCTGGGCTCACATTTTCTTTTCCTGAGTTCCTTAAAATGGTTCTTCCACAGTTTTCTTGCTTCATATGCTGTTTTATGATCTTATTTCCTTTGTAAGTGATTTGGCCTTTTTTTACTTGGATGCCCATAAGATTGCTTGTATATATTTAAGTTCTAATAGGTTTGTTATACTGTGTCTTAAAAGTATATCTATATATTAACAATTGACCATTCTGGGTTAGTTTTCTCAGGTAAACAAATATATCCAAGTTTTCTTTTATTTATAGAAAGTTTTACTGGATTATGGTTTAATGAAGTTCTCTAGTTTCATTGTTTTTGTTTTTCTTGTCAGGAATTTAAATGACAGTGCCCAATTTTCTTTTCTCTGATGGTTTTCACCTTTTTTATTTTGTTTTCATTTTCTTGGAATTTTAAATACATTTCAAAACTTCTTATACTTTTAGAGAAATCAATTTCTCTTGAGTACTTTGAAATCATTCTTCCTATTTAGATGTTTTTGCCTTTTTCTTTAATTTCCCTCCTGGGTTCTATCCATTTTTTTTCATATATTACTTTAATTCTGCTTTTCTGATTTAACATTTTTTCTTTTTGCAAAATGTTTAAAATATTTAATTCAGGGTGGGGTGTGATGTTACAGATTGTTTTCAGAGCTGACAACTAAATTGGTGTTCCGGTACAAGTGTGGCTAGCTAAGGGGAAACAAAGGGGAGCTGGATAGAATTGTTTACAAGGTGCCTTTCATGGGATACATCTTTTACCTGGCAGACGGCCTAGTGTCTAGTTGTCTAACCTGTGACCAGGAAGATCCCTCACACAGGAAATCGGTTTATACTGGCAGATGCCCTTTTGGCTCTTGTCTCACCTGTGTTCAGTTAATGCCTGACTATTGCTCTCATTCTGGAAGCTCAACTTTGTGCTTTCCCATCCCCTGTCAGGGAAAGACAGGCCTGGCATAGTCCCTGATTCTCCAGATGGAAGGTGGAAATCCAATACTCCATCACAAAAGAAAAAAAGTAAAATATTTTACTTACAGATCTTGGGCAAGGAAGGTGTTGAGGGGAGTCCTCTGTCCTAGGATCATGTGAGGCCACAGTGAAGGAGTCTGGCAGACAGAGAGAGAGAGAGCATGTGACAAGTAGTATTATGTATAAGAGAAGAACACAGTGTGGGTTATTTTAAATTCTTAGGCAAATATCTGGATGATTTGTTTAAAAGAAAACAGTGGAAGAGTGGGTAGGTAAGTTCCTGTCTCTGGCCACCGGCTTGAGCCATTTAGGTGCAGTGAAGAACAGGAAATGGTCAAGGGTGACAGCCTTGCTTCTACAGAATGGATGTCAAGCCAATATAAAATTATAATAATTTACTAGACAGATCTCTGCTTTATTGTTAGTTTCAGTAGGGGAGAATTTTCATCAGTAGAAACGTTTTCTTCTCTTATTTTTTTTTTCTGTCTTGTAGCAGTTTTTATGGCTATTGCCAGACATTTTTCATTCATTCCCAGTGAATGGTAGAGAGAGAGAGAGAGATCGATCATGTGGCAACTAGCAGTATGTATACTGGAATACAGTGTGGGCCATTTTAAGTTCTTAGGCAAATATGTCTTATTCTTTTCTGACCAGCCATAATGTGAAGAGGTGCAGTGTTTGGGAAGTTTACTAGGTTTCTTGCTTTAAGAGAGCTTTCTTCTGTTAAAGTTTTAATACAATTTTTAAAAAATTAATGGAACTGTTTTGAGACAGAGGAAGAACTGTTTTTGTAAATCTCTGGATTCTTTAGTTTCTGTAGGATCTTTAATTTCCATTGCTGACTTCCTTCTTCCCTTCATCACTGAGTCTTCAAAGCATGCCTCACCTTTCCAGATTGCCTCCTTTCCCCCAGAAATTATATCTTACCAAGAATTCCAAAATTTATCTTTCATCCTTTAAGCCATTTCCTTTGGATGACTCAGAGGCTGTGTTCTAAGACATGTTCTATGTGTGTTTCCATTAAGGATAGGATTCTTATCATGGGTGATTTTTTTTTCTATGTTCTCTCATTAACATTACACTTTTCCATGCATAAGCTGCATTTGGAATATTTTGCAACATTTATTACCCTATAACCTGTAAATTGATGCATTTCGTTGTCTCTAGTTATGCTGTAAGAATCCATGGTAGTTGGTTTAATTTACTCTCCATGTGGGTCTGTATGCTTTTTTGACAATGTATAGGGATATTTAAGAAACTGCAATTGTCCTACAGGAGCTGGAAAGTATAATTGTATCCTTGGTTTCCTTTTGATTCAGTGGTTTTACAGAAGTTGCTCCCTGACCCCCCAGCCTTTATGTCTCTATATTTAAATTTGTATTTCTTGTCATAATATATTTATTATTTAAATACATATATTGGCACATGGCTATTTGGCATCAAACTTACATATACACACACATGTAATTACATTATATATATCATATATATGTATATAATATAATATGTATATGTATAAAATATGTAGTTATATTATATGCTATATAATTATATATTATATGCTATATATAAAGTTATATATTATATGCTATATATAATGTATATTTATATACATTATATATAGCATATAATATAACTACATATTTTATACATATACATATTATATTATATACATATATATGATATATATAATGTAATTACATGTGTGTGTATATATGTTTGATGCCATAAAAAAGTTTGATGTATAAAATAGGTGATTTTATACATATACATATTATATTATATACATATATATGATATATATAATGTAATTACATGTGTGTGTATATATAAGTTTGATGCCATAAAAAAAGTTTGATGTATAAAATAGGTGATTTTATACATATACATATTATATTATATACATATATATATGATATATATAATGTAATTACATGTGTGTGTATATATAAGTTTGATGCCATAAAAAAAGTTTGATGTATAAAATAGGTGATTTTATACATATACATATTATATGTAGATTTTTTGTAAATATCTTGTTTTTTATTTTGTTGTCTTTGGTTTAAGTATCAATGTTATACTCACTTGATTAAATGAATTTAGTAGATTCCCTTTTGATTCTATTTTGCTGAACATTTTAAACAGCATTAAAGTTATACTTGCCTGACAGCTTTAGTAGAATTTCTTTGTGATGCTACATGAAAATTAGTGCATGTAAAATCATATATATATGTATGATATATATAATGTAATTAGCTTCAGTGTTCATAATCTTTTTATACCAGTATTTTCCCCATTTCTTAACTATTTATTTTATTCTCCTAAGTTAGTTAAAATGTTTTAAAACAGATTTCTCAGGCACAGTGAAGAGGTTATTTTACAAACTCTTCTATATCTAAAAGATTGCCTTTCTGTTGCCTACACACCCAAATGACAACATTTTCTAACTCAGATTCTTGGGTCACAAGGTTTTCCATTGCTTTATGATTTTCTCATGCTCAATGTCAAAGAAGTTTAAGGTTCATCTGGTTCTTTTTTTTTGTAAATATCTTGTTTTTTATTTTGTTATCTTTGGTTTAAGTATCAATGTTATACTCACTTGATAAAATGAATTTAGTAGATTCCCTTTTGATTCTATTTTGCTGAACATTTTAAACAGCATTAAAGTTATACTTGCCTGACAGCTTTAGTAGAATTTCTTCGTGATACTACATGAAAATTAGTACATTTAAAAAAATTAGCTCTGTAACATCTTCATATATTTCTTCTATGGCAATTGATCTGTTTATATTTTCCGTTATTTAGGTTAGTGTTGAGTATTCATGATTTCCTGGAAAAATCACCTATTTTATCCTAAAATGTATTTTCTTAAAGCTAATAAAATCATCCTGGTAGTATTAAATCTGTCCTATCTCCCATTTTTTCGTGACTTAGTAACCTATAAATTTATCTATATAAATGATAATATCTATATAAAGAAATAATAATAGCTGGGCATAGTGGCACGTGCCTGTAATCCCAGCTACTCTGGAGGCTGAGGCAGGAGAATTGCCTGAACCCAGGAGGCGGAGGTTGCGGTGAGCTGAGATCGCGCCATTGCACTCCAGCCTGGGTAACAAGAGCGAAACTCCGTCTCAAAAAAAAAAAAAAAAAATGAAAAGAAAGAATAAAATATTATTGCTATTTTCATTACTATTAGAGCATCAGCTCTTGGATTTATTAGTGCTACCAATTTTATTAATTCTTAGTCATTTACTTAGGTTTAGTTGTTTTCCTTTTTTTTTGGTGGATTTTTGGCAATTCCTTTTTCTAATTTATTCATTAGGTTTTTATTTTTAGATTTTCTGAGCATACAAGGTTTATATTCTGTTCTGGATTATTTCTTTATATTTGCTTTAAGTTCAGATCTATAGCTAAATGCTTTAAATTCCCATTGCCACACCTTCAGCATTTGTATTTTGTTTGACTAAAGTTTTCTTAATGTATTCAAGCATTTGTAACTCCAGCTCAAGGGATCTCAGGCCTAGTGTATTCCATATAATTTGTCATTTACCCTTATATTCTAATAAAACATTAGCAGGCATGAAATCTTTGGATTAAACTTTCTTCTCTTGAGAATTTTATAGCAACATTTAGACTTGCTTTATGACTATGAGGTCAATTTTGAAGAATGTTTCATGCACAGATAAGAAAATGTATATTATGTGGCTGTTGAGGAGCATATTCTGTAGATGTCCAGATGTCTATTAGGTCCATTGGGTCAAGAGTCCAATTTTAGCCCAGAGGTTTTCAGTTTTCTGCCTCAGTGATCTGTCCAGTGCTGTTAATGGTGTGTTGAAGTCCCCCCACTATTATTGTATGGCTTTCTCTTTTCTTAGGTTTAGTCATATTTGTTTCATGAATCTGGATGCTCCAATGTTGGGTGCATATATATGTATTTATGATATTTAAATCTTCTGGTTGATTTAAATCCTTTATCATTGTATTATGCCTTTCTTTGTTTTTTACTATTTTTGGTTTAAAGTCCATTTTATGATAGGAGAATATCAGCCCCTGCTTTTTTTGTTGTTGTTTTCTATTTGCATGATAGATCTTTCTCTATCCTTTTATTTTGAGTCTGTAGGTATCATAACATTTAAGATGGGTCTGTTGAAGGTTGAAGGCAGCAGAAGTTTGGGTCTTTTTTTTTTTTTTTTTTCCATTTCTCTCTCTAGGCCTTTACATTGAGCATTGAGGCTGTTTACATTCAAGGTTATATTGATATATAAGGTTTCGTTCCTGTCATAATGCTGTTAGTTGTTTTGTAGTCTCTGTTGTATAATTATTTTATAAGATCTGTGAGCTAATACGTGTGCTTTCATGGTAGCAAGTACTGTTCTTTTGTTTCCATGTTTCAAACTCCTTTGAGCATTTCCTGTAGGGAAGATTTGGTGGTGATGAATTCTCTTAGCATTTGCTTGTCTGAAAACAATTTTATTTTTCCACTTTTTGAAGCTTAATTTGGCAGGATATAAAAATATTGGCTGGCATTCCTTTTTCTTTAAGAAGCCTGAAAATAAGTCCCTAGTCCCTCTGCCTTGTAAGGTTTCTGCTGAGAAGTCTGCTGTTAAGTCTGATGAAATTTTCTTTATATGCAACTTGGCCCTTTTCCTTAGCTGCCTTTAAAATTTTTTCTTTCTCATTGACTTTGGGTAGTCGGAAGACTACATGCCTTAGGGACGGGCATCTTGTATAGTATCATGCAGGTGTTCTGTGAGTTTCTTGTGTCGGGAAATTGACCTATTTTGCAAGATTAGGAAAACGTTCCTGAATTATTCTCTAAAGTATGTTTTCCAAGTTGCTTACTTTTTCTTCTGTCTTAGGAGTGTCAATAAGTCATAGGCTTTATTGCTTTACATAATCTTATATTTCTCAAAGGCTTTCTTTGTTTTGTAAAATTCTTTTTTTTAATCTTTGACTAAGTAAACTCAAAACACCAAGTTTTAAACAAATTATTTTTTCTGCTTGCTCTAGCCCATTCTTAAAGCTTCCAACAGTATTTTGAATTTCCTTTTGTGAAATTTTCAATTCCAGAGGTTCTATTTGTTTTTTTCTTAATATAGGTATCTCTCATATCCTGAATCATTTTCCTGGTTTCTTTGTATTGGATTTCAACTTTGTCTCAGATCTCATTGAGTTTCCTTTCAATCTATATTTTTGAATTATTTATATGTTATTTTGGTCTTTTCAATTTGGTTAGGATACATTTCTGGATAACTAGTGTAATTCTTTGGTGGTATCAAGTCACTCTGGTTTTTTGTACTGCTGGTGTTCTTCTGGTAATTTCTCCTTATCTGTGGGAGTTGTCACTTCATATTTTTGAATTTTCTATTGTTTGTAGGAGACTTTATTATTTTTAAATTTTCTCCCTTGAGTATATCACTGTTGTGTATGTTGTCTTTGATTGTTTGGCTTTATTTCTGGGTGTTTTCAGGGACCCAGGGCTCTGTATGGGTTCCTTTATCTTGGGTAATTTCTATGTGGTGACTTTTTCAGATAGTGCTTGTTGTAGCAATGTATTAGACATAAGAGCTGACACACCATCTCCTGTGAGACTGAGGGTGCAGAGGTCTCAGGAAGCTTATCTTGTGGACTAGCACCAAAGACCTTCTGGCACTAGTTTTTTATTTGGCAATGCAGTTCAGGCTGAAGACTAGTGGACAGTGCTTAAGAGTAACAAGTTTGCCCTCAGATGGGCTAATGTTGAGTGAAAACACCTGTCTTGTTAGGGGACCAGTGGGGAAGGGATCATGTTGGGTTGCACTGAGGTCTTGGGGAAGGAATGCAGGGTGCACCAGTCCCTCACCCTGAGCTGGTAGGAATGTTGTTTGCTTCCCTATCACACCCACATTGCAAAAGCTCATGATCTTCAGTTCATAAAGACTTTGTCCTTTGGTTTCATGGTGCAGTGCAGTTGTGGACTGTGAATATGACCCTCCGATGGCTACCAGCAAAATGGGCTCATGGCAGAGTGTCTTACTCTAATCCAGAGAAGGCAACTCTACAGCTTTTCTGTCTTCTGTTGCCAGATTCTGCTGGTCTGTGTAGGGAGGGGGAGTAGGACTCCACTCTTTTTTAAGCCCAAGTGGCACAGGCTCACTTTCACAAGGGTGTAGCCACTGGGAAAAGCATAAGAAGCCTTTACTCTGCAAACATGCTGACCTTCAACATGAAGAACCACTGCTGCATTCACAACAGTGTACTGTGAAGGTAATGGATGACCCCCTCTTCCATGTCGCTTCCTAGACATTGATACTCGCCCTTCGACAACTGGTGCTGGCCATTTCCTTTGTCCCAAAGGAGGATTTAGTGGTCTGTGCCCCTCTTCCCTTAGGGGATGCCCACTCAGAGGGTTAGATCTCCAGGTAACTGAGGACCCACCAGTCCCCTTTGCTTGTCTATCAGAGTGGGCTGTGGAGTATGTTTGCAGGACATCTTTGCTGACTCAAAGGCAGAGACTCCCTGGCAGGGCAGTGACCCACATTGGATGTACAGCCAGTATGGTGCCCACCTTCTCAGTTTGACTCTGAGGAGAGTGTGTGTGTACATTTGCACAGGTTGGCCGCCTGGTACTCTGTCCCCAGAAATTTCTCAAATTACCGCTGATAGCAATGCTTTGGGCCACAAGGGCAGAGGGTCTCCTTAGCAGTTTGGCAGTAAGCAGATTGTCAGAGTGGTGAGGGAAGCAGGGAGCGCTTCCGTCGATCCGTTCTGTGGGGTCTTAGTTCCTTGGGGGCCAATCTCTACCAGACTCTTGCTGCTTTTCATTTTTGTACTCTAGCTTCTTCCTCAGGGCACTCCAACAGGTCTTGGCTCTCTTCCCTCAATTTTCAGTTTTTTGTTTGTTTGTTTGTTTGTTTTTGAGACAGAGTCTTGCTCTGTCTCCCAGGCTGGAGTGCAGTGGCACAATCTCAGCTCATTACAACCTCCACCTCCCAGGTTCAAGCAATTCTCCTGCCGCAGCCTCCCAAGAAGCTGGGATTACAGGTGTACACCACCATACCTGGCTAATTTTTGTATTTTTAGTAGAGACAAGATTTCACCATGTTAGCCAGGCTGGTCTCAAACTCTTGACCTCTTATGATCCACCTGCCTCACCCTCCCCAAGTGCTGGGATTATAGGCATGAACAACCACATCCTGCTTCTTTCCTCAATTTTCTGTTCAGAACTTCTTCATTCACCAGTAACTTTGATTTTTCTGAGGAGAACTAACATCCAGTGTCCCTAGTCAGCCATCTTGAAAAAAGCCAAAAATACAAACATTTAAAAATATTTTTTGTCCTATTATTTTAGATCTTTTTTGCAGGGTGGGGTGGAAGGAGAGGGCACAGAAGGAGACATCAATTATACTTATGTTGTGTTTTCTTTGTCCAATGTTCATATAGATAATCTTCTAACACTTTTTAATTTTTTTTTTAAATTTTACTTTAAGTTCTGGGATACATGTGCAGAACGTGCAGGTTTGTTACACAGGCATACATGTGCCATGGTGGTTTGCTGTACCTACTGACCTGCCATCTAAATTCCCTCCCCTCACCCCCACCCTTACAACAGGCCCGGGTGTTTCTTGTTCCTTTCCCTGTGTCCATGTGTTCTCATTGTTCAACTCCCACTTATGAGTGAGAACATGTGGTGTTTGGTTTTCTATTCCTGTGTTAGTTTGCTAAGGATGATGGCTTCCAGATTCATCCATGTCTCTGCAAAGGACAAGAACTCATTCCTTTTTATGGCTGCATAGTATTCCACAGTGTATTTGTAACACATTTTCTTTATCCAGTCTATCATTGATGGGCATTTCGGTTGGTTCCATGACTTTGCTCTTGTAAATAGTGCTGCAGTCAACATATGTGTGCATGTGTCTTTATGGTAGAATGATTGATATTCCTTTTGGTATACACCCAGTCATGAGACTGTTGGATCAGATGGTATTTCTGGTTATAGATCCTGGAGGAATCACCATAGTGTCTTCCACAATGGTTGAACTAATTTTAATTCCCACCAACAATGTAAATAAGACTTTTTATTTTATTTTGCTTCTTTCCTCAAGCCTATCATTTGTATCCTTTACTGTGTTTTCTACAGTTTCTAATTTCTGCTTCTAATTTGTCCTTTACTTCTGTTGTAGTTTAAGTTAGTTTTTGTTACTTCTTTTGTTGATTTCTCATATCTTCCCTCTTATTTTAGAGAGAAATTTTGTATTTAAGGTTCTGATTATTTTAATATTTATTTATTTATTTTGAGACAGAGTCTCGCTCTGTCACCAGGCTGGAGTGCAGTGGCGCCATCTCGGCTCACTGCAACCTCTGACTCCCTGGTTTAAGCAATTCTCCTGCCTTGGGCTCCCAAGTACCTGGGATTACTGGCATGTGCCACCACACCCAGCTAATTTTTGTATTTTCAGTAGAGACGGAGCTTCACCATGTTGGCCAGGATGGTCTTGATCTCCTGACCTTGTGATCTGCCCGCCTTGGCCTCCCAAAGTGCTTGGATTACTGGCATGTGCCACTGTGCCCAGCCTAATCTTTATTTTTTATGAGAGTATATTTGCCTACAATATTATGTGCTCCATCAAAAATTTTTAGAATGAGTGTATTTTATCTGTCAGTTATTTCTATATTTCTTTCCTTTGTTTGTTTATAGTGCCTTCATCATAGTTCTGTGTTAGTTCTTTTGATTTTATTACAATTCATACTGGAGTGAAGTAAGGACTTCTTAGACTTGGAATTCACTGTGAAGCTTCCTATGATTTAAGAATAAAGACTATGTTTTAAGCTTGTGGAGATTCTCCTTATAACCCAGAAGTGTGTGTATGTGTGTGTGTATGTGTGTGTGTGTGTGTATGTGTGTGTATGTGTGTGTATGTGTGTGTGTATATGTGTGTGTGTATGTGTGTGTATGTGTGTGTGTGTGTGTGTGTGTGTGTGTGTGTGTGTGTGTGAGACTGCTTTCTGCCTTTACATTTCCTAACACACTGAACTAACCTGGCAGTGTGACACACAACATGTAAAATATTGTATTCCCTGCCTTGCCGACAAATATCTTTCAGCAAATATGGCCTCTCTGTGTTATTTCTTACTTACCCTTGATTTATCTATTGCACGAAATATTGTAGCAAAATGAGTCTAGAGAAGTGATTGCTACCAGGCAATATTCGTATTCTCATTAATCCAACCAGGGCTCATTAGTTAGTAGTACACTTATTTTGGAGATCTGTGCTCTGACAGGTTTGTCTGATATTACATTTCTTTCACGAGTCTGCTGGACTTTCTTCAGTATCTCTTTCTCAGAAATTTTGGTAAGTTATAGTTGTTTCTTGGTTTTGTTGCAAATGAAGATAGTACTCTTACTGGTTATTTTCTTTGAGTTTTGTGTGATATCTATGAGTGGAAAGGAGAAATCTTTTACTGACATTTGAAACTGGATGTACTCTGACAATATTTTGAAGAGTCAAAGCAAAGACAAAATAAATCCAAAGCAAACAAAAATAAAATTTTAATTGGTTTATTATAGAAAATCATATTAAGAGTTTTTTCCTTGTGAATCTTCACAGTACTCTCTTTATTCCTGCATTTTTTGGGTCTAATGTTGGTCTTTCTTCCACTTGCTGACAGAGGAAATTTTAATCAAATAATTTTAGAATTTGCATCACGACGGATTGGTACTATATTCTAGGTCTCCACCACCGTCTTCTAGGGGTATGAACAATTATCTTCCTTATACAAACTTTAAGTTTGGTCTCTGTCCTTGTTAGAAAGCAGGTTTCTAGTGCAAGTTTTCTGGATCTTTTCTTGCTCTGTCAGATTCTATCACTAAACAAAAGGGTATGATGCAATTTATAACTTTTTAAACAATGGAATTACGTGAAGTACTGTCATTTCCTACTTGCGTTTCTAATAGTCTTTTTGTCTCTAACTAGGTTTGGAGGATTAAATATGCTGTTTCAATGAGTCTCTTCTCATTCCTATACACTTTCTTTTGTGCCACCTTCCGAAAATTACCATTTAGAAATGATGATAATAAAACCAGTATAACATGAATAAATGTGGAGAGGGCAAGGCCTTGGCTCTACCTGGTTTCTCTGGAGTTGGAGAGTGGGTGTTTGTTCACCGTCAGTACCTCTTCACTGATTCAGTTAGGCACTTACAGAGAAGGTGAATAAAAGCTTTTCCTCAACTTTACTGGGTCCATCTGGCCTGTTCTGGTTCAGATATTAGAGCATGTGCTGTGCAGTTCAAGAATGTACTTCTTGATTTTATTCCCACAGCTGATGCAATTAGTTGAAATTTGGCATATGGTATTCTGTTATCTTAAATTTACAGTGATGTTGCCAGCTTAAAAAAAAAAAAAACTTTTAGCTGGGTGCAGTGGCTCATGCCTGTAATCACATCACTTTGGGAGGCTGATGCAGGCAGATCACCTGAGGTCAGGAGTTCAAGACCAGCCTGACCAACATGGAGAAACCACATCTCTACTAAAAATACAAAATTAACTGGGCATGGTGGTGCATGCCTATTATCCCAGCTACTGGGAGGCTGAGGCAGGAGAATTGCTTGAACCTGGGAGGTGGAGGTGTGGCGAGCCAAGATTGCACCATTGCACTCCAGCCTGGGCGACAGGAGTGAAACTCTGTCTCAAAAAAAATAAAAAAGAAAAAAAACTTCAGATTTTTATGAATATTTTAATAGGAATTTGGGAGAGCTATCATAAGCATTTCAAGTTGGCCATCATATTAACTTTATATTCACACAATGAAGCCACTTGAGAGCAGGGCTTCATATATATATATATATATATATAATTTCCAGGGCTCTTTACTAAGTGCCCAATAAGCACATTTTTATCTAGAACTGAATGACATAAGCTCTTCTAGGTTTTTACTCTAGTATACTAATTATGAACTTTGTATTTACCTAGCTCTGGATACTACAAGTACATGAAAGTGATAAAACTAACATGTAAAAAATACATACTTCCAAATTTTTGTTAGCTTTACAAATATTATTCTACTTGAAATTTCCAATCTTTTTAATGAAAAAAAAAAAAACTTAATGTAGCTAAATGTGACTTTAAAAAGACTTAGAAGTTGTACTCTTGTTAGCTATTAATAAAGCTTCCTTTAGTTCAGTGTACCAAACTGCTCACAATACAGAGTGAAACATTCAGCTTGGTCACATTATTAAATAACGAATTAGTTACAAAAGTTTCCACTACTGTCAGAAGACACACAGGGGTTAATCATCCACATATCATCCAGTTTACTCCAGGAATTATTTACTTTTCTTAATAGTCTTTGCTACTTTATTCATCAGTATTAGTATTTACTTATTAACAGCAGTATCTACATATTGCCTAATGAAAATTAGTATTCTAGAGTCTATTTTTTCCTTTTATTTTAGTCGACATGTGATAATTATACACATATATGGGATACAGGGAGACATTTTGATACATGTATAAAATATGTTAAGATCAAACCAGAGTAATAGGCATATCCATCACCTCAAATACTTATCATTTATTTGTGTTGTGAGCAATCAAAGTCTACTCTGCAACACTGCTGGATAAATATGGTTAACTGTAATTTATTGTATAGGATCTACTTGAGACTGGTACATTCTGCAGCATCATCAAAGACCCATGCCTTTGAACTAGATTGTAAGAGACCTGAGTTTGTGTTTCAGGCTCTGCCATTTATGAGCTGTATGACTTGGGGCATGCCATTCTCTCTCTCTCTCTCTCTCTCTCTCTCTCTCTCTCTCTTATTTTAGAAAAGTATGTAAATGAGTAAATTTATTTGAATAAGATTGGTAAACTATAAATATGCCATAACATGGTAAGCTGTATTGACTGTGTGTAGTGTTTCTTCAGATAGATGGCATTCAATTAGGACCAGAGCCAGATCAACCGGGCAACTGACTGGACCACTAAAATGGACCACTTAACATACAATATTAAGAGATAAAGAAAAGTTTATTTATCAGAACTCCTAGAAGTGGGTCTGCATGTGTTTGCAAGCAGCATTTTGATAAGCCACTTAGGATGGAGGAATAGACCTTAAAAGGATATGCTCAAGAATCAACAGATGGTACCTCAAATGCTTTTGAAGGAAGGTTAAGCAGGTTAACTCCAGCATTCTATTTTGTCAAGTGGAGGACAGAATCTGGAACTGCCAATGGGGCCTTTTTTTTCTTTCCTTCCTTCAACACACCTGAGATATCTCTAAATAAATACTGAACTATGATATAGAAAAATATCAGCTTAAAGGGGCTACTACATCAATAGTCTATCTGGAACAAGCACAGATGTGATCTGGTCATCAACACAATATGAAAATTTTGTAGTGACATTGGACTTGCAGTAAATAAGAGCTAAGTGTTTTCATTGCTAAGTCTCAAACATCTTCATCTCGCGGCATTACTCATTCTGACTTAGATTTCTGTGGTTCAGCTTCTACTTACTGATCAAAATCTAAATCTGTCAGGTTTCTTGTGAACATACAGCCCTTGAAATACCCAAAGGAGGCTTCCTGCTTTATTTTTATAAAGAGGATTCTCATCACCTCTCCATGCTGGGGTCGAGTTTCTGTATTTGTGGGTCTGCCCAATCCCTAGAAATTAAATTAGCCAGAGTCTGTCTTTCAGGGATGGTTTCATGAAATGCTGATTATTTTGCCCTATAAGCCGTGCCTGGTATGTGTAGGTAAGAAGTATAGACCACAGTTGATGTGGTTTGAATGTTTGTCTCCTACAAATCTTATGTTGAAATGTGGCTGCCAGTGCTGAAGGTGAGGCCTAGTAGGAGGCATTGTGTCTTGGCAGATCCCTCATAAATGGCTTAGCACCATCCCCTTGGTTATCAGTGAGTTCTTGCTCTGTTCACACAAAATCTAGCTGTGTAAGAGAGTCCCCTGTCCTGCCCCCATCCCTTCCCTCTTGTTCCATTTCTTACCATGTGACATGTCTACTCCTTCTTTGCTTCACCTTCTGCCATGAGTAAAATCTCCTTGAGGCCTCACCAGAAGCCAAGCAGATGCTGGCACCATACTTGCTGCACAGCCTGCAGAACCGAGCCAGTTAAATCTGTTTTCTTTGTAAACTACCCAGCCTCAGGTATTTCTTTATAGCAATGCAGGAACAGACTAACACAACAACAGATGCCACTGCTTGTGTCTAAGCATTGCTTTTTTTATTACTAAAATTCAAGAGATAATTTATAAAAGCTGACAAGATTATGTTAGTTTCTCTGAAAATTGTTTTGATTCTCTGGACCTCAGAGCAAGCCCTTTTTAGAACAGAAACTATTTGTTTATACAGTCTGGCTTGGAGGATGATTTATTATATATTCATCTGAGAAAACTGCAACTCAGGCAATTTAGGACTTTTAACTTTTTTTTAAACCTCCAATAGCAATGAGATATGCTTCCAGACAAAAGCAATGTCACTCGATGAATAACCCACTTGTTATTTATCTTTCTGCTTTTGGGAGACAGTGCTAAGTCAGCTAAGGACATCTCCAAAAGGGTGTTATTATTAATAGAAATTAAGCAGTGTACCACATAGAATATGTTGTCTTCAATTAAATTCTAAAATGAGATGGAAAATAGTTCAATAACCCTAGAGCTGATATCTGATTTAAGATATTTTTCTGCATATAATTTAATTTAATCTTGGCTTTGTATGAAATTTATAAAATTTCAACAAGATTAAGACATAGATGCTGGTATTAATTCGCTTAATACAACCTAACCCTTTTTGGTCTTGCTTATGGTCTGAGAAGCCTCTTAGGACCTTGATCTCTTTTTGCTCTTGGGTTTAAGGCTTTGGGAGGATACAGGTGATACACATTAAGGGTGAAGCCATAAGCTATAATATAAACTGTATAAATGCAAATCCATCACTTTCTTGCTTAAAATCATCCTAAGGCTCATCCTCGTTTTCGTGACAAAATTCAAATTGTTTAATATGCAACATATACCCACCATGATACAACCCTTGATCACTTTTTAAATTTTATTATTGGTCAATCCTTCCTAAGTTCCCCTTCAAGATACACATACATGTACAAATATGGGCACACACACCCCACTGCAGCTTCTCAAGAATATTTTGTTCCGTCATGCTTCTTAACTTTTGTCCTGCTGTCTTCTCTGTCCAAAATGTTTTTTCTCCCTTATTTGCCTGAACAATTTATTTATAAAGACTCAGCTCTCTGCTTACGATCACTTCCCAGGTCTGTCCCTTCTTTGTGTTTCCTTATAACTCTGTTCATATCTCTGTCATTAGCATTCATCATCCTGCTTATAATTGTTGATTTATTCATCTGTCTCCTCCAACTAAACTGTGAGCTCCTTATTAAGGTAGCATCATTACATTTTCTTGTTGTATTCTAGATCCAAAGTAGTATCTGGGCTGCAGGAGGCATCCAAAATCTGTTTGGATGGGTGAATGAATGAATGCATCAACTAATCATACAACTGATTCATGAAGAGTGACTATGTGAGACTAGTCTCTGGCCATCTTATGCTCTATGTAAGAGATCAGAATAGGAAAGAGACTGAAATTAGAGCTCAGAGGAATTTTAGGGAGGGAATTTTAAGTTGAGAGCACCATAGCTTTGCTTTCAGTAGCTCTGCAGTAGTTCCTGATTTTCCAAAGAGGATGCTTTTTAATACAGAGGCGCTTCAGTCTTTCCTGACCTAGGACTTATCACTCTGTGCAGTTAGACCAACGTCAATTCAGAATTGTTTATGGAAGAGGGTAAAGTTTAAGAACTAATATAGATAGTTATCCAAAAATAATTACATCAGAGATGTTTGAACCAGAGCAACTCCATCTCGAATAGGGGCTGGGTAAAATAAGGCTGAGATCTGCAGGGCTGCATTCCCAGGAGCTTAAGGCATTCTAAGTCACAGGATGAGACAGAAGGTCAGCCGAGATACAGGTCCTAAAGACCTTGCTGATAAAACAGGTTGCAAGTAAAGAAGCTGGACAAAACCAAGATGGCAACAAGAGTAACTTCCGGTCATCCCCACTGCTCCAGGGATGAAAGGACATGTGTTTTAATTGCTTCTCTAGAAGTGGTGATAATTATGCATCCCACATTCTAGTGACTTAATCATCATTGCCACCAACTGAATCCCTTTTGGAGAATTTACCAGAAGTCACGTGTATTTATAGATTTACAATATAACTCTATCTTATATTTATATTACTTGTACCAAGCCAGAACAACCTAACCCATGGCACTCTCTCTACAACTGCAAAGTTAATAAGTAGAGACAGCTGCAGTCTTGAAATCCTCAGAGGAGATGCAGTTAATTTACACTGAAATAGAATTTGTTATTGAGTGATACATGAAGGTTGAGTAAAAAAAGAAGAAAAAAAAAAGAATTGGCCAAGGGCTAGCCACTTGATGATTGAAGATAGGCTTGATTTGGGTTGTAACTCATATATTTATAAGGTATGTGATCTTAATTTTTAAGAAATTGGTTTCCTTACCTAAAATATAAACCCACCTAGAATATTGCCCAATCATGGAATTAATAGGGTTTATTTCCCACCCACTGGTGGGGTTTTGGAGAGAATGTCCTGCCGGGAAGAGGAAGCATGAAAAGCATAAAGAACTAGATGGCTGATTTCAAGTCTTTGGAGTATTTGGCCATAACCCATGAGCATTTTTAAAAGCTCAAAGAGCAGAGGCAGATCAGAGTCAAGGGTCAGAGACCAAGTCAGGCCTTAGCTCAGCAGGAAGAAACAGGGCTGGGTCCCATGGAAGTGGGAGGCAGCTGGGGACAAAGTAGAAGGGGTTATGACTTGCTGCAGATCAGCTCAGACAATAAAAATGCTTTAACTCACAAGGTAACTGTGAGTACAGACTATTAAAAGTCATGTAATTTGAAGCATTAAAAAACTGTACAGCCCTAACAGATATTAACATATTTATCTTATGCAGTAAAGATGAAACAACTGCCAAAAAAAAAAAAAAACACTTTGTCAAGATAACCCCATCAGGGAACAGCAAACAGCTGTCCTCCCTTCAGCCTATGGAACATGCACTTGGCATTCTCAGAAAACCTGCCTTTGCTTCTCCTCATGTGTCTGACAATCTATCAGACTCAGGGCATTCACCTTCTGCTTTGATCTCTGGGTGCTTTTAGTGAATCCTCCAATTCCCAACCATAAAGGCTAATGCGATAGCAGGACTTCAGGCATTTTTCATCAAGAAATCTCTCAACTCCTGCTACCTAAAGTTAAAAAATGTATTTCTGAAGGGCACAGTTATTTTTTTCCTGTTCTCCTATTTGTTGAGTGCTCTGTCCTGGTGGGCTGATGTGCCTACATTCTATTACCAATTATTGTTGGAGAATTTGCTCTCAATATTTTGCCCTCTGGAGATAAAGCTACATTTAGAATGAACTGTCTTCAGCAAGTTGCTTGCTTTCATTTTGTTGATGAGTTCTCCGAACTTTTTATTGCCTGTTTGAAGCTATTATTCCTTTTAAACAGCTTTTCATTTTCTCAGACATTACTGGTCACTTTACTGTTGTCCAGTGAATACTTTTTCTAACTACAGGTAGACATTTAACTACCAGCCATAGAGGAACTAGTGTGCTAGAAATCCTTCCCGTATGTGTTAATTCAAAAGATCAGTTTGTTACTGTTTTTCTTACGTAACTATCTCTCTCCTCATTGGTCCTGATTCTTTGCCCTCATTCTTCAATGCTGCACATATTCTTGGGCAGGCACTTTATACTGCCCCTTTCTTATAATGTTAATCTAACATTCAGTCTGCTCTACTGATAGGCCTCGGTTCAGAAACACAAAGTAGAATGTGCATCCCAACCTCATTATCAAGAGCAGTTCTTATTCTAACTGCAATGCAGGGGGGCCTGAGGCCACAAACCATATGCGTCTTCTCTGCATATAGAATATTAAACTCATAATTTAATATAGCCACAACCTAGTGTGATGAAGACAGCCTTGGATTAGAAGTATGGAAATCCGAGTCCTAATTTCTGTTCTGCATCAAAAAGTTTAGAACTTTTGATTAAATGACCTCTAGGGTTCCTGATAAGTTTAGAACTCCCTACTTTTAAAATTTCTTTCTTCCGCTACACATACAGCCTGTCAGCAGTGGGAAAGGAACAGAGTGATTGGGAAAGTCTCAACAATATAGACATTGAGCTGAAGCTTGAAAGATGAGTATAACATTTCCAGATAAATAAAGGAAGAAAGCAGATCTAAGTAGAGAAAATATTATATGGAATGTCACAAAAAAGTAAAATAACATGAAGCATTTTGAGAACTTTGGTCAGATTGCTAGTTTTGGACTCAAGGGAATCTCAAACGCAGAACAACTACTAAGCTAGTGAACTTTGTACTGTTACATTATATCACCACCTGAATAGACACAGAATTTAATAGTTTACGATTGACACTGAATCAGAACTGTATGAGGGATTGCAAAGGCTGGTAGGGTAAATGGTTTTTCCCAGCTCGCAGAAAGAGGGAGCTTCACAATGGATGCAATAGGCCCAAGACCAGCAGATTTTATTTACATGATGGTCTGAAGCTTCAATCAGGTTTGAAGACAAGACCGGTGAAAGAAGGGCTTGAGAAGGAAACAGATTTGAAGATTGGTCCTTAGTATGATTGTCCATGGTGCAACCAGAATGAAAAGCCAAATGCAGTATAGTTGCTAGACAAAGAAGCAAAAAAACTAGATCTGAGGCTCTGGGAAAGCAGGCTCAGGATAGAAAGTTGGAAGTACTGCCTGGAGATAATAGCAATAATATCTTCTACACAAATTTCGTGGTGATTAAATTAAACAAATTTAATGATTGAATTAAATTAAATTGGCATAGTTTCTGACATGCAACAGGCACTTAATGGTAATTTTTGTTGTTTAAGGCACTGAAATGTAACCACTAAAGGCCTTACTTGAGGTCTTCTCAGCTTCAAGTATAAAGGAATCAGGCCAAAAAAGAAAGGGAGAACAATTGGTCACATGTTCCCCAAACCCAGAAATCATTTTATCTTACCCCTGTCTCCATGGGGCTCCATGGGATCTCCCAGAGAGCACTCCCTGATGCTTTTGCACTCTTACTATGGGACCCAGGCCTTACTTTACTCCTCTAGTGTTTGGGGTTACAGTACATTGAATTTGACCTGGTGCCAACACGACACCATGAGTTTGAACTAGTTCTCCCACCTCCCGCTCAGAGGCCCAAGAGGCAACTTTGGTGAACTGTAGTCAGAGAGCACTAGGGTGTGAGCTGGAAGATCTGGGTTTTCTTTGAAGATCTATGATTAACAAGCTGGATGTCCTGTGCAAGAACTCAATTTGTCTCTACTGAGTTTCTTATCTGGGAAAAGAGATACTGAACTGGATGATACCCAAGGACTTTTCCAACTCCAGCACTATGAAACAATGACAGTACCTAAAGAACGTAACTGTTCATTAAAGTTGCCAAAAACGCTTGACGCATCATCTTGAGCATTAAACTAGCATCAGCTGCATAATGCCTGCTACTAAAGTTTTGCTAGAAGAAAAATGACAAAGAGAGAAATAATGCCCACAATGCTCCCAAGTCATTCTTTTAGTCAACAAGATGTTCTTCCCAATATCCCTGAATTTGGATTAAAAAAGACATCAAAAGAAATTGGAGGGCGGGACCAAGATGATAAACTAAAAACAGCTGCAATTGGAGGCTCCCACTGAGAAGAATGGAAATGGTGAGCAAATCTTGTACTGGCAACTGAGTTGTCCAGGTTCTCTTGTTTGGACTGACCAGGCGGCTGGTGCAACCCATGGAAAGTGAGGAAAAGCAGGGTGGTAGTGTGGCCCACCTGGGAGCCACACACAGCAAGGGGAGCTCCCACCCCCTGCTAATGGAGGCAGTGAGTGATCATGCTACCCTGCTGGAGAAACCATGCTTTTATCATGGATCTGTGCAGCCTGCTGCAGATCAGAAGACACCCCTCATGAGCCCACGACACCAGGGCCTTTGGTCCCAAGCACAGAGCTTTGCAGATTATCCACAGCCACTTGGCTGCAGCCTCCTAAGACTACTGAGTTTTCGAGGGGAGGAGCAGCCATCATGATGTGGTTGCCTGCTGCTTAAGATGACTAAGATCCCTAGGGGAGGGGCAGCTGCCATCACTGCAGCTCCAGTCTGCTGGTGCTGGGGAGATTGGATGGTTTGGACCCAAGGGGAATCACCCACAGTGCAGCACAGTGGCTGTGGTAGATTATGGCCAGACTGCCTATTTAGGCTGAACCCTACCCATCCCTCCTCACCAGACAGGGCCTCCCCGCAGTAATTTCAGCAACTCCAGCCAGGGGTTTAGGGACAGAACTCTGATCTCCTTGGGAATTAGCCCCTAGAGGGAAGGGTGGCTGTGGTCTCCACAAATCAGCAGATTTAGTCATTCCCCCTGCTGGCTCAGAAGAATCTAGGCAGTCTGGGTGAGTGGGATTCCCCCCAGCACAGCACACCCCTTCTGATAAGGGGTAGCCAGAGTGCTTTGTTAAGCGGGTCCTGGATCTTATGCCTCTTGATTGGGTGAGACCCTCAACAGGGGTAACTGGACACCTTATACAGGAGCATTCCCACTGTCATCAAGTCGGTGCACCTCTGGTACAGAGATCCCAGAGGAGGAAGCAGGCAGCCGTTTCTGCTATTCTGCAGCCTCTACTGGTGACACCTCCAGGTGCAGGAGGGACCCTGGTGAATAGGGTCTGGATGGACCCCCACCAAACCACCTCAGCCCTGTGGAAGAGGGATCTGACTGTTAAAAGAAAAACAAACAGAAAGCAACAACAACAACGTCAACAAAAAAGCCCCCACAAAAACGGAATCCAAAGACGACAGCCTCAAAGACTGAAGCTGTATAGACTCATGAAGATGAGAGAGAATCAATGAAAAAATGCTGGAAACTCAAATAGGCAGAGTGCTGCTGCTTCTCCAAATGATCACAATACCTCTCCAGCAAGAGCAAAGATTGGGCAGAGGCTGATATAGGTTAATTGACAGCAGTAGGCTTCAGAAGGTGGGTAATAACAAACTGCACTGAGCTAAAGGAGTATATTCTAACCCAATGCAAAGAAGCTAAGAATCATAATAAAACATTATAGGAGCTGTTAACCAGAATAATCAGTTTAGAGAGGAACATAAATTACCCAATGGAGCTGAAAAACACATCATGAAAACTTCACAGGGCAATCATGGATATCAACAGCTGAACTGACCAAGTAGAGGAAAGAATTTCAGAGCTTGAAGACTCTCTTGCTGAAATAAGACAGGCAAACTAGAGAAAAACAATGAAAGGGAATGAACAAAATCTCAGAGAACAATGGGATTATATATAAAGACCAAACCTATGACTCACTGGAATGCCTGAAAGAGATGGGGGAAGATGAAGATCCTAAGATGGAAAACACACTTTAGGATATCATCCAGGAGAACACCCCAACCTAACAAGACAGGCCAACATTCAAATTCAGAAAATCCAGAGAACCCCAGTGAGATACTCCATGAGAAGATCAACTCCAAGACATACAAACATCAGATTCTCCAAGGTTGAAATGAAGAAGAAAATGGCAAGGGCAGCCA
Source organism: Saguinus oedipus (assembly GCA_031835075.1). NCBI lineage: Eukaryota > Metazoa > Chordata > Mammalia > Primates > Cebidae > Saguinus > Saguinus oedipus. The sequence goes on along the minus strand of CM063184.1, from coordinate 95,460,138 downwards.
GAGGCAAAAGCCAGGTCACCTACAAAGAGAAGCCCATTAGACTAACAGTGGACCTTCTCAGCAGAAACCTTTCAAGCCAGAAGAGACTGAGGTTCAATATTCAACATTCTTAAAGAAAAAATTTTCAACCCAGAATTTCATATCCAGCCAAATTAAGCTTCACAAGTAAAATAAAATAAAATCCTTTAAGGCAGAATAGAATCCTTTTCAGACAAGCAAAATGCTGAGGGAATTTATCCCCACCAGGCCTACTTTGCAAGAGCTCCTGAATGAAGTGCTAAATATGGAAAGGAAAAACTGTTAGCAGCCACGGCGAAAGCACACTGAAGTGCAAAGACCAATGACACTGTCTGGCACCTATATCAACAAGTCTGCAAAATAACCAGCGAGCGTCATGATGACAGGATCAAATTCACATATAACAATATTAACCTTAGATGTAGATGGGCTAAATGTACCAATTAAAAGACACAGAATGGCAAGCTGAAGAAAGAGTCAAGACCCATTGGTGTGCTGTATTTAAGAGACCCATCTCACCAGCAAAGACACAGATAGGCTCAAAATAAAGGAATGGAGGGAAATTTACCAAGCAAATGGAAAGCCAAAAATAATAATAATGAAAAACAACCAGGGGTTGCAATCCTTGCCTCCAATAAAACAGACTTTAAACCAACAAAGATCAAAAAAGACCAAGAAAAGCATAATGGTAAAGATCAATTCAACAAGAAGAGCTAGCTATTCTAAATATTTATATACCTAATACAGGAGCAGCCAGATTCACAAAACAAATTCTTAGAGACCTGCAAAGAAATTTAGACTTCCTCACAATAACAATGGAAGACTTTAACACCCCACTGTCAATATTAGACAAGTAATTGAGACAATTAACAAGAATATTCAGGATTTTAATTCAGCTCTTGATCAGGTGGACCTGATAGATACCTACAAAACTCTCTACCCCAAAACAATAGAACATACATTCTCTCAGCACCACATGCCACTTACTCTAATTTAATCAGTCACATAACTGGAAGTAAAACACTCCTCAGCAAATGTAGAACTGAAATCATGGCAGTCTCTCAGAACACAGCGTAATCAAATTATAACTCAAGATTAGGAAACTCACTCAAAACCACATAACTACATGGAAATTGAACAACCTGCTCCTGAATACTCCTGGGTAAATAATGAAATTAAGGAAGAAATTAAGAATTTCCTTGAAACCAATCAGAACAAAGAGACAATGTATCAGAATCTCTGAGACTCAGATAAAGCAGTATTAAGAGACAAATTTATATCACTAAATGCCCATATCAAAAATCTAGAAAGATCTCAGATTGACACCATAATGTCACAATTAAAAGAACTAGAGAACTAAGAGCAAACAAACCCCAAAGCTAGCAAGAAGACAAGAAATAACCAAGATCAGAGTAGAACTGAAGGAGACAGAGACACAGAAGGCCCTTTAAAAAAAATCCATGAATCCAGAAGCTGTTTTTCTGAAAAAATTAATAAAATAGACTCTTAGCTAGCCTAATAAAGAATAAACAAGAGAAGAATCAAATAGATGCAATAAAAAATGATGAAAGGGATATCACTACTGACCCCCCAGAAACACAAACAACTATTGGAGAATACTAAAAACACCTCTATGGAAATAAACTAGAAAATCTAGAAGAAATATATAAATCCCTGAACACATATACCGCTCCCCCAAGACTGAACCAGGAACAAGTTGAATTCCTAAATAGATGAATAACAAGTTCTGAAATTGAAGCAGGAATAAATTTCCTACCAACCAAAAAAAGCATAGGGCCAGACAGATTTACAGCTGAGTTCTACCAGAGGTAGAAAAAGAATCTGGTGCCATTTCTTCTGAAACTATTCCAAACAATTGAAAAGGAGGAACTCTAAGTCATTCCATGAGGCCAGGATCATGCTGATGCCAAAACCTGGCAGAGATACTACAAAAAAAGAAAACTTCAGGCCAATATCCCTGATAAACATCGATGCAAAAATCCTCAATAAAATACTGTCAAACTGAATCCAGCAGCACGTCAAAAAGCTTGCCCACCATGATGAAGTTGGCTTCATCCGCAGAATGCAAGGCTGGTTCAACACACACAAATCAATCAATGTAATTTATTATATAAACAGAACTAAAGACAAAAAGCCACATGAGTATTTCAATAGATGCAGAAAAGACTTACAAGAAAATTCAACATCCCTTCATGTTAAAAGCTTTCAATAAACTAGGAATTGATGAAATGTGTCAAAATGTTAGAGCCATTTATGACAAACCCACAGCCAATATCATACTCAATGGGCAAAAGTTGGAAGCATTCCCCTTGAAAACTGGCACAAGACAAGGATGCCCTCTCTCACCACTTCTGTTCAATATAGTACTGGAAGTTCTGGCCAGGGCAATTAGGCAAGAAAAAGAAGAAAAGTATTCAAATAGGAAGAGAGGAAATCAATTTGGCTTTGTTTGCAGATGACATGATCCTATATCTAGAAAACTCTGTCATTTCAGCCCCAAAGCTGTAATGTAAGCTGATAAGCAACTTCAGCAAGGTCTTAGGATACAAAATGAATGTGCAGAAATCATAAGCGTTCTTATACACCAAGAATAGCCAAGCAGTGAGTCAATTAGAAACAGACTACTTTAACATTTATATGGAACAAAAAAAAAAAGACCTCATATACCCAAGACAATCCTAAGGCATCATGCTACCCAACTTTAAACTACACTATAAGGCTATAGTCACCAAAACACCATGGTACTGGTACAAAAACAGAAACAGACCAATTGAACAGAATAGAGATCTCAGAAATAAGACTGCACATTTACAACCATCTGATTTTCAACAAACCTGACAAAAGCAATGGGGAAAGGATTTCCTATTTAATAAATAATGCTGGAGAAATGGGCTAGCCATATGCAGAAAATTGAAACTGAACCTGTTCCTTAAACCTTATCAAAAATTAAGAAGGACTAAAAGCTTAAATATAAAACCTGAAACCATAAAAACCCTAGAATAAAATCTAGAGGATACCAAAATTCAGGCCATAGGCACAGATAAAGATTTTGTGATGAAAATGTCAAAAGCAACTGCCATAAAAGCAAAAATTGACAAATGGAGTCTAATTCAACTAAAGAGCTTCTGCACAGCCAAAGAAACTGTCACCAGAGTGAAAAGACAGCCTACAGAATGGGAGGAAATTTTTGCAATCTACCCATCAGACAGCGGTCTAATGTCCAGAATCTTGTAAATCAAGCAAATTTACAATAAAAAAAAAACCCATTAAAAAGTGAGCAAAGGACAGGAACAGTTCTCAAAAGAAGACATTTATGTGGCCAACAAACATGTAAAAAAATTTTTAACATCACTGATCATTGGAGAAATGCAAATCAAAACCACAATGAGATAACGTCTCATGCAATTATTAAATAGCCAAGAAACAATAGATGCTGGCTTGGTTGTGGAGAAAACACTTTTACACCGTTGGTGGAAATGTAAATTAGTGCAACCACTGCAGAAGACAGTGTGGAGATTCCTCAGAGTCCTAGAACTAGAAATACTATTTGACCCAGCAATCCTATTACTGGGTATATACCCAAAGGAATATAAATCGTTCTATTATAAAGGTACATGCACATGTATTTTCATTGCAGCACTAGTCACAATAACAAAGACACAGAATCAACCCAAATGTCCATCAATGATAGACTGGATAAAGAAAATATGTTACATATACACCATGAAATACTATCCAGCCATAAAAAGGAATGAGATCGTGTCCTTTGCAGGGCCATGGATAGAGCTGGGACCCATTATCCTCTGCAAACTAACTCAGGAACAGAAAATCAAACACTGTGTGTTCTCACTTACAAGTGGGAGCTGAGCAGTGAAAACACATGGACCCATGGCGGGGAGCAACACACACTGGGGCCTGTCGAGGCAGGAGGGGGAGAGAGAACATCAGGATAAATAGCTAATGCATGTAGGACTTAATACCTAGGCGATGGCACATGTTTGTCTGTGTAACAAGCCTGCACATCCTGCACATGTATCCTGGAACTTAAAACTTTAAAAACAATATAAATCAATCAGTTAAAAGACATCAAAAATGTTACATCGCTATTTTTGGATACCTCAGTAATTTGGTAACTGCTGCTATATGATTCTTTCTTATAAGGCAATTTGAGAGTCATACCTTCATTTACAGTTTGTAGGTGTGCTAGAGAGGTCCTCTCTGACTATATGTTTGTTAATGCTTAACAAATAGTTTTAAAAATAGACTTTAAAGCAACAAAGATATAATGGTAAAAGGATCAATGTGACACGAAGAGCTAATCCTAACACCCAGATACATAAGACCTATAAAGAGACTTAGACTCCCTAGACTCCCTCACAATAATGGTAGGAGACTTCAACATCAATATTGGATGGATCAACGAGACAGAAGATTAATGGGGATGTCCAGGACTTGAACTCAGATCCGGAACAAGTAAACTTGATAGGCATTTATAGAGCTCTCCACTTTAAATACATAAGGTGTACATTCTTGTCAGTACCACATCACACCTACTCACAGGTTTAAATGAAATATTGATCGGCCATTATTAAGCACAGTTATTGGCATAAAAGAGGTTTTTAATACCCATTTTTAGAATAAAGCAGAATTCCCGTTCTCTCTCCCTCTTTTTCTTCCTCTTTCTTCCTCTCCTTTATTTCTTTTTTCTTTCTTTCCTTCTCTCCTTTCTAAAAACAAACAAACAAACAAACAAAACAACAAATAGTTTAAAAAACATATTCTATAACTTGGCTGATTCTCCCGAGAGGGGAAAAAAATCCTCTTTATTTCAATTGCAAATAACATATGGTCTAATGTGTGAACTAATGACTAGATTCATTAGTTTACACATTCCTGATAAGGGAAATTTAACTTCCATAATTAAGACTTTGCACAACAATTGTGTTACATTGTTATCCAGAGATAAATTATTGCCAAACATTCCCTGTTCTGAAGCAGTTTCAAGGAGAGTTTTCCAAAGGTCCTTTTCCCCTGCAAAGTCTTAATTTCCATTGTTCTGTCAATTTAATGTTGTCATTCTACAGAGCAATACTCAGGAAAGCTGTGAAAAAAATTTAAAATTAGGCATTTTTTGATACATTTCAGATAGTCTCAATTATCAAAGTCTGCATAAATAAAAAGATTCCTGTTAAAAATTTACAGACAACAATATTGTTGTAGGAGAAGAGTCTGTAAAAAGAAATGTTTCAGATTTAGTGAAGGAAGGACCTTCTTGGAAAAGAAAGGTTAATGGAGTGTGTGAATAAGAAGTTTTTTTGTCAGTTCTAAAAACAGATTCTTCCAAATCACACCTTAAGTTCAAGAGTGTTCTTGAGAGAGAAAGATGCACAAATAGGAATATATGTATATTGTTTTATTATAAACAGAATAAACTACAGTATGAGTGATTCATACTAGATGTTAGAAGAACCATCATGATAGTTTAGAATAATATGCTCTGGAAAGGGTTACAGAGGAAAGAGTTCAGTTATCTTTTTGTGAAGGCTCTAAAAGTAGAAGAGAACATTTAATCTGAATGAGCTGGGACAAGTTATTCCATCATTTTTAAAATGGGAGAATCTCTCAGCATCCTTCTGATTTTGAAAATACTTCTGCCATACAAAATGTATCTTTGGTTGAAGTTGGTACTGTTGGAATGGGGGAGTTCAGGTGGAACTTGGGTACTCATGACACCTCTGCCTCTTGTTCTATGCACAGTATTTCTCTTCTCCTGGGGATCTGCACCTAATTGATAAAACTGGAGACAATAGAAGAAACTATGACTTTTTAAATATTTAGGCCATTCTTAAGTTTTAGTTCTTTAATGAAATTGCCGCCATCCCATCAACCCCCTACTAGATTTGTGTGTCTTTTATTTTCCTGCATCTCTGACTAAATGCAATTCACAGAGGTCATGTGGGTCAAGAGAGAGTTAACTTTCCTCAAAATCCTCAGATGACTTGGATGTATAAAGATGACCTGGCAATTCACCCCTGCTCACTGCTGTAGTGCTCCTATTAGTGAAAGCACTTAGGTGTTTGAAGTGACACCAAAGGAGCTCTTTCCGAGTCAGTGCATGGGAGAGATTGGTAATAGTATAACAGCTGGTGAATATTATCATTATTATTATTGGAACCCACTTTTCTTCCTCTATCTATTTTGCTCATTTCCATGGAGCTAAAGCATTGTGAATGGTAAAGGAGAGTAGAAACCTGACCAGTGTGGCCCCTTCAGACTATACAGGAAATGAGGTTATCAGAAATTTCTTTTAATAATAACAAAAGCAGAAATGTTGAAACAAAGCTTTTGATGAATTAGATTTTTAAGGCCAGACTGGTTTTCTATGTTCAAACAAAAGCATGAATTAGTTCCTTCCCCGATGTATTTTTACTGTTATATATGCCAGTTTATGTCTCCTAGTAGTACACAATCCGTTTAAAATTAAGAAACATGACAGTAAAGCTACTGATTTTTGACCGTTTATCAAAGCAACTCGTCATGACAAAGAATGTACTGTAGCACTAAATCAGACACTCATGGAGACAATAAGGTTATTAAGAAAAAGATTTTTTTCTAACTTTTAAATATTAGGATGTTGTACTATGAGATATTTTGATGTAGAAGTTAGAGAAGCAAATTCAATTTATTTAGGAAAGTTACCATATTTTAAAACAAGAAACGGATTAAACAGAGATGTTTCAGAAAAAATGTGATCCCCTAACAACAGCACTGTAGTCTGTCTTTTTCCACCTTGACAATCTACTTTCTGTCCTTTTTGTATTCACAAGATTTAAAAAGTGGCAATAAATTGTTGCTTTTCCTAGTTCTGCCTGGATTGTGTTTAGTATATTTTAGGCAAACCTACTTTCTCCTGATCACAGCAAAGGGTTATAAATCTATCAGCAGAGTCATTCCCGGAGCATATGGCTCACGGGGGAAAATAGCTTGCATTTAGCCAGCTGTCCAGAGTGCAACAATGTAGGTAACATATTTCAGACAAGATAAACTAGAAAATATATTTAGAAAGTGCAAGCCAAGAAATTTACATTAATCTCTTCCATTTGATTCAAAAACACAAACTGCCGTTGTATTATTTCTTAGAGTAGAACTTAACTAGATTATTCCTGGTCACAAAAGATCTGATTGAACAGGAATAATATTCAACATTTCAACATTTCACACCTCCAGCTGATGACATCCATCTGGTTAAAACCATAACAATAAGCTTTCTGATAACTGATAAGTTATTCAATTGCATGTCTGACATGATTTTTGAACCTGTAAAAGTTAAAAGAGCAAGGGAAAATCCATATACATAAAATGGATCATCTGCAAATTTTCACTAGCCTTCAGACACTTAAGTGAAAATAAATCTCATTTTAATATTCAGAGTTTATGAATTAAAAATTAGTGAGTTAGGAAAGGGCCCTGGAGATGTGGCTTAGTTTGTGGCTGGGAGAGGGAAAATATCAGATGAGCCTGAAGTATCTCATAGTGCCAGAATGAAAGGAAGTACTTCTAAAAGCAAGCACAAAAGAAGAGGGAAAAGGAACAAAGACAGATGTTGAAAAGATACAGTAGCCAACCTGACAGTTTCCGTTGGTCAAATCTGGAGAAATCTGAGCAATAAAATAAACAACTATAGCACTGAATTAAAATCCAGTGAATGAAAAATAATCCATGAATCCCTCCTAATAAATAAAGGACTGAATAAGAAATAAATGGAGGATAAGGGAAAAAATCTTTCATACACAATAATTTCAAGTAATATACTTCTAGAAAGCAAAGGTTAATTCATTTTCTCTTGAATGTGGGCTGGAGTTAATTTCACTTTCAAAACACAGAGTACGAAAAGAAAAAATGGTAACTAGAGGGAAGAGACATGACAGATCCCAGCTTAAGCCAGTGATCAAGTTTAATGTCACTAATGATAAATTATGTTGATAATATGTGCTCATTATGATATGATGTAATAAAAAAAGGCACTTTACCTCTCAGGTATGTCTCCCCAAAACTCATAACCCCAATTTAATCATGAACTAACATCAGACAAACCTAAATTGAGGAGCACTTTATAAAATATCTGACCAGTGCTCCTCAAACTTTCAACACATATTAAAAGAAGAAAGACTGAGAAATTGTCACAGTCTAGAGGAGCTTGAGATGGCATGATGACTAGATTCAATGTAGTGTCCTGGAGCAGATCCTTAAACAGAAAAAGAGCATTAGTGGAAAACTGATAAAATACAAATAAAGTCTGTAGTTTAGTTAACAGTATTGCAACAAGCTTAACGTCTTGGTTTTACCAAAGAGACCATGGTTATGTAAGGATTTAACATTAGGGGAAGCTGTGTGAAGGTGTAGTGTTGAGTTTGAATTTTTTTAAATATCTAAGCTCAGTTTGTGAGTTTGCACATTCAAAATAAAGCCAGACCCCAATGTAAGAGTGTTAAAATAGCTGAGGTGGGTGGTCACTTGAGGTCAAATGTTTGAGACCAGCCTGGCCAATATGGTGAAACCCCATCTCTGCTAGGATACAAAACAATTAGCAGGGCATGATGGCGCACACTCCTGTAATCCCAGTTACTCACGAGGGTAAGGCAGGAGAACCACCGGAACCCTGGAGGCGGACGTTGCAGTGAGCCGAGATCGCACCACTGCACTCCAGCCTGGGCAACAGAGTAAGACTCTGTCTTGAAAAAAAAGAATGTTGAAATAATGCAAGATCACTTTGTTAGAAGAACACTGTTCTCTCCACAGGTCCTCCTAATGACCTTTGAGAAAGATAGGATAACCATCTATTGATGGCTTCATTCTCACCAAGGATAACCATCTATTGATGGCTTCATTCTCGCCAAGATCTTTATGTTTTTATAAAGGGTATTTGTTCTGCCACCTTAACTGATAAACAAAAGTATGTGTATGGATGAACTAATCTTATTAAATAATTGCATTCTCCAGCTTTGCCAGGAAGGAAAATAACAAATTCATTATTGCTTATGCATTAAATGTTTGAATAAAATAAATAATATTTATGGAGGATTGCTTGAAAGATACGCAGTATGTCAATTTCTCTCAGGTTTGTTCAACCTGTTATAGGCATCATACTAACCCTCTAGGCAATTGCTCTATACTGCATTCTTCTTTGGTAAACTTCTATTAGCCTGAATTGAGAGGTATATAGACTAATCCATAAAACTTATCACTATATTTTCTAGAAGAATCCTGCTAGCGTTATTATTTCTCACATTACTCCATGTAATTCAGGTGTAGGATGCTTCCCAAGTATCAGCAACAGAATGAAGTATATCTTTCTTGAGAAGTCAGTGGGGCATTTTAACCTTATGTATCTTTTGGATTATGAAATGTATGTGTTCTCCTTTTTGCAATGAATGCTAGAAAAACTCATGATTGAATTTGTGGTGGGTATCTAACAAACATATATAACTTCAGAGCATGCATTCCAAATATTAATCTCACTTTGACTTTAAACATTTTAAGTTATTGCTCTTTTTTATCATTTACATAATATTGTTGAGATACATTTATTGCTCAGAAGTTTTGAGAATGGAGATAAACAATATTTTTTTTCAAGAAAGTACTCAGATAATCATCATTGACATATTGCAGTAGAAGCATGGGAATACTAGACTTATTTAATCATTCTGTATTTTATTGCCTTTTAAAGGCTGATTCAAGTCTTTTGTTTTAGAGGAGAGAGTGTATAAGTTATAAGTAAATACATTGACATAAAAAATTTTCAAAACCCATTTAAGTCCTTGGTCTTGGTTAGATCTTTTCAGTTTGTAAGTTGATTAAATTCTGCTTCTATGTCTTCATATAGGCATTGAGAATCTTAACATTTAGGAATATGCCTGTAGTCACCAATTTATCTTTAACACTGAAGATATAGAACATATTTTGCCTAGTGCATAATAATAAAGTGACTGATCAATTCATGATTCCATAATTAATAACTGTCTAGAGAATAACCATTCTATTCTTTTGTCTTAATTGGAACTTGGAATAAGTTTACTTTTTCCCTCTTGACTGAAGAACGGCAACATTCATTAGGTAACTATTGAAGTACAAGTTTTACTCAAGGGTCTCTTTAGAGTTCTGCTGGTCTCTCTAGCAAGAACTTAACTAAATGAGATCTTCAAAGTAATAATCGTTTTGATATATAAGGCACTGTAGCAGCATCAATGCTGTAACAATAATAGTAATAAGATTGATATCTATGTCTTTAAAATAGTGAAGAGAAGAGGAAAATAGAAGAATGAAATACATGGGTTGTATAAATAATTTCTATTAGAGAAATCATGGTCTTAATCCTTTTAAGCATGTCTTATTAAAGAAGATCAAGGAGAAAAGAAAAAGAAGGAGGAAGGAGAGGGAAAGAAGATGTTTAAATAAAGAGGAAAACAGAGACAAGCTAAAGGATTTTAATTGAGAAGCATTATAAAGGACTAAAAGAATCTCATTCAAAAAAGATGTTAAAGGCATTCTAAGACCGTGGAAAATACTCACTGATTTGCAATTTTGGACTGTTAGAGCTGCGAGGGCATCTTTCATCTACTGTAATCCCTCTATCTCTCCTCTCTTCCTGTTCCATTTTCCTCTCTTTCTCTCTCTCCCCATTCTTCCTTTGTCTCTTCATTCTTTTTCGGAGGAGGGAATTGAGATCCAAAATATTGTTACACGCTTTCTCAAGTTATACAGCTCTGGAGCAGAGCTAATGTTAAAAACCTAGACCTCTTCATTTCTAGCCCAGTTTTATTTTTGCTTCAGTGGACGCGGGGACAAAAATGTAGCAATGGCAAAATATGGTATACTCAAACATAAATCATGGTGAACTGTAATACTTCTGAGGTTGGGTGACTCAGGAACTAGACTTCTGTGTGTGTCTAAATTGGGGGTACACAGTTAAAGATTTTAGCAATTACTTATATTTCTCTCCTGCTGATTTGTCCATAAGAAGTGATGAATAAATATAATCTATAATGAACTATTGGATCATTGTCGAATTTCTACCCAGACTGATTTTTTAATTAGACCTTTGATGGGGGAGTTGCTGTGACCCTTGGGCCCTTAGCTGCCTCCAACTTCTATGGCATTCCCATGCCAGTCATGAACCCTAGATCACCCACTTCCTGTAAAACAGCTGGAGACAGTCACACACTGAGTAAACTTCATTCTCTAACCACTAGCCCTTGATAGATTCAGACAGTTGCTCCTAATTAATGTTCAGGAATTCTTTCTTCCCCTAATTAATTCTCCGGAAAATTCTTATTATTGTCACTGTTGTGTTCTACTTCTATTTTCACGTCTAGTTTTACCTTCTGAGCCAATAACCCAATCTATTATTTCACTGAGAAGCTTGAGGCCATTTATTTTCATATTTCTAGAAAATATCTACATACGTAATTTGGGCATATATCTATGTACTTCTGTACACTCATTTTCTTTCCTAGTTTAACTGATACATCTGCTTCCTAGTCCTGCTTCCCCCTCTCCATTTCCAACCTTCCCAATTTCCCCACCTCTTCAGATTTTTTTTTATTTCATTAATATCTGGTTTGCTCAAAACATGTATTTAATAATTCTCTCTCTCTCTCTCTAATATCTTTAAAAATGTTCATGCCTCCAGTCTCTTGCTGCTTATTTACCTGGCCGTGGCCCTGGAAAATGCATTAACTCAGTATTTGAGTTGCTGCTATTGTTTAAATCCTTCACAGACCTGTATCTCCAGCTCAGAGCTTTATCCTGAGCCATGGCTAAATTCTATTCAATTATGTTCAAGAATATTCCTGTTTAGTTCAGTCCATTTAAGAAATTTTGATTTCCCATCTGTTATCAACTTTCATTTTTAAATTTCTGACTTGTTACACATTTATTTCATTTTCCTTTGTTCTCTGATCTCCTTTTATATTTACAATTACTCCAGTAATCCTCCCTTCAGTTTCTCCTGGGTTCGATCACATTCTATTATAGTTCAAGTTGGCGTTTCCATATAACAGATGTCACTCTTTTATTTCTGATTTGGCAGTACATGTCAGATATATAACCACCCATACTCATGGAATTGATAAACTTGTTTCCTGCATGGGCTTTTCTCAAACAGCTGGTGATTAGGTAACTGCCTGGCCAGTTCTGTATTATCTCACACTCAATGATTAGCAGTGGCCTTCATGCAAGATTTGCAGCCAGTGGATTCTGAGCAAAAATGGAAGATTAAGCTCCCCCAAACATATTTTTTTTTTTTCACATCTTCCCCCTCTTCAAAATTCTTCACTGTCTTCCCATGATGTATTCTGTAGGATAGAGTCTAAATCCCTCAGTCTGGAATTCAGGGTTTCCACTGAAGTTCACATCTCTGATCTCACGTCTCTCATCAACATGAATCTGCCTCTTTTTAGAGATCTACCAGATTTATCTACCCAGGCCTGCGTGTGCATTTTCACTGTAGCACTTTTGCTTATGCCATTGTTTCCACTGTAAATCAATCAGACAACTATATCTTATCTACATCTTACTTGTCTGATGCCAAAAACATTTTTTAAATAAAATTTAGCATCCATTACTGCTTAAAACTCTTCGTTACCTAGGACCAGGTAGACTCTTCCCTAACTTGACAAAGGATTTCATCCTAAACCAATAGCCAGTATCATATTTAATAGTAAAATTCAAATTCTATTAAAATGCAAAATAATATAAGGATGCTGGCTATTACTGAAATGATTTAATGCTGCATTTGATATCTCTGTATTAAGAGACATTTATTTTGGAAAGGAGAGTCCAAAGTTATCTTAATTTGCAGATTACATGGCTGTTGCCTACTCAGACAACCCAGGAGAATCAAATGTGAAAAGTAATAGAACTAATAAGAGAATTCTCCAGGTTTGCTAATTATAAAATAAATGTTCAGAAACCAATAGATTTCTTATACACTTGCTATGACTCGTTATAAAAAGAAATATTTTTTCCAATAAAATATACAAATATTATATAATAAGAAAGAATCCATTTAGCAAGAAATGTTCAGGACTTACATGAATAAATCTGCAACATTTTAGTGAAAACTATGTATCATATCAGTCATTCAATACTCAATTCCATCACCTGCAAAAAAGCTTTTCAAAACCAAGATCAAATATTCTCTCTCATCTGAATTCCTGTCATTTTTATTGTGAATAAGTTAACTAACTCTTAATCACATAGTTCTTTATATTTAGACTATGAGATTCTCAAAAAAAGATTGTGCCATTTGTTTGGTGATTATCATATAACTTCGGTTCACCTTAATCTCTTTAACCTTTATTTCTTATCTATAAAATGAGAATTATATGAATATGTCCATCACTAGGTTACTATGCAGGCTAAATGTGTAATTCATAATTAAGGGTAGTTTTAATAATTTATAGTGAAGACTATTTGACAGTTATAAAATGATATGTTAATTATTTAAATAGGTTAAGTTTGTAATTCCCTAGTGTACAACATGGCGCATAACAAGGCCTCAACAAATGGTACCTATTAGTTATAACTCTTGGTACAACTCTTGGTTACACAGAGTTGACCAAAGCGTTTACGACTGTCAAGGATGAATAAGGCCTTTATTTCTAGGGATAGAAATATGGGAAGAAACACAGAAAAAACACAGCAACCACAATTAAGAACTAAAGGAAGGCAGAAACCAAGTAAAACAAGGTAAGGGACTGGGAATCAGGAGAACACATACATGGTTTGGGACTGCTTTAGAGTAAAGGTTGCTGGGAAAGAATGGATCCAATGGATACTTGGGAGATCAGAAGTCTCTGAAGTAGTAAAAAGTCCTTCATATGTTTTTGAAAGAATATCACACTTACGCCAGTAGGAAGATGAATGTATCCAGGGAGGTGATAATTTGGGTTTTGGGTTTGCTAATGTTTTAAGAACTAATCATACAGAAAGATTAAAAATAGCAGCTTTTAGATCAACGGGAATGTGACTGTGGTGGCAGCAGTCAAATTGTACCCTATTAAAAGGTCACATCTATTCCTATAGTAGATGCACAATAAATGTGCTCTGGATAAATGCCATGAACCTTAACAATAATGAAGGTCACCTAGAGTGATCTAGATTTAAGGTATTCTGAAACGATTGATTATTATCAACTGGTTCTAAAGCCAAATTCCAATTAAAAAATATTTATTCCACATGAGCTACAAAACTACCAAATTAGGCTTATGCTAGCCAGTTTGACTTCAAGAGAAATGGATCACAGCCTAGATGCTGCATAGTACTTCCATTCTTCAAGTAATCCCCTAGGTTTCTTAGTAACCTCATGCTCTCAAAGATAATCTTGCAAAGTCGGGAATGATGCTTATCAAAAAAGATACAAAAGCACACTGATAAACTATACATCCAGTCAAGAACTAATTCCGCACTTTTGAATATTTATGAGATGTCCTATAGGAAAGGGTTGGTAAACAATAGGCAGCAGGACGGGGAAAAAAAAAAGGCTACTAGCATCATTCACTCACAAATGCACCTCCTTCTCCCCCTTCTTGGATAAGAGATCGAGATCTTAGGCGGTCACTCAGAGCGTTTGTGGTGTGGACTAATTTGTACTGGACCCTGTAGGAAAGTAAAGGAAAGTGAAACTTGAAAGCACTTACCGAATAATAAAGACAAATGTGAATGAAAAATATGTAACCCCCTGCAAAAACTGAAGAGAATATGGCTAAAGAATCAACTTTAGAATCAGGTCTGTCAGGACCAGAAAACCCTGGCTCTATCACTTATGAACAAAGTGACTGTATTCAACTAACATACAATTTCTGTGTGTTGGTTCTCATGGGAGTGATGATAGTTTGTAGGGTGACTTGAGTACTCAGTGTAACAACACAGGTCCTTCATTTGGTGAAAGCATTTGATAATGAAAGCCATTAGTTTTATGTTAAATCTTGGAAATAGAAACACCCTTCCTCCTACTTAAAATTCCGTTAATAATAATTTTGTCTTTCCTTAACTTCTTAAATGCCTGAACATTGAGAGTTGAATTGTTGCTAATTGAAAGAATGGACAAACAAGAGAAAAGAGAGACACAGGGGTCATTGCTGGGGAAGGAAGACCTCTGTTTTTCATTTCTGATTCAGCCCTATCTGAAAATCACAACTTTCAGTGTGGACTTGGAACTGGACAACCGATTCTGTGGCACCATGCCATTTACAGCTTTGTTACCTGGGCAAAACTCTTACCTCCCCAAGCCTCAGTGTCCACCTCTTTAAAATGAGAATGGTGCTACTACCTACTATAGAAAGTTGTTGGGGGTTTAAATGAAATTAGAGTATAAAATGATTAGCACAAAACCCAGAAGATGTAAGCATTAAAAAAATAGATAACAATAAAAATAATAAGTAGGGCACTTTGTAATCCAGAAGTTTAATGTCAAGGAATAATTCCTTATAAGGAGTTATTCAAAGTGAAATGAATTCAAAGTGAAATGAAGTATTACTGGCACTACGTATTTCATAACTAGAGTTAAAATCGATATCAATTTGGGCATAGGTTTTTACAAACTTGTGATAGACAGTAAGCTCTTACTTTCTAATTTCCCCCCGAATTCTCCAGTATTTTTCTCAAAACCTCATTAACTTTTGGTTAATTTTTTCCCTCCTGTCTTTTATGATATTTGTCAAATATTTTACACTTAACTATGTGCTGTCACATAAAATAACTTTTATCTCCAAATAACTTCAAATTCTAACCTGTAAGCAATGTGAAACCCCTGGGAAGAGTGGAAAGTCTAGTAATATCAAATTGAGCAACAGGGACACTTTGGCAAGACAAACCTTCAGGAGCAGTTGAAAAGAAGTGAGCACTCATTGAGTACCTTCTACACATCAGGTACTATGCTAGGCTCTTTACCTACTCAAGAGAATTATCATAATCATCCTGAAGGGTAAATATTATTATGCTCATATTTGGAAAGCAGACCTTGAGATGGGAGGCAATTTGGTCAAGATCAAAGACTTAAGGAATGGCAGACTCAGAGCTGAACTCTAAGTTTGTCTGACTTCAAAGCCTGCCCTTCTGCCTTAAGCCTCAGTGCCTCTCCCCAGGAAACTGGGCACTCACCCAAGCCCATGGCAGGAACCACAGCAACTTGCTGGTGGCAACACGGCTCAGGCCTCTTGCAGGCGGCACCGTGAAATCCAGTCTCCATTAGAAGGTGGTGCTAAGGCAACTGAAAGACTCCCTGCCCCAGACAGGATTGGCAGTGGCACCAAGCTTGTCTGCAGGTGAGACCCAGAAATCCAGCTTCACTGGCTGGCAAGAAGAAGGCAGAAGGGCAGGTAGACCCTGCAAGAGAGGGGGTTACAATTATCCTGTTTGGTCCAGCAGATTTCACATATCGTTACTGCTCACAGAGATTTTAGTTTTGCTGTTAACGTGGCACTTTTTTCAAATGAACTTTTATGTGCTACCTTTATGTAAATGATTATGTACGTAAAAGCTCAAGTGTAGTCACGTGACATCAAGGTACAGAGAGCTAGGGCCTCTAGGCCCTTTCTGGCTTCTGTTGGGTGGCCCCCATAGCACCTCGGGTCCGTATAGTTCTCAGAAGCACTTCAAAAATCACTAAATTACATATTAATTATTATTTCTCCAAGCGTACACAAGAATCAATCAAACAAATCATTTTTACAATGCAGATTCCTGTTCTGACATGCTATTTGGAGAGTTCTTATCCCAAATATCCAGAAGATTTCCCTTCTTGCCATGTTCTAAATAATTCATATGTGTGTGTGTGTTTATATACATATGAATGTTAAGCATATATATTATATATATGGCTTAAAAGATTCAGAACTTAAAGAGTTCCATCATTCAGAAGGTCTTTTACTTTCTTTTTTAAGTGGATAATATTTTTATTTCAACTTTGAGGTCTTAAACTGAATTGTCTTGGTATTTAAAGCTCTATTTCTGCAGCTTTCAGTAAAGATAAAAAGAGTAAACTGGAGTTTAATTAATGTTTTTGTTTAACTTGTATTTTAGGTTCAGGGATACATGTGCAGGATTGTTAAATAGGTAAATTTGCTGTCACAGGGATTTGTTGTACAGATTATCATCACCAGGTAATCAACAGAGTACCTGATAGGTAGTATTTGATCCTTACCCTCCTTCCAGCCTCTAGTGTCTTTTGTTCCCTTCTTTGTGTTCATATGTACTCAATGTTTAGCTCCCGTATGTGGCATTTTCTGTTCCTGTGTTAGTTCACTTAGGATAAGGTCCTTCAGCTCCATCCATGTTGCTGCAAAGGACATGATCTCATTGGTTTTTTATGGTTGTATAGTATTCCATGGTGTATATGTACCACATTTTCTTTACACCGTCTACTGTTGATGGGCATTTAGGTTGGTTCCATGTGTTTGCTCTTGTGAATAGTGCTGCTATGAACATATGCATGCGTGTCCTTATGGAAGAACAATTCATATTTTTGGGTATATATGCAGTAATGGGATTGCTGGATTGAATGGTAATTCTGCTTTGAGTTCTTCAAGAAATTGTAAAACATTTCCACAATGGCTGAACTAATTTACATTCCTACCAACAAGGTATAAGCATCCCTTTTATCCATAACTTCACCAGAACCTGTTATTTTCTGACTTTTTACAACAGCCATTCTGACCGCTCTTGGATGGTATCTCATTGAGGATTTGATTTGCATTTCCTCTACTGATTCATAGTACTGAGCATTTTTTCATATGATTCTTGGCTGAGTGTATGTCTTTTTTTTTGAAAAGTATCTGTGCATGTCCTTTTTCCACTTTTTAATGAGGTTGTTTGATTTTGCTAGTTCATTTGTTTAAGTTCCTTATAGATTTTAAATATCAGACCCTTGTCACCTGCATGGTTTGCAAATATTTTCTCTCATTATGTAGGTTGTCCGTTGACAGTTTTTATTTTTCTGTGTGGAAACTTTTTAATTAGGTCCCATTTATTAATTTTTGTTTTTGTTGTAGTCGTTTTTGGCATCTTTATCATGAAATCTTTGCCAGGTCTTATGTCCTAGGTACCTAGGAAATCGATTTTTAAAGGGTTTCTATAGTTTTGTGTTTTCCATTTAAGTGTTTATCTTGAGTTGATTCAGTCTTCTGCATATGGCTAGCCAATTATCCCAGCACCATTTATCAAATAGAAAGTCCATCCCCTATTGCTTGTTTTTGCTGACTTTGTCAAAGAACAGATTGTTGTTGGTGTGTGACATTATTTCTGGGGTCTCTATGTGTTCCATTAGTCTGTGTGTCTGTGTTTTTACCAGCTATCATGCTGTTTTGGTTACTGTAACCCTATAGTAGAGTTTGAAGCAGCATGGCATGGCATGGCATGGCATGGCATGGCATGGCAATGTGATGCCTCCAGCTTTGTTCTTTTTGCTTAGGATTGCCTTGGCTATTCTAGTTAATTTTGGTTTCATATTAATTTTTAAACATTTGTCTCTAATTTGAAGAATGTCATTGGTAGTTTGATAGGAATTGCACTGAATCTATAAATTGCTTTGGGAAGTATGTCCATTTTAACAATATCGATTCTTCCTATCTGTGAGCCTGGAATGTTTCTCCACTTGTGTGTGCCATCTCTAATTTCCTTTCGCAGTGTTTTGTAATTTTCATTGTAGAGATCTTTTACCACCCTGGTTAGGTGTATTTCTAGGTATTTACTCTTTTTGTGTGTGGCGGGGAGCCATTATGAATGGTATTGCATTCTTGATTTGGCTCTCGGCTTGGAGGTTCTTGGTGTAAAGCAATGCTGCTGATTTTTGTACGTTAATTTTGTATTCTGAAACTTGGCTAAAGTTGTTTATCAGATCAAGGAGCTAGAATCATATTATCTGCAAACAGGGATAGTTTACTTCCTCTCTTCCCATTTGGATGCCTTCTATTTCTCTCTTGCCTGGTTGCTGTGCTATCTTGCACAGGAGTGGTGAGAGAGTGTTCTGGTCTTGAGCTGGTTTTTGAGGGGAATGCTTCCAGCAGGTACTCATTCAGTATGACGTCATCTGTGGGGTTGTCGTAGATGGCCCTTATTATTTTGAGTTATGTTCCTTCAATGCCTATTTTATTGAGAGTTTTTTAACATGAAGGAATGTTAAATTTCATGGAAAGCTTTTTATGTGTCTATTGAGATAATCAAGTGGGATTTTTAAAAGTTCTATTTATGTAATAAATTACATTTACTGATTTTTGTATGTTGAACCAACCTTGCATCCCAATGAAAAACGCTACTTGATCATGGAATATTAGCTTTTGGATGTGTTGCTGGATTCAGTTTGCTAGTATTTTGTTGAGAACTTTTGCATCAAGGATATTAGCTTGAAGTTTTCCTTTTTTGTTGTGTCTCTGCCATGTTTTGGTAACAGGATGATTTAGCCTCACAGAATGAGTTAGTGAAGAGTCCCTCCTCCTCAACTTTTTGAAATAGTTTCAGTAGAAATTGTGCCAGGCCTTTTTATATATGTGGTAGAATTCAGTTATGAATCCATCTGGTTCTGGGATTTCTCTGATTGGCAGGATTTTTATTACTGATTAAATTTCAGAACTTGTTATTGCTCTGTTCAGGAATTCAATTTCTTCCTTGTTCAGCCTTAGAAGGCTTTTTATTTCCAGGAATTTATTCATTTCTTCTAGGTTTTCTAGCTTGTGTGCATAGAGGTGTTCATAGTAGTCTGAGTTTTTGTTTGGTTGTTGTTGTTGTTGCTGTTGTTTTTAAGACAGAGTCTCACTCTGTCATCCAAGCTGGAGTGCAGTGGTGCAATTTTGACTGACTGCAACGTCCATCTCCTGGGTTCAAGCCATTCTCATGCCTCAGCCTCCTGAGTAGCTGGGACTACAGGTGCATGCCACCACACCTGGATTTATTATTATTATTATTATTTTTATTTTATTTTTATTTTATTTATTTATTTTTTTAGTAGAGATGGGATTTCACCATGTTGGTAAAGCTGGTCTTGTTTGAACTCGTGGCCTAAAGTGATCTGCCTGCCTCTGCCTCGCGAAGTTCTGGGATTACAGACATGAGCTACCATGGCTAGCATTTTTGCTATTTCTGTGGGTCAGGTCAGGGGTAATGTCTCCTTTTTCATTTCCGATTGTGTTTATTTGGATCTCCTCCTTTTTTGTCTCTAGTAGCCTACCTACTGGTCTACTTACCTTACTAATGTTCTCAAAGTACTAATATCTGGATTCATTAATCTTTTGTATAGATACATTTTTTGCATCTCAATTTTCTTCTAGAAATCCAGCTGAATTTTAGTCATTATTTGTCTTCTGTAGCTTTGTGGTTGGTTCTCTTGTGCTTCCCTAGTTTCTGCAGTGGGGTTGGTTGGTAGTTTCTTGATTTGAAACTTTTCTCCCTTTCTGATGTGGGCGTTAAGTGCGACGTGCCTTCCCTTTAATGTTGCTTAGCCATGACAGAGACGCTGGGATGTTGTATCGTTGTTCCCATTGATTTCAAATAATTCCTTGATTTCTGCCCTAATTTTGTTTACCTTAAGGTCATTCAGGAGGAGCTTGTTTAGGTTCCATTAATTTGTATGGTTTTGAGTGATTTCCTCAGTATTGGTTTCTGTCTTTATTCTGCTGTGGTCTGAGAGTGTCGTTAGTATGATTTGGGTTTTTTTTTTTTTTAAGTTTGCTGATTATTGTTTTATGTCCAATTGTGTGGTTGATTTTAGAGTATTTGGTAAAGTGTCTAGTTCAGGTCCTGTATGTCTTTGTCAGTTTTCTGCCTCAGTTTTAGGTCCGATTAGGTCAGTGGGGTCTTTACGTGTCCCACTATTATTGTGCGGCTATGTAAGTCACTTTGTAGTCTCTAAGAACTCATTTCATGAATCTAGGTGTGTTGGGTGCGTATATATTTAGGAGAGTTAGATCTTATTGAATTGAGCCCTTTTTCATTATGTGATGCCTTTCTTTTTCTTTTTTAATCTTTGTTAAAGTCTGTTTTGCCTGAAATGAGGGTTGCAATCTCTGCGTCTTTCTATTTTCTGTTTGTTGGCAGATTTCTCTCCATCCCTTTGCACTGAGCTTATGGGTCTCAGTGCGTGTGAGATGAGTCTTTTGAAGACACCTTACCACTGTGTCCTGCTTCCTTTTCCAGCTTCCAGTCTGCCTTTTAATTGTGCCCTTTAAGTCCAATTACATTCAAGGTTAATATCGCTATGTGGGATTTGATATGTCATATTGTTAGCTGGTTATAATGCGGACTTGTTTGTTTACTTCACAGTGTCAATGGTCTGTGTACTGAGGTGTTTGTGTGTGTGGCTGATAACAGTCTTTCCTTTCTATATTAGCACTTTCTCCAGGATCTCTCTTAAGGCAGGCCTGGTGGTAACAAATTTTCTCAGCATTTGCTTATCTAAAGAGGATCGAATTTCTCCTTTGCTTATGAAGTTTAGTTTGGCTAGATAGGAAATTCTTGATTAGAAATTCTTTTCTTAAGAATGCTGAATATAGGTCCCCAGTCTCTTCTGGCTTGTAGAGTCTCTGCTGAAAGTTTCACTGTAAGCCTGATTGGGTTCCCTTTGTAAGTGACCTCCCCCTTTTCTCTAGCTGCCCTTAACATTTTTTTCTTTCATTTCAACCTTGCAGAATCTGATGACTATGTCTTGGAGATGGGGATGGTGTTCTTGTGT
This sequence comes from Saguinus oedipus, assembly GCA_031835075.1. Lineage (NCBI taxonomy): Eukaryota > Metazoa > Chordata > Mammalia > Primates > Cebidae > Saguinus > Saguinus oedipus. The sequence continues at coordinate 95,438,378 of CM063184.1, read as the reverse complement.
AGTATCTTGCAGGGATTCTCATTCTCTATAATTCATGAATGTGAATGTTGCCCTCTAGTGAGGTTGGGGAAATTTTCATAAATGATATCCTGAAATATATTTTCTAAGTTGCTGCTTTCTCTTTCTCTCTGTCAGGGATGCTATGGATCATAGATTTGGTCTCTTTACGTAATTCTGTATTTCTCAGAGATTTTCTTCCTTCTTCTATATGTTTCTTTATTTTTGTCTAAGTTATTTTTGAGAGCAGGTCTCCAAGCTCTGAGATACTTTCCTCAGTGTGATGGAATCTGCCATTAATACTTGTAATATTCTGAAAATTCTTGAAGTTACTTTTTTTTAACTCTATAAAATCAGTTTGATTCTTTTTAAAATGGCCATTTCTCCTCTTTCATTTTATTGTACTCCTTGGAATTCTTGGATTGAGTTTTGACTTTTTCCTGAATTTTGATTATCTTGATTCCTATCCCATTCTGAATTCTATGTCTGTCATTTCAGCCATTATAGCCTGGTTAGGAACTACTGCTTGAGACTACTGCAGTCATTTAGAGGCAAGAAGACTCTCTGGCTTTTGACATTGCCAGAGTTCTTGTGATGGTTCTTTCTCAGCTCTGTAAGTTGAAGTTCCTTTGATCTTTGAAGTTATTGTCCTTTGAATTTTGTTTTCTTTTATCTTCTCTGATGGTCTTGGGGGTTTGATTATGGTATAAGGTTGATTCAGTTGACCGGCTTTGTTTCTGGAAGGTTTTAGGGGCCAAGGCTCAGTTCAGGACCCCAGGGTTGTGTGCTTTAACACTGGGGGGGGGGCTGGTATCAGGTTTTAAGCTTTTTTTCTGGCCCCTCAATTTAGGAACCTGCTGTGCTATAAGATCTGAGGTGTTCATGAATCACTGATCACAATACTCCAATGAGTGGTGCCAGCCAAAGTGCTTTATCAGATGGTGGCATTGGGATCCATGCTTGTTTGCACATGCCAATAGGTAGTGGCAGTGCAACAGGGTGCGCACTAGTTGTCTGGGGCATGATGTTGTTGGGAAAGGGGGTGCTGGCCTCCATGTGGGTCTTTGCAGCTGCAGTGGTGGCAGAGTGACATCAGGGCACAGAGCTTCTGGTGTCCATGCGCTCATTTGCACTAGTAATGACGTTGACCTGGGGGTTTGGTGGTGGTGGGCATTGGGCTGGCTGTCTCTGTGCACGTTTGTACCAGCTACAATGGTTTTACATGGTAGAGACTGGCAGCAGTGGCATGGGGAAAGGAAAGGCAAGATCTATCTTCCCACTTGCACACTGACAAAGTGATGTGGGGGTGGTCATGGGCAAGTGCATGCTGGAAAGGGCACAGCGTAGACTGCAGTGAAGGGAAAGTATGGATCGACTGGTGGGGGTCAGCAGGGGGACAGTGTGGTTGGGCTGGTGGGGGTCAGTGGAGGCCACTGTATTGGAACTCTCCAAGAGTCAGGTGTGGTCTGCCTGTGCAGAAGCTGTGATGTGGACCCTTGGAAGGCACCCTTGCTGGGCATCTGAGGCTGCACTGCAAACAGGCATGACCAGGCTGGGGCTGTGTGGATTGCCAGCAGACAGAAGAATGCTTAGGTCTTACCAGCCCCATATCATGGACAAGGTCACCCTACTCTGATCAGATCTGACAATTCACCTAAGTCTGAATTCTCCTAGGGGAGCAAGGTGAGCCTTGGGGATGGGCATCCCTGGCCATGCTCCACCGCAGATGATCCCACACCAAGCCTGCACTGGCTGGAGTTCTGTACCTGCCATGTCTCTAAGCAGATCTTCCTGCCTACTCACATATTTGTGGCATCTCCTGCTGCCAGGATTTCAGAGGTTCATGATGAGAGTGGGTCACTTCTCACATGCTAAACTCACCTCTTCTTTAGGAGGCATTGGGGGCCAGGAATGAGTCACAGTGCACGGTAACCCCGTGCAAGGTTCAAGGTATGTTCTCTTTCCGCCCACGCTCAATGCCTTCCCTGTAAAGATGTACTCAAAGTGCACCAGTTTTCCTGCTGTCTCAGTCCCTCAGTGTCAGCTGTTTCTCCTGGCTGCATCTATTCAGCCATCTTGCCTCCAGGCTTAGGTCTCTTCAGTTAAGACTACAACTTGGCTGCAACATTTCCCTGCTGAAATCACTTACCACTTGCTCTTGACCTAAAAATAATAGACAATCATACCATCCAGTGACAACTTTTTCTTGCTTATGTGAGTTACAGGATTCCTCCAATATCTAATAATAATGTAAAAAAAAAAATACAGGCACATAAAAATTGTCATGATATGGATTAAGGAAAAAATATTTTGAAAAAAATCCAACATTCATTTGTTTCCTCCCTTAATTGTACCTTTCATGAAATATTTGTAGAAATAAACGAATTGGGATCTTTGACAAGATGGCAGAATAGGAAAAGCTCTTGTCTGCAATTTCCAGGGAGATCAACTGCGTTTCTGACTGAGGTGCCTGGCTTATCTCATTGGGACTGGTTAGACAGTAGGTGCAGTCCATGAAGGGCTAGCAGAAGCAGGGTGGGGTATCGTCTCACCTGGGAAGTGCAAAGGGTCTGGGAACTCCCTCCCATGGACAAAGGAAGCTGTGAGGGACTGTTGTGAGGAACGGTATACTCTGGCCCAGATACTATGCTTTTCCCACAGTCCTCACAACCTGCAGATCAGGAGATTCTTTCAGATGCCTATGCCACCAGGGCCCTGGGTTTTAAGCACAAAACTGGGCAGCCATTTGGGCAGACACTGAGATAGCTGTAGGAGTTTTTTTCATACCCCTGTGGCACCTAGAACACTGGTGAGACAGAACCATTCATTCCCTGGGAAAGAGGGCTGAAGTCAGGGAGCCACTTGGTCTAGCTCAGTCGATCCCACCCCCATAAAGCCCAGCAAGCTAAGATCCACTAACTTTAAATTCTCACTGGTGGCACAGTAGACTGAAGTCAACCTGGGATGCTCCAGCTTGTTGAGGCGAGGAGTATCTGCCATTACTGAGGCTTGAGTAGGCAGGTTTCCCCTCACAGTGTAAGCAAAGCTGCCAGGAAGTTTGGACTGGGTAGAGCACAGCAGCTTCGCAAAGCTGCTGTAGCCAGCCTGCCTCTCTAGATTCCTTCTCTCTGGGAAGGGCATCTCTGAAAGAAAGGCAGCAGCACCAGTCAGGATCAGGGGCTTATAGATAAAATTCCTATCTCCCTGGGACAGAGCATCTGGGGGAAGGAGCAGCTATGGGCACACTTCAGCAGACTTAAATGTTCCTGCCTGCCAGCTCTTAAAAGAACAATAGGTCTCCCAGCACAGTGTTTGAGCTCTGCTAAGAGACAGTCTGCATCCTCAAATGGGTCCCTGATCCCTGTGCCTCCTGAAGTGGGAACACCTCCCAGCAGGGGTCGACAAACACCTCATACAGGAGAGCTCTGCCTGGCATCTGGTGGATGCCCCTCCGGGATGAAACTTCCAGAGAAAGGAGCAGGCTGCAATCTTTGCTATTCTGCAGTCTCTGGTGGTGATACCCAGGCAAACAGGGTCTGGAGTGGACCCCCAGCAGACTCCAGCAGACCTGCAGAAGAGGGGCCTGTTAGAAGGAAAACTAACAAACGGAAAGAAATAGCATCAACATCAACAGAAAGGAGATCACACAGAAACCCCATGTGAAGGTCATCAAAGCAAAGAACAAGGGTAGATAAGTCCATGAAGATGAGGAAAAACCAGTGCAAAAAGGCTGAAAATTCCAAAACCCAGAATGCCTCTTCTCCTCCAAAACATCACAACTCCCCTACAGCAAGGGAACAAAACTGGATGGAGAATGAGTTTGACAAATTGACAAAAGTAGTCTTCAGAATGTGAGTAGTAACAAACTCCTCTGAGCCAAAGGAGCATGTTCTAACCCAATGCAGGGAAGTTAAGAACCTTGAAAAAAGATGAAGGAATTGCTAACTAGAATCGTTTAGAGAAGAACATAAATGACCCAATGGAGCCAAAAAACACAGCATGGGAACTTTGATAAGCATACACAAGTATCAATAGCTGAATTGATCAAATGGAAAAAAGGATATCAGAGATTGACCCCTTCCTTACACCTCATGCAAAAGTTAACTCAAGGTGGATTAAAGACTTAAATGTAAGGCCTAAGGCCATAAAAACCCTACAAGAAAACCTAGGCAATAACATTCAGGACATAGGCAAAGGCAAAGACTTCATGACTAAAACACCGAAAGCAATGGCAACAAAAGCTAAAATTGACAAATTGGATCTAATTAAATTAAGCAGCTTCTGCGCAGCAAAAGAAACTATCAACAGAGTGAACAGGCAACCTACAGAATAGGAGAAAAATTTTGCAATCTGTCTATTTGACAAAGGGTTAATATACAGAATTTACAAAGAACTTAAATTTAAAAGAAAAAAAAAAACCAACCCACAAAAAAGCGGGTAAAGAATATGAACAGACACTTATCAAAGAAGACCTTTATGCAGCTAAAAACATATGAAAAAAAGCTGATTATTGCTGTTTTAGAGAAATGCAAATCAAAACCACAGAACCATGTCACACCAGTTAGAATGGCGGTCATTAAAAAGTTAGGAAACAGCAGATGCTGGAGATGATGTGGAGAAATAGAAATGCTCTTACACTGTTGGTGGGAATATAAATTAGTTCAACCATTGTGGAAGACAATGTGGCAATTGCTCAAGGACCTAGAACCAGAAATACCATTTGACCCAGCAATTCCATCACTGAGTATATACCCAAAGGATTATAAATCATTCTACTATAAAGATACATGCACAAGTATGTTTATTGCAGCACTGTTCACAGTAGCAAAGACTTGGATCCAACTCAAATGCCCATCCATGATAGACTGGATTAAGAGTCTATCATTGGAATACTATGCAACCATAAAAAGGTTTTTTCATCATGTCCTTTGCAGGGGCATGGATAAAACTGGAAACCACCATTCTTAGTAAACTGACACAAAAATGGAAAACCAAATACCACATGTTCTCACTCATAAGTGGGTGTTGAACAATGAGACCACAGACACAGGGAGGAGAACATCACACACCGGGGCCTGGGTGGTGGGGGACTAGGGGAAGAATAGTAGGGGGTGGGAGGACTGTGGAGAGATAGCATTAGGAGAAATACCTAATGTGGATGATGGGTTGATGGGTGCAGCAAACCACCATGGCACATGTATACCTATGAAATAAACCTGAACGTTTTGCATATGTATCCCAGAACTTATAGTTAAAAATAAATAAATAAACAAATTTAAGCTTTGCACTTCCAGATTCTCACAAGAACAGTTTATGAGACTTTTTAGGAATGGAATTCGTGAGTCTGCCTCTGTATTATCTCCCCAGGTGATTCTTAGGCACACTATCGCTTGAGAAACAGCAATCTAACACCTTTCTCTCAAAGTGTGACCTGCCGAGCAGTGACATGGTCATCCCCAAGAAGCTTGTTTGGAAATGCAGAATCTAAGGCCTCATCCCAGACCTACTGAATTAGAATTTCTGTATTTCAACAAGATTCCCTGGCAGTGTATCAGCACGTTTAAGTTCAAGATGCACTGGTTTAGAAGAGGCAAAGCAAACTTTTCAATCTGTAGTTGGAAGATAGAGGTGAGGGGAACCTGGCAGCGCGTTCTCCTGGCATGCCTGGTATGATCAGTCATAGGTTCAGGACTGCAGCGAGAGCTGCCTTTCCACAGAGAAGCAGTCACTTTGATACTTGTTCCTTAGCTGGTCTCTTGTCTATCATGGCCTGGAGAGGAGATGGGTGCAGAAAAGCACTTCCCTTTGAGGTTTGAGCAGGAATGTTTACATTCACTATTAATTAAAAACTATTTATTCATTGCCTGTGCATTCCAGGCAGTGAGAGAAGCCATTGTTCCAGCCCTCCAGGCCTCACTCATTTCCACATCAATAGGCCTGGCCCATACTACACAGTCCTCTCTGACTGACCTCCTACCCCCAGCCCATTTTGAATCTAAATAATGAGCCTAATGTTCCACTTAGGTGAGGCCTTCTCTGAGTAGATAGAGCTTGGTTGGGCCACATTTCACAATACCCTCAAGGATGGCTGATGTACTACAATAGCATTTCCTTTCACCTCAGTTGGAATTTGCTCAGCAGCCACTTCCTGGCTATGACCTGCTCGGGTGAAGGAGCTGGATCACCCACAGTGGGGTTGCCCTTGACTGCTCAGACCCGTAATCTGAAGACAGACACTGTGAATGACTCTCTGATCCTTATGTCCCTTCAGAAGACAGTGTCCTGCAGCCACATTGCCTGAGGGTTAAAAGGAAAGGTAAATCCCCATTCCTGGAATTTTGATTCTCCTGACCAGAAGGGATTTCAGTCCCTCACTGTGTATGCAATGTTGTGTTGCTGTCAGCCAGTCTTCACACTGCTCTGCTCCTTTCAAATGTGTTCTTTCTATTAAGTATTCAGTCATGTGGAAACCATCTGTCCCCTTCCCACGATATGTGTCCCTTCACAGAGAATGGAGGTGAAGGTGCCTGTGTGGCGCCGAGGTCATTTTCACAGTCATCCTGTGGAATCACAAGAATGCTGCAGAAGCTCCTCCAGAGAGCTCTCCATCACAACAGCATTGAAACCAACAAGTCAAGTCTGCTTTACGTGGGAATTTATCGCCTTTCACTGAGCCAATGAACGTTAGGTTTTCTGTGTTTTCAGATATTGCTGCTGCTACTGATTCAAGACTGATTTTTGGAGCACACTATGTAACTCTTACACCCTTGCACCTTTCCCCACTTACTCCACACCTCCCGTTAGTACCCTAGCACAGCTGTGGAAAAGTCCCTCAGTTGGATAGACATATTGATTTGCTTCTCTCTCTTTTCTCATTCATTTTCCAAAGAGAAAAGTCCCAATACTTTGGATAATCTGTCTCTAGGTTAACAGGGAACTGCCAATTATACTCTGGGAGGATGCTAAGCTCACTTGTTTTTGAAATAAACTCAAACACCATTTTCTAGACATAATTGTAACTTGAGTGTCATAAAAGTCATTAAAATTCTAGGGATGCGACATCTGTAAATGCAAATGTTCTTATCTGAAGGCGGGGAGGCCATACAATTTGACCTTTTAAAGTCCTTTTTAGCACCAATACCTATGAAATGGTAAACTTCTCTCTGCCTAATCTCACCATTTTTCCAGTCTTTCTTATTCTCAGAAAAGTAAGGGCACTGTAATCTCTCCTGCAGTTTTACTATGAGGTAGCTTCCACTTGGTTTAGAAGACTAGACCCATGGGGTTCCATGATAGGCTGTAGTTACTCTTTCTCAGTGAAAGGAGACTGCTGTTTCTCACGGCATGTATATTCTGCTTCCTGTCCTCCCCAGTTTTTATAATCCGGCTCTTCTAAATTCATCTCCTAAAACTAGACCTTATTCACTTTTTGTTCTTTTATTTATTTTTGAATTTTTTTTTCAACAAATGTTCACGGAATGCCTTCATATGCCAGCCACTGTGCTAGGTACTACAGATTCAAAGGAGAGCTAGCCTCATGGAGCTAACACTGTAGAGAGGGAGGTGAGTATTCGCCAAAACACAGAATGTATAATCACAGAATGGAATAAGGATCCCAAAGGAAAGATACAGTGTTCCAGGAGAACCTGTTACAACTGAATCTGGCTGTGCCAGGCTATGTGATGTCAAGCTTCATAAGGAAGTCAGAGCCTTAAGAGATTTATTGGCACAATTGGACAAGCCAGACAAAACTCTCCATCAAAATCTTGTCTGAAGGCCCTTGTATTCTGTCACATCATGGAGCATTCTCCAAACAGAACAGTTAATTAATGCTTGGTGAAGACAGGTGAATTCATGTGCCAGAAAGGAGCCAACATCCTCTCAGCCTCTGCACAGGCCTACTAATTAATTGTATTGTCACTATATCAAGTCTTGCTTGACAGCTGCCAAGCCTTAGTGCACTATGGGAACAAAGTAACATGACAGCTTAGAAGCACTGAGGAAGAAAGTCCCAAGATAGACTAATCTCATACAAACAAAATTTCTTCATGTCAGGTGGCCTAGACAGGCCTTGAACTCATATTCCATCAATTGTGCTAAATTTCTCAGGTTTAGAACAGATTATAAAAAGAGGATTCCCCAAATTAAGTTCCCCTTTAGTCTTTTAGTCATGATACTAAAGGCAAGAAAAGTTGTTGAGTTTGATATCAATAATATAAATGAGAAGGCCCGAAACTAGATCACAAGGGGCAAGAACTGGACCACAGGAGCCTACTGCTGCCTGCCCTTTCTCACTGGTACCTTTGGCCAGATACATAGGTGTGCTCATCATGCATGTTTCAGATGTACGTACCAAAGCCCAACTCAAGTGTACTGTTTCAAACTAGTGATTTATTTGTTCGTGTACCGGAAATGTCCAGGAGTAGGTCTGCTTCCAGTCAGAGGCTGAAGTGATGCAAGCTGCATCTGGCCTCTCATTTTCTTCTCTACTTCATTTGTACTTTGTTTTTTGTATTACCTTTGCTCAAAGGTAGATTTTATCCACACCATGATCTACAGAAGATCCAGACCTAGCTCTTTTAGGGGTAAAGAGAATTTCTCTCCTCAGTAATTCCAGAGAAACTTTATGAAAGGTTCTCAATGGTCCAGTTGTTCATATATTTATCCCTAAACCAATCATAATGAATGAGGCTTTATTTGGTTCTGTGGTTTCTGCTGAAACCTGGAATTGATGCTAGACCCAGATACTTTATGGCTACGAGTGATGTAGGTAGATTCGCAAAGCAAAATCCAGGGAGCTATTAACAGAATAGGGAATAGCGCTAGATAAGCAAAAACACTACATGCTCTTTAGTATGTGCTAATGTTAAGACTTAGCAATAGAATGGGCATTTTGCACATATGAACAGGAGGGCTTTCCAGATAGGTGAAAAAAAAAATTAGGCTACTTATTTGAGAAACAGACAAAGTTATCTGGCAAAATTTGTGACAGGATGATAGTCCAAATTATGTCAGGCAAGATCCTGGAAGAAAGAGTAGAAAAGACAAACAGCATTATTCTTAAATGGAGGACAAATGTGATCATGTCATTAGGTGTTCCCAATTCTCATTTTACAATGACTCACACTCAGTAAACACTCAATAAATATTTTTATTTGATTCCGGTGATTTAATACCCAGAGTGAAAATTAGTCTTCATATAATTGCAAGAGAACTAATTAAGGCGGCAAAGTTATTGCTAAGCTGCCTAATCAATAAAGCCTGCAGGTGTCCTTTCAATTAGAGTGGGAAATTAATGAATTCACATTTTTCCCTTAATTTACTATGCCTACATAAAATTTCTCCCAGGCTTTGAATAATTTCATTTTGTTTTCATAAAAACAAATAGAACACAGACACTTTAAAATCTTACCGGATCTTTCTCTCGTGGGTCTAAGTAGGCTCATATCTAAAACCATCCCAGGAACATGCTTACAATCAGAACCGGATGATGTGAACTACCAGTCATGTTTTCTCCTCCCCAAATTAACCTCAGCACATGTGCAAAATCACCTGGCCCAACCACCCTGAATTTTATCATATTTCCTAATATTTAGAGGAATTAAGAGATGAGACAATACTGAATTAGGAGAGGATACAATAATGGCTGAAAAGGGCAAACTGGCCATTCTAAGATTCAGGATTATTCAGTTATTTCAAGATGGACTCCTGATATGCATCATAGTAAAAAAATAAAAAAGATAGTGTCACTGGGGCCAATGAGGTTGGGATTAAAATATCATCGTTGCTATTACTTTGAACAACTTAGTTAACCCTTCTGAACTTCAAATCCCTCATGAGTAAAATAGAAATAATAACTACCCAAGAGGTTAATATGAGGATTTGATGAGCTGCTAGATACAAAGTGGTTAAACTTTCAAAACTCGTTGGATAATGTATATTCTTCAACGCTTCATAAAGTTTGGTATTGATAAGCATTTTTAACGTCACAAAAAATACTCATGAATCCAGATATTACATCTCTAATATGTAATATCTGTCAAAGATGTTTTAAGTATTTCTCTGTCTATAGAAAAAAGAGACTTGATTAAATGAAAGTTTTAATTGTCAAGTAGAATTAGTTTAGCCATTGATGACATCTTACCATTTTTCTTTTTTTTTTTGAGACGGAGTTTCGCTCTTGTTACCCAGGCTGGAGTGCAATGGCGTGATCTCAGCTCACCGCAACCTCCCCCTCCTGGGTTCAGGCAATTCTCCTGCCTCAGCTTACCGAATAGCTGGGATTACAGGCACGCAGCACCACACCCAGCTAATTTTTTGTATTTTTAGTCGAGACGGGGTTTCACCATGTTGACCAGGATGGTCTCGATTTCTTGACCTTGTGATCTGCCCGCCTCAGCCTCCCAAAGTGCTGGGATTACAGGCTTGAGCCACCGTGCCCGGCCAACATCTTACCATTTTTTAAAAGAATACATTACATATTATACATATTATATGCAGTCAGTCCTCCCTATCCATGGATTCCACATTTGTGGATCCAACTAATTGCAGGTCAAAAATATGTTAATAAAAATTTCATCTGTACTGAGTATGTACATACTTTGTCCCTCATCATTATTCCCTAAACAATATGGCATAACAACTATTTACATAGAATTTGTATTAGGTATTAAAAGTAACCTAGGGAAGATTTAAAGTACACAGGAGGATGTGCATAGTTTCTATGCAAATACTACACCATTCTTTATCAGGTTCATGAGCATCCTCAGATTTTGGTACCCATGGGAGGTTCTGGAACCTGCACACATCGGAAACAATGATTATAGATACATGTACAACATATACACACTGATGTATAAATATGAAGTCCTCATATCATATTAGTAGTATTGAATGCCAATTTATTTCTAAAATATTTACTTGTTTGTAACAAGAAAGAAAAACAAATAAAAGACATGAAAAAAATTACTTACATTTGTTCTGGAAAGGGGGAGATCGACTCTTCATTAGCCCTAGTCCAGTATTTTTTATTTAAATTCAGTGTAGGTAAGTGAAGAAAGCACAAATAATTAATTTTTTCATTGAGGTATTATTGACAAATGAATCATACTAATTAACCTATCCATTGCCTCGAATATTCACATTTTTTGGTAAGAAAACAAAAGTGTATAGCCTGTTCCTAGGACATAAACCTGTGCAACACGTTACTGTATTGACTACTATAGGCGATTGTAACCCAACCCTAACCATTTGCCTAACTAAGTAAATCTAATCATAGGAAAGGTACAGTAAATAAATAGTATAAAAGATAAAAGGGTGTACTTGTCTGGGGTACTTACTATAAATGGAGCTTGTAGGACTGAGAGTAGCTCTGGCTGAGTCAGTGGGTGCATATAAAGGCCTAGGTCGTTACTGTACACTACTATGGCTCTATAAACACTGTCAACTTAGGCTACACTAAATTTATTTAAAAAATTTTTTACCTTTTTTTCTCTCTTTTTTTTTTACATATATATTTCACTTTATGTTCTGGGGTACATGTGCAGATCATGCAGGATTGTTACATAGGTACATACGTGGCCATGTGGTTTGCTGCCTCCCTCTCCCCGTTACCTATATCTGGCATTTCTCCCCATGTTATCCCTCCCCAACCTCTTTACCCCACACTCTCCCTCCCCTAGACCCCTCCAAGAGACCCCAGTGAGTGATGCTCCCCTCCCTGTGTCCATGTGTTCTCATTGTTCAACATCTGCCTGTGAGTGGGAACATACTGTGTTTGATTTTCTGTTCTTGTGTCAGTTTGCTGAGAATGATGGTTTCCAGATTCATCCATGTCCTTGCAAAGGACACAGACTCATCGATTTTTATGGCTGCATAGTATTCCATGGTGTATATTTGCCACATTTTCTCTGTCCAGTCTATCATCGATGGGTATTTGTGTTGGTTCCATGTCTTTGCTGTTGTAAATGGTGCCACAGTGAACATACGTGTGCATGTGTCTTTATAAAAGAATAATTTATAATTCTTTGGATAAGATTTATTTTTCTTCAATAATAAATTAACTTAGTTTATTGTAACTTTTATTTTATAAATTTTCAATATTTTAAAACTTCTGAATCATATAATAAAACTTAGCTTAAAACACAAACACAAATAACAAAGTTATTTTTCTTTATATTCTTATTCTGTAAGCTTTTTTCTATTGTTAAAGTTTTCTATTTTTTTTTAATTTTGCTTTTTAAATGACTGTCAATGCAGTCAGTTTGTTTGCACCAGAATCAAATCAATGCATGAGTAATTTGTTGCTCTCAATGTTACGATGACTATGATGTCACTAGTCAATGAGAATTTTTGGCTCCATTATAATCATATGGGACCACTGTCATATATGTAACCTGTCATAGGTTGAAATGTTATGCAGTGCATGACTGTACATTATCATTATTAACTATAGTCGCCATGCTGCCTTTTATCTCCAGAACTTATCTTCTAACTGTAAGTTTGTATCCTTTGACCAACATACCCTCATTTTCTCCAATCCACCCCCAGCCCACTGACAACCACTGTTATAACCTCTGTTGATATGAGTTTAACCTTTTAGGAGTCCACATATAAGTGAGATCATCCCACCTCTGTCATTCTGTGTCTGGTTTATTCCAGTTAACATAATGTCCTTTAGGTTCATACATGTTGCAAATGACAGAAGTTTTTTTTCTTTCTCTTTTAAGGTTGAATTTTATACACACAAATACACAGGCAAACACATATATCATACACATATATGTTCATACACAGACATATACATATGTTCACACATATATAATCACACTTTCTTTATCCATTCATCTATCAATGGACACTCAGGTTGTTTCTGTCTCTTGGCTATTTTGATTAATGCTGCAATGAACATATAAGTGCAAATATCTTTTAGAAATAGTGATTTTATTTCCTTTCGATATATACTCAGAAGTTAGATTGCTGGATTGTATGGCAGTTGTGGTTTTAATTTTTTAGGGTACTTCCATACTATTTTCTATAGTGGCTGTACTAATTTACCTTCTCACTAACAATGTATGAGGGTTCCCATGTCTCCACATCCTAGCCAACATTTACTGTATTTAGACATTTTGATAATAGCCATCTCTAACAAGTATGAGGTAATATTTCACTGTGGTTCTGATTTGCATTTCCCTGATGTTTAGTGATGGTGAGTATTTTTTTTTCATATACCTGTTGGCCATTTGTATGCTTTTTCTTTTTTAGGAAATGCCTATACAGACCCTTTACCCATTTTTAAATTGTGTTATTTCGTTTCCTGTTACTGAGTTGTATGAGTTTCTTACATATTTTGGGTATTAACCCCTTGTTATATATGGTTTACACATATTTTCTACTATTATGTGGCTTTTTTTTCACTTCATTGTTTCCTTCCTTTGTTGTGCAGCAACTTTTTAGTTTGATGTAGTCTCAGTACTTTATTTTTGCTTTCGTTGCCTGGCTCTTGATGTCAAATTCTAAAATCATTGCTAAGACCAATGTCATGGAGGTTTTCCCTTATGTTTCCTTCTAGGGGGTTTACATATTCAGGTCTTACATTTAAATCCTTAATACATTTTAAGTTAATTTTTGTTTACTAAGATGTAAGATAAGAATAAAATTTCATTTTTTCCATGTGGATATACAATTTCCATTTATTAAAGAGACTATCCTTTCCAAATCAATCGTGTATCCTTGGTGACTTTGTCAAAGATTAATTGACTTTGTGTGTTTATTTCCAGGCTCTCTATTCTGTTCCATTAGTCTGTGTGTATATTTTCATGCCAATACCACACTGTTTTGATTATTATAGTTTTGTAATATAATATGGAATCAGAAATTGTGATGTTCTCATCTTTGTTCTTAGTCAAGATTGCTTTAGCATTCAGGGTCTTTTGTGGTTTTGTCTCAATTTTTAATTGTTTTTTGTTTCTGTGCAAAGTACCATGGAAATCTTGAGAGGGATTGCATAGAATATTATATTGTTATGAGTGATGGCTACATTTTAAAAATATTATCTTCAGTGGATTTAATATATTTCCATTTATTTGTGTCTGCTCCAATTTCTTTTATTATTGTTTTACAGAGTTGAGTATAAAGACCTATCACTTCCTTGGTTAAGTTTATTCATATTTTATTTAATATTTATTTTATTTGTTCATATTTACAGAGTACATGAGAAAACTTGTTACTCCAAACTCATCAAGTATTTTATTTTTGTGTGGCTACTGCAAATGAGATTGTTTATTCTTTTGAATAGTTTACTGTTAGTATATAGAAACACTACTGATTTTGTTATTGATTTTGTATCCTGCAACTTTATTAAATTTATTTCTTTTGACAAATATTTGGTGGAGTCTTTATGGCTTCTATATAAAAATTATGTCATCTCTTAATGAAGACAATTTTACTTCTTTATTTCCAGTTTGGATGCCTTTTTATTTGATTTTCTTCTCTAATTGCCCTGGCTAGGACTTCTAGTACTATGTTGAATAGAAATCACGAGTGTGGGCATCTTGGTCTTATTCCTGATCTTAGAGTAAAAGCTTTTAGCTTTTTACCATTGAGTATGATGTTTACTATAAACTTGTCATATATAGCCTTCATTATGTTGAAGTACATTCCTACTATACCTATTATGTTGAAGTACATTTCTACTAATTTGCTGAAAGATTATCTCATGAAAAGATGTTGAGTTTTATCAATTGTTTTCTTTTTCTGCATCTATTGAGATGATCATATGACTTTCACCTTTTATTCTGTTTATATGGCATATTATATCTATTGATTTGTACATGTTAAACTATTCTTTAATCCCAGGTATAAATCCAACTTCATCATGGTATATGATCCTTCTAATGTGCTCTTAAATCAGTTTGCTAGTATTTTGTTGAGGTTTTCTGCTTCTGTATTTATCGGGGATATTGGCCTGTAGTTTTATTTTTATTTAATGGACTTGTCTAACTTTGCTCTCAGGAATTCTGGCCTTAAAATGAGTGTGTAAATGTCCCTTTCTCTTCACAGTTTTAGGATAGTTTAAGAAGAATTGGCATTATAAGTTTGGTAAAAATTCACCAGTGAAACCATCTACTCATGGGCCTTACTTTGTTGGGAAATGTTGATTACTGAGTCAGTCTCCATAATGTTATTGGTCCTTGTAGATTTTCTGTGTCTTCATAATTAAGTCTTAGAAGATTGTAAGTTTCTAGGAATTTGTCCATTCTTTTAGGTTAACCAGTTTGTCAGCACATATTGTTGGCAGTGATCTCTTATGTTTCTTTTTATTTCTGTGGTATAATTTGTTATGTCTCCTCTTACATTTCTGATTTTAAATGTATCTTCTTTATTTTTCTAGTTTAGATAAGGGTTTGTTAAATTTGTTTAACTTTTGAAAAAAAAGTTAGATTTCTTGATTTTTTTTCTAGTGCCTATTTTATTTATTTCTGCTTTTATCTTTATTATTTCCTTTCCAGGTTCTAACAAAACCATGGTTTTTGTTTTTAGTTCTCTTTATGAGAGGAATCAAATTTTTTTATTTGCTTATTTCAAACCATCTTTGTATCTCAGAGATAAAGCCTATTTGATCATGGTGGAGAAGCTTTTTGATGTGCTGCTGCTGGATTCACTTAGCAGTATTTTGTTAAAGATTTTTTTTTTTTTATATACTTTACAACACAGTAGAAAAGGACATTTTATGTTTTTTCTAACAGAGTAGTGTGAGAGTTACTTTGTTTTTACCAATTGGAAATCCATAAAGTATTTATGTTTTTTATTTTTGAGTGAAAATATAATTTTAGCATTTTACGTGTGAGAGTACATCCTCATGGTTTATATACTTTACAACACAGTAGAAAAGGACATTTTATGTTTTTTCTAACAGAGTATTGTGAGAGTTACTTTGTTTTTTTTTAAATATTTTTATAACAAGAAAGTTGGTCTGATGTTTTCTTTTTTGTTGTGTCTCTGTCAGGTTTTGGTATCAGAATGATGCTGGCCTCATAGAATGAGTGACGGAGGAGTTCCTTTTCCTCAATTAATTTTAATAGTTCCAGTAGAAATGGTACCAGCTGTTCTTTGTGCCACTGGTAGAATTCAGTTATAAATCTCTCTGGTCCTGGGCTTCTTTTGGTTGGTAGCTATGTATTACTGTCTCAATTTTGAAGCTCATTATTGGTCTGTTCAGGGATTTACTTTCTTCCTTGTTCAGTTTTGGGAGGGTGTATATGTCCAGAAATTTATCCATTTATTCTGTATTTTCTAGTTTATGTGCATAAAGGTGTTGATAATATTCTCTGATGGTTATTGGCATTTCTGTGGGGTCTGTGGTAATAACCCCTTTGTCAGTTTTGATTGAGTTTATTTAGATTCCCGCTCTTCTTTATTAGCCTAGCTAGCAGTCTATTTTATCATTTTTTTCAAAAAAATCAACGCCTGGATTAGTTGATTTTTTAAACTTGTGTGTGTGTGTTTGTCAGTCTCCTTCAGTTCAGCTCTGATTTTGGTTCATTCTTGTCTTCTGCTAGCTTTGTGGTTTGTTTGCTCTTGCTTCTCCAGTTTAGTTGTAATATTAGGTTGTTAAGTGGATATCTTTCTAACTTTTTGATTTGAATATTTATTGCAATAAATTCCCATCTAACTTTGCCTTAGCTGTGTCCCAGAGACTATGCTGTATTATATCTTTGTTCTCATTAATTTGAGAAAAAACTTCTTGATTTCTGTCTTAGTTTCACTATTTACCCAAATGCCATCCAGGAGCAAACTATTCAATATCAATGCGATTGTACAGTTTTGAGCAAATTTCTTAATCTTGATTTCTAATGTGATTATGCTATAGTCTGAGAGCATGTTTGTTATTATTTCATATCACTTCGATTCGCTGAGGAGTATTTTATATTCAATTATGTGATCAATTTTAGATTATGTGCCATGTGGCAGTGAGAAGAATATATATTCTGTTGTTTTTGTCTGAAGATTTCTGTAGCTGTCTATTAGGTCCATTTGATGCAGTGCTGAGTTCAGGTCCTCAAAATCTTTGTTAATTTTCTGCCTTGATAATCTGTTTAATACTGTCAGTGGGATGTTGATTTCTCCCACTATTATTGCGTGGTTATCTAAGTCTCTTTGTGAGTCTCTGAGAATTGGCTTTATGAATCTGGGTGCTTCTGTGTTGGGTGTATATATATTTAGGAGAGTTAGGTCCTCTTGTTCAATTGAACCCTTTATTATTATGTAATACCCTCCTTTGTCTTTTTAAATTTTTGTTGGTTTAAAGTCTGTTTTGTCTGAAATTAGTATTGTAAACCATTCTTTTTTGTGTCTCATTTGCTTGGTAGATTTTTCTCCATCCCTTTATTTTGAGCTTTTGTCATTGCATATAAGAAGGGTCTCCTAAAGACAGCATACCAACGGGTCTTTATCCAGCTTGCCATTCTGTGCTTTTACTTGGGATATTTAGTCTGTTTCTGTTCAAGGATAGTATTGACATGTTTGGATTTGATCCTGTCATTATGATGTTAGATGGCCTTATAAATGCTGGTTTGTGTGGTTGCTCTATAGCATCACTGTTCTGCATACTGAAGTGTGCTTTGCAGTGGCTGGTAATGTTTTCTGTCCATGTTAAGTACTTCCTTCAGGAGATCTTGCAAGGTAGGGCTGGTGGTAACAAATTCTTTCAGGGTTTGCTTCTCTGGAAGGGTCTTATTTCTCCTTTGCTTATGATGCTTAGTTTGGCCAGATATGAAACTCAGGGCTGGAATTCCTTTTCTTTCAGTGTGTTGAATATTGACTCCTAATCTCTTCTGGTTTGTAGGGTTTCTGCTGAGAATTCTGCTGTTAGTGTCACGGACTTCTCTTTGTAGATGACCTGACCTTTCTCTAGCAGGCTTTAGCATTTTTTCTTTCATTTCAGCCTCAGAAAATCTGAAGACAATGTGGCTTGAAGATAATTTTCTTAAGTACCAATGAGTTGTAAATTTGGACTCTTTACATAAACCCATGTTTTTCAGCGGTTTTGTCATTCTTTTCTACTTCTATCTGACTGTTGTGTGTCAGAAAGGCAATCTTCAGGCTCTGAGATTCTTTCCACTACTTGTTCTGTTTTGCTGTGAATACTTGCTATTGCATTATGAAACTCTTGTAGTGTGTTTTTCAGCTCTGTCAGGTCAGTTACATTCTATTTTACAATGGCTACTTTTTCTGGAAGCTCCTGTAATGTTTTGTTGTGTTTCTTAGCTTCCTTGGTTTGGGTTTCAATGTACTTTTGCATCTCAATGATCTTTGTTCTTATCCCTATTCAGAATTTGATTTCTGTCATTTCAGTCATCTCAGCCCAGTTCAAAACCCTTGCTGGAGAGGTGATGCAGTCTTTGAAGTTAGGTCCTTGAAGGTAGTAGCTCCTAGAAGTTAGGAACCCATTGTGCTGGATGGGTCATGGTGCTCCTGCACCACTGGTCACTATAGTAGAATGGGTGGTGTCAGCCAAAGCTTTACATAGGGCAGTGGCAGTGGTATTGATCTTCATTCACATGTGCCAGCAGCAGCAGCAGTGGCAGCACAGCCAGATGCTGCAGCAGAGTGCTAGCAGGTGCCAGGGTGCTTGCCTCCATATGGGCATTTACTCCAGTGGGGCAGACAGCATGATTAAAGGAGTGGGGGACCCCTCCTGGCAACTGCATGTTGCCAGGTTAGTGGTGCTGTTAGCATAGGGACAGGGCATTGGCAGGTGCAGGTATGTGTATGTTCTCTATGTACCAGAGTCAAGGGTGTTGCTCAGATTACGAGAGGGTCTGCTGTTCTCTATGCCTAGTTTCCCTACCGTGGCAGTGTTGTCACAGGGTAGGGTGCTGGTGTGGGTGGAGCTGTCTGTCTCTGTATCTATCAAGGCTCTAACTCCAGTGGTGGTTCAGCAGGGGAAGGTGTGAGTGCACTCTTGTTGCAGCAGTGGTAGGGCAGGGCGCATGCCCACAGCCACACTGGTGGGACAAGGAAGGCAGACCCCCCTAATGCACATATGTACCGCAGTGGTAGGGCAGGGCGCATGCCCACAGCCACACTGGTGGGACAAGGAAGGCAGACCCCCTAATGCACATATGTACCGCAGTGGTAGGGCAGGGCGCATGCCCACAGCCACACTGGTGGGACAAGGAAGGCAGACCCCCCTAATGCACATATGTACCGCAGTGGTAGGGCAGGGTGCATGCCCACAGCCACACTGGTGGGACAAGGAAGGCAGACCCCCCTAATGCACATATGTACCGCAGTGGTAGGGCAGGGCGCATGCCCACAGCCACACTGGTGGGACAAGGAAGGCAGACCCCCTAATGCACATATGTACCGCAGTGGTAGGGCAGGACGCATGCCCACAGCCACACTGGTGGGACAAGGAAGGCAGACCCCCCTAATGCACATATGTACCGCAGTGGTAGGGCAGGGCGCATGCCCACAGCCACACTGGTGGGACAAGGAAGGCAGACCCCCCCTAATGCACATATGTACCGCAGTGGTAGGGCAGGGCGCATGCCCACAGCCACACTGGTGGGACAAGGAAGGCAGACCCCCCTAATGCACATATGTACCGCAGTGGTAGGGCAGGGCGCATGCCCACAGCCACACTGGTGGGACAAGGAAGGCAGACCCCCCTAATGCACATATGTACCACAAAGCAATATAGAAGCTTGCTGTTGATCCAGGGGAAGCTGCAATATGGGGAGAAAGTGGACGTGCCCTTATGGGCTGACCGAATGGAGTTCTCCATTTGTCAGGCACAGTCCACCTACACAAGAGCTATGATATGGGCCAAGGCACTCTAGGCTGTCCTGCAAACAGAAGCTGCCAGACTGGGGCCCTGGGAAAGACTAGTAGACTAATGGGTACTCATATTTGACCAGCCCCATCTGATGGGCAAGACTACCCTGCAGAATTTTGGTTTAACAGTTCCTCTAGGGCTAAGGTCTCCTATGGAAGCAAGCTGGGCCTAAGGAGATTGGCTTCCCTGGCCATACTCCTGCAATGAACCCCCTGGGATCCCCTTTAGCTGCTGTGCTTTCTTTACCACTTCCCTGCAACTCGAATGTCCATGGTGGTCAAGGGGTCTCCTCCTGCCAGGATTCCAGGAGCCTGTGGCAAGAGTGGGTTGCTCCTTGCCAATTCAACTCATTCATTCTCCCAGAGTCACTGAGGGCCAGGAATGAGTACAATTGCCTGGTAACCCCTTGAAGGGTTCCCACCTTCCTCTGTCTTCAGCCCAGCTATATGTCCTCCCCTCCATCCACTCTTGTTTCTTTCCACTGAAGATCTGTCAGGAACGTACCAGTTGTCTCAATCCCTTGGTAGCACCTTTCCCACCTTGATGCATCTAGTCAGCCATGCTGCCACCTCTACGATGTACATGTTCTTTACCCAGTCTACCGATGATAAACATTTAGCTTAATGCTATGTTTTTGGTGTTGTAAATAATGCTACAATGAAGATACATGTGCATGAGTCTTTATGGTAGAACAATTTATATTCTTTTGGGTATATATTTAATAATGGGATTGCTGGGTCAAATGGTAATTCTGTTTTGAGTTTTTCGAGAAATCACCAAACTGCTTTCCACATGGCTGAACTAATTTATACTCCCACCAGCAGCATATAAGCATTCACTTTTCTCTGCAATCTCACAAGCATCTGCTACTTTTTGACTTTTAAATAGTAGCCATTCTGACTTGTGTGAGACAGTATCTCATTGTGGTTTTGATGTGCATTCTCTAATTATTACTTATGAGGAGCAATTTTCATATGCTTATTGGCTGCATGTTCGTCTTTTGAAAAATGCCTGTTTTTATCCTTTGCCTACTGTATTAGTCCACTCTTGCATTGCTGTAAAGAAATATCTGAGAGACTGAGTGATATGATTTGGCTGTGTCCCCACTCAAATATCATCTTGAATTGTAGTTCCCATTATCTGCACATGTTGCGGGAGGGACCCTGTGGGAGGTAATTGAATCATGGGGACAGTTACCTTTCTTCTGTTTTCATGATAATAAGTAAATTCTCATGAAAGCTGATGGTTTTATAATGGGTTTTTCCTCAACTTCGCTCTGCACTTCTCCTTCCTGCTTTCATGTCAAGAATAACATGTTTGCTTCTCCTACTGCCATGATTGTAAGTTTCATGAGGCCTTCCCAGCCATGCTGAACTGTGAGGCAATTAAACTTCTTTCCTTTATAAATTATCCAGTCTCAGGTATATCTTTATTAACAGCATGAGAACAGACTAAAACAGTGAATTGATACTGGTAATGGGGAGCTGCTGTAAAGACTCCTGAAAATGTGGAAGGGACTTTGCAACTGCATAATAGGAAGAGGTTGGAACAGTTTGGAGGGCTCAGAAGAAGACAAGAAAATTTAGGAAAGTTTGGAACTTCCTAAAGACTTGTTGAATAGCTTTGACCAAAATGCTGGTAGTGATATAGACAATAAAGTGCAGACTGAGGTGGGCTCAGATGGAGATGAAGAACATGTTGGGTACTGGAATTAAGGTGACTCTTGCTATGTTTTAGTAAAGATACTGGTGGCATTTTTTTTACCTGCCCTAGAAATCTGTGAAACTTTGAACTTGAGAGAGATAATTTAGGATATCTGGCAGAAGAAATTTGCTAGCAGCAAAGCATTCAAGAGGTGACTTCAGTGTTGTTAAAAGTCATTCAGTTTTATGTATTCACAATGATATAGTTTGGAATTAAAACTTATGTTTAAAGGAGAGGCAAAAAGTTCAAAAAATTTGCAGCTTGCTGATGCATTAGAAAGGAAAAAACCATTTTATGAGGAGAAATTCAAGTCACCTGCAGAAATTTGCTTAAGTAACAAGGAGCCAATTGTTAATTGCCAAGACAATGGGGAAATATCTCGAGACCATATTAGAGAACTTTGCAGCAGCCATTCTGATCACAGGCCCAGAGGTCTAGGAGGAAAAAAATGGTTTTGTGACCTGGACCCAGAGCTCCACTGCTGTGTGTAGCCTAGGAACTTAGTGTCATGCATCCCGGCTGTGCTAGCCATACCTAGAAGGGCCCAAGGTACAACTTGGGCTGTTGCTTCAGAGGGTGCAAGCCCCAAGGCTTGTCATCTTCCATGTGATGTTAAGCCTGCAGATGCACAGAGACAAGAATTGAGGTTTGGAAACCTCTATGTAGATTTCACATGTATAAAAATATCTGGATGTCCAGGCAGCACTTTGCTGCAGGGGTGGGGCCCTCATGGAAAACCTCTGCTAGGGTAGTGTGGAAGGGAAATGTGAGATTGGAGCCCCCACACAGAGTCCCCATTGGGGCACTGCCTAGTGGAGCTGTGAGAAGAGGGCCACCATTCTTTAAACCCAAGAATGGTAGATCCATTGACAGCTTACATTGTGTACCTGGAAAAGCTCCAGACGCTCAATGCCAGCCCATGAAAGCATCCAGCAGGGGGGCTATACCCTGCAAAGCCACAGGGATGGAGCTGAACAAGACCATGGGAGTCCACCTTTTGCACTAGTGCAACCTGGATGTGAGACATGGAGTCAAAGAAGATCATTTTGGAATTTAAGGTTTAATGACTGCTTTATTGAATTTCAGATTTGCACAGGGACTATAACCCCTTTGTTTTTTTAACTAGCTTCTCCCATTTGGAACAGGTGTATTTGCCCAATACTGTACCTCCATTGTATCTAGAAAGTAAGTAACTTGCTTTTAAGTTTATAGGCTCCTAGGTGTAAGCAACTTGCTTTGTCTCAGATGAGACTTTGGACTTGGACTTTTGAATTAATTCTGGAATAAGTTAAGATAATAAGCTGGGGACTGTTGGGAAGGCATGATTGTGTTTTGAAATGTGAGGACATGAGATTTGGAAGGGGCCAGGGTAGAATGATATGGTTTGGCTGTATGCTTAAACAAATCTCATGTGTCTTGGGAGGGACCTCATGGGAGTTAATTGAATCATGTGGGAGTTTACCTCCATACTGTTTTTGTGATAGTGAGGGAGTGTTTTTTTATAAGATCTGATGGTTTTATAAGGGGTTTTTCCCCACCGTCACCCTGCACATCTCCTTCCTACTGCCATGATTTGCTTCCACTTCTGCGATGACTGTAAGTTTCTTGAGGTCTTCCCAGCCATACCTAACTGCAAGTCAATTAAACCTCTCTCTTTTATATGTTACTGGTCTTGGGTATGTCTTTATTAGCAATGTCAAAACAAATTAACACACTGGGTAATTATAAAGAAAATTGGTTTAATTGGCTTATGTTTCTGCAGGCTATACAGTAAGCATGATGCTGGTCATCTGCTTGGTTTCTAGGGAGGCCTCAGGAAACTTGCAATCATGGTGGAAGGCAAAGGGGAAGCAGGCATGTCTTACGTGGCCAGATGAGAAGCAAGAGAAAGAGAGAGGGGAATGCACTTTTAAACAACTAGATTTCATGAGAACTCTACCACAAGAAAAGCATTAAAGGGAGAAATCTGCCCCCATGATTCAGTCACCTACCACCAAGCCCCCCTTCCAACATTGGAGATTATATTTTACGTGACATTTTGTTGGGGACACAAATTCTAACCATATCACCTACTTTTCAATGGGATTGTTTGCTTTTTTCTTGGTTCATTTGTTTAAGTTCCATATAGATTCTGGAAATTTGACCTTTGTCAGATGCATAGCTTGCAGATATTTTCTCCCCTTCTGTAGGATGTCTGTTTACTTTGTTTTTAGTTTCTTTGGTTATGCAGAAAATCTTTAATTAGGTGTCGTTTGCCATTTTTGATTTTGTTGCAATTACTTTTATTATCCTTACCATGAAATCTTTGCCAGGTGTTACGTCCAGAAGGGCATTTCTTAGATCATTGTATCAGGCCACTCTTGCATTGCTGTGAAGAAATACCTAAGACTAGACAATTTATAAATCAAATGGGTGTAATTGGGTCATTGTTATACAGGCTGTAAAGAAGGCATGGCACCTGCATCTACTTGTGGGGAGGGCACAGGAAGCTTTTATTCATGACAGAAGGGAAAGTGGGAGCAGGCACTTCACATGGTGAAGCAGGAGAGAAAGTGGGAGAAGAAGGAGAGAGCAGGAGAAGGGAGCAGAAGAGCCACACACTTTTAATGAGAAGATCTTGTTTGAACTCATAGTAAGAGCTCACTTATTACCAAAAATCTAGCCCAAGTTATTCAGGAGGGATCTGCCCCCATGATCCAAACACCTTCCACCATCCACCAACTCTTTGGGGATTACATATCAACATGAGATTTGGGTAGGGATAAATATCCAAGATATGTAATATTTCCACTGGGACCCTAAATCTTATGTTTTCCTCACATTGCAAAATACAGTTATGCTTTCTGAACAGTACCCCAAAAAACTTCACTTATTCTAGCATTAACTTAAATGTTCAAAGTCTTATCTGAGACAAGGCAAGTTCCTTCTACCAATGAGTCTGTAAAATAAAATACAAGTTAGTCACTTCTAAGATACAAGGAAGGTGCAGACATTGGGTAAACATTCATGTTTTAAAAGGAAGAAATTATCTAAAAGAAAGGGGCTACAGGTCCCATGCACACTCAAAACCTATCAGGGCAGCATTACATCTCAAACCTCCAAAGTAATCTTTAACTCCATGGTCCATATCCAGGGTACACTGGAGAAGGAAGTTGGCTACCAAGGCTGTTGACAGCTCTAACTCTGTGGCTCAGCATGGTTTAGCCCCAATGGCTACTCTTTTGGGCTGGAGTTCAGTCTCCCCAGCTTTTCTAGGCACAGTGTTCAAGCTGCTGGTTGATCTACTTTCTGATGTCTGGAGGACAGTGGCTCCTTTCTTTCTTTTTTTTTTTTTTTTGAGATGGAGTTTTGCTCTTGTTATCCAGGCTGGAGTGCAATGGCATGATCTCGGCTCACCGCAACCTCTGCCTCCTGGGTTCAGGCAATTCTCCTGCCTTACCCTCCTGAGTAGCTGGGATTACAGGCACGCGCCACCATGCCCAGCTAATTTTTTTTGTATTTTTAGTAGAGACGGGGTTTCACCATGTTGACCAGGATGGTCTCGATCTCTTGACCTCATGATCCACCCGCCTTGGCTTCCCAAAGTTCTGGGATTACAGGCGTGAGCCACCGCGCCCGGACAGCTCCTTTCTTATAACTCTACTAGCCAGCACCCCCGTAGGGAATATGTGTAGTGCCTCCATCCTCACATTTCCCCTCTGCATGGCCCTAGTAGAAATTCTTTTTGAGGGCTCCACTCTTGAAGCAGGCTTCTGCCTGGACTCCTGGGTTATTCCATACATCCTCTGAAATATTGCAAGAGGCTGCCAAGCTTCAACTCTTGCATTCTCTGTACCCTCAGTCTTAACAACATGTAGAAGCCACCAACACTTTTGACTTGTACCCTCTGGAGCCAAAGCTGGAGCCAAAGCAGCTGTGATGTGAGGAGCAGTGTCTGGAAGCTTCATGGGGCAGCAGATACTTAGCTTCACCCCTGAAACCATTTAGTCATTCTAGGCTTTAGACCCTGTGATGGGAGAGGCTGTCTCAAAAATTTCTGAAATGCCTGTTTCCTGTTCAGATATAAATTCAAACTTTAAGTCATTTATTTGCTTCTGTATCTGAGCATATGATGTTAGAATCAGCCAGACCTTGAATGCTTTACTGCTTAGAAGTTTCTTCTGCCAGATACCCTAAATCACTACTCTGAAGTGAAACTTCCACAGATCCGTAAGGCAGGAGTACAATGTAGCTACGTTCTTTGCTAAGGCATAACACAGTGACTTTTGCTCTAGTTCTTAAAAAGTTCGTGATTTCCATCTGAGACCCTGGCAACGTGTATGTCACCAGCAATATCACTGTTACCATTTTGTCACAAACATTTATCCAGTCTCTGGAAAGTTTAAAACTTTCCCTTATCTTATTGTCTTCTTCTGAGCCCTCCAAACTCTTCCAACCTCTGCCAATTACCCAATTTTAAAATTTATTTTACATTTTTAGGTATCATTATAGGAATGCCAGTTCCTTGGTACAAATTTTCTATTATTAGATCATTCTTGTGGTGCTTTAAAACAATATCTGAAACTGAGAAATTATAAAGAAGATAGGTTTAATTGGTTCACAGCCATGTAGGCTGCCTAGGAAGCATGGCACCAGCATCAGCTTCTAGGAAGGTGTCTGGAAACTGTTACTCATGGAAGAAGACAAAGTAGGACTGGGATTTTCATGGTGAAGTAGGAGAGAGAGAGAGAGAGAGAGAGGAGGGAGTTGAGAGCCACACGCTTCTAAATGTGCAGATGTCATGTGAACTCAGAGTGAGAGCTCACTTATCACCAAGGGGTTGGGCCAAGCCATTCATGAGGGATCCCTTTCCATAATCCAAATACTTCCACAAGGCTCCAACACGGGATTACTTAGCAACACGAGATTTAGGCAGGGAATAATATTCAAATTATATCAATTATTTTCCAGGAATTTTTGGTTTTACATTTAAGTCCTTACTCCATCTTGAGCTGAGTGTTGTAGATGGTGTAAGGAAGGGGTCCAATATAAGTCTTCTGCATATTGCTAGCTAGTTATCCTAGCACCATTTATTACACAGGAGTCCTTTCATCGTTACTTACTTTTCTCAACTTTGTTAAAGATCAAATGATTGTAGATTCATGGCATTATGTTGGGCCTCTCTATTGCATTCCATTGGTTTATCTGTCTGTTTTTGTACGAGTACCATGCTGTTTTGGTTACTGGAAACTTGCAGTATAGGTTGAAGTTGGATGATGTTAGACTTCTAGCTTTTCTTTCACTTAGGATTTCCTTGTGTTTTCAGGCTAAACTTTTGGTTCCACATGAATTTTAAAGTAGTTTATTCTAATAAAATGAAGAATGTTATTGGTAGATTTATAGAAATGGCATTGAATCTATAAATTGTTTTAGTATCACCATTTTAGCAATACTGATTCTTCCTATTTATGATAAGCAGTATTTTATAATTCTCGTTGTAGAGATATTTCACCTCCGTGGATAGCAATATTTCCAGTCATTTTATTTTTCTTGTGGCTATTGCGAATAAGACTGAATTCTTGATTTGACTGTCAGCTTGGATGCTGTTGGTGTATGAGAATGCTACTGATTTTCGTACATTGATTTTGCATCCTGAAACTTTGCTGAAGTCTTTTATCAGATCAAACAGCTTTTGAACAGAGACTATGAGATTTTATAGATATAGAATCATATAATCTACACTCAGGAATACTGACTCTCTTTTCTCCTATTTGGATGCCTTTTCTTTCTCTCTCTCTTGCCTGATTGATCTGGCTAAGACTTTCTGCACTGTGTTGAATAGTAGTGGTGAGAGCAGGTATCTTTGTCTTGTTCTGATTTTAAAGGAGGATACTTTGTCTTTTTTCTTTTGTTTTTTTTTGAGACGGAGTTTCGCTCTTGTTACCCAGGCTGGCGTGCAATGGTGATCTCGGCTCACCGCAACCTCCGCCTCCTGGGTTCAGGCAATTCTCCTGCATCAGCCTCCTGAGTAGCTGGGACTACAGGCACACGCCACCATGCCCAGCTAATTTTTTGTATTTTTAGTAGAGACAGGGTTTCACCATGTTGACCAGGATGGTCTCGATCTCTTGACCTCGTGATCCACCCGCCTCGGCCTCCCAAAGTGCTGGGATTACAGGCGTGAGCCACCGCGCCCTGCTGATACTTTGTCTTTTGCTCATTCAGTATGATGTTGACTATGGGTTTGTCATAGATGACTCTTATTATTTTGAAGTGTGTTTCTTCAAAGCCTGGCTTATTGTTTTGTTTTTTTTTTTAACATGAAGCTACGTTGAATTTCATCAAATATCTTTTCTGCATCTATTGAGATAATGATGTGATTTTTGGTTTTAATTCTCTGGATGTACATATGTTCAATCAACCTTACATACCATGGATAAAGCTTACCTAATTGTGGTGGATTAGCTGTTTGATGTACTGTTAGATTAAGTTTTCTAGTATTTTGTTGAGGATTTTTACATTGATATTCATCAAGAATGTTGGCTTGAGGTTTCATTTTGTCTTGTGTCTTTCCCAGGCTTTGGTATCAGAATGATGCCAGACTTATAGAATGAGTTAGGGGGAAGTGCCTTCTCTTCAAATTTTTGGAATAGTTTAATTAGGCATAGTACCAGCTCTTTTATATGTATCTGGAAAAATTTGGCTTTGATCCCATCTGGTCCTCAGCCTTTTCTAGTTGGTAGGTTTTTTATTACTGACTCAATTTCAGAACCGATTATCACTCTGTTCAGGAATCAATTTATTTCTGGTTCAGTCTTGGGAATTTGTATATTTCTAGGTATTTATCCATTGTTCTAGGTTTTCTAGCTTGTGTACATAGAAACATTTGTAATAATCTCTGAGAGTTTTTATATTTCTGTGGAGTTGGTGGTAATGTCCTCTTCATCATTTCCAATTTTGTTGATTTGAATTTTCTCTTTTTTTCTTTATTAGTGTAGCTAGTTGTCTATCTACCTTATTAATTCTTTCAGTGAACTTACTCCTCGGTTAGTTGATCTTTTAGATGTTTTTTTAAAAATTTCAATTTTCTTTAGTTCAGGTCTGTTTTGCTTGCTTCTTTTCTTCAGCTTTGGGGTTGGTTTGTTCTTTTTTTCTTTTAGTTCCTTGAGGTGTGGGGTTGTATTGTTAATCTGAGATCTTTCTGACGATTTTATCTAGGTGTTGAGCATGATAAACTTCCCTAACTTCCCTATTACCACTGCTTTAGCTGTATCCCAGAGATTCTGGTACATTGTATCTTTGTTCTTATTCATTTCAAAGAATTTCTGGATTTCTATCTTAAAAATTTAACTGTTCATTCTAAGGTCATTCAATAGTATGGAGGAAAAAAAAACACCACTGGATTTTTGAGTTGCCAGAGTTCTTGCACTTGTTCCTTTTCATCTGTATGGAGTGATATTCTTTCAGTCTTTGAAGTTGCTTTCCTTTGGATGGGTTTTGTTTTTGTTTTGTTTAGCTTGTTTTTATCTTCTTTTCCTTCTATTATAGTTTTCATAGGTTATTAGAGCACAGGTGGTATTTGGTTACATGAGTAAGTTCTTTAGTGGTGTTTTGTGAGATTTTGGTGCAGCCATCACCTGAGTAGTATACACTACACCCTATTTGTAGTCTTTTATCTCTTGCCCCCTGACTTTTCCCAAGTCCCCAAAATCTACTGTATCATTCTTAAGCATTTGTGTACTCAAAGCCTAGCTCCCTCATATCAGTGAGAACACACAGTGCTTGGTTTTCCATTCCTGAGTTACTTCACTTAGAATAATAGTCTCCAATCTCATCCAGGTTGCTGCAAATGCCATTAATTCATTACATTTTATGGCTGAGTAGTATTTCATCATACACATACACACAGACACACACACACACACACACACACACACACACACACACACACTAGTTTCTTGATCCACTCATTGATTGATGGGCATTTGGGTTGGTTCTACAATTTTGCAACTATGAACTGTGCTGCTCTAAACATCCATGTGCAAGTATCTTTTTCATGTAATGACTTCTTTTCTTCTGGGTGGATGATCAGTAGTGGGATTGCTGGATTAAATGGTAGTTCTACTTTTAGTTCTTTAAGGAATCTCCACACTGTTTTCCATAGTGGTTATATTAGTTTACATTCCCACCAGCAGTGTAGAAGTGTTCCCTGATCACCACATTCATGCCAGTATCTACTGTGTTTTGATGTTTTGATTATGGCAATTCTTGCAGAAGTAAGATGGTATCACATTATGGTTTTTACTTGCATTTCCCTGATCATTAGTGATAGTGAGCATTTTTTTCATATATTTGCTGGACATTTATTTATCTTCAAACTTTTTAGAATTGTCTATTCATGTCCTTAGCCCACTTTTTGATGTTTTTTTTTTTTTTCTTACTGATTTGTTTGTATTCATTGTAGATTCTGGAGATTAGTCCTTTGTCTGATGTATAGACTGTGAAGATTTTCTTCCACTCTATGGGTTGTCTTTTACTCTGCTGTTTCCTTTGCCTAATTAGTTTGATTAGTTCCCAGCTATTTTTCTTTATTTTTATTGCATTTGCTTTTGGGTTCTTGGTCATGAAATCTTTGCCCAAGGCAATGCCTAGAAAGGTTTTTCCAATGTGACCTTCTGGAATTTTTATAGTTTCAGGTCTCAGGTTTAAGTCCTTAATCCATCTTGAGTTGATTTTTGTATAAGGTGAGAGGTGAGATTTCAGTTTCATTTTCCTACATGTTGCTAGCCAGTTATCCCAGCACCATTTATTGAAAAGGATGTTCTTCCCCAACTTCATGTTTTTGTTTGCTTTGTCAATGATCAGTTGGCTGTAAAGTTTTGAGTTTATTTCTAGGTTCTCTGTTCTTTTTCATTGATCTATGTGCTTGTTTTTATACCAGTTCCATGCTGTTTAAGTAACTGTGGCTTTGTAGTATGGTTTACAATCAGGTAATATGAAGGACCATTTCAGCTTCAGAATTCCCCATGGAATAATATAAGGCCTTTGTTGAGACTGCATTATAGCTCACCTTCTCCCTTTGTCGAATCCAGCTTCATTGCATTCTCTTCCAGGCTTTTGACCCCAAGAGCACTTCTCTCATGCATGTTAATTTTTGCCTTAGATTCTGCTCCCTGGGGCTCTATCTGCTACACTTTCTTGATGCAGGATTGGAGGAATAACTTAAAAAACAGAGATGCGGATATTAATTTTAAACAAGTCCTTTTTGAAAGTGTAATTTCAATTTTATTCCCAATTCTTCAGGAAAAGCATTATCACAAGAGCTGTGTGATAATCTCTAGCATTGAGAACTAAAGAACAGGAGCATTTCATCTTACTTGGGCATAAAAGACATAACCGTTTATGCCACAGTTGTGGTCTGAGACATGGACAGGAAGGAAGAGTTCAAAGAAAAGTAAGACAGAATGTTGGCCACTTGTAGAACATAAGCACCATCTCACATTACCATTCTAGAAGAAATCACTAGGCTTTCCCAGGTAAAGTGTGATGGAGAATTAAAGTACTCTATGTAGATATTAAAGAAATTGGTGGCCTCTGTGGAGTAGAGATGTTATCCTTTGTAAATGTAGGTGATAATGATCCTTCTAGGTAAGTCTATATCAAGTTGATTTTCCAGTCTTTTTTTTTTTTTTTTTGTCTGCTCACTGCAACCTCCACCTGCCAGCTTCAAGTGATTCTCCTGCCTCAGCCTCCCTAGTAGCTGGGATTACAGACACCTGCCACCATGCCCAGCTTTTAGTATTTTTAGTAGGGACAGGATTTCACCATGTTGGCCAGGCTGGTCTCGAACTCCTGACCTCAGGTGATCCACCCAGCTCAGCCTCCCAAAGTGCTGGAATTACAGGTGTGAGCCACTGCACCCAGCCCCAGTCATTCTTATAGGAGTGTATGTTATTTCTTTTTTTTTTTTTTTTTGAGACAGAGTTTCGCTTTTGTTACCCAGGCTGGAGTGCAATGGCGCGTTCTCGGCTTACCGCACCCTCCGCCTCCTGGGTTCAGGCAATTCTCCTGCCTCAGCCTCCTGAGTAGCTGGGATTACAGGCACGCGCCACCATGCCCAGCTAATTTTTTGTATCTTTAGTAGAGACGGGGTTTCACCATTTTGACCAGGATGGTCTCGATCTCTTGACCTCGTGATCCACCCGCCTCGGCCTCCCAAAGTGCTGGGATTACAGGCTTGAGCTACCGCGCCCGGCCTGAGTGTATGTTATTTCTACCTTGCTCAAGAAACAACCTGGAAGCCTTGCTGAGAATTTTCCATGGTAATAACACTCAGAATTGGGGTTCCATGAACACAAACCACTAACTTAGTTGAGAAATACCCTTTGGCTGACTTCTGAACCACTGAAAAAATAATTTCCTAACATCTATGGATCTTTACTGCAGTTAAAGGCTTTCAGTCTCTCTCAGCCTCTACTTTCAACCACCAAAATAGGTGCTTCTAGACTCAAGATGTTTGAAAACTCAGCTCCAGAGAAATCCTGGGCTTAAATATTTGTCTCAACAGCTTCTTTGTCTATTGATAGAATTTATAGATTACTTTTCCTGAAACTGTCTATAATTACTCACATCTTGGAGCATTAAAAAAATATGGAAGATAGTATGAATAATTTCAATGAACGACTGTGGTGTCACGTTCCAAGCTCTATTTATAAAGTTAATTTATAACCAAATCTGTTCGTTCTTGTTTCCCAAGAGCTGGCAAAGAATAACTTCTGGTAGGTATAGGTTATATCTGCTTTTGTAACCCTAATAAATGCTGGGCCTTCACCTGGCAAATGTCTACATAAATTCACAGTCAAAGCTGACTTTGGGTTCACTAAAGACTAATGAAAGTCATTTCTGTGAATTTTCTTGTAAAGTTTAGTTTAGGGGTTTTACAGTGTGCCACACAGAAATGTTCCCTGAAGTCAATTTTTATATGTTACCCAATCCCAGATACTGCTAAAAATTCTTCCCATTCTCTAGTGTCCGTGTTTTTCTGTCTTTTATGTTCATCCCTCAGGGTCTGTCCCTGAGCCGATGGGCTCAGGAGCAAACCTCTCCAGTGGGAACACCTCATGTCACCATCCATATTCAGTTCTCATGGAAATCTCTTCCTTTATGGTCTTATCTTCTTTTTCAACTTCATTGCCTGTTATTTGTTTGACCTTATTGCTTCCCTGTGCTTATTCAACGCCTTGCTTGTCCTCTCATTCAGTCTGCAGAAGGTTTTAAGTGGGGGGCAGTGAAAACTAATGGGAAAGTCTTACTGTGGTCTAATCTCATCTTGAGGGGGATTAGATAAGAAAACTTTTCCCACTACCAAGATGTACATTTCTCCTCTCCCTCTCTCTCTCAATCTCTCTCTCTCTCTGTCTCTGTCTCTGTCTTTCTCTAATCTCATCTTGAGGTGGATTAGATAAGAAAACTTTTCCCACTACCAAGATGTACATTTCTCTTCTCTCTCTGTCTCTCTGTCTCTGTCTCTGTCTCTATCTCTCTCTCTCACTCTCTGTCTCTCTCCGTGTCTCTCTCTCTCTCTCTCTCTCTCTCTCTCTACTAACCCAAGTCCTTTTATTAAATAGAGTTTCCTTCACTGGCTTAAGTTACCTTACCAAAGGCCCATTTCAGCCAACCTTGGTAAACATATGCCAAATTTAGAAGGAAAAAAAAAAACCTCATTCCCCTGCAGAAATAGAATATGTTCTAGAGAGTCAGTAGGCCTAAGATTTATGAAGTCTCCCATATGACTTACAACATAGTTTCAATGGAAAAAAAAATGCAACCACAGTTCAAAACAATTGATTTACATACTAACTTTTGAAATTGAAGCTGGTGAAATATCTGTAGCTCTACCTCAATCTTTGTCATTGCTCCAGAAAACTACGCTCTTGACTGTATTTTGTTGATGAAGGAGGTAAAAGGTTTAGGCAGAGGAAAGCTGCAGAGTTGGATGCGGCAAATAAGAAAAGCTTCACAAAAGCAGTAAATGTGTTTGTTTGTGTGAGTGATATGGATCTCCTGATGTCAGAAGCCCATTCCATAGATCAAATATAAAATTGAACTGGTTCTTTCGCTACAAATAAATCCTGGGTTGTTAGGTTAATATTCACTGCTATAAGATCCTTATTTTTGAAATACTATGTAAATAGCAAAAAAAAATGCTATTATAGTTTAGTTCATATATTGTTATCATTCTTTCTCTTGTTAAGTGGTTAAATAGGTAGCTAAATGGACAAACACATTTCTCGGTGTCAGTGTACAAGGATTACATCTGTGTTCCCCAAAGCAACTTGTGCTTCAGCCTTGCCCCTATTCCAAAGCTATTCTCAGTACTTTGCTACAACTCAATCCCAGGTCCCTTCCCCAAAACACTTGCAAACAATATTTTGTGAACTCAAAGCCAAATGTAAATTTTTACAAGAGCTTCTGAGGAAAGCAGAGGAGAGTATTACTGTACACATCCTATACTAAAATATTACACCAGTTTGTTTTGGCCAGTTAAGTTCCCTTTTCCTCCCCATCCTGGTGGCTCTTTCTCAATCTCTTTCAGCTTTTCTCTCTACCTCTACACAGCACTGCCAACCCTGCACTCTTCCAGTTTATTTCTCTCCTGGAGCCCTACTTGCCCCACCTCTACCACCACCACCACTACCACATTTCCACTCATATTTAGAAACCTATACTCTTAGGCTTCTTCAAATTACATTCTGACATATTATTTTGTTTAGAAAAATAAAGATGCATCCTTGGATGGAATCCATTTGCTATAGAAGGCATGGTGTATTGTAAATAACAGTTCTTGTCAAAATGGAAGTAAAATTCATATGGAGGGACAAGGAAGTAAGGTGACCCCCAAAACAATTCTGGCCAGGCAGGGCATTTTTAAACAGACACAATTTAAGATAGAAAGCTCTTGCTGCTGGGGCATCGAACACTCAGAAGTGCCATTCCTGGCAATACCTTCTCAATGCACCTGGGACAGACATCGTTTAAAGTCTTAGAGACTATAAACAGCTTCAGGTTCTGAATTCTATATACAAATATTAATATTATGAAGTATATACAGATAAGGATCATTAAGCTCTATTTTTATTTATGAAAACAAAAGAACCTCAGCTAGGAAAAACCTTCCATTTTGCCCTCCAGGTTATATTAAGGATATAAAAATGTTTACCTTATCAAACTGCTTCAAAATGAGAATTTGTACAAATATGGTAATAAATGGTAATCATCGCAATCTCATCTAAGTTTTAAAAATCATCTCATTATTTTAGCAGTTTTTCACATTATAAAAGCTGGTCTTCCATATATATGTCTGTTCATGCTTTTCCACTTCCCATATTTTTACCTTAAAATTAGGAAAAGCAATTATCTGACAATCTGTATCTAACTGTTCACAAGACGTTTAGCACATTTTGGCTCAGAGAACAAACCAGTGCTTAAGCCCTAATTGCAGCTCCAGCGTCTTTGAAGAAAATTTACCACGATGAGAGTCATAGAGCTTCACAGTTCAACAGCCCAAAGTAAAAGAAGAAAAATAGCTGGAAAAGAAGTGAAGGAAATAAAACTGACTAGGAGTAGAATAGTAAATTTTGTTTCTCTCTCTTTTAACACAGCCAGGGGCTAACCAAGAATTCTGCTGTCTGTTAAGAAGTGCTCTCAAAGGAAGTGTTTTGCCCCCAACTATGAAACTGATTGGTGTTCTTAAAACCCTGGAAGAATCTTTTCTAGCACTGTAAATGCTATTGCGGTGGGGGAGATATTCAGAAAGGGAAATTCTCAAAAAAAAACATTTTTCTTGATTTTCTTTTCCAAATGCAGGCAAGTTAGAACATGTAAAGAGGAAAATATGTGATCCGCACATTCCACTTACAGAGTACATATGTGTTATGAAATAAGGATCCAGATTCTGCAAAAGAATTTCTAGGCAATCTGAAAAGTGTTGATTCAAATCTGTTTCATTCTCCAAATCACAGCAGCATTAGAGCTATATCAACCAGATGCAGTGGACAACCCCCCTTCTGGGGACCCTTTCCTGCAGCGTCTGAAACCATAGGAACAGATACTCATTTGGGAGCTTCATAAAATACTGCATGCTTCGTAAAAGTAAATACAAACATTAAAATACCTAACCTATAAAAGCTATTCTGTGAAGAGGGAGAGCTATGATAATACAGTACATGTAGAAAGTTTTCTTTGATTTTCCATGGCATAAAGGTTATTAAAAAATACTAAAATGTAGAGGCCATAATATTCCCCCCATCTCCTTGCCACCCTCACTTGATTCCTACCAGTTCCCCCACACACTTCAAGAAAATCACTTGATACTGCCTACTTAGCTTCTGTCTCCCTTTCCTGAACACCAAATAGAAAAAGAACAAAGTCCATAAGCAATCTTCCCCCCAAAAAGGTGAAACACACCCTGAGGGACACTGCAGTGCCAGGGGATATAATGTGCCAAAGGGCTGAAACGTTAGCGTGATGAGAGAGGGTTCACGGGGTGAGATGACTGGGATGGTATGCTATCAACAGGAAGTTCTAGGCTAGGAGAAAGGAAGGTTTCTACAAAGTGGGAATGCTAGAAACAAGAGAGGTTAAGAAGATCATATAGAGAACACTCCTTTAAATGTTTTCAAGAGATATGAATAAATATTGAGATTTCTTTGGGGACTGATCTTTAAAAGCAACACAGCTCTGGTCTGTTCATGTTGGGCTTGGCTTTATAAGAGTAACCCAAAGAAAAAAATGACAATACTGTATATAAATTTCTCTTTCTCTTTGATTACCAAAAATTCAGTAAGGCAAGTTTGATGCCTTTGTTTACATTGCTTCGTGCAAATACTAAGTACAATGTGCAGAATCATGCACATTGAATAGTTTAGAGCCATTTTCTCTAAATGTGTTAAAATGGCAAAATGCTCTTTTTTCATTCAGACTTCAAATCATTTTTCTTTATTAGTGGAAAATTTGCTAGAGAAAAGAAGTTTATAAAACCATCTAAATGGGTAAAAATGAATACGAATAACTAGCTGGGTGTGAGAATGGTAGCACCCAATCCAGAAGTCTCCTCCCCAGAGGTAACATGGGTGTTTGAGACAACTTCACCTCTGAAGTCCTCCCTCAATGTGCTGGACACTGCACTGCATGGACTCCCCACCAAAAATCACATCTGTGAATATGTTTGTGAATACGACTTTATTTTAGGGTCTTTGTACAAAAATCAAGTTAAAATGAGTTTATAATTGATTAGAAAGGGCTCTAATCTAATGACTGGTGTCTTTATAAAAAGAGAAAAATTTGGAGACAGACACACAGAGAGAATACCATGTGATGATGGAGGCAGAGTGACATATCTACAAGCCAAGGAAATCAAGGATTGCTGGCAACCACCCAAAATCTAGAGAGAAGCATAGAGCACATTCCCCCTCACAGCGTCCAGACTGTAAAACAATACATTTCTGGTGGTGTAAGCCAGCCAGTTTGTGGTCCTGTTATTGCAGCCCTTGGAAACTAAATCATGTTACAACCTGAATACTGAATCTTGCGTATGTCTCTCTGGTTTTCCAACATGGGAAGACACCGACTCTTGATCTCCAATGAGTATGCAGATTTGTCCTATTTACATATTTTGGTAGTCCATTTAGAATTGGAACTGTAGAGTAGGAAGCAGATTTTGAACCTACTGTCCTTTATTTCTGAGTCCTTGCTTCAGAAAAAAATGCATTAGATTAAAAGAAAATGAAAAACAAAGGCCATGTAAATAGGTAAAAATGGACTGATAGACCCATGTAAAGAGATATGCAAAACGGGTTATTATTATTCAGTCTGCCAAGCCCTGGGGTCTAAGGGGTAGGGATCAACCAATAACACTCCCTTTTCTCCGCCGAAGTCCAAAAACATTGAGAGATAGAACAGGAGTCAGGTATATCGATTTAAAGACGATTGCCTTTATTGCTT
The DNA here is from genome assembly GCA_031835075.1 of Saguinus oedipus. Lineage (NCBI taxonomy): Eukaryota > Metazoa > Chordata > Mammalia > Primates > Cebidae > Saguinus > Saguinus oedipus. The sequence continues at coordinate 95,400,856 of CM063184.1, read as the reverse complement.
ATGAAGTTATTGGGGGATGTTACTTAGTATGGAGGCCAACTAGACATGCAAGCACTTTCTCTTCGCCTACTCGTGGTCCAGTCACAGCACTCGAGGGAAAAGTCCATCTGCAGACAAGGTGCACATACCCCAGATTTGTTCTTTACCCTGAGAATGGGAGAGGAAGGGAGACTTACTTCGCATGACACACAGGTTTTAATATATTATCTTCCCCCACCTGAGAAACATAACCCCATGACCATTGTTAATACTTCACTCTGCCTTCTCTGGGAGGACTGATTTGGGAAAAGACAGATGCCAGAAGTGTATCTCCAGGGCGGGTCTCAGTGTATGGAATTCAGAAGGGTGGGAGGGGGATGCATTTTGCCATAGCATTAAGATTAAAGCTTTTCTTATTTTTTACTGGAGGATCCATATTTTAAAAGTTCTGTGTAATACCACAGGGTTGGAAAACTTAAATCCAGTAAACCAGTGGGAAGAGAGTGTGTAATATGAGGGAAAGTAGAATGAAGACTTTTCATTAATTAAAATATCAGAATTTAAGTACTACCTTTTTAACAAAAGAAAACATTTAAATTTCAAGCAAGGTTAATACAGAGCAGTGAGGAGTCTATTGCAGTCATTCCTAAAAATGTTCTATAGATATCTTCATCAGAATTACTTAAAAGATTTGTTAAAATGCAAGTTCTTGGGTCTCACCCCAGTCCTACTGAATCATAATCTCTTGAGACAGAGACGGAGAATCTGCATTTAACAACTTCTTTGAGTAGTTCAGATGTACACTGAAGACCGAAAATTATCTACTAATCGTAGGACAGCATGTACTACAACTTTATTTGACCCATAGTCACAACACAAAATTGGCCTTCATTCTCCTGAGATTTTAAACTGTGTTTATTTTATATTAGGTAAGGAGTATTATTTACAAATAACAATTGAAAAACATAAAACATGAATCAAGATATAGGGAAAACTGTACCCTTTCTTAGTAAATCAACAGAAAGTAAGAAAATGGCAACAGAATTTTGAGATATACTGCAAAGCTGGTCTGGTGCCAGCTCACACTTGAACAATTCTTTTTATCGAGATCCAGAAAATGTGTTTAAATCTGCAACTCTCTGGTTTATGCACATATGATTTTGATTACATTTCAGGCTACATAGCTACATAGTAATTAGTTCGTACAGATTGGCTGAAGTGCTGCACACCCCACTTGGAAATCCTTTAACTAGATTAGAAACCCCTGGGTCTGCACATTGAAAATTATTTTCCAGAAGGAATCTACAGTAATTAGTGATTAGTATGTTTTCTGGACCAACTGTTTCACAGTCTGAGACAGTTAATCCATAAATGCGTTAATTGTATTAGACTATGTAAGAAATACAAAGGCTACTAAGTGAGAAAATTACTGAGCTATTCTACTTCATTGCAAAAAAATAGTGTCAGTAATTGACTGTCTCTAAAGCATAATACAGACAAATTAGCTCTAGTGTTTGAGTGAATGAATAATGGATAAATACCATTGACTGTGACTTTTCACAAGTATATGATCTTTTTCATATAGTTAGAGAAGTTTGAGGTTTATAATTTAGATTTAGAGGAGTTTGAGATTTAGAGAGTTTAGGTTTTCAAAACACATTCGTAAAAAAAAATACAAAAAGATGTGTCATTGTTTTCTATTGATTAGATTATTTGGCAGTTACCAGAGACCTAAAGAACTCTTCCAGATATTAGCTGGCAGTGCAAAGTACCACATCATGTAGCCCTGAATTTTTGCACCCTGAAAAACCAGGACTACTAAAAACAAATTTTGTTAATGCGAAGATTTCTAGTATTCTGATATCAATTACATATTTTCCCAACTGTTAAATACTTTTCAGACAGTTTTTAGTAACAGAACTCTAGAGGATACCATTATTTATTCTATAAGAGTTAGGGATATGAAGCCAGTCTTAACAATATTTCCCATTTCCACAGAACTGAACATGGTTTCATATAATACTCAAGTTGTTCAATAGAAGTTCCTAGAATTAAATAATGTACTCCAGAGTGTCAGTTGTAGAAATAGATGCATCCCACCAAAGACTTTTTTATATTCCCAAAGTACGAATCCCCTTCATTCTGTTTCATGATGACAATGAACACCAACCCCTCCCCAAATACTGAGAATCATCCCCCCAGAGAGAATCTCTATAATATTACTCAGATCTACTGGAGGAGACAGAAAGTTAATTGTCACCAATGTGGCCCAACCATATCAATTACAAAAATAAGGCCATGTAGGGCTAGGATTATTAGGTAATTTAGGTTATATTGTGGAACTGATATTAAACTAAAAATTGTATCATTGTCAGATGCATATTAAAATGTGGGTTAAAGTGTGCGAAAAGTAACATCTGAGAGTACAGAAAATCCTGGGATTTTTATTTCTAGGCAAAATTGAGTAATGGTGGCTAGACTTATTCTCTCATCAAACCCACTAAACATATAGTCAAAATACATGAAACACCTGTTGACAAACATCAGGTAGCACAGAGGAATGGTCACTTAGAGAAGAAGGACAAACAGGTGAGTGATATAGCTTCCCTAACTTACTTCCTGGAGAGAGTTTCTGGCCTAAAGCACAGGGAGAGGGAAGCCACGTAGAAACAAGCAAACTAACTGAATGAGAAGATGGAGGCTGGAGTCTGGGTGATGTGGTTTGGCTCTGTGACCCTACCCAAACCTCATTTTAAAGTGTAATCTGAATTGTAATCCCCAGGTGTCAAGGGAGGGACCTGGTGGGAGGTGATTGGACCATGAGGGTAATTTTCCCCATGCTGTTCTTGTGATAGTGAGGGATTTCTCACAAGGTCTTATGTTTACATATGTGTTTGACAGTTTTTCCTGTGCTCCCACTCTCTTTCCTGCTACCTTATAAAAAAGGTATCTGCTTCCCCTTCTGTCATGATTGTAAGTTTCCTGAGGCCTTCCCAGCCATGCGCAAACGTCAGTCAATTAAACCTCCTTTGGTTACAAATTACCCAACCTTGGGTATTTCTTCATAGCAGTGTGAGAATGGACTAAGCCACTGGATGAGTCAATGTGGCTAGAGTTAACAAAGTATAAAATATCCAAGAGGAGAGATCTGCATAAAGATTTCTGAGGATATGTCAAGGGTCCTGAGTATTAAGCAGCTTATTTTTATGACGATACTACCCAAGGATAGAGAAAAATCTACTTAAAAGACTGAGTATGTGTAATCCCTGGAAGTCACACATGACTGGGAATAATTGATGTTCCCCTCAGCCAGAGTGAAAAACTTTACTTTTATTTTTTATTTCTCTCAATAGTTTTGGGGGGAACAGGTGGTGTTTGTTTACATAAATAAGTTATTTAGTGATGATTTCTGAGATTTTGGTGCATCCATCACTTAAGCAGTGTACACTGTACCCAATGGGAAGTGTTTCATCCCTCACACCCTCACACCCACTTTCTCCAATCCCCAAAGTCCATTGTATTATTCTATGCCTTTGTGACTGCATAGCTTAGCTGCCATACTTTCTTTATGCAGTTGATTGATGGTCATTTGGGTTAGTTCCATCTTTTTGCAATTGCAAATTGTTCTGCTGCAAACATGTATGTGAAAGTATCTTTTTTATATAATGGCTTATTTTCTTCTGGGTAGATACCAAGGAGTGGGACTCCTGAATCAAATGGTAGATCTACTTTTAGTTCTTTAAGGAATCTCCACACTGTTTTCCATAGTAGTTGTAGTAGTTTATGTTCCTCCAACAGTGTAAAAGTATTCCATTTTTACCACACTTATACAAACATCTATTTTTTTTATGGCCATTCTTGCAGAAGTGAGGTGGTATGCATTGTGGTTTTGATTTGCATTTTAATGATAATTAGTAATGCTGAGCACTTTTTTATATGTTTGTTGACCATTTGTATATCTTATTTTGAGAATTGTCTATTCATGTCCTTAGCCCACTTTTTGATGGAATTGCTATTTTTTTTCTTGCTAATTTGTTTGAGTTTATTGTAGATTCTGGATATTAGTTCTCTGTCAGATGTATAGATTGTGAAGATTTTCTCCCACTCTGTGGGTTGTCTGTTTGCTCTGCTGACCGTTTCTTTTGCTGTGCAGAAGCTTTCTAGTTTAAATAAGTCCCATCTATTTATCTTTGTTTTTCCTGCATTTGCTTTTGGGTTCTTGGTCATGAAGTTTTTACCTAAGCCAATATCTAGAAGGGTTTTTCAAATATTATCTTGCAGAATTTTTATAACTTTATGCTTTGGGTCCTTGATCCATTTTGAGTTGATTTTTTGTGTAAGGTAAGAGACAAGGATATAGTTTCACTCTCTACATGTGGCTTGCTAATTACCCCAGCACCATTTGTTGATTACAGTCACCTTTCCCTGCTTAATGCTTTTGCTTGCTTTGTTGAAGATCAATTGATTGTATTTGGGTTTACTTGTGGTTTCTCTATTCTATTTCATTGGTCTATACACCTATTTTTATATCAGTACCTTGCTGTTTTGATGACTATGGTCTTATAATATAGTTTAAAGTTGCGCATTATGATGCCTTCAGATTTGTTCTTTTTTCTTAGTCTCGTTTTGCTATGTTGGCTTTTTTTGGTTCCATATGAATTTTAGGATTGTTTGGTGTAGTTCTCCAAAGAATGATGGTGGTATATTTATGGGAATTGCATTGAATTTATAGATTGCTTTTGGCAGTATGGTCATTTTCACAGTATTGATCCTGCCCATCCATGAGCATGGGATGTGTTTCTAATTGTGTTGTTTATGAGTTCTTTCAGCAGTGTTTCGTAGTTTTCATCTCCTTGGTTAGATATATTTCTAAGTATATTATTATTATTTTTTGCAACTATTGCAAAAAAGGTTAAGGTCTTGAATTGATTCTGAGCTTGGTTGCTGTTGGTGTATAGCAGTGTTATTGACTTGCGTACATTCATTTTTTATTCTAAAACACTGCTAAATTTTTAAATCAGTTCTAGGAGCTTTTTGGATGTTGCTTTAGGGTTTTCTAGGTATATAATTACATCATCAGCAAACAATGACAATTTAACTTCCTCCTCACCAATTTGGGTACCCCTTATTTCTTTTTCTTGTCCAATTGCTCTGGCTAGGAATTCCAGTACTATGTTGAATAAATGTGGTTAAAGTGGGCATCCTTGTCGTGTTCTAGTCCTCAGGGGAAATGCTTTCATTTCTTCTCCATTCAGTATAATGTTGTCTGTGGGTTTGTCATAGATGGCTTTTATTACATTAAGGTATGTCTCTTCTGTGCTGATTTTGCTGAAGGTTTTAATCATAAAAGGATGCTGGATTTCGTTGAACGCCTTTCTGCATTTGTTTAAATGACCATGTGATTTTTGTTTTTAATTCTGTTTATGTGGTATATCATATTTATTGACTTGTATATGTTAAACCATCCCTGTATCCCTGATATAAAACCCGCTTGATTATTGTGGATTACCTTTTTGATATACTGTTGGATTTGGTTAGCTAGAATTTTTTTCTGAGAATTTTTGCATATATACTTATCAGGAATATTGGTCTGTAGTTTTTTTTTTTTTTTTCTTAATGTCTTTCCTTGGTTTTGGTATTAGGGTGATACTGGCTTCAAAGAATGATTTAAGGAGAATTCCCTCTTTCTCTATCTTTTGAAATCGTGTCAATAGGTTTAGTAGTAATATTTCTTCAAATGTGTGATAGAATTCAGCTGTGACTCTGTCTGGTCCTGGACTTTTTTGTTTGTTTGTAACTTTTTAATTGACATTTCAATTTCACTGATTGCTATTGGTCTGTTTATCATTTCTATTTCTTCCTGTTTTAATCTAGAAGGGTTGTATACATCCAAGAATTTATTCATCTCCTCTAAGTTTTCAAACTTACGTGTGTAAAGGTGTTCATAGTAGCCTTCAAACATCTTTTATATTTCTGTGATATCTTTGTAATATCTCCTGTTTCTTTTCTAATTGAGCTTATATGAATCTTCTCTCTTCTTATTTTATTAATCTTGCTAATGTTCTATCACTTTTATTTATCTTTTTAGGGAACTAGCTTTTTGTTTCATTTATCTTTTGTATTTTTGTTTCAGTTATAATTAGTTCTGCTCTGATCTTGGTTATTTCGTCTTTTCTGCTGGGTTTGGGTTTGTTTTATTTTTATTTCTCTAGCTCCCTGAGGTGTGACCTTAGATTGTCTGTTTGTGCTATTTCAGACTTTTTCATGTAGGCAATTAATGCTGTGAACTTTCCTCTTAGCACCATCTTCGCTGTATCCCTGAGGTTTTTATAGGTTGTGTCACTCAAGTCAAAGGATTTTTAAATTTTCATCTTGATTTTGATGTTGACCCAATGATCACTTAGGACCAGGTTATTTAGTTTCCATGTATTTGCATGGCTTTGAGGGTGCCTTTTGGAGTTGATCCAGTTTTATTCCACTGTAGTCTGAGAAAATACTTGCTATAATTTCAGTTTTCTTAAATTTGTTGAGACTTGTTTTGTGGTCTATCATATGACTATCTTGGAGAATGTTCCACGTGCTCATGATTAGAATGTGCATTTTGCAGTTGTTGGGTATATGGTTCTGTAAATATCTGTTAAGTCCATTTGTTCTAGGGTATAGTTTAAGTCCATTGTTTCTTTGTTGACCTTTTATCTTGATGGCTTGTCTAGAGCTGTCAGTGCAGTATTGAAGTTTCCCACTATTATTCTGTTGCTGCAAATCTCATTTCTTAGTTCTAGTAGTAATTGTTTTATAATTTTGGAGCTCCAGTGTTAGATGCATATATGATTAGGATTGTAATTTTTTTTTCTGAGTCACAGGTGTTAGAAAGCAGTCTTACTGAATGGTACAATTCCTGTGGAGCAGGGCTAACTCCTAGGCATTGTACCAAGAGTAAGAAACATATGGCCTCTTAGCAACTGTGTTTATACTTACTTAAACCTACTTTCAATTACACACAGATTAAGGGGCAGGTCAATGCACATTGAGGGACAGGTTCTATAGCTTTCTAGGGAAGAGGCAGTAACTTCTGGATCATTGCCATGGAGAGGAGTGGTAATTTCAGGTTAGTGTCATGACATTTGTAAACTGTCATGGCACTGGTGGGAGTGTCTTATGTCAAGGAGCAATGAGGGCAGCTGGGGATTACTTTCATTACCATCTGATGGTTCCTGCAGGTTTCTTCACTTTATTCTGCCTGGACAACATCCTGTTTTAATCAGCAGAGTTGTGATCAGAGAACAAGTTCTGCCAGTCTCCCACATCCCTTATATATTCTTTTTATTAATCCCTTAGAAGAAGATTCTGCAAATATTTTCTTCTGTTCTGTAGGTTTTCCCTACTGTATTTATTGTTTTCTTTGCTGTGCAAAAGCTATTTAGTTTGATGTAATACAATTTGTCTATTTTTCCTTTTTGTTTTCTGTGCTTTTGAGATCTCACCTAAAAAATCTTTGCCCAGCTAAATGTCTCAAAAAGTGTTTCCCCAATGTTTCATTCTAAAGGTTTTACAGTTTCAGGACTTACATTTACATCTTGAATCCATTTTGGTTTAACTTTTGTACCTGGTGAGATATAGGAGTCTAGTTTGATGTGCTGCATAGGGATTATCAGTTTTTCACAGCACCATTTATTGAAGAGAGTGTTTCTTCTGCAGTATAAGTTCTTGGTGCTTTTGTACCAAGAAAAAAATAAGAGCTTCTGTAAAAACAAAACAAAAACAAAAACAAACAAAAAAAAAACCATGAGTTCCTATAAGTGCATGGATTTATTTCTGTGTTCTCTATTATTTTCTGTTGGTCCTATTTGTCTGCTTTCATGCCAATACCATGCTGTTCAGGTCACTAAAGTTTTTTAGTATATCTTGAAGTCCAGTAAGTATGATACCCCAGCTTTGTTCTTTGCATTCAGGATTGCTTTGGCTATCCACGCCCTTGGTGGTTTCATACAAATTATAAGATTATTTTTTCTGTCTCCATGAGGAATTTCAGTCTTGTGATGGAGATTACATAGAATCTGTAGATAGCTTTAGAGAATATAATTATTTTGACCATATTAATTCTTCCAGTACACTAGCACATGCTGTCTTCCCATTTTGGAGTGTGTTCCACAATTTATTTCATCAGTGTTTTATAATTTCTATTGTGGAGATCTTTTAATACTTTGGTTAAATTTATTCCTAGGCATATTTTGTTGTTGTTGTTTTCTTACTGTAAACGGATTACTTTTTAATTTTTTTTAATTGCTTGTTGATATATAGAAATGCTATTAATTGTTGTATGTTAATTTTTTATTATGAAACTTTACTAAATTTGTTTTTATCATTCTCACTTTTTTGGTAAAGTCAGATTTTCTAAATATAGAATTATGTCATCCATAAACAAGAATATTTTGATTTCTTCCTTTCCAATTTGAATATTCTTTATTTTTCTTGCTTAATAGCTCTGGTTAGTACTTTCAGTAATTTGTTAAATAAAAGTAGTGAAAGTGGTCATTCTTGTTTTGTTCCAGATCTTAGCAGAAATACTTTTACTTTTTTCCCATTCAGTATGATGTTAGGCATGGATGTCATAGCTTTCCTGTGTTGTTTTGACATATGATTTTTCTGTACTCAGGTTGTTCAGAGTTTTTAATCATAATAGGGTGCTGAATTTTAATTAATATTTTTCAGCATCTATTGAAACAATCATATACTTTTCCTTGATTCTTTTAATGTATCACTTTTATTAATTTGCATATGCAGAACCATCTTTAAATCCATCAGCTTAATCCCAGATGATCATGGTAAATGGTATTTTGAATGTGTTGTTGAATTTCCTTTGCTAGTATTTTGCTCATTAACTGTGTATGTTTGTTCATCAGGGATACTGGCCTGCTATTTTCTTTTTTGTTGCTATTGCATCCTAGTTTGGTTTTGGTATCAGAGTAATGTTAGCCTCAAGTAATGAGTTTAAAAGTATTTCCTCCTTTTCAATTTTTCTGGAATAGTTTCAGTAGAATTCATATTAGTTCTTTCTTAAATGTTTAGTAGATTTCAGCAGCAAATTCATTAGGTCCTGGGTTTCTATTTAATGGGAGACTTAATTACTGCTTTAATCTCATTACTCATTATTATCCTGTTCAGGATTTCTATTTTTTATAAATCAGTGTTGGTAAGTTGCATGTGTCCAAAAATGTATCAATGTCTTCTAGGCTTTCCAATATATTGGCCTATAGTTTTTCATAATATTGTCTAATAATCTTTTGTTCTGTTGTGTCACTTGTAATATTTCCTTTTTTGTCTCTGATTGTATTACTTGGGTTTTCTCTCTTTTTTGCTTTATCTAGCTAAAGGATTGTTGATTTTGTTTATCATTTCAAGAAACCAACTTTTCATTTCATTATCTTTTGTGAATATTTTTTTGAGTCTCATCTTCATTTATTTCTGCTCTGATCCTTATTATTTCTTCCCTTCTAATAATTTCAGCTTCCCTTTGTTCTTATTTTTCTGTTTTCTTTAGGTACATTGTTTTACTGTTTATTTGAGGTTTCTCTACTTTTTCAATGTTGTCATTTATTGCTTGCTATATCTTTTTCTCTTACAACTGTGTTTGCTGCATCTCTTAGCCTTTGGTATGCTGTGTTTTCATTTTAATTTAGCTCAGAAAATTTTTAAATTTCCTTTTCAATGACTTCATTGGCTCATTCATTATTCAGGAGCATATTGTTTAATTGCCATAAATTCGTACAGTTTCCAACATTCCTTTTGTTATTTCCACTTGTATTCCACTGTGGTCAGAAAAGATACTTAATATGATTTCCATTTTTAAAAATCTGTTAAGGCAAGTTTTGTGTCCTGACATATGGTTAATCCTGCAGAATGTTCCATGTGCTGATGAAAAGAATGTATGTTCTGCAGCTGTTAGGTGAAATGTTCTATAAATACCTGCTAGGTTCATTTTCTCTAAACTGCAGTTTAACTCCAAGATTTCTTTGTTGATTTTCTGTCATAATGATCTATCCATTGCTGACAGTGGGGGTGTTGAAGTCCCCTACTATTAGCGTATTGTAGTCAATCTTTCCTTTTAGGTATATTTATATCTGCTTTATGTAATCAGGTACTCTGTTGTTGGGTGCATATAAATACAATTGTTATATGTTCTTATTTTATTGACCCTTTTGTAATTATGTAGTGACTTTATTGTCCTTTTCCCCCCATTCTATATTTAAAGTCTATTTTATTTATCATAAGTATAGCTACTTCTGTACTTTTTGGTTTACATTTGCATGGAATATCATTTTCTATCCTTTTACTATTAGGCTGTGTACGTCTTTATAGGTAAACTGCATTTCTTGTAGTCAGCATTTAATTGGCATTATTTTTTATCCACTCAGCTACTCTATGCCTTTTAATTGGAAAATTTACTCCACCTACATTTAAGGTTATTGTTTACAGGTAAAGATATTGTTGTTTTGTAAACAATTTATTCCACTTTTCCTCTCTTACTGTCTTCCTTTGTTGTTAAGTAATTTTCTATAGTAGTATGTTTTATGTACTATTTATTTTTAGTATATCTATTATAGGGTTTTTCTTTGTGATTACCATGGGGCTTGTGGAAAACATCTTATAGTTATAATGTGTTATTTTAAACTAATAAAACAATGTTTATTGCAAAGAAAAGTAACAAAACCAAACTACATGTTAATACCATACCCCGCCAACATTTTAACTTATTGATGACTAATTTACATCTTCTAATGTTGCTTATCTCTTAATTATTGTTTTAGTTAGTTTTTACACTCATGTAAGGCTTTAATAATTACAAATAATATGGCACATGAGGAGAAGACAAGAGCAGGGAATTTTAGGAAGTCTGAAAACTCCCAGTGCAGTCCTCCCAAGGTCTTTTCTCAGTTGCACATGAAGCATTTCATCTTTGGATTATGAACTTTCAAATATATATGAAGTATCTAGGTTCAGCATAGTCCAAATGCAAGTTTACTGAAGGGCCTTTTACACCTTTACTGGTCACTTTGCTACAGCCAAGCTGGGTAACAGGTTAAACCAAATGCAAACCATCAATCCACACACCCTAAACAATGTAGACAAGAAAACATGGAGTGTCTCCAGGGGAGTTTGAACTTTAAACAACATGTTCTAAGGGGCCCAAAGTGGCTCTGGCCGGATGTCGTGGCGCTTGCGAAGGCGAGGCCAAGAGTTCAAGGCCAACCAACCTCAGCAACCTTACAAGCTCTCAATGATTGGCAAAAAAAAAAAAAAAAAAAAAAACACTTAACAACATGTTCTAAATCATTAGCTATTACATCCCATTCTTATATTGACCAAGGGTCAGTAGCAGGCTTCTAAGTGTCCCTGGAGATAAGCACAGAGCTGCCCTAGTCCACTTGTAAGATAACCCTATTTTTGTACATTGTTATTGTCTCCATTTTACAGATGAGCAAATTAAGGTGTTAACATGTTAAATAGGTAGCCAAGGCCATAAAACTGGCAAGTGGCAGAGCTGGGATACCACACAGGAAGAAGTTAAATGACTTCTTAAAGTTGATACTTAGTACTGAACAAGGCTGGATTTAAGAGGACAATTCAGGTTTGCAATACTGAGTTACTGGTTTTGGATAAATTGTCCCTGTCATTCAAGTTGGACTTACCTTGAAAATTAGAGAAAATTTCAACATGGAAAAATATAGAAGCATAGGCATGTATTCAGTGAGTAGAAAGCAACTGCAAATAATTAACCATGATTTAAAGGTAGGGTGGTGTCTGAAGCTCATATAATTTTGGCAGCCCTTTTAAGACAAATAGAATATAAATTGCTTATATAGAATTAAGAATGAAAACGATTATTTATTTAAACTGAGAAAGAAAATTATAACAAATTACAGATTTAAATAGCTGAAAAATTCCAAAACCAATACATAATTTAGAAACAAAATTGATATTAATTATCTGATCTCTCTCTATATTTTTCTTATATTCTTTGTCTACATGCTTTAAAAGTAGATGACATTTTAAAAAAGTGTTAGATTCACAGAGCAGTTGAGACCCAGATTCCCCTATTATTATCATAGTACATTTGTCACTTTTTTTGTTAATGGATCAATATTGATACAATATTACTAAGGTTCATAGTTTATTCAAATTTCCTTAGTTTTTTTTTTATTTTAGAGCTGGGATACATGTGCTGAATGTGCAGGTTTGTTACATAGGTATACATGTAACATGGTGGTTTGCTGCACCTGTCAACCCATCATCTAGGTTTTCAGCCCCACATGTGTTAGAGGTATTTGTCCTAATGCTTTCCCTCTCCTTTCTTCCCACCCCCTGACAGGCCTTGGTGTGTGTTGTTCCCCTCCCTTTGTCCATATATTTTCATTGTTCAACTCCCACTTATGAGTGAGAACATGCGATGCTTCATTTTTCTGTTCCTATGTTAGTTTATTGAGGATGATGGTTTACAGCTTCATACATGTCCCTGCAAAGGACATGAACTCGTTCTTTTTCATGGATGCATAGTATTCCACGGTGGATATGTGCCACATTTTCTTTATCCAGTCCATCATTGATGGGTAGCTGGGTTGGTTCCAAGTCTTTGCTGTAGTAAATAGTGCTGCAGTAAACATAAATGTGCATGTATCTTTATAGTAGAATAATTTATAATCCTTTGGGTACCCACCCAGTAATGGGATTGCTGGGTCAAATGGTATTTTTGGTTTTAGATGCTTGAGGAACTGAAACACTGTCTTCCATGATGGTTGAACTAATTTACACTCCCATCAACAGTGTAAAAGCGTTCCTATTTCTTCACATCCTCTCCAGCATCTGTTGTTTCCTGATTTTTTAATGATCACCATTCTAACTGGCATGAGATGGTATTTCAATGTGGTTTTGATTTGCATTTCTCTGATGGTCACTGATGATGAGCTTTTTTTCATATGTTTGTTGGCTACAGAAATTTTTTTTTTTGAGATGCGTCTGTTTATATCTTTGTCCACTTTTTGACAGGTTTGTTTGTTTCCTTCTTATAAATTTATTTTTCTTGTAGATTCTGGATATTAGCTGTTTGTCAGATGGATAGATTGCAAAAATTTTCTCCGATTCTATAGGTTGCCTGTTCACTCTGGTGATCGTTTCTTTTGCTGTGCAGAAGCTCTTTCATTTAATTAGATCCCATTTGTCAATTTTGGCTTTTGTTGCCATTGCTTTTGATGTTTTAGTCATAAAGTATGTAGTCAATGGTATTGCTTAGGTTTTCTTCTAGGCAATACCATTGATAGTTTAAGGTTTTGTGTTTACGTCTTTAATCCATCTTGAGTTAATTTTTGTATAAAGTGTAAGGAAGGGATCCAGTTTCTCTTTTCTGCATATGACCAGCCAGTTTTCCCAGCACCATTTATTAAATAGGAAATCCCTTCCTCATTGCTTGTTTTTGTCAGGTTTGTCAAAGATCAGATGGTTGTAGGTGTATTGTGTTATTTTTGAGGCCTCTGTTCTGTTCCATTGGTCTATATATCTATTTTGGTACCAATACTGTGCTGTTTTTGTTACTGTAAGTTTGTAATACAGTTCAAAGTCAGGTAGTATGATGTCTCCAGCTTTGTTATTTTTACATAGGATTTTCTTGGCTATATGGGCTCATTTTTGTTTCCATATGAAATTTAGTTTTTTTCTAATTCTGTGAAGAAAGTCAATGGTAGCTTAATGGGGATAGCATTGAATCTATAAATTACTTTGGGCAGTATGGCCATTTTCACGATGTTGACTCTTTCTGTCCCTGAGCATGGAATGTTTTTTTCATTTGTGTCCTCTCTTATTTCCTTGAGCAATGGTTTGTAGTTCTCCTTGAAGAGATTCTTCACATCCCTTTTAAGTTGTATTCCTAGGTATTTTATTCTCTTTGTAGCAATTGTGAAGGGTGTTCACCCATGATTTGGCTCTCTGTCTATTATTGGTCTATAGGAATGCTTGTAATTTTTGCATGTTGATTTTTGTATTCTGAAACTTTGATAAAGTTGCTTATCAGCTTAAGGAGACTTTGGGCTGAGACAATGCAGTTTTCTAAATATACAATCATGTCATCTGCAAACAGAGACTATTTGACTTTCTCTCTTCCTATGTGAATACCCTTTATTTCTTCCTCTTGCCTGATTGCCCTGGCCAGAACTTACAATACTATGTTGACTAGGAGTGGTGAGAGAGGGCATCCTTGTCTTGTGCCAGTTTTCAAAGGGAATGCTTCCAGCTTTTGCCCAGTCAGTATGATATGGGCTATGAAACTATCATAGCTCTTATTATTTTGAAAAATGTTCCATCAATACCTAGTTTATTGAGAGTTTTTAGCATGAAGAATGTTGAATTTTATCGAAGGCCTTTACTGCATCTATTGAGGTAATCATGTGGTTTTCGTCATTGGTTCTGTTTATATTATGGATTACATTTATTTATTTCCATATGTTTAACTAGCCTTGCATCCCATGGATGAAGCCAACTTGATTATGGTGGATAAGCTTTTTGATGTGCTGCTGGATTCAGTTTATCAGTATTTTATTGAGGATTTTTGCATCAATATTCATCAGGCATATTGGCCTGAAATTTTCTTTTTATGTTGTGTTTCTGCCAGGTTTTGGATTCAAGATGATTCTGGCCTCATAAAATAAGTTAGGGAGAAGTCCATCTTTTTCTGTTGTTTGGAATAGTTTCAGAAAGAATGATACCAGCTCCTGTTTGTACCTCTAGTAGAATTCCATTGCGAATCCATCTGGTCCAGGGCTTTTGTTGGTTGGTAGACTATTAACTACTGCCTCAGTTTCAGAACTTGCTATTGGTCTATTCAGTGATTTTACTTTTTGTTTTAGTCTTGGGAGGGTGTATGTGTTCAGGAGGTTATCTATTTCTTCTAGATTTTCTAGTTTATTTGCATAGAAGTGTTTATCATATTCTTGAATGGTAGTTTGTATTTTGTGTGATCAGTGGTATATCCCCTTTATCATTTTTTAATGTGTCCATTTGATTCTTCTCTTTTTTTCTTTAATGGTCTGGCTAGTGGTCTATCTATCATATTAATCTTTTCAAAGAACCAGTTCCTGGATTCATTTTTTTGAAGCTATTTTCTTGTATCTGTCTCCTTCAGTTCTGCTTGTTCTTAGTTATGTCTTGTCTTCTACTAACTTTTGAATTTGTTTGTTCTTGCTTCTCTAGTTCTTTTAATT
The DNA here is from genome assembly GCA_031835075.1 of Saguinus oedipus. Taxonomy (NCBI): domain Eukaryota; kingdom Metazoa; phylum Chordata; class Mammalia; order Primates; family Cebidae; genus Saguinus; species Saguinus oedipus. The sequence continues at coordinate 95,385,629 of CM063184.1, read as the reverse complement.
GTGATGTTAGGGTGTCGATTTCAGCTCTTTCTTGCTTTCTGATTTGGGCATTTAGTGCTATAAATTTATCGCTTAACACTGCTTTAGCTGTGTTCCAGAAATTCTGGTACATAGTCTCTTTGTTTTCATTTATTCTGGATAATTTTGTTATTTCTGCCTTAATTTTGCTATTTACCCAGCAGGTTTTTCAATGTAGTTGTGCAGTTTTGAGTGAGTTTCTCAGTCCTGAGTTCTAATTTGATTGCACTGTGGTCTGAGAGACTGTTTGTTATGATTTCAGTTCTTTTGCAATTGCTGAGGAGAGTTTTACTTCCAAATATGTGGTCTGTGCTATGTGGTGCTGAGAAGAATGTATATTCTGTTAATTTGGGGTGGAGAGTTCCGTAGATGTCTATTAGGTCTGTTTGGTCCATAGCTGAGTCAAGTTCTGAATATCCTTGTTAATTTTCTGTCTTGTTGATCTAATATTGACAGTGGGATTGTCAAAGTCTTCCACTGTTATTGTGTGGGAGTCTAAGTCTCTTTATAGGTATCTAAGAATTTGTTTTATGAATATGAGTGCTCCTGTGTTGAGTGCATATGTACTTAGGATAGTCAGCTCTTTTGTTGCATTGATTCCTTTACCATTATATAATCCCCTTCTTTGTCTTTTTTTAATCTTTGCTGGTTTAAAGTCTGTTTTATCAGAGACTAGGATTATTTTGAGCTTATGTATGGCTTTGCACGTGAGATGGGTCTTCTAAATACAGCACACTGAGGGTTCTTAACTGTTCATTCAATATTTCAGTCTGTGTCTTTTAATTGGGGCATTTAGCATTTACCTTTAAGGTTAATATTATTATGTGTGAATTTGATCCTGTCATCATGATGCTAGCTGGTTATTTTGAACATTAATTGATGCAGTTTCTTCATAGTATTGTTGGTCTTTATATTTTGTTGTGTTGTTGTAGTGGCTGGTAACAGTTTTTCCTTTCCATATTTAGTGCTTCCTTTGGAGCTCTTGTAAGGCAGGCATAGTGCTGACAAAATCCCTCAGCATTTGCTTGTCTGTGAAGGACTTTATTTTTCCTTCACTCATAAAACTTAGTTTGGCTGGATATGAAATTCTGGGTTGAAAAATCTTTTCTCTAAGAATATTGAATATTGGCCCCCACTCTCTTCTACCTTTAGGGTTACTGCAGAGAGATCTGCTGTTAGTCTGATGGGGTTCCCTTTGTAGGTAACCTGGCCTTTCTCTCTGGCTGCCCTTAACATTTTTTTTTTCTTTATTTCAACCTTAGAGAATCTGACAATTATGTGTCTTGGGGTTGCTCTTCTTGAGGAGTATTTTAGTGGTGTTCTCTATGTTTCCTCAATTTGAATGTTGGCCTGTCTAGCTAGGTTGAGGAAGTCTTTCTAGAGAACATCTGGACTTCTGTTTTCCAAACTTGGTTCCATTCTCTCAATCACTTTTAGGAACGCCAGTGAAGTATAGGTTTGTTCTTTTGCCCTAGTCCTATATTTCTTGGAGACTTTGTTCATTCCTTTTCCTTTCTTTTCACTAATATTGTCTTCGCTCCTTATTTCAGTAAGTTGATCTTCAGTCTCTGATTTCTTTTGCTTGATCGATCTGGCTGTTGATACTTATGTATGCTTCATGATGTTGTGCTGTGTTTTTCAGCTCCATCAGGTAATTTGTGTTCTTCTCTAAACTGGTTATTCTAGTTGGCAGTTCCTATAACCTTTTGTCAAGGTTCTTAGCTTCCTTGCATTGGGTTAGAACATGCTCCTTTAGCTCAGAGGAGTTTGTTATTACCCACCTTCTGAAGCTTACTTCTGTCAGTTCATCAAGGTCATTGTCTATCCAGTTTTATGCCCTTGCTGGAGAGTAGCTGCAATCATTTGCGGGGGAAGAGGCATTTTGGTTTTTGGAACTTTCAGCATTTTTGTACTGCATTTTGGTTTTTGGAATTTTCAGCATTTTTATACTACTTTTTCCTTATCTTCATGGATTTATCTACCTTTGACCTTTGAGGCTGATGATCTTTGAATGGAGTTTTCACGTGAGGGTCCTTTTTGCTGATGTTGATGTTACAGCTTTCTGTTAGCTTTTTTTCTTCTAACAGCCAGTCCCCTCTTCTTCAGCTCTGCTGTGGTTTGCTGGAAGTCCACTCCAGACCCTATTTTCCTGGGTATCACCAGTAAAGCCTACAGAACAGCAAAGATTGTTGTCTGCCCCTTCCTCTGGAAGCTTCATCCCAGAGGGGAACCAACCTGATGCCAGCTGGACCTCTCCTTTGTAAAGTGTCTGTCAACCCATGTTGGGAGGCTCTCCCAGGCATGGGGGTTAAGTACTTACTTGAGGAGGCAGTCTGCCCTAAGCAGAGCTTGAACACTGTGCTGGGAAAACCCTCCTTGTCAGGATCTGCTGCTGTATTCAGAGCTGGCAGGCAGGAACATTTAAGTCAGCTGAAGCTGCACCCACAGCAGACTCTTCCCCCAGGTGCTTTGTCTCAGGGAGATGGGAGTTTTATTTATAAGCCCCTGACTGGTGCTACTTCCTTTCTTTCAGAAATGCGCTGCCAGTGAAGAGGAATCTAGAGAGGCTATCTGGCCACAGCAGCTTTGCTGTGCTGTGTTGATTTCTTCCCAGTCTGAGCTTCCAGGCCTCCTTAGCACTGTCAGGGGAAAACCGCCTACTCAAGCCTCAGTAATGATGGGTGCCCCTCTTCCTACCAAGCTTGATTGTTCCCAGTAGACTTCAGGCTGCTGTGCTGGCAGTAAGAATTTCAAGCCAATGGTTCTTAGCTTGCTGGGCTCCATGGGAGTGGGACCCACTTAGCGAGACCACTTGGCTCTCTGGCTTCAGCCCTTTCTAGGGGGGTGAATGGTTCCAAATGATTCTATCCCGCTTGGGTTCCAGACACCACTCATTTGGAAATGCAGAAATCACCCACCTTCTTCATTGGTCTCACTGAAAGCTGCAGACTGGAGCTGTTCCTATTTGGCCATCTTGCCAAATCCCCCATTATTTTTAATAGTTTTGTCTTTTAGTCTTTGTACTTTAAAGTTACCTAATTAATTAATCAATCTATTTTGCATTTGGGGCGCACATGCAGGTAATTAGATAAACATGTACAATGGTGGTTTACTGCACCTATCAATCCATCACCTAGATTGTTTTAAATTTTTTATTTTCATAGGTTATTGGGGAACAGGTGACATTTGGTTACATGGGCAAGTACTTTAGTGGTAATTTGTGAGATTTTGGTGCACTCATCACCCAAGCACCCAAGCACTATACACTTCGCTCTATTGTAGTCTTTTAACCATCACCTTAACCCTTTAGTTCCCACACTCCATTGTGTCATTCTTATGCCTTTGCATCCTTATAGCTTAATGCCCACTTATGATTGAGAACATATAATATTTAGTTTTCCATTCCTGAGTTACTTCACTTAGAATAACAGTCTCCATCTCATTCAAGTTGCTGTGAAAGCCATTAATTCATTCCTTTTTAATGGCAGAATAGTATTCAGTCATATGTATATACCACATATACTTTATCCACTTGTTGACTGATGGGGATTTGGGTTGGTTCCACATTTTTGCATTTGCAAATGTGCTGCTATAAACAGACATGCAAGTATCTTTTTCATATAATGACTTACTTTATTCTTAGTAGATACACAGGAGTGGAACTGATGAATCAAATGGTAGATCTAATTTTAGTTCTTTAAGGAATCTCCATACTGTTTTCCATAGTGGCTGTGCTAATTCACATTCCCACCAGTAATGTAAAAGTATTCACTCTTCACTGCATTCATGCCAACATCAACTTTTTTGCTTTTTTGATTATGGCCATTCTTCCGGAAGTATGTTGGTATCACACTGTGGTTTTGATTTGCATTTCCCTGATCATTAGTGATGTTGAGCATTTTTTCATGTTTGTTGGCCATTTGTATATATTCTTTTGAGAATTATCTATTCATGGCCTTAGACCACTTTTTGATAAGATTGTTTTTTCTTGCTGATTTGAGTTCATTGTAGATTCTGGATATTAGTCACTTGTCAGATGTATAGGTTGTGAAGATTTTCTCCCACTTTATGGGTTGTCTGTTTACTTTGATGACTGTTTCTTTTGCTGTGCAAAACTGCTTGAGTTTAATTAAATCCTAGCTATTTACCTTTATTTTTATTACTTTTGGGTTATTGGTCATGAAATCCTTGAAAAGCCAATGTCTAGAAGGTTTTTCCAGTGTTATCTTCTAGAATTTTTATACCTTCAGGTCTTAAAGTCCTTAATCCATCTTGAGTTGATTTTTGTATAATGTGAGAGGTGAGACTTCAGTTTTATTACCCTCCACGTGGCTAGCCAATAATTTCAGCACTAGTTTTTGAAAGGGAGTCCTTTCCCCACTTTATGTTTTTGTTTGTTTTGTTGAAAATGAGTTGGTTGTAAGTATTTGGGTTTATTTCTGGATTCTCTATTCTGTTCCAGTGGTCTATGTGCCTGTTTTTATACCAGTATCATGCTGTTTTTGGTGACTATGACCTTATAGTTTGAAATCAGGCAATGTTATTCATCCAGATTTGTTCTTTTTGCTTAGTCTTGCTTTGGCTATGTGAGCTTTATTTGTTGTTGTTTCATATGAATTTTAGGATTGTTTTTTTCTAATTCTGTGAAAAATGATGGTGGCATTTTGATGGTAATTGCACTGAATTTGTAGATTGGTTTTGGCAGTTTGGTCATTTTCACAATATTGATTCTATCCATGCATGAGCATGGGATGTGTTTCCATTTGTTTGTGTTGTCTATGATTTCTTCCAGCAGTGTTTTGTAGTTTTCCTTGTAGAGGTCTATTGCCTCCTTGATCAGGTATATTCCTGTTTTATTTTTGAAGTAATTGTAAAAGGGGTTGAGTTCTTGATTTGGTTCTCAGGTTAGTTGCTTTGGGGTATAGAAGAACTACTAACTTGTGTACATTAATTTTCTATCCGGAAACTTTGCTGAATTCTTTTATCAGTTCTACAAGCTTTATGGAGGAGTCTTTAGGGTTTTCAAGGTAAACAATTGTATCACCAGCAAACAGTGACAGTTTGGCATCCTGTTTATCAATTTGGATACCCTTCATTTCTAGCTCTCTTGTCTGTTGCCCTGGCTAGGACTTTCACTGCTATGTTAAAAAGAAGTGGTGAGTGTAGGCATCCTTGTCTTGTTTTAGTTCTCAGAGGAAACGCTTTCAACTTTTCCCTATACAGTATTATGTTTTTCTGTGAGTTTGTGATAGATGGCTTTTATTACATTAAGGTATGTCCCTTCTATGCTGATTTTGCTGAGAGTCTTAAGCATAAAGTGATGCTGGATTTTGTTGAATGCTTTTTCTGTATTTATTGAGATGATTATGTGATTTTTGCTTTTAATTCTGTTTATGTGTTGTATCACATTTATTGATTTGTGTATGTTAAATCATCCATGCATCTCTGATATGAAACCCACTTGATCATGGTGAATTATCTTTTTGATATATTGCTACATTCAGTTAGCTAGTATTTTGTTAAGGATTTCAGCATCTACATTCACCAGGGATACTGCTCTGTAGTTTTCTTTCTTGGTTATGTTCTCTCCTGGTTTTGGTATTAGGGTAATGCCGGCTTAACAGAATGATTTAAGGAGAGTTTCCTCTTTCTCTATCTTGTGGAATAGTGTCAGAATTGGTACCAATTCTTCTTTGAATGTCTGGTAGAACTCAGTTTGGAATCCTTCTGGCCCTTTTTTTCATTGGTAATTTTAAAATTACCATTTTAATCTCACTGCTTGTTAATGGTCTGTTCAGGGTATCTAATTCCTCTTCATTTAAGCTAGGAGGGTTGTATCTTTCCAGGAATTTATCCATCTCTTCTAGGTTTTCTAGTTTATGTGGGTAAAAGTGTTCATGATAGCCTTGGATAATCTGTGATGTCAGCTGTAATATCTCCCATTTGGTTTTTTAGTAAGCCTATTTAGATTTTCTCTCTTTTTTTGTTAATCTTGCTAATAGTCTATAAATTTTATCTTTTCAAATAACCAGATGTACGTTTTATTTATTTTTGTTGTTGTCATTTTTATTTCATTTAGTTTTGCTCTGATCTGGGTTATTGTCTTTCTTCTGCTTGGTCTGGGTTTGGGTTGTTCTTGTTTCTGTAGCTCCTGGAGGTGTGACCTTAAGTTGTCTGTTTTGCTCCTTCAGACTTTTTAATATGGTTGTTTAGGGTTATGAACTTTCCTTTTAACACTGCCTTTGCTGTATCCCAGAGGTTTTCCTAGGTTCTGTCACTATTGTTTTTAAATTTTCATCTTGATTTCATCTTTACCCCATCATTCAGGAACAGGTTATTTGATTTCCATGTGTTTGTATGGTTTTGAAGAGTTTTTTGAAGTTAATTTCTAATTTTATTCCACTGTGGTCTTATGGAGTGCTTGATATAATTTCAATTTTTAAACATTATTGAGGCTCATTTTGTGGCCTATCTTGGAGAAACTTCCATGTGCTATTGAATAGAATGCCTGTTCTGTGGTTGTTGGATGGAATATTCTGTATATATGTTAAATTCATTTGTTCCAGGGTATACTTTAAATCCATTGTTTCTTTGTTGACTCTCAATCTTGATGACCTGTCTAGTGCTTTTGGTGGAGTATTGAAGTCCCCCACTATTACTGTGTTGCTGTCTATCTCATTTCTTAGTTCTATTAATAATTGTTTTATAAATTTGGCAGCTCCAGTGTTATGTGCATATATTTAGGAGTGTGATATTTTCTTGTTAGACAAGGTTTCTTTTATCATTATATAATGTCCCTTTTTGTCCTTTTTAACTGCTGTTGCTTTAAAATTTGTTTTGTCTGATTTAAGTGTAGCTACTTCTGCTGGGTGTCTATTTGCATGAAATGTCTTTTTCCACCTCTGTACCTTAAGTCTATATGAGTCCTTATGTGTTAGGTGAATCTCTTGACGGCAGCAGATAGTTGGTTGGTGCATTCTCACCCATTTTACAATTTTGTATCTTTTAAGTTGAGCATTTAGACATTTATATTCAATGTTACTATTGAGATGTGAGGTACCATTTCACTCATTGCACTGTTTGTTGCCTGTATACCTTGTTGTTGTTGTTTTTTGGTTGGTTTTTTGTTTTGTTTTGTTTTTTTAAGTTGTGTTGTTATGTTATTCTGTTGGTTTTGTGAGATTTATGGTCTTAAGAGGTTCTGTTTTGTTTTGATGTTTTTCCAGCATTTGTTTCAGAATTCAGAGCTGCTTTTAGCAGTGCTTGTAGTTCTGGTTTGGTAGGGGCAAATTCTATCAGCATTTGTTTGTCTGAAAGACTGTATCTTTCTTTCATATATGAAGCTTAGTTTCACTGAACCCAGAATTCTTGGCTGATAATTGTTTGGTTTGAGGATGCTGAAGATAGGGCTCCAATACATTCTAATTTGTTGATTTTTGCGGAGAACTCTCCTGTTAATCTGATAGGTATTCTTTTATAGGTTGCCTGGTGCTTTTATCTCACAGCTCTTTTTTTTTTTTTTTTTTTTTTTTTTGAGACGGAGTTTCACTCTTGTTACCCAGGCTGGAGTGCAGTGGCGCGATCTCGGCTCACCGCAACCTCTGCCTCCTGGGTTTAGGCAATTCTCCTGCCTCAGCCTCCTGAGTAGCTGGGATTATTGACCAGGATGGTCTCAATCTGTTGACCTCGTGATCCACCTGCCTCGGCCTCCCAAAGTGCTAGGATTACAGGCTTGAGCCACCGCGCCTGGCCTATCTCACAGCTCTGAAGATTCTTTCCTTTGTCTCAACAGTAGATAACCTGATGACAGTGTGTCTAGGTGACATACTTATGGAAACACAAAATGCTCTGGAAAGTTTCAGCAACAGAATCAAACAAGGAGAAGAAAGAAATTCAGAGTTCAAAAACAAGGTCTTCAAATTAACCCAATCCAACAAAGACAGTTATAAGTTATCTGTTATTTATCCCAATTATAGAATATTCTGAATTTTTATTGTTGTTGATGAGTGAGTTTAATACCTTCAGATGTTTTCATGTTACAGATTAGCATCCCTTCTTTTGTACTGAAGAACTCCTTTTAGCATTTTTTTTTAAGACAGATCTGATGTTGCTGATTCCCTCAGCTTTTGTTTGGGAAAGTATTTCTCTCGTTCATGTTTTTTGGGTAAAGTATTCTTGGCTAGAAGTATTTTTCTTTCAGTACTTTAAATATAGCAACCCACTCTCTGCTGGCCTGAAGGGCTTTTGTTGAGAAACCCAGTGAAAGCCACACTAGGGCATTATTCAATTTTATATGTTTCTTTTCTTTTGAAGCCTTTAGTGTTCTTTTTTTTTTTTTTTTTTTCTAATTTGAATATGACATGCCTCAATAATTTCATTTTTGGGTTAATTCAATTAGAGACCTCTGAGCTTTCTGTGCCTGGATGGTGTCATTTTTCTCCAAGTTTGAAAATTTTTCAGTTATTATTTCCTGAAATATGCTTCCTGAGTCTTTTGTCTTTCACATTCAGGGATTTCTGTTATGTGGAGGTTAGTTCATTTAATGGTGTCTTATAATTCTTGTAAGCCTGCTACTCTTTTTTGTAATATATATATATTATATTTATTTATTTATTTATTTATTTTTGCTCCTCTGATATGTTTTGTAATATATATATAATATATATAATTACAAGAATTATATATTACAAAATATATCAGAGGAGCAAAAATAAATTATATATATACACACATATATACGTATACATATATACATATATACGTATACATATGCTCCTCTGATTGGGTAATTTCATATGCTTTGTCTTCTGGTTTGCTAATCTTTCTTCTGTTCATTTCTGCTGTTGAAACTTTCTAACAAGTTTTTCACCTCATTTGTTGTACTCTTTATTATTTCTAAGATTTCTTTTTAATTTTTTTTGTCAAATTTCTCATTTTGCTCCTGAATTGTTTCTCAAATTTTATTTTAGTTTTTCATTTTCTTATGGTTCCCTCACTTTAAGAAGATTATTCTGAATTCTCTGCTTGACATTTATAGATGTTTAGTTCTTCTGCATCTCTCATTGGAGGCTTGTTAGAGTTTTTTGGTGTTGGAGTATTTCCCTGATTTTTCACAATTCTTGCATCATTACATTTATGTTTGTATATTTGAGGATGCAATAAACATTCACGTGTATGTGTCTTTAAGGTAGAATGATTTCTATTCCTCCAGGTATATATGCAGTAATGAGATTGCTGGGTTGAATGGGAATTTTGTTTTTAGCTCTTGGAGAAATTATCACGTTGCTTTCCAACAAAGGTTGAACTAATTTATACTACCACCAGCAGCATTTAAGTGTTCCCTCTTCTCCATAACCTTACCAGCATCTGTTATTTTTTGACTTTTTATTAACAACCGTTCTGACTGGTGTGAGACGGTATCTCATTGTGGTTTTGATTAGCATTTCTCTAATGATCAGTGATAGTTATCTTCTCATATGCTTGTTGGCTGTATGTATGTCTTCTTTTGAAAAGTGACTGTTCATGTCCTTTACCCACTTTTCAATAGAGTTGTTTTTCTCTTGCAAGTGTTTTAAGTTCCTTATAAATGCTAAATATCAGACTTTCATCAGATGCATAGTTTGCAAATATTTTTCTCCCATTCTACGGGTTGTCTGTTTACTCTGCTGATAGTTTTGTTTGCTGTGCAGAAGCTAAGTCTAGATTTTCCACAGTGTGTAAGTTTTAAATTGCATGTCATTTTGAGTATCATGATGAAACCTTGCACTGTTCCACTTCAACCTTCCCAGGATATGAATTATCCTTTTGTCCATTCTATCTATGTCATGTGCCCATTAATCACTTAGTAGCCTTTTTACTTATCTGATTGACCATCATGGTATCACAGGACTTGCGTTCATGTAATCCTTATTTTATCTAATAATGGCCCCAAAGTGCAAAAGTGGTGATGCTGGTCATTCAAATATTCAGAGAAAAGCAAGACAGGTCTTTCTTTAAGTGAAAAGGTGGAAGTTCTTAAGGAAAATAATTGTATTATGAGGTCGCTAATATCTACAACAAGTGTTCCATTTATAAAATCAAGAAGGAAAAAGAAATATGTGAAAGTTTTTCACTTGTCCCTCAAACTGTAACAGTTATAGTCACAGTGCACATTGTTTAGCTAAGATAGAAAAAGCATCAAATTTGTGTGTGTAAGACATGAACAGAAATGATAGCAATTGGGTTCAGTACTATGCATGATAGTTTTGGGTATCCGTGGGGCTCTTGGAACACATCACTCACAGATGAAGGGTCACTACTATAAAAACATTTAAATTTCAATTTTATAATAATAAAATGGACAAAATATTCAAGTAGATATGCATCAAAATGACATGTCAACTGCAAGTAAGCACACGAACAGATGCTTAACATCATGAGTCTTTAGGGATATGAAATTTAAAGCAATCAGACTGTGAAGGGCCTGGGACTTTACTCGCATGCGAACAATCTAGCCTATTACTATTTCATGGATCCTAGCAGAATATATAAGAGTGAATAGATATGCAGAATTTTATTTATCAAGGTACAGGAAGTAGCAGAAACATAACATTTGCTCAGTTCCCCTTTTCCCACAAGTCCCACAGGTGGTAAGGAAGGGATTGGGCAGACGCTGCCTATGTAATTCATCTGTTTGAAGCATAACTGAGGAACTCTGAGCTTAGAAAACTTAAATATTTCTCCCTGGACAGTAAACATAACTGACCAGGGAGGCTGTCTTTATCTTCCACGACTGTTTGTTTGCTATTTAAAAATAATAATAATAGGCCAGAATAAAGGGGCTGTCAGTACCTCTGCTCAAAACATGTTCAGAAATGTAAAAAAAAAAAATCCTCGGAATTACCTCCAGAAAATAAAACAAAACAAAAAAATGCACTGTTATCAGCTGAATTTCACCTCATTTCACTTCCCCAAATTCATATGTTAAAACCCTCATCACGCACCTCAGTCACATACTTCACAGAGCTCATGTACGTCAGAATACGATACGGCTTGGAGTCATGAGATTGCTGGGTTGAATGGGAACTTTGTTTGGCCTTTAAAGAGGTGATTAAGTTTAATGAGACTATTTTGGTAGACCTTAATCCATTCCACTTCAACCTATTCTGGTAGGTCTTTATCCAGTTCACTATTTATAAGAGAAATTTGGCACATTAAGACAGCAGAAGCACTTGTGCACAGGGGGACAACTTTGTGAGGAGCCAGAGGGAAATCAGCCATCTGTAAGCTAAGGAATGGGGCTACAGAAGAAATAACTTACCAACACCTTAATTTTGAACTTCCAGCCTCCATATCTGTGAGAAAACAAATGTCTGTTGTTTAAACCACCTAATCTATAATATTGTGTTATGACAGTCCTAGAAAATAATTACAGGTACTTTTACAAACCTATCAGAATGAGCTAAAATTAAGGAGTGCCATCTGGTGTGGAGTTGACTGCGAATGAAGAATAGAAAGATTTGAAGAGCTGCTGGGCTGAATGAAATAAGGAGTCAGCTGGCAAAGAAAGAAAGGATCGTCTGGCAATCTTTAGGGCTCTACTGAGATAGCAAGGTACAATTTGGGGGTCATCAGTAGGGCCAAAATTTTGTTAAGTTCTGCTATAACCTACTTGATAAGCTGTAAAACTCTCATTTTTCCTACATCCTTTCATCCTTTTGTAGTCAAGTTGAATGTCAATTGCATCATACCACCAAATGAGTCAAGAAGAGAATGTTAGTTAATTTCAAGCCAAGTATGTCAGGCCTCACTTGCAATAAAAGGATTATGTTATGATAGATCATTCAGTGGTGATTTCAGAGAACGTTTACTTATGTTTTGATATGAGAGAACATTCTCCAAAATCACCACTAAAAATCAGTATGACGGATTGCTGTGTGATTTGCACCTTCAACATTCAATAATCAGAGTAAATAGATGTTCAGATTAACCATGGCTAAAAATTGTCAAAATTAGTATTGCAGAGAGTAGGGGACAGAACCTTAGGAGCTAGTGAGTGCAGATTTAAAATGTGAGCCACAGAGTCCAGACCAGACTGAGACACTTAGTTAGAAGTGACAAAAGACAAAATAGAAGTGTTGAGAAATTCAGAGATTTTGTGGGAATGGCACATTGGAGGAGTAGGGAAAGAAAGAAGAAACAGGAAAAGTGGAGGAAAGCTAAGATTTAATGTATGCTTATTCTGATATACAACAGTATCACTATATTGTAAGTAGAAGAAATGGAGATGTGGAGAGGTTGGGTAACTTATGAACAGTCAGAGAAGTATGGGGCCAGCATTCAAACTTGGCAGCTCATCAACTGCCTTATGAGACCCAAGTTTGAATGCTGGCCCCATACGTTTCACTACACTCCAATAACTGCCAAGATGAAAGGCAATGGTAGAAAAGAGAGACAGAAAGTCAATTGAAGAGGAGCTTGAGGTCTGAGATACACAAGTTGATGCATGGAGGCCGGAAGGTAAATTTCAGGGGTGGGAGCCCTTGCATTGGTCGGAACAGAGTGGAGATGAGCTAACAGGATAAGAAATGTTAAGACCTGGAGCCCAGTACACATGACCATAGCATAGGTAAGGAGATTTTCGGTCGGTGTACGGAAGTGGAAGAGAGCAATTGAGAGACTGAGAATGTGTGTGTTCAAATATTTGTTCTTACAGCTGCTGCCTCAAACTAGACAAAATGATTCATGCCAAGATTCTATGCTCTTTTTTCTTATCTGATTCTATGAAACACAAGAAAAGAAAAGAAAAAGCCTGAGGGTAGGAATGTCAGGTTTTGTATTTAAATAAATGCATAACATATAAATCACATGTTTCACTGTTTCTGTGAGAAGGTACACAGAACTAAGTAATACAAAGATGCTATGTTTCTCAGTCTACTTGCTATTTTGATTTGCAGTAAACGATTCATTTGCTCTTGGATTCTGATCTCTGATCCTGATCACAGCCACGATTTCACTCTGCAGGTTGAAGTACTGACATGAAATATTAGCCAATGCAGTCAAGAAACCTGTGGCTTGGTATCAAGGAAAGTATAGTTGCTAGTTCATCAGACAAACCTGCTGTTTTGTGTATCATGCAAAATAGGAAAGGTTTCTTCATTTCCATTAACCTCTGTGGGCAGAGAGGGTGTCTTCCATGTGTTTCTGAGCATCTCAGAGGTAACAAGGGCTCTGTACAATTTGTGTTTTAAGATCTCCTGGATCCTTCAAAGGCCCCATTGTTACTGGTTCCTGAAACGAGGCTGTCATAAAATTCAAGGTATTCAAGAAAAATGAAAATACTGTGTGTGATTCACACTGTCTGTGCTGCTTAAGTTACTTAAATTGCACAGTCTATTTATGCTAATAAAAAAATCCCTGAAAATCCATTTGCATAGTACGCACCCATAAGTCTTTAAAGATAGAGAAAAACTGTCAAATAGTTGCTATACATAGATACCCTATTGTTTAATTATTTAGATGAGACTCTAATTATAATTCAAAGGGATCATCTTCCACAAGTGCAATTTTTAAGATAGAAAGGGACTTTTAGTTTAATAAGGTCCAAAAATAAAATTTATTCAGTTGTCCTGATAAGTGTCTCATCTAATTAGCTGCGTATCTGAAACTGACACATGAAGAATATTAGCTATTTTTGCATGGTTTGATTTTTAAATAACATTTAAGTGCCCACTCTGTGTCAGGTAATTTATATGTTATTTTATTATTACAACAACCTTATGGAATAGGTATTATTATAGTCACCATTTTAAATCTGAGAGTGCTGAGTCGGGGGCTGGCAAGTAACTTGTTCACACAGTAAGTGGTAGAGCTAGGATTTATGTGTGTAGCCAAAAACAGCACAAATTAAAATTAAAACATAAACTTGGTATATCCCCTGCATCGCATATCTTTTTAAATAACAATATTTAACATTTATTTTCCATGTTTTAAGTATTAAATATAAAGTATTAAATTTATCATTACAATTATTTTGTGATATGGATGCTGCATTTGACAAATGGGTAAACTGAGGCAGAGGAATCCCATTGGTAATCCAGACAGAGCTGGAACTGAACTCAGATCTGAATCATTTCTCTTAACCACTATTCTACCTTTTTAGTTTCAGCTTGACTATTATCAAAGCCATCTATATAAGTCTGGCTTATTTGGGCCTTAACAGAGTAAGACAGAGATAAAGATATTTTTAAAAGTTCTCCTGGTCAGTTTTTATTGGTGTTTGGCTTGGCATAATCAAGGAAGCAGGCTATACCTTATTAAGAATACATCCTCGGGAGGGATCCAAGATGGCTGAATAGATACAACTCCAGGGCACAACACCCAGCGAGAGAGATGCAGAAACCCAGAGATCTTCTAGCTACAACCGAGGTACCAGGTGCATTTCAATGGGTCTGGTCCAACAGTGAGCAAAGCCCACTAAGGGCAGACCGAGGCGGGGAGGGGTGCTGCTTCACCCAGAAAGTGCATCTGACCATCGACTCAGAGGCTCCCCCTCTGGCACTCCCGTCCAGATACAGTGTTTCCCCCAAAGCCTCAGCAATACACAGAACAGGAGATCTTGTGCTAGTCAAGTGCCAGGAATTAGAAGTGCGGAGTTGAATAATAATCCAGGACGGTGTCCTGGATTGGCACACAGACCTAAACAGACGCATAAGCCCAAAAGGAGCCCAGAGAACCTGAGGGCTGAGCTATTGCCCTCTCCCCACACCCAGAGAGAGAGGGAGCTGTAAACAGGAGCAGCTGGGCGGGCCCTTAGCCCATGACTGAAGAGGAAGCTGAAAGGAGATGGCTGGGTGCTGCTGGGCAGGTCCCTACCCTCCCCCACATGATCCAGCGCAGTGGAGGAAAGGCACAACCCACCATAAGAGGGGTGGGACTGGGCTACATGTTTTAACAAAAAAACACAAGAAGCCTACCTTGCAATGGGACAGCGTTCTTGACAACCCAGCAGTGCCTATGGTCAGTGGAAGAGGCAGGGCTTATCTCCCACTATAAACAAAAAAGACACAGGAAGCTTCCCTAGTAACCTGGAGTCCCTAGAAACCCAGTAATGCCTCCACAGGCAGACAAGCGACCTCATCAAGCAGCTCCTTGACAACACAGCCAGGTAAACCCACAACGATGGGAAAAAACAGCACAAAAAGTCGAAACCATCAAAGACCAGAACACCTCTTCTCATTCAAGGGATCACGACTCCTCAACAACACAGGATCACATCATGACTGAGAAGGAGTGCGACGAATTTGCAGAAACGGGCTTCAGAAGGTGGATAATAAGAAACTTCTGAGCTAAAGGAACACGTTCTAACTCAATGCAAAGAAACCACAAACCTTGAAAAAAGGTTAGACGAAATGCTAACTAGAATAACCAGCTTAGAGAAGAACATAAACGACTTGATGGGGTTGAAAAACACAGCACGAGAACTACGTGAAGCAAACACAAGCGTTAATAGCCAAATTGATCAAGCAGAAGAAAGGATATCAGAGATTGAAGATCAACTCTATGAAATAAAAAGAGAAGGCAAGACAAGAGAAAGAAGAGTGAAAATAAATGAACAAAGCTTCCAAGAAATATGGGACTATGTGAAAAGACCTAACCTACACTTGATGGGTGTGCCTGAATATGACAGGGGAATGAATCCAAGCTGGAAAACATGCTCCAGGATATTATCCAGGAGAACTTCCCAAGCCAAAGACATTCCTCAAGAAGAGCAACCCCAAGGCACATAATCGTCAGATTCACCAGGGTTGAAATGGAGGAAAAAATGCTAAGGGCAGCCAGAGAGAAAGGTCAGGTGATCCACAGAGGGAAGTCAATCATTCTCACAGCAGATCTCTCGGCAGAAACCCTTCAAGCCAGAAGAGAGTGGGGGCCAATATTCAACATCCTTAAAGAAAACAACTTTCAACCCAGAATTGAGCTTTGTAAGTGAAGGAGAAACAAAATCCTTTAAGAACAAGCAATTATTGAGAGATTTTGTCACCACCAGACCTGCACTACAAGAGTTCCTGAAAGAAACACTAAGCATGGAAAGGAACAAGTACCAGTCACTGCAAAAGCAAACCAGTGGGCAAAGACCAAAAATGCAATAAAGAAAATGAGTCAGCTAATGGGAAAGAAAAACAGCCAGTGACAAAATGGCAGGATCAAATTCACACGTAACAGTAGTAACATTGAATGTAAATGGCCTAAATGCCCCAATCAAAAGACACAGATTGGCAAACTGGTTAAAAAGTCAAAACCCATTGGTGTGCTGCATTCAGGAAACCCATCTCACATACAAAGACACACACAGACTCAAAATAAAGGAATAGAAGATTTACCAAGCAAATAGAGAACAAAAAAAAGCAGGGGTTGCAATCCTAGTCTCTGATAAAATGGACTTCAAACCAACAAAGATCAAGAGAGACAAAGAAGGACACTACAAAATGGTAAAAGGATCAATACAACAAGAAGAGCTAACTATCCTAAATATATATGCGTCCAACACAGAAGCACCCACATATATAAAGCAAATTCTTAACTACCTAAAATGAAATTTAGACTCCCACACAATAGTGGGAGACTTCCAACATTCCACTGTCAATATTAGACAGATCAATGAGACAGAAAATTAACAAGGATATCCAGGACTTGAATGCAGAGCTGAACAAAGCAGATCTAATAGACATATACAGAATGCTCCACCCCAGATCCACAGAATACACATTTTTCTCAGCACCACATTGCACTTACTCTAAAATTGACCACATAATTGGAAGCAAATCACTCCTTAGTAAATGCAAAAGAATAGAAATCATAACAAACAGTCTATCAGACCACATCGCAATCAGACTAGAACTCAGGATTAAGAAACACACTCAAACATGCACAACCACTTGGAAACTGAACAACTTGCTTCTGAATGTCAACTGGATAAACAATGAAATGAAGGCAGAAATAAAGATGTTCTTCAAAACCAGTCAGAATGAAGGCATAACTTACCAGAATCTCTGGGACATCTTTAAAGCAGTGTCCAGAGGGAAATTTATAGCAATAAATGCCCACATGAGAAACAAGGAAAAATCTAAAATTGACACCTTATCATCAAAATGGAAAGAGCTAGAGGAAGAAGGTCAAAAAAACTCAAAAGCTAGCAGAAGACAAAAAATAACTAAGGTAACAGCCAAACTGAAGGAGATAGAAACACAAAAATACCCTTAAAAAATCAGTAAATCCAGGAGTTGGTTTTTTGAAAAGATCAGCAAAATAGACAGACCACTAGCCAGATTAATAAAAAAGGGAGACGAATCAAATAGATGCTATAAAAAAACGATAAAGGGGATATCACCACTGATCCCACAGAAATACAAACTACCATCAGAGATTACTACAACTAGCTCTATGCACATAAACCAGTAAACCTGGAAGAAATGAATAAATTTAGTCTCTACCAAGACTAAATCAGGAGAAAGTTGAAACCCTGAATAGACCAACAACAAGGGCTGAAGTAGAGGCAGCAATCAATAGCCTACCAACCAAAAAAAGTCCAGGTCCAGATGGGTTCACAGCTGAATTCTACCAGATGTACAAAGAGGAGCTGGTTCATTCCTTCTGAAACTGTATCAAACAATAGAAAAGGAGGGAATCCTCCCTAACTCATTTTATGAGACCAACATCATCCTGATACCAAAACCAGGCAACTTCAGGACAATATCTATGATGAACATTGATGCAAAAATCTTCAGTAAAATACTGGAAAACAGATTGCAACAGCACATCAAGAAGCTTATCCATCACGATCAAGTAGGCTTCATCCCGGGGATGCAAGGCTGGTTCAACATACACAAATCCATAAACGTAATCCATCACATAAATGGGACCAAAAACAAAAACCACATGATTATCTCAATAGATGCAGAGAAGGCCTTTGACAAAATTCAACAGCTCTTCATGCCAAAAACTCTCAATAAACTACGTATTGATAGAACATATCATAAAATGATAAAAGGTATATATGACGAACCTACAGCCAATATCATAATGAATAGGCAAAAGCTGGAAGCATCCCCTTTGAAATCAGGCACTAGACAAGGATGCCCTCTCTCACCACTCCTATTCAATACAGTACTGGAAGTTCTAGCCAGAGCAATCAGGCAAGTAAAAGAAATAAAGGGTATTCATTAGGAAAGGAGGAAGTCAAATTGTCTCTATTTGCAGATGACATGATTATATATCTAGAAGACCCCATCATCTCAGCCCAAAATCTTCTCAAACTGATACGCAACTTCAGCAAAATCTCAGGACACAAAATCAATGTGCAGAAGTCAAAAGCATTCCTATACACCAATAACAGACAGAGAGCCAAATCAAGAGTGAACTACTATTCACAATTGCTCTGAAGAGAATAAAATACCTTGGAATACAACTAACAAAGGATGTAAAGGACCTCTTCAAGGAGAACTACAAACCACTGCTCAATGAAAGAAAAGAGGACACAAACAGATGGAAAAACATTCCATGCTTATGGTTAGGAAGAATTAACATCGTGAAAATGGCCATACTGCCCAAAGTAATCTATAGCTTCAACACTATTCCCATCAAGCTACCAATTACCTTCTTCACAGAACTGGTAAAAAACACTAAAATTCATATGGAATCACTAGAGAGCCCGCATAGCCAAGACAATCCTAAGCAAAAAGAACAAAGCTGGAGGCATCACATGGCCGAACTTCAAACTATACTGCAAGGCTGCAGTAATCAAAACAACATGGTACTGGTACCAAAACAGAGACATAGACCAGTGGAACAGAACAGAAGCCCCAGAAGAAACACCACACATCTACAACCATCTGATCTTTGAAAAACCTGGCAAAAACAAGCAATGGGGAAAGGACTCCATGTTTAATAAATGGTGTTGAGAAAAAAGGCTAGCAACTTGCAGAAAGCAGAAACTGGACCCCTACCTGTCACTTTACACTAAAATTAACTTCAGATGGATTAAATATTTAAACATAAAACCTAACACCATAAATACACTAGAAAAAACATAGGCAAAACCATACAGGACATAGGGATAGGCAAGGACTTCATGACTAAAACACCAAAAGCAATGGCAATAAAAGCCAAGATAGACAAATTGAATCTAATTAAAGTTCAGAGGTTCTGTACAGCAAAAGAAACCATCATTAGAGCAAATCGGCAGTCAACAGAATGGGAAAAAATATTTGCAATCTACCTGTCTGACAAAGGGCCAATAATCAAAATCTACAAGGAACTAAAACAGATATACAAGAAAAAGACAAACAACCCCATTCAAAAGTGGGCAAAGGATATGAGCAGACACTTTTCAAAAGACATATATGAGGCCAACAAACATGAAAAAATGCTCAACATCACTGGTCATTAGAGAAATGCAAATCAAAACCACAATGAGATATTATCTCATGCTAGTTAGAATGGCAATCATTAAAAAATCTGGAGAAAACAGATGCTGGAGAGGATGTGGAGAAATAGGAACACTCTTACACAGTTGGTGGGAGTGTAAATTAGTTCAACCATTGTGGAAGACAGTGTGGTGATTCCTCAAGGACCTAGAAATAGAAATTCCATTTGACCCAGCAATCCCATTACTGGGTATATACCCAAAGAACTATAAATTGTTCTACTATAAATACACATGCACATATATGTTCATTGTAGTCCTGTGTACAATAGCAAAGACCTGGAACCAACCCAAATGCCCATTAATGATAAACTAGACAAAGAAAATGTGGTATATATACACCATAGAATACTATGCAGCCATAAAAAACGATGAGTTCCTATCCTTTGTAGGGACTTGGATGAATCTGGAAACCATCATTCTCAGCAAACTGACACAAGAACAGAAAGCCAAACACCACATGTTCTCACTCATAGGTGGGTGTTGAACAATGAGAATACATGGACTCAGGGAGAGGAGCATCACACGCTGGGGGCAGCTGGGGGGGGGTAGGGGAAAGACAGTGGGGTTGGGGAGGGAGGGTAGGGGCAGGATAACATGGGGAGAAATGCCAGATATAGTATGCACCTAAAGTTAAATAAATAAATTTAAATAAAAGGAATACATCCTCTTAATATACTGTCTTAGTTTTTTTGGGCTGCTAAAACCAAATACAATAGAACAGCTTATAAACAACAGAAACTTATCACAGCTCTGGAGGCTGGGAAGTCCAAGACCAAGGTGCCAGCAGATTCAGTGTCTGATAAGGACCTACTTTCTCATAGAGATTACCTTGTTACTGTGTCCTCACATAACAGAAAGGGACATTGCAGCTCTCTGGGGCCTATTTTACAAGGGCACCAATCCCATTTACAAGGGCTCCTCTCTCATAATCTAATAATCTTCCCCAAATCCCACCTAATTTCATCAAATTGGTGATTAGGTTTTCAACATAGACATTTTCAGAGGACACAAACATTCTGACTGTAGCATATACTATATTCTGTAAATTGCTCCTTGCCAATACCCTGTAATTATGACCCCAACTGAATCTACTGTTTAATGTAGCCTATCTAGGCTAACTATACCACTCATTAGTTAAGACTATGGGTTATGGCTGGGCCCAGTGGCTCACGCCTATAATCCCAGCACTTTGGGAGGCCAAGGTGGGCAGATCACCTGAGGTCAGGAGTTTGAGTCCAGCCTGGCTAACATGGCAAAACTGTGTCTCTACTAAAAACACAAAAATTAGCCGGGCATGGTGGCACAGAACCTGTAATCCCTGCTGCTAAGAAGGCTGAGGCAGAAGAATCACTTGAACCCAGGAGGCAGAGGTTGCAGTGAGTTAAGATTACACCACTGCATTCCAGTCTGGGCAACAGAGTGAACCTCCATCAAAAAAAAAAAAAAAAAGATTACAGGTTCTGAAACCTCACTTGCAGTTGTGTATAAAAGATTTAATAAACATACAGTGTTCAATACAAGGTCTGAAATATAACAAATGCACAATAAACATTAGGTATTATTATTACTCTATTATATAGTATTTCTAAGAGGTAGGGATGTCAAAGAGAGCAGAAATCTTAACAGAGGTTAAGACCCTTGCCCATAACTCGGTGTTGTGTTCCATGTTTGAGGCATGGGATTAATATACAATTAGTTCCTATAGGTAGATCTGTACATGTGCATGGGTGTATGTGCACCTAATCATTGGGTCTTTCTGTGAGGTTCCTTCAGTCTAAAAGGCTTTGTTTTTTAATCCCACCTCCTTGTTTCACCCAACATAGCCTCCTTCTTTCTCTTTTTACTTATTCTAATTAATTTATTTTATCATGAACCAAATCCTAATATAGGTGACAAAAGTAGGGAAAGACATTTATGAAAACCAAATAGGAATCAAAGACATATTTCTCAGCAACATCTTTTGCCATCCAGTGCTAATGTAGAAAGCACGTTAATTCTTATAGCTTTGTGGAGGAGGACAGCAAATTTGTGTGGCTCTGTCCTTCACCCCTAATCTAACCCCTGAAACATCATGCCCAGGATCAATGTTTGGAATCACCCTAAAGTTCCATAACACATTAATATGTTAGGTCATTCCCCTTAGCAAGGTGTAAGTTAGAACCATCTCTGCTATGTAGCAAACACAGAAGAACCAGGTGTCCCACCGAAGACTTTTAACCTGTGATTTTTTTTTTTTAATTTTTTGAGACTGAGGCTTGCTCTGTCACCCAGGCTGCAGTTTAGTGGCATGATCTCGGCTCACTGCACCCTCCACCTCCTGGATTCAAGTGATTCTCCTGCCACAGCCTCTTAAGTAGCTGGGACTACAGACACATGCCACCACACCTGGCTAATTTTTTTTGTTTTTAGTAGAGTTGGGTTTTTATCATGTTAGCCAGGATAGTCTTGATCTCCTGACATTGTGATCCGCCCACCTTCGCCTCCCAAAGTGCTGGGATTACAGTCTTGAGCCACCATGCCCGGCCTAACACATGATGTTTTTTAGATAATTTTCCTTTTGAAAGAGAAGTTTCCTTTTGAAACCAACTCTAATTTTCTAAAGAATACTGGTCTGTGTCTCATGATGAGGAAACCATAAGGAAATCATACTCATCATAGTCATTCTTATTTATTCTTGTTTTGTTTTCAGTTAAGGCTTTGTACATTATTCAACCATTAATCCTCTCAAGAGTTATAGGTTGATTACCCATATATTGCATTTCCAGGGTCTACTGAATCAAATATTTTACAGGAAAGGAGACTGGGAGCCCATCTTTCCAGAGTAGGAGGAAATAAACGTATGACAGTTTGTTCCAGACTCCAGGTCTCCTCACCTCTCATTTGAAGAGAACTGCCTTTAAGTGGTCAGCTGTGAAAATTTAACAAAGTGGTGAGGTCTTCTGGGATTTCAGCTATACTGGGCTCTAGGGAAAAATGAAGAAAATGGGGATGGTGGAATTACATCTAGAGGATATTGCCATGGCCATTAACATATGATGACCAGATATAGTGCCTTTCTTAGCACTTCTGTCCTATATCATAAACAGATGAAGTCATTCTTAGTTTGAACTGCCATCATCAATATACAAGGCAGTCCAATGAGAAGTGGTCACAGAACAGAAAGACAGATGGCAGGAGCCAGTGGCCGTGAGGTTAGTGAAAGTCATAGTTTCTGATCACCTGTCTGTTGAGAGAAAAACCACAAGCAGAAATCAGGGACAGTGTCTAGCCTGCCACCATCACCAGTGATGGTGATAGGAACTAACCAGTACAGACCCTAACAGAGCCTGGGCTTCTGGGTAGAGCTCTGGAAGTGGTAGAAACCCAGGGTGTGTCCTACATACAGAAACTAGTCCAATAAACAGTGACATATACCATGTATACCTGATTCTTGGCCTATTGGGGGTGGGTGCAGCAAGGCCAAAGCTAAATCACACCAGGTAGTAGTTTGAACCTACTACTTTCAGTGCATCTCAAACTTTAATGTGCATATAAATTGCCTGGTGAGCTTCTTAAAATTCAGATCCTGATTGTGGGAAGATGTGGGTCTGGGATTACATTCTGCATTTCTAACAGACTCCCAGATGATGATACTGCTGGACTGAGGGCCACACTTTTCTGCTGGAAAAGAAAAATACTACCTGCCTTGTTTGAAATTCACTACAGTATATGAGTGAAAGCTAGAGGTTAGGAACATGAGTGCAGACTAAAAAAAAATTAGTGCCTTGACTTAAGAGAGGCTAGGGAATGCAAAGTGACTTGTAGTTAGTGGCTGTGCTGTCAGTGGCAGTAAGGGGCTTACAGAGTCCCAGGAGGTGAAGCTTGGGACTATGGGGTCACAGTGACCTACCTGTCAGTGTCAGTAAGGGGCTCACAGAGTCCCAGGAGGTGGAGCTTGGGACTATGGGGTCACAGTGACCTACCTGTCAGTGTCAGTAAGGGGCTCACAGAGTCCCAGGAGGTGGAGCTTGGGACTATGGGGTCACAGTGACCTACCTGTCAGTGTCAGTAAGGGGCTCACAGAGTCCCAGGAGGTGGAGCTTGGGACTATGGGGTCACAGTGACCTACCTGTCAGTGTCAGTAAGGGGCTCACAGAGTCCCAGGAGGTGGAGCTTGGGACTATGGGGTCACAGTGACCTACCTGTCAGTGTCAGTAAGGGGCTCACAGAGTCCCAGGAGGTGGAGCTTGGGACTATGGGGTCACAGTGACCTACCTGTCAGTGTCAGTAAGGGGCTCACAGAGTCCCAGGAGGTGGAGCTTGGGACTATGGGGTCACAGTGACCTACCTGTCAGTGTCAGTAAGGGGCTCACAGAGTCCCAAGAGGTGGAGCTTGGGACTATGGGGTCACAGTGACCTACCTGTCAGTGTCAGTAAGGGGCTCACAGAGTCCCAGGAGGTGGAGCTTGGGACTATGGGGTCACAGTGACCTACCTGTCAGTGTCAGTAAGGGGCTCACAGAGTCCCAGGAGGTGGAGCTTGGGACTATGGGGTCACAGTGACCTACCTGTCAGTGTCAGTAAGGGGCTCACAGAGTCCCAGGAGGTGGAGCTTGGGACTATGGGGTCACAGTGACCTACCTGTGTCAGTAAGGGGCTCACAGAGTCCCAGGAGGTGGAGCTTGGGGCTATGGGGTCACAGTGACCTACCTCTCAGTGTCAGTAAGGGGCTCACAGAGTCCCAGGAGGTGGAGCTTGGGACTATGGGGTCACAGTGACCTACCTGTCAGTGTCAGTAAGGGGCTCACAGAGTCCCAGGAGGTGGAGCTTGGGGCTATGGGGTCACAGTGACCTACCTGTCAGTGTCAGTAAGGGGCTCACAGAGTCCCAGGAGGTGGAGCTTGGGACTATGGGGTCACAGTGACCTACCTGTCAGTGTCAGTAAGGGGCTCACAGAGTCCCAGGAGGTGGAGCTTGGGGCTATGGGGTCACAGTGACCTACCTGTCAGTGTCAGTAAGGGGCTCACAGAGTCCCAGGAGGTGGAGCTTGGGACTATGGGGTCACAGTGACCTACCTGTCAGTGTCAGTAAGGGGCTCACAGAGTCCCAGGAGGTGGAGCTTGGGACTATGGGGTCACAGTGACCTACCTGTCAGTGTCAGTAAGGGGCTCACAGAGTCCCAGGAGGTGGAGCTTGGGACTATGGGGTCACAGAGACCTACTACAACCATTTTCTGATTCCTCTGGGCAATGATAGTGTCAGGGATAGGAGGTAAAAGAAGGCTGCTCTCCTGGGATTCCTTGACCAACAGATTTGCTCTGAAATGATGTGTTCTCCATTGTGACAGAAGCAATAACAGAGGACAGGTATTGGCAGCAGCTTTTCTGATAAGCCCATCTCTGTCCTGTTCATATCTCAGTTTCATCATTTATCTTCTCCTGATGGGTACCCAAGTACAGAGCTGGAGATATACTGATCTTTTATTACAGAAGCTATCCTAAGCTCAGGAAGGAGAAAAAAATATCCTCCCATCCATGAAAAGCCAGTGATTTATCTCATTGTTGCAAGAGAAAACTGAGCTCAGAGTAGTGAAAAATAACTTCAATGACAATCTTTTTCTCCCCTAAAAATATCAGTTTCCTCTCCCATACCAGCCAACTAACTGTCCATACTCTGCCAAGTATATTAGAAGATGCCAGTACAAAGCTCCTACCAACCTAAGAAGTAAATTAATAATCCAAGAATAGAGACAAGTTAGAAAATTCAACAAATTGAGGCTCATGTTTTCAAACTGAGCACAATCCAAGTGGTTTTATTATAGCTAATCTCAGTACTAATCCAGAGCACAGAAATTCTGATTTTGGTCCTCGTAATGCTAGTAGCCATTACTCTCAGAAAAGAGATGTTTGGTAACTTCCAGAAAATTTCCAGTTACGAAGTCTGATATGCACCAGGAATCTTTGTACTGCCAGCCGTCGTGGAGGATATTCAAAAGAACAATGTATAGACTTTCCATGTCAGTTTACAGCATGCTTTATTTCCTACGATCTCCAAAAATGACAGCTTGATCATAATGTAATTATCTTTTGTCGTGAAGCTAGTGCATAATTTTATTCCCAGATGGGTTTATGTTGCTTATATTTAAACTTATTACTGGAAAAGCAGTCATGGAACAAAATATAAATAAATAACCTAAAGGCAGACTATTATAAATTCCTTTAAAGAGGAGAGTCTAAGTCGAGGACTACAGGGAAAGCACTCCCGTCTGTTTTAGGTCCTGCATATTCTACTGTTTGAAAGATAAATATCTCTATTTTAAGGGGACAGAGATGCTTCTGAGTCAGTGATGTTTCTGTGGAAATGAAAAAATATGCAAATGCTGATACAAAGAGCATGAAAGCATTCCTGCAACAGGTAATTTGACCAGAGTGGGGTTGAGGGGACACAAAAAGGAGACATGGATAAGCTGGTGTCAAGGCCCATTGGAAGCATGCAGCTAAAACACCATGTTATATAAATGAATGGAAAAAATCATTATAGTTATAATCCCACAAATAGTATTCTTCATGCTTGTAGAGGAAGAGTTTATTTCCTATTCTGCTCCTACAGGGCCTTTGGTACATTTAGTTCTGTTGATTTCCATTTTTATTGAAATTGGTAGTATTCACTTAAATTTTAAGCTCTGAAATATTCCATATTTAGATTTAACAAGTCATAATGTTAAGAGATTCTTGAGTTATGTCCTCCCTGTCCAATCACATGGCCTTCAGAGGGTATTTGACTTACCACACAACTCTTATGTACCATGTGCCAGGCCCTCTGATAAAAAACAATTCAACTGGAGTTTTTGGGAGGGTGCATGCAGGTTTTAATAAGAACCCTGATGAGAAAGCATTTTAACTTTAGAAAATACTTCACATTGGGATTTTGGCCAAGATGGCTCAATAGAAACAGCTCCAGAGTGCAGTTCCCAATGAGAGCAATGCAGAAAACAAGTGATCTGCACCTTTCCAACCAAGGTACCAGATCCATTTCAATAAGACTGTTGGACAGTGGGTGCAGCCCAAGGAGGGCAAACCGAGGCAGGGTGGGGTGCTGTTTCACCCGGGAAGTGCAACTGGATGGAGGATCGGGGACTCTTCCCCTCTGGTACTCTGGTTCAGATACTGCACTTCTCCCATGGCCTTTGTAACCCACAGACAAGGAGATCCCTGCCAGGCTGAAAAGCACCACAAGTTACTAGCACAGATCTGAGCAAAACCTCCAGCCAATGCCACAGGTTGTCAGCACAGATCTGGGTGGATGTTTTGACTAGTGCCAAGAGCACCTATGGGACAGAACTTCCCACTCCCCAGAAAGAGGGGGAGCTGAAAGCAGGGAGACAGGTGATACAGCTGGGTGGGTCACACCCCCACAAAGACCAAGCATTCCTATACACCAATAACAGACAAACAGAGAGCCAAATCATTAGGGAACTCCTATTCAAAATGCTACAAAGAGAATAAAATATCTAGGAATACAACTAACAAAGAATGTGAAAGGTCTCTTCAAGTAGAACTACAAACCACTGCTCAAGGAAATACAAGAGGACACAAACAGATGGAGAAACATTCCATGCTCATGGTTAGGAAGAATCAATATCATGAAAATGGCCATACTGCCCAAAGTAATGTATAGATTCAATGCTATCCCCATCAAGTTACCATTGACCTTCTTCAGATAACTGGAAAAACCACTTTAAACTTCATATGGAACCAAAAGAGAGCCCACATAGCCAAGACTGTCTTAAGCAAATATAACAAAGCTGGAGGCATCACACTACCTGACTTCAACCTATACTACAAGGCTACAGTAATCAAAACAGCATGGTAGTGGTACCAAAACAGAGATATAGACCAATGGAACAAGACAGAGGCCTCAGAATGTGTTATGCCACACATCTAGAACCATCTGATCTTTGATAAACCTGACAAAAACAAGCAATAGGAAAAAGATTCCCTGTTGAATAAATATTGTTGGGAAACTGGCAAGCCATGTGCAGAAGGCAGAAACTGGACCCCTTACTGACACCTTACACTAAAATTAACTCCAGATGGATTAAAGATTTAAACATAAGACCCAACATCATAAAAATCTTAGAAGAAAACCCAGGCAATACCATTCAGGACATAGGCATAGGCAAGGACTTCATGACTAAAACACCAAAAGCAATGGCAACAAAAACCAAAATAGACAAATGGGGTCTAATTAAACATAAAAATTTCTACACAGAAAAGAAACAATCATTATAGTGAACTAGCAACCAACATAACGTGAAAAAAAAATTGAAATCTACCCATCTGGCTAATATCTAGAATCTACAAAGAACTAAAGCAGATCTACAAGAAACAAACAAACCCATTCAAAAGTGGGTAAAGGATATGAACAGATACTTTTCATAAGAAGACATTTATGAGGCCAGCAAACATATGAAAAAATGTTCAATATCACGGGTCATTAGAGAAATGCAAATAAAAACCACACTGAGATACCATCTCACGCCAGTCAGAATGGCGATCATTAAAAAATCTGCAGACAACAAATGCTGGAGAAGATGTGGAGAAACAGGAATACTTTTACACTATTGGTGGGAGTGCAAATTAGTTAAACCATTGTGGAAGAAACAGAAATTCCATTTGACCCAGCAATCCCATTCCTGGGTATATACCCAAAGGATTATAAATTTTTCTCATAAAGACACATGCACACATATGTTCATTGAGACACTGTTTACAATAGGAAAGATCTGGAACCAACCCAAATGCCCATCAGTGACACGCTGGATAAAGAAAATGTGGCACATATACACCATGGAATACTATGCAGCCCTAAAAAAGGATGAGTTCATGTCCTTCGTAGGGACATGGATCAATCTGGAAACCATCATTCTCAGCAAACTGACACATGAACAGAAAACCAAACACCACATGTTCTCACTCATAGGCAGGTGCTGAACAATGAGAACATATGGGCACAGGAAGGGGAACATCACACACTGGCGTCTGTTGAGGGGTGGAGGCCTGGGGAGGAACAGTGGTGGGTGGGGAAAATGGGGAGGGACAACATTGGGAGAAATGTCTGATATAGGTGATGGGGGGATGGAGGCAGCAAACCACCATGGCATGTCTGTATCTATGCAACAATCCTGCAAGATCTGCACATGTACCCCAGAACTTAAAGTATAATATAAAAAGTGCCTTATAGTGATGGTGTTGTTTGACTTGAGTTTTGAAGAAAGTAGCCATGTGGATTAGCATATGGATACTGCTATTTCTAAAAGGAAGAGGAAAGACATATCAGAGAGGTGATGCTTAGTGTCTGTGTGTGTAAATGCTGGCCAATGCAGGGATGTCTCATCCTTCTGAGTTACACTTGTTTTTTGTTTTGTTTGGTATTGTTTTTATAATAAGCTATGAGGCAGGGCTTTTAGGCTATCAAGAGAGCTAGATACCAGTCTGGTATTATTCTATTCCCTATTCATCATCACTTTGAATAATGTTACCTTATATTTACATATTCACTTTGGCTCCAGCCCTTTTTTCAGTATACTTCTCCCCCCCTTTTAGGTACTGGAACAGATTTAGACTGCTAACCTTTGTATGAAATAGTTACAGAGTTTTCTCAAAACAAGACATGTGTTTCAAAGGGAGAGAGTACATTGATCACTGGTATAGCCTCTCTGAAGGCAGGTATAATTTGTGGTGATGACACTAACAGTAAACCCATTATCTCATAAATAGGAAGAGTAGACGGATTTTTTTCTTTCCTCTATTAGCAAAATTGAAATACAAATTTTCACAGCTTTTGAACAAAACTGTATCATAGAAACTTAGAAAATATTACATGTTCTATCTGCTGTAATGCTGTGGAATGCACATTGTTTAGAAAGGTGCACATAGATCTTAATGGTACTTACATTAACTCATGGTTTGTTTTTCCATTCCTCTCAAAGCATAGAAAAAGAACTAATGCTATGGTATTTAAAAAGCTATTCAGCCTATAAAGGGGAACTAGAACCACAGTCTCCTGAGATAGGTACTGTCCTCTCCTTCTGTGTTAGTCTGTTCTCACACTGCTATAAAGTAATGTCTGAGACCTGGTAATTTATTTAAAAAGAGAGAGACAGAGAGAGAAAGAGAGAGATCTAATTGGCTCACAGTTCCATAGGCTGTACAGGAAGCATGGCTGGGGAGGCCTCAGGAACCTTGCAGTCATGGCAGAAGGTGAAGGGGAAGCAGGCATGTCTTTACATGGCCAATGCAGAAGGAAAAGAGAGATGGGGAGGTGCCACATACTTTTAAACAACCAGATCTCATACGAACTCTATCACGAGAATAGCACCAAAGGGTGAAATCCATCTCTATGATCCAATCACTTACCATCGGGCCCCACCTCCAACATTGGGGATTACAATTCAACATGAGATTTGTACAGGGACACAAGTCCAAGCCGTATCATTCTGCTCCTGGGCCTTCCCACATCTCATGACCTTCTCATATTGTAATATACAATCTCCCCTTCTTAATAGGTCCCCAAAGTTTTAACTAATTTCAGCCTTAACTCAAAAGTTCACAGCCCAAGTCTCATCTGAGACAAGGGTTGTCCCTTTAACCTATGAGCCTGTAAACTTAAAAACAAGTTAGTTACATGCAAGATGCAATGTGGGTATAAGTAGAGGCCCCATGCCAGTCTGAAACACAGCAGAGCAATCACTAAATCTTGAAACTCCAAATCTCTTTTGACTCTGTATCTCAGGACATCCTGGTACAAGGGATGGGTTCCCAAGGCCCTGGGCAGCTCTGCCTCAGGGGCTCTGCAGGGCTCAGTACTTGCAGCTGCTTTCTCAGGCTGGCACAGAGTGTCTGTGGTTTTTCCAAGTGCATGGTGCAAACTGTTGGTGGATCTGTCATTCTGGGATCTGGAGCGCAGTGGCCATGTCACAGCTCCACTAGGCTGTGCCTCAGTGGGGACTCTGTGTGGGGGCTCCAACCCCACATTTCCCCTCTGCAAGGCTCTAGTAGAGATTCTCCATCAGGGTGTTTTTCCTGCAGCAGACTTCTGCCTGGACACCCAGGCTTTTCCATTATCTTTTGAAATCTAGGTGGCAGCTCCCAAACCTTATCTCTTATACTCTGTGCACCCACAGGCTTAATTCCACATAAAAAGTACCAAAGCTTTGGTTTGCACCCCCTAAAGCAATGGCCCA
The DNA here is from genome assembly GCA_031835075.1 of Saguinus oedipus. NCBI lineage: Eukaryota > Metazoa > Chordata > Mammalia > Primates > Cebidae > Saguinus > Saguinus oedipus. The sequence continues at coordinate 95,354,923 of CM063184.1, read as the reverse complement.
AGCTGTACCATTTAGCCATGGCTGGTGCAGGAGTGGCCATGATGCAAGGACCAGTGTCCCTAGGCTGCACGGAGCACGGGCCTAGCCCATGAAACCATTCATTCCTCCTAGGCCTCCAGGGCTGTGGTGGGGAGAGTGCTGCCATGGAGGTCTTTGAAATGCCTCCAAGGTCTTTTTTCAATTATTTTGGCTATTAGGACTTACCTTCCTTTTAGTTATGCAAATTTCTGCAGCTAGCTTGAATTGCTCCTTTGAAAATGGGCTTTTCTTTTCTACCACATAGCTGAGCTGCAAATTTTCCCAACCTTTATGCTCCACTTCCTTTTTAAATATAAGCTCCAATTTCAGGTTATTTAACTGCTTATACATATGGGCATTAGGCTGCTAGAAGCAGTCAGACTATTCCTTGAATGCTTTGTTGCTTAAAGATTTCTTCGAGCAGATGTCCTACATCGTCACTTTCAAGTTTAAATTTTCACAGATCCGTAGAGCAGGGGCACAATGCAGCCAACTCTTTACCAAAGTTAGCAAAAATGGCCTTTGCTCCAGTTCCCAATATGGTTCTCACCTCTATCTGAGACCTCCTCAGCCTGGAGTTCATTGTCTATCTCACTATCAACATTTTGGTCAAAACCATTCAACAAGTTTCTAGGAAGTTCCAAACTTTCCCTCATTTTCCCATCTTCTTCTGAGCCCTACAAACTGTTCCTACCTGTGCCCATTACCCAGTTCCAAAGCTGCCTTTACATTTTCAGGTATCTTTTTAGCAATGTCTCACTCCTAGTACCAATTTTCTGTATTAGTTTGTTCTTGCACTACTATAAAGAAATTCCTGAGAGTGGGTGTCTTATAAAGGAAAGAGATTTAATTCACTCATGGTTCCACAGGCTACACAGGAAGCGTGACTGAGGAGGCTTAAGGAAACTTACAATCGTGGCAGAAAGTGAAGTGAAACTGGCACATCTTCACATGGCCAACACAGAGAAAGAGGGGAAGTTGCCACATACTTTTAAACAACCAAATATTGTGAGAACTCTCATGAGAACAGCACCAAAGGGGGAACGCAGTCCCCATGATCCAGTCACCTCCCAGCAGGCCCCATATATAACATTGGAGATTATAATTTGACCTGAGATTTGGGCAGGGGCACAAATCCAAAGCACATCACCTTGTCATGGTGTAGCACGAATGGGGAGGTCAATGAGTATGGAGCTCTGATTTATAAAATTACAAAATATATACAGTCGAGCAGTATTTGGGAAAGAAGCTAGGCTACATGAGAATAAAGACAATGGAAGAAGAGATCAAACTCTCCTATTATAATAAACAAGAAAGGTCATAAATACATTGACATGAAAACTATAATAATTGGTGTATGCCTTCCCTAAGCTGGCCTAAAGGGTTTAGTTATATAGACATGATGTGTCCATATATGTATGAATTATTGTATAAACATAGCATAATGGAGCACCTGCAGCAAAATAGCGTGTAAAATACATCAGTCTCTAGTAATTGAGCAACCTATTCAGTTCACTGCTCTTCTGAGCAATAGAGGTCTCAGAGGAACTCCTTTTCATTCTCCAAGTTCAGAAAAATGAATCTATGTAATTGGAGGACTCCATAGGGTAAGGCATAGAACTTTTAACCTTTTTAGCAGAAGGACTGTGAAGAGTATAACATGGAAAGATAGATTTTCTCTTTAAATCTAAATGACTTTCAGGTGGTTACACCAAAGTGCTCTGAGACTGTCCAAGATTAAATGACATTTCTGAAGCCAGGGCACGTCATACACAAGAAGGAGACACGGTAGGAAGTAGCCTTCCACTGAACTGCAACAACTCAACAACCTAAAGTAGAGGATTGAGTAGAAACCACCACGGGAATTAAAAATGTGCTTTTCTATGTTTAGGAAAATAAAACTCATGTTAATGAGTTATGGTATAGCATTTTAAAATCTAAATGGGAAGAATTGCTACTAGTGAGACAATAATAGATATTATAATTGTGCCTTCAAATACATGGTATAGTTTTTTTTACAGACTTCAAATTGTGTAAATAGTTAAGATGAGAAGTTATTCAATACGCCGGAAGTGCCAGTTTACTTTTGTATTTTGATAAGTTGTACTGCATTTGTAACTGTCCCCTTACTAGCCACCACTGAACCAGGGGTTTTATTTTTTTCCAGTTAGTTCTATTTGTTACACATTCTTAAAAATGTCCTCTCACATTTGAAAAAAAAAAAAAAAAACAAGAAAAATACAACACTGGTGATAAATTACAAGTGTCAGTTTAACTGAAACAAACTAAGGCTACTGTTAGCACTCAGGTGAGGTATCATATTTAGGGTTTGAATTAGAACTCATGAAGGCCAGGATTATTATCGTTAGATCCAATAACCTGAGATAGCTTGGGACTAGTTATTCTGATCTGCTAAAACAGAGCAATCTTATCTGACATTACAGAAAATATTATTATATATTTTATATGTTACTAATATTGTAATAATAGTAGGGGAAAATCTCGGTGATACTGCTGGATTAGTTCCAGACCCTCTAAACAAAGGAAATATGGCATTAAAGCAAGTTATACATTTTTAAAAATTTCTAGTGCATATAAAAGTTATGTTTACACTATACTGTAGTCTGAAGTGTGCAACATTATCTCTAAAAAGCAATGTACATACCCTAATTAAAGAATACTTACTAATAAAAACTCTAACAATCATCTGAGCCCTCAGCAAACCATAATCATTTTGCTGGTGGAGTATCTTGTCTCAATATTCCTGGCTGCTCGTTAATTAGGTTGGTGGTTGCTAAAGGTTGTGGTAGCTGTGCCAATTGTTAAAATAAGATAATGAAGTTTGCTTCATTAACTCTTACTTTCACTAAAATTTCAGCGTTTTATCCACAGTAGTAGAGATTCTTTCAAAACTGTAGTCAATCCTCTCAAACCCAGCCACTGCTTTATCAAGTAACCTTATGTAATACTCTAAACCCTTCACTGACATTTCAACAATGTTCACATTATCTTTACAAGGAATAAATTCCATCTCAAGAAAAATGGCTTTCTTTGCTCACCCCTAAGGAGCCATTCCTCATTTGTTCAAATTTTATTATGAGATTACAGCAGTTCTCACATCAGGCTCCACTTCTCCTTCTAGTTCTATTACTGTTTCCACCACATTTGTAGTTACTTCCTCCACTAGAGTCTTGAACCCTTCAAAGTCATCCATAAGGATTAGAACCCACTTTCTCCAAACTCTGGTTAATGTGACATTTTCACCTTCTCTCATGAAAATCACAAAATGTTTTTCATGGCACATAGAATGGTAAATCCTTTCTAGGTGGTCCATTTTCTTTGCCTGGATCCATATGAAAAATCACTATAGCAGTTATCGCCTTACAAAATGTATTTCATACATAATAGGACTTGAAATTCAAAGTTGCTCCTTGATCCATGGACTACAGAATAAATGCTGTGTTAGCTAGCGTGAAAACATTATTCGTCTCCTTGTATATCTCCATCAGAGTGCTTAGGTGACAAGATGCATTTTCAATGAGCAGTAATATTTGAAAAGAAACTTCTAAGCAGTAAGTCCCAATAGTAGACTTAAAATACTCAGCAAATCATGCCATAAAAAGGTGTGCTATCACCTGGGCTTTGTTGTTTCATTGATAGAACATAGAGTAGATTTAGCATAATTCTTAAAAGCCCTAGTATTTTTGGAATGGTCAATGAGCGATGGCCTCAACTTAAAGTCACTAGCTACATTAAGCTCTAACAGAACAGTCACCCCATTCTTTGCAGCATTGAAGTCAGACATTAACTTCTCTCTAGCCATGAAAACCCTAGATGACATCTTCCTCTAATAGAAGGCTGTTTTGTCAACATTGAAAATCTCTTGTTTCGTGCAGCCATATTCAGCAATTAGCGAGATCTTCTGTATAACTTGCTGCTTTCTCTGTATGTTTATATGGAGATGGCTTCTTTCCATAAACCTGATGAACCAACATCTGCTAGCTTCAAACATTTCTCCTGCAGTTTCCTCACTGCTCTCAGCCTTCATACAATTAAAGAGAGTTAGGATTTTGCTTTGGATTAAGGGCTATTGTGAATGGTTTGATCTGTTTAAACCACTAAAACTTTCTTTATATTAGTATTAAGACTGTTTCATTTTATCATTGTGTGTTCACTGGAGTAGTGTTTTCAATTTCTTTCAAGAACATTTCCTTTGAATTTACAACTTGGCTCTTTTTGGTGCAAGAAACCTATCTCAGCTTTCAACATGCCTTCCTCACTAAGCTTAATCATTTCTAGCTTTTGAATTAATGTGACAGATGTGTGACTCTTTCTTTCACTTCAACACTTAGAAGCCACTATAGGGTTATTAATTGGCTTAATTTTAGCATCGTTCTGTCTCTGGGAATAGGGAGGCCCAAGGAACGGAAGAGAGAGTGGGGAATGGCCTGCCATTGGAGCAGTCAGAATACCCAACATGCATTGATTATGTTCACCATTTTACATGGGCATGGTTCGCTGTGCTCTAAAATAATTATGATTGTAACATGAAAGATCACTGATCACAGATCGCTGTACTGATGATGATAACAATAATAATAATGTTGTTTACAATACTGTGAGAATTACTAAAATGCGACACAGAGAAATGAAGTAAGCACGTCCTATTGCAAAATGGCACAGAAAGATCACTGATCACAGATCGCTGTACTGATGATGATGATAACAATAATAATAATAATGTTGTTTACAATACTGTGGGAATTACTAAAATGCGACACAGAGAAATGAAGTAAGCACGTCCTATTGCAAAATGGCACAGAAAGACTTGCTTAGTGCAGTGTTGTCACAAACTTTTAGTTTAAAAGAAAAACACAACAAAATATCTGCTAAGTGCAGTAAAACAAAGCACAATCAAACAAAGTGTTCCCATTTAAGATGAAGAGGCCCTTTCTTCAGAAATTAAGCAAGTCTGACAACAAAGGTAATACATTATATAAATTAGATATCAATTAAACCTTTGTAGGGCAGGTTCCAAGCTCTTAGAGTAAAAGTATCCTTAATTTGAAGCTAGGGACACCAATCTGTGTCACACTGAACACCATCATTTTATCCATTTCAGGATATTGCCTGGTCAAATAAATACCATCCACCTCATTTCATATTATTGCCTTGAATAATAGTCTAATACAAGGTTTTATAATGCCTTAAAGGGTAATGCATCTATTCTTCCCAAGAATTAAGAAAAAATGAGAGGTGGAACATTTTGGGAGATTCTTATAATATCCTACTTCTTGCCCTTTTGGCTGTCAAATGACAACCTTTTCTTCACATGATGTATTAGATTCCTAGGGTTACCATAACAGAGTGACACAGCTGGATGGCTTACACGAATATAAATTTAAACTCTCACAGTTCTGGAAGTTTGAAGTCCAAAATCAAGGTATCAGCGGGGCCATGCTCCCTTTAAGAGCATCTTTGCCTCTTTCTAGCCTCGGGAGGTGACTGTCAATCTTTGCTGTTCTTCGGTTTCAGTTGCATTACTTCAGTCCCTGCCTTTATTGCATGGCACTTTTTCTGGGTATTTTTGTCTACACATGATATTTTCCTCTTCTTACGAAGAGATCAGTCATGTTGAATTAGACTCCACTCTAATGACCTTATCTTAACTTGATAATATAGGCGAAGACTTTATTTCAACGTAAGATCATACACACAAGTACTGATGGTTAAGACTTTTCAATGTATCTTTTGTGGGGTATATAATTCAACCCATAACACCAGAAAACTAGATAAACTAGGAGACCTTGGGCTATGACATTCTCAAGAGCTAGCTATGAGGCCAAACAAAGTCATTGTGTAGATACATAATGATTCAAAACCATCCTGCCTTGAAGAGTTTAGGCAAGAATTTCTGGATGATTAGAAGATCTAAAAATTTCTGTTTAAGTTCATTTTGAATTCTACTTATTAAGACTATATAACAACCATAGCACTTTACAGATATACCTAGAGCCACTAAGCCTTGTTTGTGAATCTTGCCAGAATGTAGAGAGAGCTTATATCAGCAGAATATTATGACCTTGCTTTTTTCTTCTTGTAGCTAATTCTCTTACAGCCCAAATCAGAGTTCATTACTGCCACCCCATAATAGCCAAGTGCTAAAACTGCAAAATCCCAGTTATGAATATACCTTTATGATATTATATTTTAAAAATATTTCCATATGTTATATTAATAAACCTTTTCCAGCCAAATCTTAACAAACCTACTTGAGGCTGAACTTCTTACTGTGTAATGTACATCCACTATAAAACTATATATTTTCATGGCAAAAAAGGAGGCCATATTGGATTTTTTCTAACAAGGTTAATGTCTTAGTCCATTTTGTAATGCAGTAAGAGAATGCCACAGACTGGGCAATTTATAATAAATAGAAATTTATTTCTCATAGATCTAGAGAATGGGAAGCAGAATTTGTCCATTCATGAAGGCAGAGGCCTCAAGACCTAAACAACTCTTAAAGGTCTCACTTCCAAATGCCATCACAATGGCAGTTAAATTTCCACTTGAGTTTTGGAGGGGATAAACATTCAAGGCATGGCAGTTGGTATCAAAAGTTCTCTTCCACCAGAGTGCACTTAATTAAGGCCTGTACTGTTGCCTCAATTCCTTTCTGCAATGAAGAGAAAAATGAATAAATGTATTTATGTTTCAACTATTTGATATTTGCTTTGGGACCACAAAAGAAAAAAATAAGTGGAAGGGAAAGGTGAATACAAATCCACATTCCTCCTAATAATAAATTTGTATCTACAGTTTCCTCTGCTGAGTGCCTGTATTAGTCCATTTTCATGTTGCCAGTAAAGACATACCCAAGACTGAGTAATTTATAAAGAAAAAGATGTTTAATGGACTCAGTTCCACATGGCTGGGGAGGCCTCACAATCATGGCAAAAGGTGAAAGTCACATCTTACATTGCTGGCAGGCAAGAGAGAGAATGAGAACCAAGAGAAAGGGGTTTCCACTTACAAAACCATCAGATCTCGGGAGACTTATTCACCACCATGAGAACAGTATGGGGGGAAACAACTCCCAGGATTCAAGTACCTCCCACTGGATCCCTCCCACAACATGTGGGGATTATGAAAGCTACAATTGAAGATGTGATTCGGGTGGGGATACAGGCAAACCGTGTCAGTGCCAGACCGACATACCACAGATCTGGGCATGTGTCCACTATATGGATCTCAAAGTTAATGTATCTAAATCTGAATTTATAATATTTATTGATGCCCAGCTTCTTCTCCCATACAGTGTCCAGGTCACTGAACTGCATAACCCCTAAGCTATAAAGTTACGTGTGATTCTGATCTTTCCTTGGTCCTCACATTAAGTTTGTCAGCAGATTTTATGAATTCCACCTCATAAATATTTCTCAAATATGTCTCCTTTCTCCCCCTCTGCAGCTGCTTCTTTAGTTCGGATCCTCATGTTTCTCACTTGCGTTATTACAACAGCTTTCTAATTGCCTCCAATCATGTCTTTCTCTCATTTATTCACATTATGGCCATGAAAATATGATCAAATTGAGTTGCCTCAATATTTCTTCTCCACCATTATACAATCTATTCATGTAATTATTCAGCCAATATGAAACGACTGTGTACACTAACCCAAACACTGAGGGAATGGTGGGTAATTTATTATTGTTGATTCTGTTCAGAATTACAAACAAGAATGTTGTGATGAGAAAGCTTTAATGTTATGAAAGTATAAGGCAGAACTGCCCAATTTAAATGGAGGACGATAGAGTAAAGTCAAAATAAGAGAAACTCAGTTTCCAACCGTGAAGAAATCCAACATTTAAAAATTGGGTAAAGTAGTATGGACTTATAAGGAAACCTGAGTTGCAGTCAGAGAGTCATTGCGTGGTAGCAGAGAGGCTTAATAAAGAGAGCATTTCCAGGAGAGTGGTCAGCTGTGTCAAACTCTTCTGAGAGGCCAAATAAGACAAGGGTCTAGAAAATACCCCTTGGATATAGTGGAGGTAATAAGCATCCTGAGATATAGTGGATTGTGTGGACTGATTAAAGGAGAGTACAGATTAGACTGAGCTAAAGAGACAGTATGGTCTGAGAAAAGGATGCAGTAGAACCGAAACCTTCAAGAGCCTGTTTATTGAGCCTGGCTCCCGGCCTCCTCTCTGTCTTTATTCCTCCTGTCCTACCTACTGTATCCTCCCTCCATGCCAAATGCAGCCCTTGCAGTCACAACACATGACTTGTAATTTTCTCAAGTTCCACAATCTCCTTTGCCTCAGGGCCTTAGAGTATGCTATTCTCTCTGCCTGGAGAGCCTTCAGTTTTCTCTTAGCTGGACTGTTCCTATTTCTCATTCAAGAGTCAGCTCAAATGCCACTACCTCAAGAAACCTTTTCTAATACCCAGTCCAGCCTCTCACCACTAGTGTCACCACCACAGCCTATGTTCTTTATACGTTTGTGCATAATATCCCATGGTGATCCTAGTCCATAATGCCCCTCAGGTTATCCTTACAAAACACTCAACTTTGAATCTGCTTATCTATTTTTCCCACAAGATTATAAGTTGCAAGATAGTAGGAACTTTATGCAATCAGAATATGTATGAAGAATGAATGATTATTTCAATCTGCTGTCTCTGACACAAGAAGCTATGTCTCTGGCTGCCCTGCCTATGGAGTAACCAGTCTCTATTCCTTTACCTTCTTAATAAACGTGCTTTCACTTTACTCTATGGACTCACCCTGAATTCTTTCTTGCATGAGATCCAAGAACCCTCTCTTGGGGTCTGAATCCAGATTTATTTCTGGTAACAACTTCCTGGTGAACCCCAAAGGGATAATACTGAGGAGACCCCTGACCCAGAGGAAATAGACTGAAACACCGATTGGCTAACTTTGGGTAGGTTGTGGGGTACTAGGAAAAGGATGGAATTGGGTTAGAGGCCCTAACTTAGGGAAGTTAGAGTTTCTCCTAAGACAAAGTGGGTTAAAGTCCCCTTTTAAGAAAGGCAGGGATGCTTGATTAAACTTGGGTTCAAGACCCAACTTAGGAGGGTTAAAATTCTTTCTAAGAGTTATGAGGTTAGAGGCCCCCTCAGTAAAGTTCCTTTTGGGTAAAAACGGATTTGGCACTATGGAATGTTAACCACCATTCTCTTTGGATTAATATGCCTTGCATTTCTTTGCTGATGGCTGTGGGTGACAGAATTGGGTTGTACAGGATCATGGAACATAGAAGCTTTTTCCTCCCCGAAGAGGGAAACGTCAGTGACTGAACACACTGAATGCTTGCTTCTCACTCATGGAAAGCCCAGTGTGGACTGGTTGGTCCTTCTGCACCTCCTAGCTATGTCATTTGAAACGTTTGGCCTCCAAAGTTAACAAAATAGGAGATGAAAGGGATGGAGGTGGGTACTGTGGCTCTTAAGTGCCTCAATCTAGAAACGATACATTACATTTACCAGCACTAGGCATGTGGTCCTAATTTAACTGCAAGGGAGGTGGGTAATACAGAGCAGCTCATAGAAATTTGATGTTAGTGGTGTCTGTCACAGGGACCTACTGTTCGACCTAATAGTTAAAATTTTAAAATATCTAATGGGTAAATGCTTGGTTTTATCTTTGTTTGCTAATTGTGTTTCAGTCTAAACTACACTATGTAAGCAGAATAAAATCCCTTCCTCTTGGATTCACTTGGCTGCATGGAGTCATTATCTTGTCAAGTATATGAAGCCCAGGAAGCATGATAATATAATCCTTTGTTACACTGTACGTAAAATTATATTATGTTGAATTATAACATTTGCATTCAATAACGTATTTGTATTTGGAATAAAAAATATTAAAAGCAGCAAATTCCCAATAAGTTTATCATGGAAATAATGATGGGCTTGCAAATCCAGAGAGCAGGTAAGCAGAATAATCAAATGTAACACAACTCAATTCAAGTCCTCTGTTCAGACTGGATCCCTTCACTTAATCGCAAACTGACCTCCTTCTGTCCTCTTTGATGACAAACATTCAGAACCTTTTCTAGCTTTCCTGACTTAGGTAAGTAACTTAGCTTTGTGGAGCCTCAGTGTCTTCATGGGTAAAATGGGAATTTAGAAACTAGGCCTCATAGAATTGTTGTAATGACAGAATAATCAGTAAATATTCCCCTCTTAGAAACAGATTCCAAAGAAAATGGAAAAACTTAAAGTGGGAGAACGGGTAGATTTGAATATATTTGGGGAACTGTTCTGAGTTTATTATGCCTTGGTTTTTATGAATCAATGCTCATAAGTATAAATACTATACATGGAGGAAGTGTGGAGACAACAGTCAAATCATCCGGGCAAGACCCATGGAGACAAGGAGATCCTCACTGGTAAGTGGAAGATCAGTGTTAAGAAAATAGAACTCTCGGCCGGGCGCGGCGGCTCAAGCCTGTAATCCCAGCACTTTGGGAGGCCGAGGCGGGTGGATCACGAGGTCAAGAGATCGAGACCATCCTGGTCAACATGGTGAAACCCCGTCTCTACTAAAAATACAAAACATTAGCTGGGCATGGTGGCGCGTGCCTGTAGTCCCAGCTACTCGGGAGGCTGAGGCAGGAGAATTGCCTGAACCCAGGAGGCGGAGGTTGCGGTGAGCCGAGATCGCGCCATTGCACTCCAGCCTGGGTAACAAGAGCGAAACTCCGCCTTAAAAAAAAAAAAGAAGAAAATAGAACTCTCTCAGTGCCCCTTCAGTACTATGATTATATAACAATTATTTCAATCACATGCATTCCCGCCTTTTTCCTCCAAAGACTGATACTTTTACACAAGCCTAATGCCTCTCCTTGTTTTGTTCTCCAAAGCTTGTATCATGTGTTTGCAGAAAGTTGATTCTTAACTGTATATTTAATGATTATATAATGTTATTTTGATGAACATTCTGATTTCTAGATGACAGAGATTTTTAACCTTTGAAAGGTTACAGAATACTGTTAATTAAAAAAAAACTATAAGCCCCTCTTTCTTAGAAAAAGTCACATTATCTGCACACATAAATTTGTATATACAATCTCAAGAGGTTCACAGACCTCCAGTGCATTGTATGGATTCTTGACCTGTAATGATAACTTGCTTAGCTTTTTAAAACTTACCAATAAATACTATTAACATGTACTAAATACAACAGTGTGTCCTACAGAATGAAGCAAGTAATCCCACAAATGTTCATTGGATGACCAGAAAGTCTAGGAAAATCCCAAAATAGGATACCTTCTGCATTTTCCCAAAATTTCTTGCCCCTGATGCACTTTTTCTAAAAGAGAGATTTTCTGTTTTCATCACATCTGTGAAGCCTTCCTCGATGCCACCAAATAAAATCAATCTTTTCTCCATTATGTATCACCTATCAGAGAGTCAGCATGTGGAGGCAATGGTTTAAACATTTCTACATCTTCTTGTCTGATCCAGAAAACGGTACATATCAAGCATTGCGTAAGTATTTATTTAACTCTGCTGAACGGCAAGCCATGTTGATCTTTTTGAAATTTGTTTTGTGTGTAGCCCATCAGAGGCAGAATAAGCAGAACATTCTGGACAGACCACATCAGCAGCCCCTCCTTTTCCAGATCATGCCTGGCTCAGCATGGGACAACTCTTAGTCAAATTAAATTAAAATTTTTTAATATACTTGTCTCATTTCTTCAAATAAGTTAATTATACAATAATCTAAAACAAAAGACACGTTCTTTAAATTTATATGAAAATTGAAGTGAGCAGAAAGAAGTGAGCAGCATTATACAGAGAGTCCATTTCAGTTATACAATTGAGACTCTATGGCTGAGTTTTCTTTCCCATTTAGCTCAAAGGCTTGGAATAAAGTTTCAGTTTGCATGGAAGTGTCACTATTGGTCTCGAGAGGAGAACAACAACAAATCAGAAAAATAAACAGATTGTTAGATTTCAAGGCACATTATCAGACAAATACAAATCATCCAGTTAAATTTTCATTTCAGGTAACACAACAAATAACTTTTAGTATAAATTTGTCCCAAATATTACATAGGAAGTATTGACACAAAAAACTTGTTAATTTACCTGAAATTTAAATTTAATAGACATCCTCTATTTTTATTTGCATAATCTAGCAACCCTAACTTGAGGACCAAAAACCTCACAACTGAAAAAAAAAAAAAAAAAAGCTCTGCAGTATCACCACTCTTATCCCCTCCCTGAGAATCCTTTTTTGAACAGCTTTCATCTGCGTTTTCATCCACCATGTTCCAAAGACATTGCTGTCACCTCTAAGTAACCCGTTTTTCTTGATGGCAGCCTGTAAGCCTGTAACTTCCCATATCGTTTACGTTTGTGGTAATTGCATTTCTAAGAAACTAAGATTCTCAGCAATTCTGTTTTCATTTTTTACCCCAATGGGTGGTTTACCAGGAGGAGGGGCTGCTGCTGAATATTCTTGGCTGTTGCTCCTGCGCTCTCCTCCTTGCTGGCATGTGTTGTGAGACGATGCCAGCTGTCACCCTGTGGTGGTGTCTGCTGGGGCTATCCCTTTGGGGAAGAGCAGACAGTCTCTTCTCAAAGAGGGGAAAGGCCCCCAGAGGTCAGCAAAGGTCAACACCTGTTGGGTTCTGAGAGTGTTCCAAAGTAAAATCAAAAGGCCTTGCCTTGCTATTTATACTGGGAAAGGACAAAAGGGACTTAAAATCTTGAGACAGCTGATTAAGACACAGCAGAGTTACATGTTGGCAAAAGAGAACAGATGTGGCTTCTGATGAACTATGTATAGGATCAACCTGGGAGTTCCCCTCAATCATTTTGATAGGTACAGAGCATCGGCACATGTGTCAGCTCTCCATGGGTCACTGCATGGATTTTTCTGTTTGTCTTTTTCTGTTTTGTTTCCATATGAACCAAATATTCTGGGTTTATTTTGGTCTGGTATATTGAACAACATGACATTTTAGTGGTCCACTCTAAATTTGAATCTTGCTAAACTATCGATCACTTACCTTGAGAGTGTTGGTGGTCTTAGTGGTATTTTAAGAAAAAAGCAAAGGTCAAAAAGCATATGAGGCTCCGTGACCAAAATTATAATATTCTAGTAAAGTATTTACTAAGTCATTCATTTTTTTTTCTTTGAATGTCTGTTTATCAGTCCCAAATGTGCGTAATTCCACATTAAGACCAATGTATTTAGTGGAATGCCTAGGGGAGGTTTTAAGGTTGGAAAATAACTAGGACCTTCGGATTCTTGATAATCTTCAGGACATAAAGTAAGGGTCACACTTACTTCAAAGAAGTACTGGTGCCAGTCAGATCAAAGGTACATCGTGCACCAGGCTTCAGTGCAAGCTGAATTGTACTCAAGGGCTTGGAACAAATGGAAGAGCAATTTGTATCATTCTACTGAAGGAGGATGCACATCACAGGTCTTTGTAACTGGCCTTTCAAGCTTATTCCCAATATTTCTTGGCATAGATCTGATATTGTTACATGTCTTTCCACCATATTCTTTACTTTTATTACTGCTTGGAAATCACCATAAATGTTTTCCCCAACTTTTTTACTTGACAAACCATGACTTTTTCTTTAAGGCACAACTAAAATATCACATCTATTCAGTGTACCCATGGCCCTTGGGTCTACCTTGTAGGAGCCCTGACCCTGCAATGGACTGAGACTGAGGGAACAGAATTAGTTCAGGTAGGCTGAGCCAGTATGAGTGGACAGAAAATTAACATGGTTGAAAGAGCAATCTGAGGTTGGGATAGGGGAGATAACTCACAACCAAGTAAAGTGGCAAAAATGGGGTAAGTTTTAAGATCATTAGCTGAGGATAAATTGTTTGTATCTGAGGTTGTGAATCAGTGTTGAAATGTCATTTGTATATGCGGTGTACAGTGTAGAGCCAATGTGAGACAGGGATTATTGATCCCTACTGATCACAGTGTTACTGCTTTACATACTGATTTTTGCCTTTCATCTTAGTTGTCACCTCTAGATCCAGAGTCCTCATTTTCCCATATCCTCAGGGTCTCTACCGTATGCAAGGCATGTAGTGGGTGTTCAGCGAGTGTTGCTGATTCATTGCCTACGGATCTGCAGCTTCTTCGAGGGGTCAGTGTAGGCTTCTGACTTGTCCCTTAGGCATTGTTTTTACCTTTTACAGTGGTTACGACCAGCTCACAAGGACTCTATGTCTTTGGGAATGTTGGACAATGACATTTTACAGACTGTCAAATACGCTTTATCATCAAAGACACTGGAATCAAACTCACCTCTTTATATACCTCGTCTTAGGCCTATGTACATAATAAGCCAATTCCAAGAAGGGATAGAACACAAACTAAATGCAACTTTGGTTCCTGCTTCAACATTTTTAATGGGATAAAACCAGGTTCACTTGAAGATAAAAGGGATTTTTGATAGGGTAAATCTGTTAAAGGGGTATGTTAGGGGCTAAGACAAGAAAAGCTGAAAACAAAAAGAACCAATTCTATAGCTTTTTCCTGGTGGGGAAAAGGAGAATAAGTTACATGCTACAAAAAGTGTATGATCTTGTACTGCCTCTACAACCCATCCCGTCTTCCTCCCATGAATCTTCTTTAATTTACCACCCATTTTCCAAAGGCCAAAGACAGGAAAATTCCAATTTCACTGGAATGAAAATTGTTCTTGATTTTCTATACCTTGCTACTCAAAGTGTGTTCCTAAGGCCAACAGCATCAGCACTGCATAGGAGCTTTTTAGAGATGCGAAATCTTAGGGCTAAGCCCAGACCTACCAAATGAGAATCTGTATTTTAACAAGATCCCTGGGCAATTTATATGCACTCATGATAATATGAATCTCTGACCTAGGGTAAGCAACACATAGAGGTTCATCCTTCAAAAGGATTCACTCTAAGACATTTTAAAATCACTCCGGAGAATAACTGCCCATCCACTCTTGTTTCCACAGGAGTTCTGGCTGGAACCTTTCTTCATCATGCTCCTCCCAAAACTTTCACAGTCTTTGCACAGTTCCTACAAACACCGAAATGATCAGCTACCTATTCATGTTTCCATTCCTCATTTACAATATGAGCTCTACAGACAATCTTGGTCAGCAAGAATGGCCAACTGACTCACTGACCAGTCTCTAAGTTACCATTACATACCACCTTGTATGCTTTACTTTTGGTGGCAGATATTAGGGTTCTCTCAAGTTGTAGATGAAAAAGGAATATTTGGACTTTCTATGTCAACATTATTAACATTTTCTCCTATTTACTTTTATTTGGAGATTAAAAAAATAAGGGTATAACTTTCAATCTGACCTACTCTGACGAGTACCTAAATAATAAATGACTCTTTTAAGGGAGAGCTCTCTACCCTGATGCATTCTTCTCTGTGACCTGAGGAGGATGACTTCTAGGGGCTGTATTAGCTAGGCTGGGGTGCCTTTGGCCTTCTAGGTAGATTTGGCCAGTGGAAGGCATGAGGATACTAAAAGATGAGAAGAAAAAGGAGTCTGGGTGTTCCTGCCTTCCACTTCCCTATAGATCTACTCCTTGCCATTAGGCCTATGGGTGATAATAGCTTCTTGTTGATATTAACTCTTAAGTGTTTTATCATCTATTACAGGTAAGCTTGATCCTGCTCCTATCTTTTAACGTAGTGTCTTTATTAAAGTCTCTTTAATCCCCTCTTTGAGTCTCATCTGTGTCCTGCCACAACCCTGACTGATTTAGTCACATTGTTTTCTTTGCTCTCAGGTTAGTCTTAAATATGTACAATGTGGTACACTTGCAGGTTCCTGTTACTTTTAATTAGATCATTGTTCACTTTACACCTCTCTAACCTATTTGGCAAGTGACCTCTCTTGGCACTCTAAGGCAATGCTTCTCTAATTTTAATGACTTGCATACACATCACCTGAGCCATCTTGTTACAACGCAGATTCTGACTCAGAGGTCACGAGTGGGGCCTGAACTCCTTGACTTCTAATAAATTCTTGGGTACTGAAGATACGTGGGCCCACAGACCACACTTTGAGGCTCCAGTTCAAAGAAGGAGAGCAACAGTTTTCCAAGCTTACTTAGTTCTTAACCAGCAGCATCAGTACCGCCAGACGACATCCCTGCTACAAATGCATATCCTAGGTCCCTAATGCAGACCTACTTAATCAGAAGTTCTGGGATGGGCATCAGCAGCCTATGTTTCAGCAAGCCCTCCCAGTGATTCTGATTCACAGCTAAGCTTGAGAATCACTGAAATAGAAGATAGTGCACTTATAATAGCTATTTTTGAGTTAAAATTATTTGAGCGACTTCACATAAAACAATGCATGCATTCCTCAGAATAAGTCTACTCAATATAGAGAAGCAATATAATGCAGGAAATTGGTGTTAGCCACATTGACAACATTTTAAATGTCTGCTATTGTCATACACCGGAAAAGAAAGTTACCAATAAATGTGTTTTGAACATTGCACATTTCCTCAAGATTCAGTTCATTTTAATCATACTTAAAACACTCAAATCTATGTTAGGTGCTGCAAGAGATACAAATCTCTAGTCAGTCTTCCTCTTATGGAATTTACAGTCTCATGGGGAGAAAAAGCAAGCATGGCTGGGACTACTGCAAGCCTCCTCTCTAGGATTCACATTATGAAATCAGCACATAAGGAATGAGCAGAAGTCTGTAAAAAGGCAACATGGAATAAAAAGACAGGATAGAATGCTTCCTGGACTTGAAGCAAGCTAGACAAGAATCAGGTGACTCCTGCGTAAAGGAGAGCCACAGAGATAAACACTATTGAATCCTGTTGTCTGGTTTAGTCCTACTGTGAAGCTGCTTTTGGCTCGAGTACCTTTTGTACCAAGCTTTTGAATCACAACGTTAGTCGGATTACATGCCTACCAAGCAAATTTCTGGCTTTTGCTACTACATTTGTTATATATCCACTAGTATGAACAGTTTACTAGACAGTTGATCTCATTCTAAATTAACATAATTTCATTCTCAGCTCATCTTCATACTTTCGTGCATTTAGGAATTGCGAGCCAGATGTAATTAACTTCAAACACTGACAAGATAGAATTTCTGAATAGTGAGGCTAGCATTAGACATTGGACCAAAGCAGTTTCTCTACTATAATGCTATTTATACAGTTTCTTTATGGATAACCAACTAATCGCTAGTGGTAATATCCATCTCAATATACATCCTCTTTAAACCTTTGAAAATCACACAAATAATTGTGTAACAAGGCCATGGCAGTTGCATAAAAGTGATCTGCCTAAGATAAATATTCAAAGGAAGAGTCAAACATGGATCTGGATGCAAGAGCAAAAACTGTAAAACTCTAAGAAGAAAACATAGCACTAAATCTTTGTGACCTCATATTTGGCAACAGATTCTTTTATGTGGCATGAAAAGCACATGACAAAAGAAAAAATAGATAAATTAGACTTCATCAAAATTAAAAACTTATGTGCTTCAAAAGACACTATTACAAAAATGAATAGACAATCCACAGGATAGAAGAAAATAGTTGCAAATCATACATCTAAGAAAGGGACTTGTATCCAGAATATATAAAGAACGGTTAGAATTCAATAATAAAATAAGAAACAACTTGATTTAGAAACCCACAAGTGATCTGAATAGACATATCTCCAGGAAAGATATACAAACAGCAATTAAGTGCATAAAAAAATGCTCACATCATTAGTCATTAGGAAAATGCAAATAAGAAACCTCAATGAGATAACACTTCACAGTCACTAGCATGTCTAATCAAACTGACAGACGATAACAGTTGTTGGTGAAGATGTAGAGAAATTGAAACTGGCCTACCCTGCTGTTAGGACTGTGAAATGCTGCAGATACTTTGGAAAACAATCTGGCAATTCTTCAGAAGATTAAACAGAATTACCATATGGCTCAGCAATTTCATTCCAAGACAATTGAAAACATATGTTCACAAAAAAAAATACACAAATGTTCATAGCAGCATTATTCATAATAGCCAAAAGATGTAACAACCCAAATGTCTATTAACTAATTCATAAGCAAAATGTGGCATAGTCATACAATGGAATGTTACTCAGACATGAAAAACAGTGAAATATTAATACACGCCATAACATGTATGAACCTTAAAATATACTAAGGGAAAAAATGCCAATCACAAAAGACCACATATTATATGATTTTATTTGCATAAAGTGTCCAGAATAGGACAAATTTAGAGACACTGGAAGTAGATTAGTGGTTGCTTAAGACTGTCGGGGAGATGGGATGGAGATCCTGGGGGTGATACCTAAAGGTTAAGGGGTTTATTTTCGAGATGATTAAAATATGCTCTACAACTGATTGTGGTGATGTTCTCTTGACTCTGTGACTATACTAAAGATTATTAAATTGTATATTTTCAATAGGTAAATTTTATGATATGTAATATATATCTCAATAAAGCTGTGGTTTTTTTTCTAATTTAAAAAAAATCAGAATGAAATGATAGAGAGAAAGCAAGTCCCCGGTATTGTTTAAACCCCTGGACCATGCCTTGCCTAAAGTCATTTCTGCCTCAACACTCTCAGTACCTGAACCAGACAGATATCTCCATTGTTTAAATCAGTTTGAGTTGAGATTTTGATTACTTGCCACATGGATTCATAACCAGCATACACCATGGCAATGACTTATCAAGAACAATTGAGTTAAGAAAGCAGGTCGAGGGCAGGGAAATGAAATAAAGGCTATTACAATAACTGAGGGAATGACAGGCAGTGAGAAGGAGTTGACAGTGTGGATGTTGAATCTCGAAGACTGGAAAAGGGAAAATTGAAAATATCTGAAGAGACAAATCTTAGGAACTGGAGATCTTCTGAACTCTGAGCCCTGGCTGGCCAGTACAGTGTTTCATTCACCATCGCTGCATTATACAGTTTAGCTGCTGTGATAATTCCGAAGCACCATTTGCTTTCAACTATCATTTATTTCTTGCTCACATGATATGTAGACGGTGAGTCAGCTGCAGCTCCACTTCAGGCTGCAGCTTTCTTGCCTGTGACCTCTTGTTCCAGAAGCCAGGCCAAAGGGACAAGGCTTCTCTGGGAATACTGCTCTTGGACAACAGGCAGGGGCCAGAGCATTGGCCAAGCTTGCAATGCTTTTTGAAAGCCTTTGTTCACTCATGGTATATATCATAGCTCATATTCCTTTGCCCAAAATATGTGTCACATGTCCAACCAACCCCAAAGTCAATGAAGCACAAAATTATTACTCTCCACACAGAAGACGCAAATCACGGAGCAATGAGCAGGGACATAGAACCTTCTCCAGGAAGAAGTAACTGTTAACAATAACTCAGTTTCCCAAAACTGCTTTTCCAGACCTATCATTCTACCTGGTATATTGTAGATAGCAAACACTTACTTATCATTCGAACAAATTAAGATATAAATTAACACCTATATGCATTGATAAATGGAGAAAGAACCTTTAGTGGAGATGGGAAAGAGAGAGGAAAAGACGCATTTATGTTAATTTTGAAGAGCCAAGAAAGGTAAGGATAGAGATTATTCAACTAATAATTAAAAAGTTGGAGAAAGAGAGTGACCGTGAAAGTTAAGAGTGCAAGAGAGACAGGCGGGAGAGAGAAGCTGTGAAGTAGGTGAGATCGCCAAGATCACCAACTGTGTAGTGAGGAGAGAAGTGGTTGCTGGAGCTGGTTCTGGAGCTAGAAATAGATGCCAGGAGAGCTGAGTCAGATGTGGCCAGAGGTCAGAACGAGGCAATGTCAAGGGTGTTGAAAAGCAACGGTGGTTAATAGTGTCCGAGGTATTTTAATGACCATTAAATGATGCCTCCTTTGTAATTCCAAATAGAGTTCTGTCACCTATTTTTTCCTAGAGGTCCATTTCACAAAGGAAAATAAGTTAATTGAAGGCTACATGTTAGCAAAAACCTAATTAAATTTAGTGAAGGGTGAAGAAGAGATACTTTAAGAGAGAGAAAAAAAGATTCAAATCACCTGATTTAAAAATTAAGCCCAAGCAGCAAACAAAAATTAATACATATAGCAAACATGTAACAATAAGCTTCAATTCCATATTTTAGCCACTTAAGAGAGAAACAGCAAAGGAAATGAATGGGAATAATAAAAGAAGGAGGAGGAAGTGGAAGGAAAGGAGGGAAACGCAAAGCCAAACTAAAAACGAGGAAGCAGTCTCAGCCCAGTGGTTCTCAGTGCCGGCTAAACGTTAGAATCCCCTGGGGAGATTTAAAAAATACTGATACCTGGGCTCAACCCTGAGAGATCCTCAACTAATAGGCCGAGAATAAGACCTGATATCGGTATTTTTAAAGAAAACTCCCAGGTGGTCTTAGAGGTATAGAGGAGAAGTGGGGTGGCATGTGGAGTCAGGTAAATTACCTTTGTCCCATCTCATAGTTTACTCGGACTATAGGCTCTAAGAAATATCCAAGATGAAAATAGCTATCCCAGCAGGTACAGTTCAGCCGCTTTTTACTCTTAAGACAGTGAGAGTGATGAAATACATAGGAACTTAGGAGTTAAATAAATTCCTGAAGACCTGGCTGTAATTCTAACTGTAAGGCCTTAATGTCTTCTGGCATCTAAATCTCGGCATATCTGGGTCTGTTTCCACACCTGCAAAATGGAAACATTTATGTAAGATGATTTCTAAGGCCATTATCACAGCTGCGACTTGAAGTCTTGGAAGGGAAGAGCATGGGACCGCCAGTCAAAACCAGCTCTCTCCTTGCCTGTACTGAATGATGCATCGCACTTAAATGTACACTTAGTACGTATTTTAAGGAAAAGCAAAAGGGTGGTTGTGTGAAGATACAAAGTCAGAAAAGTGTGAAAGAAGCTCTTTTAATTTCAGCATACATGAAAGTTTTGTGTTAGGGTTTTTTACTAAACGGATATTGCTAAGTGGCACTGCGTTTTTATGCTTTGGGCCTTTATTGTCAATAAAATGGCACTGCTTTTCCCATTATCTACAAATGATCTGAAGTACCTTGAGGGTCAGAAAAACTTCAGCCAAGCAAGATAGTAAGGCTTATGTGGAAAATGGATGAGAACTATTTGCCTATTGGAAAGAAAAGAGGGTTGTAAGAGAGATTCAGATTCTAAACTCTATTTTGTTTCTTTTTTTTTGAGACGGAGTTTCACTCTTGTCACCCAGGCTGGAGTGCAATGGCGCGATCTCGGCTCACCGCAACCTGCGCCTCCTGGGTTCAGGCAATTCTCCTGCCTCAGCCTCCTGAGTAGCTGGGATTACAGGCACCCGCCACCATGCCCGGCTGATTTTTTGTATTTTTAGTAGAGATGGGGTTTCACCATGTTGCCCGGGATGGTCCCAATATCTTGACCTCGTGATCCACCCGCCTTGGCCTCCCAAAGTGCTGGGATTACAGGTGTGAGCCACCGCGCCCGGCCTTCTAAACTCTATTTTCAATTTTAGCTTCAGATAGGGAGGGAGAGGCAAGAAGGGAAACGTGAAGGCAGAATCTAGGGCAAGGACTGCACACCCCTACCAGCCCCGGCCCCATTACAACACTGCTTTGTACAGATGGCAGTTGCCCGTTGGTTCTAGCTTTGCAGCTTCTAGGTCACTTTTGTGCCAAAGAGAAAAGCTAATAGCTTGTCTGCACCAGAGGCTGGAGGTGGCACTGACTCTATTGAAACTGGTCAGAAGACTGGTACATACTCGAAGTGAAGAAGAGCTAGCTATACATTATGAGAATGCTTATATTAACGGATTTGACTTATCTCCAACTTATTTTTCAAAAATCAAATTTATAGTAGCACCCTATTTCAAGAAATAAGTATAAATGAAAGAAGATCTAGTTAAAATATCACATTCTCTTCCTCTTCCAAGTAGGATTAGTTGTTCCTTATCTGTGCTCCTCAGTTATTACAACAATAGCTACCTTTCATCAGATGTCAGACACATCAGCAGGCTAAGCGTTTTACATACAGCTAATGCTCACAAAGCCCAAGGCGGTAAGAATTATTATTTCTCCATCGTTCAGATACAAAAACTCAGCCTGAAAGAGGTCAATTCACGTGACCAAGACTGCTCAGCTAATAAGTGGCAGAAACAAAATATAAACACAATGATGAACTCTGGAATTTGAACTGCTCCTAAGTAACTGCCTCTACTAAGCCTGTCTTCTTTAAAATAATTGAAATTTCTGATTATAAAAGCCATGCATGGCCATTGTCGGTAATTTGATTAAATCAAGAACAATTTTAAATTTTATTTGCACTTTTCTCACAACACTGAATTCTTCATGAGTACAAATTTTAACTGAAAATACTATCATAGTAATTTACATAAACAACATCCCCCTGGACCTTCGGGTTTCTTTTTCTCTGCTGTTATAAATAACGCTAGGATGAACCTCTTGCACAGAAACCTTTGTTCCCACTTCTGATCATTTCCTTAAGATACGTATCAAGTGGCCTGTTAAATCTCTCTTCTCTGGGAACCACCTGCTCCTCCCACAGGTGCTTCCTATATTTATATTCAAGCTGTGGAATCCTGCCTTTCTAACCCTACCTAGTGGGTGCAGTGTTGTATGCCAAACCCAAACTAGTCTCTTTAGTTTTGGAATTTGGCATTTTAACCTGACAGACATAGAGACTGAGTGTTATTTCTAGCCAAGTCACATACTGGCAGCATTCCAGAGAAAGGATGATCCTGCTGATAAGATCACCAAAGCTGCCCTGGTTCCTGCCCTGCCCAAAGCTTGGACTTTTACCATTCCTTGTGTAGCCCCAGATTCGCCAGTGTCTTTTCAATAAATACCCTTATTTGGTCACACCATGTCTGGTTGGTTTCAGAAACATTAAATTAAAAGAGAATTAGTGAAAAAGAAAGTGTGTCTTAATTAGTGAAAAAGAAAATGTTTCTTAAAGAGGTGTTACTTGGTTAAAACAAATTTAAGGTCATTCATGCATATTACCAAGTTGCTCCCCCAAAATTTCTGTAGTTTTCATTTCCATCAGAAAACACATGAGAGGATTCTACTATTGTTAATATTTTTGCCAAATTTAAAGTCAGATAGTATCATCTCATTCTTTACATTTGAATTTCATTAATTACCAATAATGTTTAATATTTTATATGCTTAATAATTATATTTTGTCAACTCTGTGCCTATTCTTTCTCCATTTGCCTACTGTGGTCTAAGGCTTTCTCTTATTGATTTATATACATCTTTGTATATTGAGAATGTTAACCTTGATTACGATACTTCTCACATTTTCCCCTAATTGTATGATTATGTGTCTGTCACTCCTCTCCCATCACTGCCTTCCCTATATTTGAAGCTTCTGCCAGACCGAACTGTACACAATTCTTGTACTAGGATGAACTAGTGTATGCTGTGTTACCAAATAGTCCAATATTTCAGTTGCTTCACACACACACACACACACACACACACAGAATGTTTTTCTTAAGCTTCTCAGGGGTGGAAGGATCCTGCTTGTTTAAACGCGTAGTGACCCAGGTTGTTGGAAGCTCCATCTGGACTCATGTTTCTATAAACACTGTGACAGGTCAGGCAATTTGGTGATGTGTGTGCTCATTCTGCCCAGAAATAATGTACATCCTTTCTGTTCACATTTCATTGATCAAAACGAGCCATGTTGTCATAACAAATGTCAAGTGAGAAGCGATGTGTAATCCTACCACGTGCCTGGCAGGAACGGAGAGTCAAAAATATACATGAAAGGCCAATGGCTACCACATCCCTCTTCTATCTCACCGTTTCTCACGGCTTCATACTACTGGAAGGCCCTCCTTCTAGTTCTCTATGTTCAAATTCCACCAATGCTTCAGAGGTCATGTCTTTTCTGAAGTTGTTTCTTATTTCCTCCAGATGGAATTTATCTCATCATCCTCTGAGACACCCTAAAATCTTAATTGAGAGTAATTTCTTTCCATCTTGATATACAGTCACTTATGCACATTTTTCTATTTCAACATAGTACTGGAATTTTGCTCAAGTAAAAAAACATGTAGTTCATAACTTAAAGACATTCATTTTAGCATAATATGAAGATTTACTCGAAACTCAATTGTGTTGATAATTAAATTTTTATTTTATTTTTTGCTTTTTATTTTTTTTTTATTGCATTTTAGGTTTTGGGGTACATGTGAAGAACATGCAAAATAGTTGCATAGGTACACATGTGGCTGTGTGATTTGCTGCCTTCCTCCCCTTCACCCATATCTGGCATTTCTTTCCATGCTATCTCTCCCCAACTCCCCCCCCACTATCCCTCCCCTATTCCCCTCAATAGACCCCAGTGTGTAGTGTTCCCCTCCCTGTGTCCATGTGTTCTCATTGTTCATCACCCACCTATGAGTGAGAACATGCGGTATTTCATTTTCTGTTCTTGTGTCAGTTTGCTGAGAATTATGTTCTCCAGGTTCATCCATGTCCCTACAAAGGACATGAACTCATCATTTTTGATTGCTGCATAATATTCCAGCAATGTATATTGCTGAGTATGTGGTGTATATGTGCCACATTTTCCCAGTCCAGTCTATCATCGATGGGCATTTGGGTTGGTTCCAGGTCTTTGCTATTGTAAACAGTGCTGCAGTGAACATTCGTGTGCATGTGTCCTTATAGTAGAATGATTTATAGTCCTTTGGATATATACCCAGTAATGAGATTGCTGGATCAAATGGAATTTCTATTTCTAGGTCCTTGAGGAATCGCCAGACTGTCTTCCACAATGGTTGAACTAATTTACACTCCCACCAGCAATGTAAAAGTGTTCCTATTTCTCCACATCCTCTCCAGCATCTGCTGTCTCCAGATTTTTTAATGATCACCATTCTAACTGGTGTGAGATGGTATATCAATGTAGTTTTAATTTGCATTTCTCTGATGACCAGTGATGATGAGCATTTTTTCATATGTTTGTTGGCCTCATGTATGTCTTCTTTTGTAAAGTGTCTGTTCATATCCTTTGCGCATTTTTTGAATGGGCTTGTTTTTATTTTTCTTGTAAATCTGTTTGAGTTCTTTGTAAATTCTGGATATCAGCCCTTTGTCAGATGGGTAAACTGCAAAAATTTTTTCCCATTCTGTTGGTTGCCGATTCACTCTAATGACTGTTTCTTTTGCCGTGCAAAAGCTGTGGAGTTTGATTAGGTCCCATTTGTCTATTTTGGCTTTTGTTGCCAATGCTTTTGGTGTTTTGGTCATGAAGTCCTTGCCTACTCCTATGTCCTGAATGGTTTTGCCTAGATTTTCTTCTAGGGATTTCATGGTGTCAGGTCTTATTTTTAAGTCTTTAATCCATCTGGAGTTAATTTTAGTGTAAGGTGTCAGGAAGGGGTCCAGTTTCTGCTTTCTGTACATGGCTAGCCAGTTTTCCCAACACCATTTATTAAACAGGGGATCCTTTCCCCATTGCTTGTTTTTGTAAGGTTTATCCAAGATTGTATGGTTGCAGATAAGTTGTGTTGCCTCCGATGCTTCTGTTCTGTTCCATTGGTCTATATTCTGTTTTGGTACCAGTACCATGCTCTTTTGATTACTGTAACCTCGTAGTATAGTTTGAAGTCTGGTAGTGTGATGCTTCCCACTGTGTTCTTTTTACTTAGAATTGACTTGCCTATGCTGGCTCTCTTTTGGTTTCATATGAAGTTTAAGATGGTTATTTCCAGTTCTGTCATTGGTCATTGGTAGCTTGATGGGGATAGCGTTTAATCTGTAAATTACTTTGGGCAGTATGGCCATTTTCATGATACTGATTCTTCCTAACCATGAACATGGAATGTTTCTCCATCTGTTTGTGTCCTCTCTTATTTCGTTGACCAGTGGTTTGTAGTTCTCCTTGAAGAGGTCCTTTATGTTCCTTGTTAGTTATATTCCTAGGTATTTTATTCTCTTTGTAGCAATTGTGAATGGCAGTTCATTCTTGATTTGGCTCTCTTTAAGTCTGTTATTGGTGTATAGAAATGCTTAGACTCCCACACAATAATAGTGGGAGACTTTAACACTCCACTGTCAATATTCGACAGATCAACCAGACAGAAAATCAACAAGGATATCCAGGACTTGAACTCAGACTTGGAACAAGCAAACCTGATAGATATTTACAGAACTCTCCACACCAAATCCACAGAATATACGTTCTTCTCAGCACCACATCACACCTACTTGAAAATTGACCACATAATTGGAAGTAAATCACTCCTCAGCAAATGCAAAAGAACTGAAATTATAACAAACAGTCTGTCAGACCATAGTGCAATCAAGTTAGAACTCAGAATTTAGAAACTAACTCAGAACTGCACAGCTTCATGGAAACTGAACAACTGGCTCTTGAATGTTGACTGGATAAACAATGAAATGAAGGCAGAAATAAAGATGTTCTTTGAAACCAACGAGAATGAAGACACAACATACCAGAATCTCTGTGACACATTTAAAGCAGTCTCCAGAGGAAAATATATAGCAATAAGTGCCCACATGAGTAGAGTGGAGAGATCCAAAATTGACACCCTATCATCAAAATTGAAAGAGCTAGAGGAGCAAGATCAAAACATACTCAAAACCTAGCAGAAGACAAGAAATAACTAAGATCAGAGCAGAACTGAAGGAGATAGAGACACGAAAAACCCTTCAAAAAAATCAATAAATCCAAGAGCTGGTTTTTTGAAAAGATCAACAAAATAGACCACTAGCCAGATTAATAAAAAAGAAAAGAGAGAATAACCAAATAGATGCAATAAAAAACGATAAAGGGGAAATCACCACAGATTCCACAGAAATTCAGACCATCATCAGAGAATATTACAAACAACTCTATGCACATAAACTAGTAAACCTGGAAGAAATGGATAAATTCCTGGACACTTGTGTCCTCCCAAGCCTAAATTAGGAGGAAGCCAAAACTATGAATAGACCAATAACAAGGTCTGAAGTTGAGGCAGCAATTAAAAGCCTACCACACAAAAATAGCCCAGGTCCAGATGAGTTCACAGCCAAATTCTACTAGACACATAAAGAGGAACTGTTACCATTCCTTCTGAAACTATTCCAAATAATACAGAAAGAGGGAATCCTTCCCAAATCATTTTATGAGACCAACATCATCCTGATACCAAAACCCGGCAGAGACTCAACAAGAAAAGAAAACTTCAGGCCAATCAATATCCATGATGAACATAGACACAAAAATCTTCAATAAAATACTGGCAAGCCGATTGCAACAGCACATCAAAAAGCTTATCCATCATGATCAAGTAGGATTCATCCCGGGGATGCAAGGCTGGTTCAACATACGCAAGTCTATAAACGTAATTCACCACATAAACAGAACCAAAAACAAAAACCACATGATTATCTCAATTGACGCAGAGAAGGCCTTTGACAAAATTCAACAGCCCTTTATGCTAAAAACCGTCAATAAACTCGGTATTGATGGAATGTATCTCAAAATAATAAAAGCTATTTACCACAAACCAACAGCCAATATCATACTGAATGGGCAAAAACTGGAAGCATTCCCGTTGAAATCTGGCACTAGACAAGGATGCCCTCTCTCACCACTCCTGTTCAATATAGTACTGGAAGTTCTAGTCAGAGCAATCAGGCAAGAAAAAGAAATAAAGGGTATTCAAACAGGAAAGGTGGAAGTCAGATTGTCTCTATTTGCAGACAACATGATTGTATATTTACAAGACCCCGTTGTCTCAGCCCAAAAACTCCTGAAACTGATAAGCAACTTCAGCAAAGTCTCAGGATACAAAATCGATAATTAAATTTTTAAATATGCTAAAATTTAAAAAAACTTTTGTTTCAGGTTTAGGGGTACATGTGCAGTTTTGTTATATAGGTAAACTGAATGCCATGAGGGTTTGGTATACATGTTATTTCATCAGCTAGATAATAAGCATAATACCTGATACGTAGTTTTCTTCAATCCTCCCCTTCCTCCCATCCTTCACCCTTAAGTAGGTGTCTCCTGTTCCCTTCTTCGAATGCATATGTACTCAATGTTTAGCTCCAACCTTACAAGTGAATACATGTGGTACTTGTCTTCTGTTCCTCTGTTAGTTTGCTTAGGATTATGACCTACAGCTCCATCTATGTTGGTGCAAAGGACATGACCTCATTCTTCTTTATGACTGCTTAGTATTCCATGCAGTATGTACCACAGTTTCTTCATTCAGCCTACTGTCAATAGGAATTTAGTTTGATTCCATGTCTTTGCTATTGTGAATAGTGCTGCAAAGAATATACACGTGCACGTCTTTATGGTAGAACATTATATTCCCTTGGATATATAGCCAAGAGTGGGATTTCTGGGTTGAATGTTAATTCTGTTTTGAGTTCTATGAGAAATCACCAAACTGCTTTTCATATTGACTAAACTAATTTACATTCCAACCAACAGTGTATTCCCTGTTCTCTGCAACCTCACCAGGAACTGTGATTTTTTGACTTTTTAATCATAGTCATTCTGACTGCTGTGAGGTGGTATCTCATTATAGTTCTGGTTTGCATGTCTCCTGACGATCAGTGATGTCGCGCATTTTTTCGTCTGCTTGTTGGCCGTGTGTGTCTTCTTTTGAAAAGTGTCTATTTATGTCCTTTGCCCACTTTTTTATGGGTTTGGTTTTTTTTTTTTTTTTTTGCTTCTTTATTTAAGCTCCTTACAGATTCCAGATATTTTGCCTTTGTCAGATGCATAAATTGCAAACATTTTCTCCTATGCTGTAGGTTGTACATTTACTCTGTTGATAATTTCTGTTGCTGTGCAGAAGCTCTGTGGCTTAGTTAGGTCCCATTCATCAGTTTTTATTTTCATTGTGTTTGCTTTCGGCATCTTTGTCATGAAGTTTTTACCAGGCCCTATGTCCGGAATTGTGTTTCTAGATTATCTTCCAGGGCCTTTATAGTTTCAGGTTTTACATTTATGTCTTTAATCCATCTTGTGTTGGTTTTGGTGTATGGTGTAGAAGTTTCAATCTTCTGCATATGGCTAGCTAGTTATACCAGCACCATTTATTGAACAGGAAATCCTTTCCCCACTGCTTGTTTCTGTTCTCCTGTGTCAAAGATCGGATTCTCATCAGTATATGGAATTCTTTCTGGGCTCTCTCTTCTGTTACATTGGTCTGTGTGTCTGTTTTTGTACTAGAACCATGCTCTTTCGTGGCTGCAGCCTTGTAGTATAGTTTGAAGTAGGATAATGTGATGCCTCCAGCTTTGTTCTTTTAACTTAAGATTGCTTTGGTTAGTGGGGCTTTTCTTTTGTTTCCATATGAATCTTAAAATAGTTTTTTTTTAATTCCATGAAGAATGTCATTTGTAGTTTGATGGGAATAGCACTGAAGCTATAAATTACCTAGGGCAGCATTGCCATTTTAACAATGTTGATTCTTCCTATCTGTGAGCATGGAACCTTTTTTCCATTTGTTTGTATCATCTCTGATTTATTTGAATGGTGTTTTGCCATTCTTGTTTTAGAGATCTTTCATCTTCCTGGTTGATTAGCTGTATTCCTAGATATTTTACTCCTTTTGTGGCTGTTGTGAATGGGATTGCATTCTTGATTTGCATTCAGCTTGGATGTTGCTGGTCTATAGGAGTGCTACTGATTTCTGAACATTGATTTTGTTTCCTGATGCTTTGCTAAGTTTGTCAGATCAAGGAGCTTTGGGGAAGAGACCACGGGGTTTTCTGGTGTAGAATCATATCATCTCCACACAGGGATAGTTTGACTTCCTCTCTTATTTGGATACCTTTTATTTCTTCATGTTGACTGATTGCTCTGGACAGGAATTCCAGTACTATGTTGAATATGGGTGTTGAGAGAGGTGAGAGAGGGTATCCTTGTCTTGTTCTGGTTTTCAAAGGGCATGCTTCCAGCTTTTGCCCATTTAGTTTGATGTTGGCTGTGGGTTTTTCACAGATGGCTCTTGTTATTTTGAAGTATGCTCCTTCAATGAGTGTGTTCAGAGTTTTTAATAAAAAGAGATGCTGAATTTTATCAAAAGCCTTTCCTGCGTCTATTGACATGATCATATAATTGTTGTTTTTAGTTCTGTTTATGTGATGAATCATATGAACTGATTTGCATATATTGAACCAACCTTGCATCCCAAGGATAAAGCCTACTTGATTATGGTAGATTAGCTTTTTGGTGTGCTTCTAGATTTGGCTTCCTAGTAATCTGTTGAGAATTTTCACATCTACAAACTTTCTAAATTTAAAATTATTAGGTGCCTTGACTTTACCAACAATTCTCAATTCAGTGATTGGTTGTTGAGAAAACTGGTAGCTGCGAAGTGCTTGATAAAACTACAAATTCTTTCTCTTCAGGTACATGTGCCAGTGATCAAACTGCTGGCACTTTTCAGAAAGGACGCTTGCGTTAGTGAACGTGTCACCAATGTGGTCTTGAGTTGGGCATAGTTTGAAACTGTTGCTATTCTTACTTCTGAATATAAATCACTGTTGGTTTACCTTCATCTTTTTCCATTTATATTGGTATTCATTTACTTAACCCTGTATAGGTTTTTATATTATTTAATCCTTTATATTGTACTTTTGAACTCTTGTTTTGGACAAGAAATTTATATATATACATATATAGAAACATACATGTACACACACATACATATATACATACATAGGTATAAAATATGTATACTATATATAATACGTATTTATGTATATATCTATATATATACACAGACATGTATATGTAATATATATATGTGTAAAATGTACATATATACACACATAATTTGCACACATATATGTAGAAACTTTGCATTTATTGTTTCTTCAAATCATCCTATAGCAGCAGATTTTCATAATTTACTTAAATGTCAGCTCCTTAACTTCCTTCCCCTGATGGCCCTGGCTAGAGTAGCTTCTGACCATCCTCAACCTTCCACCCTCCATTCTATTCCTTGTTCTTTATAGATCTTATTATTGCTTGGAATTGTTATTAGTGTGCTCATTTTATTTGATTTTTGTCATTATTCTTGCCACACTCAAAGTCAATATCTTCCCACTAAACTGCACTCTATAGAGGACAGGGATTTTGGTTTTTAACTCTACAGACCAGAAGCAAACATTGCCTGGTACAGAGTGTGCAGTAAAACAAATATATTTCAGATCAGTGAGTGAAAAAAAAAGATTCTTTCTGGAATGACTCGGTGGACTTTGCTGCCATTCACTTGTAAATAAAATGCAAAGCAGGAGTAATTTTAGAGAGGTCATGAGTTCACCTTTGAATATGTTGAGTTTGAGGTTCCTGTGTGATATTCAGATAAAATTGTCGAATAGAAATTTGGTCGTATAGATCTAAAACATAGGTCAAGGGCTTAGAGGTGAAGGTCATTTGCTTGTGTATGATAGCTGAAATTATGGAAATAGCCAAGACTCCCGGGTAGGTAGGCATAAGAACAGAAAAGGACAAACTGCTTTCCCAGGTCTTCCTTTCTGAAGTCTGTTCTTCCCACCAACCTCAATAGGCAGGAGTCCCAGAAACCTTCAACTCTTGATGATGCAAATGGCCTTGCCACTTCAGTACCATTGGCCTCCCTCTCAGCAAAGTCAGCTCAGAAGAACTGGCCCTACGCAGTCTATTTATCCTGGTCTGTTAATTGCGTGTTCGTCCCTGATGCTACAGATGTAGAATCAATATATCCCACTGGACCTTACAGAAGCAGATAGCAGACCCCACTTGCTTACCCGAACACTTGCTCTTAGCCCTTCTGGCAAAATTCCCAGGAAGAAAAGACAGGAATGTGAAAAGAGTGTTT
This sequence comes from Saguinus oedipus, assembly GCA_031835075.1. Taxonomy (NCBI): domain Eukaryota; kingdom Metazoa; phylum Chordata; class Mammalia; order Primates; family Cebidae; genus Saguinus; species Saguinus oedipus. Next base: position 95,323,028 of record CM063184.1, on the reverse strand, counting down.
TATCGGAGATACACAGCAGCAGCCAGCTGTCTCCCTAATGATTATTTGTATTCATACAGAGATCTGTTCCACAAAGAAATCTGAGCTCAGAAGGAACTCCTCTTTAGTAATACACACCACAGGCCCACAGAGTGTTTTTATAAGTTACTGTGTCTCTACCCTGGGGCTATTAGAAGCCCAACATGCAATTCAAAGTCTAAGAATAAATAAAAGTTGAATCTCATTCTATAGTTAAGGACACTTGAGTCATAGCAACCTGCCTAGTAACTCCCAAAGATTAATTCTGACACCAGAAATCACACTTCTGCTTCCTAATTCTTATTCCAGAGCTCTTCGTATGTCCTAGCAGTAGTTTAAACTCTCCTAAAACCTTCTAAAGGTTTCATCAGTCTCATCTCATTAGCCAATATAATCCCCTTCAAGCATTGTCCAAAAAGCTGAAACAAAGTCAAGGCTGATTTTGTCCAAGACTCTACCATCTATAAGCTTCTCTGCAGCTCTTATAACTTAGCCACTGACCGCTGTATGCTAAGATCAGACATTGTCATCTACATGATGCTTAAATTTCCTTCTACGATTTGCTCATGAAGCAGTCATCGATTTTTGTTTGCATTGTAATTGCTTGTTTCTGCTTGGACATGTAGATACGGGAAATTCACTACCTCCTAGGCTAGTGCATTTAACTTTTAGGTAGATTATTAGGCGATTCTCCTATATGCTGGGCTGCAAACTATCACACTGTATTTTCTTATCAGCTCTAGCCCTGCCACCAAGAATAAGTCTGAAACTGCTCTTCCAAAATGAACGCTGCAGATTTAGTGAGAGAATTATCCACCCCTGTCTTTTCCTTATATGACATAAATCCCCTCGCTTCCTTCTGCATGTCCACATGCATTCCCTGTTTGCCAGCTTCTGTCATTCAATCTGGGGCCCTTAAGCAGTCTACTCCTCCTCAAGTATGCTCTGTCCAGCGCACAGCAGAGGTTCTGTTAGTGTTGTCCTGAACTTCATTAGCCTTTTTGGCAGTCATATCAAACTGCTGATTGAAACTGAGCTTACAGCTCACTCTAACAGGATGTTAAAGTGTTTGACATCCTGCTGTTAAATGATGCCTCCTTTACGCAGTTCTTAGGCAGCTAATGTCCTGATCTTGGCCAAGTGTAGGGCTTTGCACTTACCTCTGCAAAATTTAATCTCACTGGATTTGACTCATATTTTCAGTTTGCCATTTGATGTTCTCACCCAAGTAATTAATAAAAATTACAAACCGGACAGTGTCAAAGATAAAAAAAACTCTGTGGCAAAGAAACTAGATTAACACTGATGTATTAATTAATCATTCTGGTCTAATTCAATCAGTTGCTAATTACCTACCCACATCCTTGCTGGCCCACAACACTGCGTCTAGTCTTGCAGGTAACAAAGGAGACCTTGCCAGATACCTGGCTGAAACCCAGACTCACTCCACTCATAACCGTCTGCAGCATTCAGTGGAGAAACTTTATCAACTTAGTCTCTGTTTAACAGCTTAAAATGACATTAAAAACACAGTTTCTCAATGTCAAAATGCTCCACAGTAACTTGGCCTTTTGGCGGAGATCCAGGCAGCAATGAATGTGCTCCAGGCTTGTAAACATGTACCTAGGGCTACATCAGGTTTCTGTTCAGAACTCACTGTGCACCATCCTCACGTCTGCCTCTGGGTTCTGGGTACATTTCACCTTCAAGTCAGCCTCAGATGCTTGAGAGCTAATAGACATTCCTCAGTTCTCTTTGAAACGTGACTTACTGAGTGGAAGAAAAGATAGCCTGGAGTTTTAACACTTTTCAAGAGGTAGGAGGGTGACGGATCAAACAGCTGTAGCTGGTGCTCTGAAAGCAATCTTGCCACCTCACATCACCGGCATTGCTCCTGACTGCCCTCCCCACGTTCTCTGGAATACTGGAAAAGAGGCATATTATTCTACAGGTCATCAGGAAATTTTCCAATTGCCCTCTAATGTAGATTACATAACCTTTAACTTCCTGGTTAAAGAAGTCAAGAGACCTATCCCTTGCCTCTACAAAAAGCCCACTGACAATCCCAGGGCTCCTTCCTTTAAATTATCATCTTTAAACATGTACTAAGGCATTTCACTAAGAAATGATTCCTCACAGAGTAGTCTGTTGTTCCAGAGAGTCAGGATTTCTTGGAGGCAGCAGATATCACTTTTATAATAATATTAGAGTTTCAAGGATCCCTTAAATTTCTTGATTCCTTCTCTTCATTTTATAGAAGAGAAAATTCACAGAGATGTTGAATGAACTAGCTGAGGTCACAAAGCTAACTAAACTCAGAGTCAGAATAAGAATTCGGCTCGTTTGACTTAGTATCTAATGTCCCCTACTCTTAAAAAAAGGAGCAGTGGAAAACAGCAAGGAAGAGGGAGTATTCCCTGACCCCACAAGAAATGGCCAAAACTGCCACTGCTTAGACACCATTTCCACGCCTGAGCAAAACATAGGAGGGCATCTCTGACACTCTCATTCTACAGGATCAGACACCAACCTCTTTCTCTTCTGGAACTGACTGGGGATAAGGACCATGTGTACCCCTCCCATCGTTCCTGGTTCACTGGTGCCTAAACATCAACAACCTGTCAGCTCAGCATGGGCCCTTGTAGGGCACTGGGTAAGAAAGGAGCAGTTTCTTCTAAACACGGCCATTTCCCTCTTTCTTCCTCTGTGCCATGAGCAAAGCTCCCCAAGTTTATAGCTTGGTTCCAGTGTGTTAGCAGCTTGTATGTCTTTCCTTTGTACTCTCACGTGAAGAGAACCCCAAACCTTGACTATTTTTTTCAAAACAACCCAGCACCACAAAGAGCCTTTTATTCTCTCTCTCTCTTTTTTTTTTTTTTGAATTTGTAAAGTTTGCCTTAATTATTTATCAGATAACTCACAGGCTAAAGCAATAGATGAGAGCAGAAAAAAGAGCCATGTAGTAATTCAACCAGATAAAAGGAGGAGAGGGCCCTCCTGCCTGACTCCAAGAAATACCAGGCAAAAAAACCCTTGTGCCCCTACCATACCCCTGCTGCCAATTACACTTTACATGAAGAAATAAGCTTTGAATGTGTAACCACAGATATTTTGGGGTTATCAGTTCCAGTAGTTAATTTTCTCTATCAAATACAGGAATCAAGACAAAAAATAGAATGCTTAGTGAAAGCCCAAGACGTGTGCTATTGTTTCAGTACTCAGATCTCAGACACTGTGGAAATAAAAAGAGCAGCTGCAGTTAGAGAGTCTTGCTATTCTCTAGCCAAGTATTTCATGTAAGTGTCATCTGCAATAACTGAAGGGAAGGAGCACATGCCTTTGAGCCTAAAGCTATAAGGAAAGTGGTTGGAAAGAAGTAGAGTAAAAGTGGGTTGTTGCTTACTCTTAAATGCCTTCAGTACAGGAGCTCAGACGAGAAGTGTTTTTCATGCATAGATTACAAACAATAAAGAAAGTCTAAAAATAAAAAGTCTTACAAGTTTGGAAATCCAGCTGCTTCTAAAATCCAAATTGTAAGAGAAAAGACCGGAAAAGGTCCTGAACTGCAAAGACCCATTAAAACTCTTGCTAAACACACCAGAGAGTTGTTGCAGCGAAGAGCAGAATAAGGAGACCACCTTGGCATTCAAACCTATTGTTTCAGTGAGCCTCAAGTTAGCTGCCAGGAAGTTGAGAGAGGGATGCACAGAGATGAAAAAGAAAATGAAATCAGGCTTGAGAATTATGTCTAGGGAACAACTTGAGCATGATTGTTCTTGCATGGTACTGATTGGAAAAGGCAAATAGATCAGAAGCCTATTCAGTCTTTCAGGAAGTTACATTGCTGAACTAATAATTTTGCTCTAACAAGGCTTCTGTCTGTTTACAGCTAAAAACAATTCTTGGGTCCCCAAACTTGTATGAGCAGGAAGCAGGTTGTGAAAGCTGTAGAGTTCCCAAGGAGATTGTACTCCCTGTGCCCCCTTCAGATATGTGCCCTGTGCCATGGAGGAAATTAGAGAAGATAAAACTCCCAGTGGGTAGAGCAGGAGTCACAGAGAATGAGAGAGAGGGGAGTTTCTTAATGAACAGAGATACCGGCGCTGACCAAGTATGTGGCCAGGAGGATTTCCGAAGTAGACCTATGACCGCTCGTGTCTGCCCTTTCCCATATTCCCTGAGCATTGTTGGGGGAGGAAGGTGAAGTAGAGGAGTGAAGAGTGGGAAACTGATAAGTTATTATTTCACTTCAAAAGTCAGCAGCGGCTCCCCATCCAAGCCTGATAAGGACATGCATTTCCCACAGATGCTGGACTTGAGCTGGATGCAGCATCTGGCTAACACTTAGAGTCATCTGCCTTCCGAAGAAGGTTGGGTCTTATACATGGGAGCAAGAGGGAAGGTAATATTTAGTGACCAGGAGGATAGATTGTGGCATGAATTCTCAAGTCATACAAGCTATTTCCTTCCTGTGCATTGAGCTAACTATTGTTTCATTCTCCTTTGTAGGTAGCCAAGTTCTGGCGATTAGGCATATGGGCAGAAGTATGTCCATCTCCAAGACTGATCCGTAAGTAGTCCAAATGTACCATACTCATTCTTTTCCCTCATTTCCCAGCTGCAGGCCGGGAAATCAATAAAGGACTCCAGGACGGGACTGGCAAGAAGGAAGAATCCTCAGTGTCTAAATGTGGAAGCTCCATCCCCACCCATCCACCAACACTGATTGGACTTAATGTGAGCACAGTAAGATATTGTTTAAAGCCACTGAAATCTGGGAGTTATTTCTTCCACAGCAAACCTTCCCATACTAATATAGGTGGGCAGGATGCTAACCATTGACACTTAGATCATCTCTAACTGAAGAAGAACCCTGACAGCTCATTAGCTCCCAGAGACATCGATTTCTAAAATAATTATGTATTATTCGTTTTCTTCCTGTGTATCAAACCCTGAATCACAGGACATGAAGTATCCTATCATGAAATAAAGGCCTGATTTTAAACCTAGGATCTTCTACAAATTAGCTGCTTGTATTTGGGGTAGTCCATTTAAGTACTCTAACTAGTTACTTTATAGGGTTGTTATGGGAGGAAATGAGGAGATGTGAAAGTACTTAGTGCAATTCCTGGCATATAGTAGGTATTCAATAAAAGCTGGTCTCCTTTCTTTGTTTAAATAATAGAAATTACAGTTACTGAGCTCTTACTATGTACTAAGTATGCTAAGTGTGCATGTGTATACACACACACACATTTAATCTCACAACAACCTTCGGATGTTGGCACAACTATTATCTAAATTCTACTGAAGTTGGATGTAAGGCACAGGGAGCTTCTGGATTGTCCAAAGGCACACCATCAATCACATTATCAGTCAAGGAAGTGAACTACAGGGATCTGACTCCAGAGCCCACCTTCCCACCACCTGTCCTGCAATGTTCCCACAATCATTTGGCCTAGATAGAAGGAGAGAGAGCATTCCTCCCCGGTGTTGTAATGCACGAAGTTCTTACACCATGGAAGACACAATCCAGATCTGTGTCTTCCTCCGATCCACTAGATAGAAGGAGAGAGGGCATTCCTCCCCGGTGTTGTAATGCACAAAGTTCTTACACCATGGAAGACACAATCCAGATCTGTGTCTTCTACGTGGATTCCTCCGATCCACTAGATAGAAGGAGAGAGAACATTCCTCCCTGGTGTTGTAATGCACAAAGTTCTTACACCATGGAAGACACAATCCAGATCTGTGTCTTCTACGTGGATTCCTCCGATCCACTAGATAGAAGGAGAGAGGGCATTCCTCCCCGGTGTTGTAATGCACGAAGTTCTTACACCATGGAAGACACAATCCAGATCTGTGTCTTCTACATGGATTCCTCCGATCCACCAGATAGAAGGAGAGAGAGCATTCCTCCCTGGTGTTGTAATGCACGAAGTTCTTACACCACGGAAGACACAATCCAGATCTGTGTCTTCTATGTGGATTCCTCCGATCCACTAGATAGAAGGAGAGAGAACATTCCTCCCTGGTGTTGTAATGCACAAAGTTCTTACACCATGGAAGACACAATCCAGATCTGTGTCTTCTACGTGGATTCCTCCGATCCACTAGATAGAAGGAGAGAGGGCATTCCTCCCCGGTGTTGTAATGCACAAAGTTCTTACACCATGGAAGACACAATCCAGATCTCTGTCTTCTACGTGGATTCCTCCGATCCACTAGGCTTTTACCTTATTCTTTTTCTGTTTTCTCCCTTAACACATTATCTACACAGCTCCTCATTGGCAGGACTACCGAGAAAAGGCAAGTGTGGTTGTTTGGTCTTGCCTGATGTGTGGATTGAACAAAGTCAAACAGAAGCAATTAACTGAGGTCTTTGTTTTCTCCTCTGTGACAGTTGCTGAACTGCCCACCTGCCCCGCTCAGGAAACATACTTAGGGACAGCAGCAATGATTCGCATGCCTTCTTTTGGGTGAACTGCAAACAGTGATTCAGGAATCAACGTGTAAATCATTTACCTGAAATAAAGCATTGAAACTTAAAGTTCTTATAACTGGTCACCCTTTGGCAAATCTCACACTGGAGTGCACCATCTGGAGTGTGGCGTACCCACAGCAGGAGAGGATTCATCCTCAAGGTGAAAGTTTGAGCATTCAGAGAGACAGACTCTACCTGACCAATGGCATAGAGCCTACAGGTATAGGTTTCCATGTGTCTGCCTGTTTAGGGGAAGTGCATCCCTTCCTGCCTTGCTGTTTTTATTCTATCAGTAGTCGTGGTCTTATTGTGGTAACATTGTCAACATCAAGAGAAGGCTTATTAAGTCTTCATCTTTGGGTGTTTTACTTTCTATTTTGGTTTTCTTATCCTTTGCTAATCCAAAACTTCTTTCAGCTAAACATTTTTTCTTAGTATAAAAATCAGTAGAAGCAAAGGCAAAGCTTAGTGGCTGTAATACATCCAATTAACTTGCTTGTTCAAACTTCCCTCTGCTCTCTTTTGAATTACAGAAAACTTCCCTCACTCTCTCTTTCTCTCTCATGTTTTGCATCCATCCTTCCCCTAGAATGATTTTCAATTCATAAATATTCCTGTTAATATTTTCAAATAATTTAAAGTATTCTTCAGCCTTTGCCTTAAGAAAGTTCTTATGCAAGTTTCTTAAAAGTGATTGTGACACTTGGTGATTTTGAATTTGTTTGAACATTTAGTTGATGAGTACTTAATTTGCAGTGTTTTACAGTGCCCCCTAAAAGTGAATCAAAGACCAGTTAGTGTGTTCTATTAACTCCTGAAGAGGTACATGTTAGTCTTTTGAAATAAATGTATCCTATGTTTTTTTTTTAAAGGAAAGTGGGAGAAAAACCTTAACTGTACAGAGGAGAGGTCACCTTGTTTATAAATGGAATCAGTGTCAGTTTCTCAATTATTATTAGCACAGGAAGGAACTTTGATAAATACTGTGTGTTTTCTGGGAAAGCCGCTCAAGACATAGGCCATAGTTTATTCTTCCCGCTGTTAAGATGATAATAAGATATTAGAGTGATAAACGGTGGGACAACCTTTAAAAGAAAAGTCTTAAGAGTTAGGGAAATAATGTATATTTGAGAGAAGACACTAAATCCGAACTTAGCTAACTCAAGTATGCAGCAACCCCATCACTACTCTTGGGGATTTCTAACTTATAGTTCCCATAAAATGGGCTATTAATGTTAACTTACAAAAACACTATTTACAAATTTAGAAAAAGAGAGGAGACTTAATGTTCTACAAAGGGAGAGAGCCATCCCACAGGCTAAGAAGAGCAGCTTCAGGCAAAGACCAGAGACAGGCACTTTGAAGGAGGAGGGGCTGGGATAAGAGCTGTATGCTGAATGGATCAGCAGAACATTAAACATGTTACAGGAATGGATCAGCAGAACATTAAACATGTTACAGGAATGGATCAGCAGAACATTAAACATGTTACAGGAATGGATCAGCAGAACATTAAACATGTTACAGGAGGAGCTACGGATATTCATGAAGATGGTCCTGGCGCGTGCATATTGAGCAAACGTACATATAACACAGGTCTCACATTTATTTTGAAATGGAGACTGAGCATTAGAATGTTTATAATTAGGCCCCTAGGTGTCAAAAAGTCTTTTCAGAACACAAAGTCACGTAAGTTTGCAGCTTCGGTAATCCAGCTAGGACCAGGCCATGGTCAGTGGTCTTCTTATCAGGAGAAAGGTACTGAAACCAGTCTCTTGTCCAATCAAAGCTGTAGTTATGGCTGGTGGAAAGAGGGTCAGGTAGTCAGGGTCTGTGAGCTGGATGAGTTGTAATTATTTTAATATTCTTTATCCAAAGCCAGTACTTGTTTAGCTGCTAGAGAAAAAGAAAAACCTGTGGCAGTTAGAGCAGAGTTTATTCTTTAAGTGTAAAGGTGCATGACTTAACCCCTTCCTGGCATGACCTTTGGTCTTGTTTATAATCTGGCATCTTATGGCCACAAAGAGTCTGTTCTGTCAGTCTTATGATCTCCATTTTACATTAATGCTGGTCAGTTGTGTCTAAGCTGTAAAAGGGAGAGGAGTATAACAAGGTGTGTCTGGCCTCCCATCCCATCATGGCGGGGAACTGTCTTAAGATTGTTTCTGGGACCCCCTTGACCACAAGGAGGTTCATTCAGTTAGGAAGGGGGATGGGCTTAGGATATTATATTTAGTTTACAGGTGTCATTCCAAATTATATTACTTACTCCTTCTGCAGTCCCTAGGAATGTGGGAAATATTGTCATTTTCTCCCTGCCTTTTCAGCTAAATAGAACAGGGCCTTATAGAAGCCCATGCAGGCTCTCTTTTGAGTGTGGCCCACTATGGACTACAGGAAATAATTCTCCACTGCTTACCCTCACAGACTCTTGGAGCATAAGCTAATCCTAAAGATCCTGTCTCTTGATTTTTCACATGGCAGTTGTGTCCTTCAACTTCAGGGGATATGTATCAAAATCTTCTAGTCATTGTCTTGAATTCTGCCCCCTTTTCAAGGTAAAGGAGAAAGAGATGCATCTTTCCCTCCTCTTCTTGGTAGAGTCAAGACTCACAGAATAACATTTATGAAAGAAATCCTATCCACAGTCCTACTCTACCTACCTTCGACAACCTGAAACTTTACACACTCAATGTGAAGGAGGGGTTCAGAAGTTGTAAAACTTGTGTTGCTGAAGTTACCTTTGAAACTTGGCCACTTAGCCCCAGAGCCTCGCTCTGAACTGTCATACACAGTATATGTTAGTACTTCTACAGAAACTTCCAATGTCACACCCCAGTGTACTCACTATCGAAAATTTGGAACTCACAAGATCACACAACAACAGCAACAACACAAATGTCACTCCTCATCTCACTTCCCATCAAATGTAACCACTGTCCGCACATGGAGGAATATCTGTTTCCTTTTTCCTTTGCCCAGGAATACATTTAAAGATACGTACTTTTATAAAATGGGGTTATGCTAGACATACTAATTGCAAATTGTTTTTTTTCCTATTAATATATTTTTGAACAACTTTCTAAGTTGACAAATGTGTTACTACGTATTTTTTAAAGGCTGTTTCAGATGCCATCTTTGGACACATAACTGTTGGTTTAACAAATTATTTATTGTTAAGATAATTAGACCCTTTTTCAATAATTTTACCACATAGAAATCATTCTTCTGAGCATCTTTGTGGATACATTTTTGCATTTATAGTAAAATATAAAATCAGTCAATAAAATATATATTTATATAATAGTCTATAAAAATATAAAAAATATATAAATAAAGAATAAATAATAAAATTACATATGTAATCAATAGTAAAAATAAAAAGTAAAATACGTGTCCTACCATTCAGGAGTAAGGTATTAGGCTGTAATCTATAATCATTAAAATTCACGTGGCCGGGCGCGGGGGCTCAAGCCTCTAATCCCAGCACTGTGGGAGGCCGAGGCGGGTGGATCACGACGTCAAGAGATCGAGACCATCCTGGTCAACATGGTGAAACCCCGTCTCTACTAAAAATACAAAAACTAGCTGGGCATGGTGGTGCGTGCCTGTAATCCCAGCTACTCAGGAGGCTGAGGCAGGAGAATTGCCTGAACCCAGGAGGCGGAGGTTGTGGTGAGCCGAGGTCCACCATTGCACTCCAGCCTGGGTAACAAGAGCGAAACTCCGTCTCAAAAAAAAAAAAAATTCACGTAAGCCTGAGTGAAAGGTCTGGAGCAGACTTTGATTTAATATGCATGAGAGAGGGCAAAGCCCAGAAAGTGGATTCCAGAATACTGAACACACATTTTACCCATTTTCACAACTTTTGTTTCTAAAGTCTGCTATTATTATCATCTACCTCTGAAAGTCTCCAAATACTACTAATTCTATTTCAAAAATATTTCCAGGATTCGGCCCCTCCTCTCTATCTTCACTCTCATTACTGTAATTCATGCCTTCACCATTTTTTCACCTAAATTGCTATAATCATTTTGATGCCCTTCCTTACCCTTCATTCACTGACACCAGAATGGGCCCCTTAAAACGTATCTATTCTTGCATTATTTCCCTGATTTAAGTTCTGTGATTGATTCCGACGACTAAAGGGCAAGTTACAGCAACTCAAGCCCTTCCTTGTGTAATTTCCTCACTCCCAGTTTCACCTGCCTGGCTCTCCCATTGCCCCTTCCCTGCACTGAGGCTTTATCCATACTCAGTTCCTCCTATTCCCTAGATGCCCCGTGCTTTTCTAGTGGTTTCCATGCAGATGCTCTTTCCTTCTGTCTGGACTGTCCTAGCCTTGCCCTTTATTCATCTTTCAAACTCTGACCTACTGTCTCCTCTGTCTTCTCCCAAAGTGGCTGCATACAATCCATTGCCTCCTCCTACGCAGTCTGCAGTTCAGATTTCTTAGTCTCATACTTGCCTGTCTCACATTGTATTGCTTTTTATCAGTTTGTGAACCCAACTGTCCATCTCATTAGATTTAGAAATGCTTGGCCGGGCACGGGGGCTCAAGCCTGTAATCCCAGCACTTTGGGAGGCCGAGGCGGGTGGATCACAAGGTCAAGAGATCGAGACCATCCTGGTCGACATGGTGAAACCCCATCTCTACTAAAAATACAAAAAATTAGCTGGGCATGGTGGCACCTGCCTGTAATCCCAGCTACTCGGGAGGCTGAGGCAGGAGAATTGCCTGAACCCAGGAGGCGGAGGTTGCGGTGAGCCGAGATCACGCCATTTCATCTTTCTATTTCATCTATCTTATCATCTAAAGGCACTCCAGCCTGGGTAACAAGAGCGAAACTCCGTCTCAAAAAAAAAAAAATAAAAAAATAAAAGAAATGCTCAAGGGCAGGAATTTTATCTCTTCCACATGTAGCTATTAGACAAGTAGAATATTCTCAATAAATTATCATTTAGTGATCTTTTTAAAATTAATAAAATAACTTCTCCACTTGCTCAAACATAATATAGAAATGTCTTCCTTTCTCTCCTTCTTCTTTCTCTTCTTCGTCTTTTTCTTATTCTTCCTCTTCCTCTTTTTTTAGAGAAATAGGGTCTCATTTTGTCACCTGGGCTGGAGTTTAGTGGTGTGATAATAAGCTCCCTAGAACTTCAAACTGCTGGGCTCAAGTGATCGTCCCTCCTCAGGCTCCTGTGTAGCTGGGACTATAGGCATGCACCACCATGCCCAGCTAATTGTTAAACTTTTTGGGGAGTGGGGTGGGGTCTCATTATATGATCCAGACTGCTCTTGAATTCCTAGCTTCAAGCAGTCCTCCTGCCTCAGCCTCCCAAACACGGGGATTACAGGTATGAGCCACCATGTCTGACTTCTTCCCATCATTTTATACCCAAAAACATAAATCCAAGGGAGAAGGAAGTCATAGCTTCAAGTCTGAAGCAAAAGACTGACTCAGGAGGCTGAAAATGCCATTCTCTCTCTGATATAATAGATGACAGCAGACCCAAGTTGGCTCCAATAGTGTACATCACAGAAAACCACAAATTGCCATGTTAAAATTGAACTCTGAAGATTTTAAAATATATTTATCATCCCACTGTGCTGGTTGTGTACAATGATACCATACATGATATTTCTAAAACACAAGCCCAGAAAGCTTATCTGGGCTGCATGGAGTAGGACTCCAACTCGAGTAAACATCATTTTTAAAGCATGCACTAAATGATAGATTTAAATTAGAATAAAAAGACAGAAAACAGCATGTGACACACTTCACTGCCTTTTACATTTTTATGAAGCCTAGGGTAGAGGCAAGTATTAAAATAACAAGATTGAAAAGTGTTTGGTGAAAAGGTCTTTAGTGCTTCTTGGCTGACATTTTTAAAAGGGCTTATTAATGCAAAAACCCTGGGGCTTTCATCATGCACACACAGAAACAGAATCTCTAAGGCATAGACAGACAGGAAGCAAAGTCTGCCCTATTTGAAATGTTTAATAGAGGAGGGTGAAAGTAGCTTGCACCTTTTACTCCTTCCATGTTCCCTCGTTGACCCCCTTCCATCACCGACTTCCCAAAAGTCAAGGTGAAATAACGTGGTCAGTACTTATCCCAAACTCTGCTGGCTACCGTGCCCCTGCCTGGCACTATCCCCGGCTGCTGAGCAGTGAGGCCTGCCCCACTGCTCGTGGGATTACAGGATGATAGTCTCTCACTGCTCTGGGGCAGAAGTGGGCAGCCAACTGGACGCTCTGGTTTCGGACAATGCATGTCCTCTTTCTTTTCAAATCCAGTGAACTGAGAGTCTCTGCAATCTCAGGAAACTTTTCCCAGTACTCAGAAGTTAGATATACGACTGTTTTCTATCATTATTCCTGTTGGCCTACATTCTAGAACTCTGTTCCCTGCTTTTTTATGTCCTATCTGAATGTATTCTTAAACCATGGGATGGTCTTCACTGTACCCTTTGGAAGCCATGCCCCATTCTGCTCTGTGATGATTAGATGGTTAATATTACCAAGTTGGTTGGATTGAAGGATGCAAATATTGTTCCTAGGCGTGTCTGTGAGGGTGTTGCCACAGGAGATTAACATTTGAGCCAGTGGACTGGGAGGAGCAGACCCACCCTCAGTCTGGGTGGGCACCATTTAATCAGCTGCCAGTGTGGCTAGGATAAAACAGACAGAAGTGGAATGAGGAGACTTGTTCAGTTTTCCAGTCTTCACCTTTCTCCCATGCTGGAAGCTTCCTGCCCTCAAACATCAGACTCCAAGCTCCTCAGCTTTCGGACTCTTGGACTTTACACCAGGGATTTGCCAGGGGCTCCTGGGCCTTCAGCCACAGACTGAAGCTGGACTGTCGGCTTACCCACTTTTGAGACGTTGGGACTCGGACTCTCTTCCTTGCTCCTTGGCTTGCAGATGCCTATTGTGATGCTTCACCTTGTTACTGTGGGAACCAATTCTCCTAATAAACTCCCCTTCATATATACGTATATCCTATTAGTTCTGTCCCTTTAGAGCATGACTAATACATGCTCCCATGTCCTTGTATCTCCAGGCACCCAGAGATTAGAACAAAGTTGTCAAAACTCCTTTATTCTTGGTAAGTGCTTCTTTTAAACACTTTCTGAAAGTTTTGCCCTCTTGTTCATTCTGTACAACTGCTACGGTGTCCCTCCTCCACTCCTCCCAGTGCTTTCTAACCCCTCTCTAAGCGTTTGACCCTCTTTTACTGCTAACATGTAACAGACCTTTTGGAGGACCCCACGGAAAGACTGAAAGTCTGTCCTGTCACCACCCTCACCAACCCAGTCTAAAACTTTGCATATTGTGTTAGTTAAGAGAGAGAGAGAGAGCTCTAGGTAGGGGCAATCCCTACGTTTTCAAATTCTCTATTCATAGGAAGAGGAACATTTTAAAAATATAAAATTCCTTTTGGTACCTCAAAGACCCAAGCCAAGAATATGGTAGTTCCTTGAAAGTCTATCACATTCACACAAGTAGAACTCATTATTTTAAACCTGTGCCTTTTAAAGCACGGCTGAGTCTTTGCTGTGTAGTAGATCAAATATCGTCACAACTAAAACAATCCTGATATTCCACTGTGTCTGTCTCTAATTACATTTTTAGAGCCAAGGATCCATACAGCTTAATGGCGGTCTGAAGATCACCATCTCATAAAAATCTCATTACACCCATTCTTACCATTTACAAAAAGAAAAAAAAAAGATTTTTTGTATGTGCGAAGTGAAAGTAATGTTTAGTAGCATTTAGGCCTCCTGACTACAACCCACTGCTCTTCCTGCCATTCCATGAAAACTCCTACTTAACTTACTACAGATCACCTCACAGTACTTCCCACATCCTACGACAGCAGAAATGGGATGCCCAGCACAAGACCTAATATGTAGCAATCATTAATAAATAAATGACATGTCAAATGGCAAAAGTTTTATAAGAAAGGCCTAAACAGTGACTTTGTTTGTTTTTGTTTTCCCTTTCCTGACCAGGACCAGATTCTCTTCTGCCTCAAGATCTTGAAGAAGCATCCCGCTAACATCAGGGCAGGGATATTTTTTGGGGTGGTGTTGTAACAAGTGTTCCAGTCAAGGGCACCTCGAGGGACAGAGCAGCTAGAGAGACTAGTAAACTCATAGGCCATGACCACTTCTTGAGAATATTTCGAGATGAGAGGATAACTATAATATAAAATAACGTGTTTAGCAAACACAGTGAAACTAGCTTATACAAATTTTTCTTTTAAGCCCTAAGTAGTCATTCAGTAAAAAAACATACATAATATATCCTAATACACAGCCATCTCATAAATACTTTCAAACATCTTTTTTAGAAATTGCTATTAAAAGCCTATGAAACATTCTTTTAAATGTCATCAGTGTTCACGGATTTTCCTTAAAGATGGATTTGGTTATTAGGCAAAAGTCACTCAGCTAATTGGAAAGAACAAGGTAAGTAAAATTTTATTTTGGTTTAAAAAACTGTACACGGAAAATGACACCAATTTTCCGAGTTATTTTGAAGACATTGACAAAAACATCATTTCAGAAATAATCTAAGGAATGACAGTGTCATTGTAATAAGAATACAGTCTCTGCAGATGATTAAATCAGAGTCAACATCCATCTCTTCAAGTAAGTTTTGGTATTGTCATTCAAAGACCAGCCATAAGTATGACACGTTTCCACAATGACATGCATGCTGTCATTTACATGAATGTTTGAAAAGATGTTTAATTGCTTAGAAAATACTATTTTTGTATGGTTAAATTTTTAAAAGCAAGACATGAGGAGGAAGAGGTGGAGCAAGATGGCCAAATAGAAGCCTGAAGCAACTGGCTCCACCTGAGGAACATCAAACCGAACAACGATTCACGCAAAAATCACCTTTATAAAAACCGACAATTGAGTGATCACAGCACCTGGTTTTAACATCATATTAAAGAAAGAGGCAGTAAAGACGGCAGGAAATGCAGGCTTGAATCACCTTTGCCACCCTTCCCACATCCCTCGGCAGCAGCCGTGTGAGGCTTAGACAGAATTTGTGCACTTAGGGGAAGGAGAGCACAGTGATTGTGGGACTTTGCATTGAAACTCAGTGCTGCCGTTAGAGCAGAAAGTAATATAGGGTAGAAATGAACCGGTGCCCACAGAGGGAGCATTTAGACCAGCCCTAGCCAGAGAAAAATCATCCATCCTAGAGGCTGGAACCTGAGTCCCTCAAGCCTCACCACAGTGGGCTCAAGTATTCTGGGGTCCTATGTAAACGTTAATGGCAGTCTAAGCTACAAGGACTGCAATTCCTGGGGATATCCTGTGCTGTGCTGTGCTCAAAACCAGTGGACTTGGGGTGCACACGACCTAGGGAGACACTAGCTGGGGTTGCCAAGGAGTGCTTGTGGCCCCCCTCCCCCAACCACAGGCAGTGGAGTTGGCAGCTCTGGGAAAAACTCCTTCCCTCTGCTTGAGGAGAAGAGAAAGGGAGACTTAAAAGGACTTTGTCCTACAACTTGGATGCCAGCTCAGCCAAGGTAGTATAGGGCATGAGTCAGATTCCTGAAGTCCCCATTCCAGGCCCTACCTCCTATTTAAAGTTTCTAGATATGCCCTAAAACAAAAAGAAACCTGTTGCTTCGAAGGGAAGAATTCAGTCCTACAGGATGCAGCACCTGCAGACAGAAGAGCCCCGGGCCCTGAATAATGGGCAGTGTTAACCAGGCAGTACTTGCTGTGGGCCCTAGGTGAGACACAGAAGAGTGCTGGATTCCGTGTTGACCCAGCACACTCACAGCTGTGGTGGCTATGGGGAGATACTCCTTATGCCCGAGGAAAAGAGATGGAAGAATAAAGACTTTGTCTTACGGCTTGGATTCCAGCTTGGCCACAGTGGGCTAGAGCACCAAGCAGGCTCCTGGGGCTCCCAGTTTCAGGCCTTGGCTCCCAGATGGCAATTCTGGACCACCCTGGGCTAGAAGTTAGTTCACCATCCTGAAGAGAGAGACCCGGGCCTGGCAGTACTCATCACAAACTGACTGAGGAACTCTTAGGCCCTGAGTGAACATGAATGATAGCCAGGCAGTACCCACCGAGGGCCTGGGTCATTGGGGGCACATGGAGGGACTCCTCTGCTTGAGGGAAGAGGAGAGAAGAATGGGAAGAACTTTTTTCTTGCAGCTTGAGTACCAGTTCAGCCTCAGTAGAATAGAGTACCAGGTAGATTACTAAGCTTCCTGAGTTTCTAAGCCCTGGCTTCTGAATGGCATCTCTGGACCCAGCTGGAGCTAGGAGGGACTCGCCACTCTGAAGGGAAGGACCCAAGCTTGGCTAGATTCAGCACCTCGATTGTAGAGTCTGTGGGCCTTAAGTGAGCATAGACAGTAGCCAGGTGGTGGGCAACACAGGACTTGAGTGATGCCCGGTGCTATGCTGGCTTCAGATCTGAACCAGTGCAATTCCTGTGGTGACCACAGAGTTGCTTGCATCATCCCTCCCTCAGCTCCAGAAAGCTCAGCACAGAGAGAAAGAGACTCCATTTGTTTACGGGAAAGTAAGGGAAGAGAGAAAGAGTCTCTGCATGGTAATACAGAGAATTCTCCTAGATCTTACCCAAGACCACCTCAGTGGTACTTCTATGAGTCTGCAGGAGTAACCGTGTTACTGGCTTAGGCTGGATGTACAGCTGCAGTGACATACTTAGATCACAACACCCATGTTCGTTCAAAGACTTGGAAAGCTTTCCAAAGAAGGACAGGTACAACAAGCCCAGACTACAAAGGCTGCGATAAATACCGAACTCTTCAATGCCTAGACACTGAGGAACATCCGCAGCATCCAGGCCATCCAGGAAAACATGACCTCACCAAACGAACTAAATAAGGCACCAGGGACCAGTCCTGGAGAGACAGAGATATGTGACCTTTCAGACAGAGAATTCAAAATAGTTGTTTTGAGGAAGCTCTGTGAAATTCAAGATAACACAAACAAGGAATTTGGAATCCTATCAGATTAATTTAGCAAACAGATTGAAATAAGTAAAAAGAATCAAGCAGACATCCTAGAGATGAAAAATGCAATTGTCATATGCAAGAATGCATCAAAGTCTCTTACCAGTGGAATGAATAAAACGGAAGAAAGCGCTAGTGACCTTGAAGACAGGCTCCTTGAAAATACACAGTCATAGGAGACAAAGAAAAAAATACTTTAAAAAAAATGAAGCACACCTACAAGATCTAGAAAATAATCTCAGAGGGGCAAATCTAAGAGTTAGTGACCTTAAAGAGGAGGGAGGGAGAGAGGGAGGGAGGGAGGGAGGGAAAGAGAGAGAGAGAGAGAGAGAGAGAGAGAGATCAGGCTAGAAAGTTTATTCAAAGTATAGTAACAGAGTACTTTCCAAACCCAGAGAAAGATAAATATTAAAGTACAAAAAGATTACACAACATGAAGCAGAGTTAACCCAAATTGGACTGCCAAAGGTCAAGGATAAATAGATAGTCCTAAAAGCAGCAAGAGAAAAGAAACAAATAAGATACAAAGAGGTATTAGAAAAGCAAGGCAAACTGAACTCAAAATTAGTAGGAAAAAAATAATAAAGATAGAGCAGAAAGAAATGAAATTGAAATTGAAAAATACAGAATATCAACAGAATACAAAATTGTGTTTTTTTAAATAAAATTAGCAAAACCTACAAACTTTTAGACAGGCAAAATAAGAATAAAGAGAGAAGATACAAATAAATAAAATCAGCGATGAAGAAGGGGACATTACAACCAATACTGTAGAAATTCAAAAGATCGTTAGAGACTGTATGACAATAAAGTGGAAAACCTAGAAGAAACGGATGAATTTCTAGACAAATAAACCTATCAAGATTAAACCATGAAGAAATCCAAAACCTAAACACACGAATAAGTAATGAATTTGAAGCTATAAGAAAAAAATTTCCCAGCAAAGGAAGGCTATGGCTTCACTGCTGAATTTGACCAAACATTTAAGGAAGAATTAATACCAATCCTACTCAAACTATTCCAAAAAGTAGAGGAGGAATGATTACTACCAAATTCACTCTATGAGGCCAGTATTCCTGTGATGCCAATACCAGACAAAGTTACATCAAAAAAGAAAAACTATAGACCAATATTCCTGATGAACATTAATGTAAAAGTCCTCAACAAAATACTAGCAAATTAAATTGAGATCATTCTTCATGACCAAGTGGTATTTATCCTTGGGATGCAAGAATGGTTAAACATATGCAAATCAATCAATGTATTACATCAAATCAATAGAACAAAGAATAAAAACCATATGATCATTTCAATTGATGCTGAAAAAGCATTTGATAAAATTCAATATCCCTTCCTGATAAAACACTCAGAAAACTGGGTATAGAAGAAACATTACTCAACATAATAAAAGTCATATATGATAGACCCACAACTAGTATCATAATAAATGAGGGAAAACTGAACACATTTTCTCTAAGATCTGGAACACAACAAGGATGCCCACTTATGCCATTGTTATTCAATGATGCCTGAAGTCCTAGCTAGAGCAGTCAGAAAAGAGAAAGAAATAAAAGGCATCCAAATTTGAAAGGAAGAAGTCAAATTATCCATATTTGCAGATGATATCATCTTAAATTTTGAAAAGCCCAAAGACTCCACCAAAAAACTATCAGAACTGACAAATTCAGTAAAGTTGCAAAATACCAAATCAACAAAGTATCAGTAGCATTTCTGTATGCCAACAGCTAACAATCTGAAAATGAAATCAAGAAAATAATCTTATTTATAATAGCTACAAAATAGTAATAATTAATAGTGATAATAAGACACCTAGGAATAAACCAAAAAAGTGAAATATCTCTACAATAAAACTATAAAACATTGATGAATAAATTAAAGAGGACACACACACAAAAATGAAAAGATATTCCATGTTCATGGGTTGAAAGAATTAATATTGTTCAAGTGTTCATACGCCTAAAGCAATCTGCAGATTCAATGCAAAATACCAATGACATTCTTCACAAAAAACATTAAAAAAAAATTCTAAAACTTACATGGAATCACACAAGACTCAGAATAGCCAAAGCTATCCTTTAAGTAAGAAGAACAAAACTGAAGGAATCACATTACCTGATTTCGAATTATACTAAAGACCTACAGCAACCAAAACAGCATAGTACTGGCATAAAAACAGATGCATTGACCAATGGAACAGAATAGATAACCCAGAAATAAATTCACGCATTTACAGTAAATTCATTTTCAATAAAGAACATATCTTTGGGAAGGGGCACTCCCTTCAATAAATGATGCTGGTAAAGCTGGATATCTACATGCAGAGAAACAAAACTAGACCCTTACCTCTCATCATATACAAAAATCAAGTAAAATGGATTAAAGACTTCAGTCTAAGACTTCAAACTATGAAACTACTAGGACACGTTGGAGAGCATCTCCAGGATATTTGTCTAAGCAAAGACTTCCTGAGTAATACCTCATAAGCACAGGCAAACACAGCAGAAAAAAACAAACAAACGAACAAATGGGATCTCATCCAATTACAAAGCTTCTGCAGAGCAAAGGATCCAGTCAACAAAGTAATGAGACAATCCACCGAATGGGAGAAAATATTTGCAAACCATCCGACAAAGAACTAATAACCAGAATATATAAAGCGCTCATACAACTTAATAAGAAAAAAATTATAATTTGATTAAAAATGGGCAAAAGATCTGAATAGACATTTGTCAAAAGAGGACATACAAATGGCAAACAGGTATATGGAAAGGTACTCAACATCACCGATCATCAAGAAATGCAAAGTAAAACTATGGAGATATCATCTCACCCCAGTTAAAACTGACTTTTATGCAAAAGACAAGCAAAACGAATGCAGGCGAGCATGTGCAGAAAAGGGAACCTTCATACAATGTTGGTGGGAATGTAAATAAGTACAACTACTGTGGAGTACACTTTGGAGATTCCTCAAAGAACTAACAATGAAACTACCATATGATTCAACTACCTCACTGCTAGGAATACACCCGAGTGAAAGCAAATCAGCGTTCTGAAGAGATACCTGCCTTTCCAAGTTTGTTGCAGGACTATGCACAATAGCCAAGATTTGGAAGCAAACTAAGTGTCCAGCAACAGATGAATGGATAAAGAAAATGTGATACACATGCACAGTGGATTACAATTCAGCCATAAAAATAGAATGAAATCCTGTGATTTGCAACAACACAGATGAAACTGAAGGACATTCTGTCAAGTAAATAAGCTAGAAACAGAAAGACAGACTTCTCATGTTCTCACTTATTTGTGGGTGCTGAAAATCAAAACAATTGAATTCACGAAATACAGAGTAGAATGATGGTTACCCAAGGCTGGGAAGGGTGGTGGTGGGGAGCGGGAAGTGGGGATGGTGAATGGATCCAAAAATATAGTTAGATAGAATGAGTAAGATACAGTGTTTCATAGCACATTGGGGAAACTACAGTCAATAATAATTTATACTTCAAAACAACTAAAAGAGTATAATTGGATTGTTTAGTAACACAAAATGTGTTTATTATGCATTGTACACCTGCATTGAAATATCTCATGTACCTCATAAATATGTACAACTAATATGTATCCACAAAAAATGTTAAAAAGCAATTAGAAAATTGTACATGAAAGATTATCACAATTATGTAAAAATTGGCATAAATAATATTGGAGGAAAAGAGGCCTAAATGATCAAAATGATGTATTTGGATAGAGAAACAGAAGGTCATTACACATCCAGTTTTTGGTGTTTTCTAATTTTTTTCTCATGAACAGATATCACCTATAAAATGAGAACATCATTCCTTTCTTTTTAAAAAATTATTATATGTATGCATTTTCTCATAACCAGTAAGATAATTGCTTATATTGGCTTCCAACCATGATCACTTCCCTGCACCATACTTCGTCTATAACATAAAGTGGTTGGGTAATTATTGTTACTCTAAAGGCTTTGAAAAGGCCAACATGGAGCAACCAAAGATCCTAAGATTAAAAACCTAGAAAAGTCACAGCACAATAAAATGGTTCGATTTGCCTCTGTTAGAGTCATATTTTGTTAACTTGAATAACTTACACCATAATTAGATTAAATTTTTAACCACATATTCATTTTAGAACAATGTAGTCATGTATATATTTAAAAGCTTAATCAGAGGTGGGGAGAAATGGTGGATAGCAGGCAGGACTAACTTGCAGCTCCTACTCAGACAGAGTAGCGTGTGGAGACTCACCTCATGAAGTTTTGCTCCAAGAACAAGCACAGGAACATACCAGGAAAGCTGAGAGAATCCGCAGACCTTTTGAAGGAAGGAGACTGCTGCTGCTGTCTCCAGGACATAGCCAAAAAATAGTGAGTGCCCAAAGTGTGAAAGGGGATCATCCACCCCTGAACATACATCCTCACTGGAGAACCTGAAAGTCCAGATCATGGGAAAAGAATTTGACCTCACCTGGAGCCGAAACAAACTTAGAGAGCCAAGAGAAATACAAAGGTAGAAGCAGCAGTGGTAAGAGCCCTGTAACCACTCCCAGTCCTTGGGGAAGCCATTTCTGTCTCACAGGGGTCCTTAGGGAGGGCTGCCAATGGAGCTGGGGAAAGACCATGGGGAGTAGAAAAACTGAACTCTGTAAACATTTCAGCCAAATGCAGTTTCTTGGGCAGAATCTGGGGAGAGGGTGAACCGGGTGCAGACACAGCACAGAGGTTGCAGCAGGTGGAGAAGCAGAAAACCTAAAAGCCCTGCTTGCTTTCCCAGAAGAGAGGCCTGGGGCCTGGGACGGGTCCTCAACCCTATTCACCCACTGCCTGGAAATAAATTCACTGCTGTTGGAGGGCGTGGTCAGAGTGAGACTGGCCTTGGATCTGGCTGAGGCCTGCAACTGCCACCTTTGCTCCACTTCCCTGGTTACCTCCATAGGCAGAAGAGGCAGCCATGATCCCCCTTGGGGCATAACTCCATTGGCCTAAAAACCACACTCCCATCCCCCACAGCAGCTGCAGCAAGCTCTCCCCAAGCAGAGTCTGAACTCAAACATACCTAACCTCACCTCCACATGATGGTCTTTCTCCACCTGCCCTGGTAGCTGAAGATGAAGGACATAATCTCTTGGGAGCTCTATGGCTCCACCTATTGCCTGTAAAACATAACAGGAGACCCTAGGGCACCCCTGTATCTTCCCTCTACTACTGCAGCTGATAACTCTCTTGAAAGCATCTCTCCTGGCTGGAGGCCAACCAACACAAAACTAGCACAATAAGCAAAAACACAACCAAGGACCATCACAGAGTCCACTTAACTCCTCCGCTCCCTCCACTGGAGCAGGTGCTGGTATCCGGGGCTGAGAGACCTAAGATGGATCATATCACAGGACTCTGCAGATACTCCCCAGCACCAGCCCAGAGCCCAGTAGCTCCATTGAGTGTCTGGATCCAGAACGAAATAACAGTCACGGCAGTTCGTCTCTCAGGAAGCCACATCCCTGAGCATCCACATATAGGGAGCACCCTGTGGGACAGAAGAACCTAAATAGCAGCCCTTAAGCCCAAGACCTTCCATCTGATGCCTCCCCAAATAAGAACGAACTACTCAAGGTGAATACCAACTCAAATAATTTTTTTTTAATGTTACAGGATATGGATGGAAAAATCTTTAGATAAATAGATAACATAAATAAAAAACAATAATGTTTTCTGGAATGAAGGACATACTTAGAGAAATGCAAAATACACTGGAAAGTCTCAGCACTAGAATTGAACAAATAGAAGAAAATTTCAGAGCTCAAAGACAAAGCTTTTGAATTAAAACAATCCAACAAAGACAAAAAAAAAATTTTAAAAAGAACAGGCTGGCTGCAATGGCTCACACCTGTAATCTCAGCGCTTTGGGAGACCTAGGCAGGTGGATCAGCTGAGGTCAGGAGTTTGAGACCAGCCTGGCCAACATGGCAAAACCTCCTCTCTACTAAAAATACAAAACGTAGCCAGCATGGTGGTGGGTAACTGTAATCCCAGCTACTCGGGAGGCCGAGTTGGGAGAATCGCTTGAACCCAGGAGGTGGAGGTTGCAGTGAGCTGAGATCACACCACTGCACTCCAGCCTGGGCAACAAAGTGACACTCCATCTCAAAAAAAAAAAAAAAAAAGAACAAATCCCTCCAAGAAGTTTGGGATTGTGTTAAATGACCAATCTAAGAATAATTTATGTTTCCAAGGAAGAAGAGAAATCTAAAAGTTTTGAAAATGTATTTGAAGAAATAATTGAGAAAAACTACACTGGCTATGCTAAAGATCTAGACATCCAAATACAAAAAGCTCAAAGAACACCTCAGAATTCATTGCAAAAATATTATCGCCTAGGCACATAGTCATTAGTTTATCTAAAGTTAAGATGAAGAAAAGAATCTTAAGAGCTGTTAGGCAAAAGCATCAGGTAACCTATAAAGGAAAGCCTATCAGATAAACAGTAATTTCTCAGGAATCCTGCAAGCTAGAAGGGATTTGGGGTCCTATCTTTAGCCTCCTTAAACAAAACTATTATCAGCCAATAAGTTTGTATCCAGTAAAACTAAGCTTCATAAATGAAGAAAAGATCCAGTCTCTTTCAGACAAGCAAATTGCTGAGAGAAATCACCACTACCAAGCCAGCACTACAAGAACTGCTAAAATGAACTCTAAATCTCAACTGAAAATGGAGATTTTTCTGAACCTGAAAATCTCATTTTCAGGTGCATCCTGAAAATGCACCAAAATAGAATCCCCTTAAAGCATAAATATTACAGGACCTATAAAACAACAATACAATAAAAAAAAAGGTATTCAGGCAACAAACAGCACAATAAATAGAATAGTACCTCATATTGTAACACTGTTTAATGTAAATGGCCTAAATGCTCCACTTAAAAGATACACAATGGCAGAATAGATAAGAATTCACCAACCAATATTTGCTGTCTACAAGAGACTCAGCTGACACATGAGAATTCACACAAACTTATGGTAAAAGTATGGGAAAAGATATTCCATGAAAATGGACACCAAAAGCAAGCAGGAGTAGCTATTCTTACATCAGACAGAACAAACTTTAAAGCAACAGCAGTTTAAAAAGACAAAGAGGAACATCATATAATGATAAAAGGACTAGTCCAACAAGAAAACATCACAATCCTAAATATATATGGACCTGGCGCTGTCAAACTTATAAAACAATTACTGCTAGAACTAAGAAATGAGATAGCAACACAGTAATAGTCTGGGACTTCAATACTCCACTGACAGCACTAGACAGGTCATCAAGACAGAAAGTCAACAAAGAAACAATAGACTTAAACTATACTCTAGAATAAATAGACTTAACAGATATTTACAGAACATTCTACCCAACAACTGCAGAATCCTAAAATTCATATGGAATATAGAACCAGAAAAGAGCCTGCATAGGCAAAGCAAGACTAAGCAGAAGACCAAATCTGAAGGCATCACACTACCCAACTTCAAACTATATTATAAGGCCATAGACACCAAAACAACATGATACTGGTATAAAAATAGGCACATAGACAAATGGAACAGGTTAGAGAACCCAAAAATAAATCAATATGTTGCCGTCAACTGATCTTCAACAAAGCAAACAAAAACAAAGTGGAGAAAGAAGACCCTGTTCAACAAACAGTGCTGGGATAACTGGCTAGCCACATGTGGAAGAATGAAACTGGATCCCCATAGCTCCTTATACAAAAATCAACTCAAGATGGATCGAGGACTTAAATCTAAGACCTAAATCCATAAAAATTCTAGAAGATAATGTCAGAAAAACCCTTCTAGACATTGGCTTAGGCAAAAACTTCATGACCAAGAACCGGAAAGCAAATGCAACAAAAATGAAGACAAATGGTTGGGAGTTAATTAAACTAGTACACTTCTGCACAGCAAAAGAAACAGCCAGCAGAGTGAACAGACAGCCCACAGAGTGAGAGAAAACCTTCTCAGTCTACACATCTGACAAATGGCCAATATCCAGAATCTACAGGGAACACAAATCAGCAAGAAAACACAATCCCATCAAAAAGTGGACTAAGGACATGAATAGACAATTCTTCTTAGCTTCTGTGCTGAGGCCCACTTAGTGTCCTGTGGCACCTGAGGGCTGCCTTTATGAATAGACAATTCTTAAAAGAAAATAAACAAATGGCCAACAAACACGAAAAAATACTCAACCCTAATGATCCAGGTGTGCAAATCAAAACCACAATGCAATACTGCCTTACTCCTGCAAGAATGGCCATAAAAAATAAAAACAAAAAATTAATAGATGTTGGCATTGATGTAGTGAAAAGAGAACACTTTTACACTGCTGGTGGGAATGTAAACTAATACAACCACTATGAAAAACAGTGGGGAGATTCCTTAAATAACTAAAATCAGATCTACCATGTGATCCAGCAATCCCACTTCTGGGTATCCGCCCAGAGGAAAATAAGTCCTTATATAAAAAGCACACTGGCACACAGATGCTTACAGTAGCACAATTTGCAATTGCAAAAATATAGAACCAATAATGAAAAAAAGTCTCACACATGCACACACGCACACACACACACGCACACGCACACACACGGAATACTACTCAGCCATAAAAAGAAATGAAATAATGTCATTCACAGCAACCTGGATGGAACTGGAGACCATTTTTCTAGGTAAATTAGGATAACGTAACTCGGGAATAGAAAACCAAACGTTGTATGTTCTCACTCATAAGTGGGAGCTGAGTTTTGAGGATGCAAAGGCATGAGAATGATACAATTGAATTTGGGGATTCAGGGGAAAGGGCGGAAGGTTGGTGAGGCGTAAAAGACTACACACTGGGTACAGTATGCACTGCTCAGGTGATGGGTACACTGAAATCTAGAAATCATCACTAAAGAACGTATTCATGTAACCAAACACCACCTGTTCCCCCAAAACCTACTGAAATTAAAATATGTATTCAGTGCCAAAAAGTAGACAGAACATGGAATTGAAAAAGGAAAAGCTTAATCATAAGCACACAGAAACAGAGCTATACTTTACCTAAAGATGTGGCCTTTAACTAAAAATCCAGTTGGCATACTGGTTATTAATTCCTTTAGTAATCATTTATCAAGTGCCAGAAATTAACCAGCACTCCATATGCAGCTGGCATGAGCAACTATATCTGACACTTACGGCACCTTCCGTGTTCCCACAATATGCTGATTCATGTTACTTCATTTGATTTCTATATAATTCTGTATTTACATTACAGCTATTACTAGTGGTAATCAATTAGGAACAGTGGTAATGAATTAGGAATAGTTTTATTAGGAGTAGTTTTAAGGCTAGACTGTTAGCTCCTTGAGGGTAGGGAACTTGCCTTATTTATCTTAACTATCAAGAGGTTTGCCAAGTTCTTTTCCTATTGTACAGACTAAGAAACTGAGGCTTTCAGATTAGCTCCTTGAGGGTAGGGAACTTGCCTTATTTATCTTAACTATCAAGAGGTTTGCCAAGTTATATTCCTATTGTACAGACTAAGAAACTGAGGCTTTCAGATTTGTTCATGGTCATAAAGTCAGTGAGTGGCTCAGGACAGCCAGCTTGTATGCCTTTTCTCTTATAATACCTTACTTTGACCCCTCTAGGATCTTTCAGCTGTGGCTAATGAAAAAATTATTTCAATATCTTAATTCCCAGAAGAGATAAAATTGACAATTAAGACATTAATTCTTTATTTTAAAAACCTTTCATTATCATATAAACAATTAAGGATGACTAAATACATTTATAGCTGGGCAATTATAAACAAAAAGTGCTATCATAATAATGAACCAAGCAAATTGAATTTATTCTCACCGGGAAAGGTAAGATCCAGTGTGACCTAATAGAAGTTCTTAAAATCCTAAACAAAATCAATAGGGTCTGAGAGAGATAAATCGTCCATATGGTTGATACACTAACTAAATTGTCTAGAGACAATCATCTGAGAATAAGAAATGAGAACACGAAGGATTTGGGACAGCATATTTTCTCACAAAGAGTAATAAACAGAGGCTCCCTGGATTCAATCAGGTATCAGCTCAAATGCGACCTCTTTCTTCCGTAATCTACCTAAAGCAGAACCCCCTTCCCAGGGTTGTGCTGGTAAATGTTCACAGTCAGGTGTCCAGAGGAAAGATACATGCATGTGTGTACAAACTTACGTTCATTACAAATTTTACTGATATAAAAGATGCCTATCACACCGTTTACAAATCATAACATATGCATCATTTGTTTTAGTAAATTCTGCACAGTCGGTGAATGATCACACACTGCTTTTCTTAATTTTTGCCATACTTTTGTATCCATAGGCCACTTATGGTTGCAATTGAACAAGTATAGTTTAGACTCATCCATGTCATTGAATGCAGACTTGGAAAGAGACGTAGAGTATTTCTATAATACTATTCAGATATAATAGACGTAAATAACTACAGCAGCATATATATCAGCAACATGTAGTAAAATGAGAAAGTGTTGTTTTGAGTAGGCATTGCTTTTGTTCCTAATGTGATTTATTTGTTTTTAGATATATAAAATTTAGTTTTTCAATATTCGCTGTTCAGCAACCAGGTTGCAGAATTTCGGTGGACTTAATAATTGATCCTCATGAGCCAGCCTGAGATCACTCCAGCACACCACCACCCTACCCTACCCCTATGACTCTCCAATCTCTTACCCTGATTTATTTTTCTACCAGGCTTTTGTCACCACTCAATATCATGTATTTACATGTTTATTGCTTGTACCTCATACTAGAATATAAGCTTCATGAGGGCAAGCATTTTGTCTGTCCTAATCATTACTGCCGTGGTTCCTGACACATGGTAGACAGCAGTGTGAGGAACCCAGGCTCGTCTGAGTGGGTGTGGAGAGCTGAGGTCAGCTAATCCCAGCTGTGCCATCACGTGCTCGGTAAGCAGACACTGACTTGGAGATGCGAGTGAAGGAGTTCATTAGGAAGGAATCGTATAACATCAACACCAGTGAAGGAAGGGGGAGGAAGACATCCTGGTAGAGGAAGAAGTTGAGCCATGACAAGGTCCTAATCAAAAGGCCAACTTATTTGACAGGGCCTCTGGAGCCAGCACAGCCCATCAGAGTTTTCCTGAGTTGGGCAAAGGGTGATCCTTTATACCCTTACATTGGTTGTTGGCTATGAGCTGCCCCTGAAGAGAAGTGACCTTGAATGAGACAGTTCTCTTCAGGTAAGGCAATCCCTGAAGGAGTTTGATAACTGAGGAGTGTCTGTTGGAAGCACTCCAGCAGCTGAGGCAGCATGCTCTACACAGGGTTAGATTTCAGGGCAGGGGGCCAGTACCACCGGGAAATTGGAGAGCAATTACAAAACCAAGAGAGGAGCCAGTCATAAGAATCATGGGCAGGAAGCAAATCTGTTGGGGATTGGGAGAAAGACTGCAGCTTGGAAGGCATTCAGGTTCCCAGGGCTTGCCCCAGGACTGGTTTCTGGGGTTCAGAAGCAACAGTAGAATGAGCAGGATAATGCACTGCCTGCCTCTCTAAACCATCTTGGCACATACACTCCATAAAGCCTCATACAGGCCCTAGCTCGTTAGCATCCACCCAGGATTCTTACAAAATACAGGTCATTCAAAAGTATTTATTGAATATTTATTAAGTGTCAGCCCCTGTGCTACACTTATACAAGAGTATAAGAATAAATACAAGAGTAAATGAAATAGACAATATAAGAGAAATACAAGAGTAAATGAAATAGACACGATCTATGCCCTAAGTGAGCTTACAACTAGTGTCGTGGCTCTTAACCCCGACTGCACACTAAAATCTCCTGAAGAACTACTTTCGAATGCTGGAGCCTCCAATAGAATTGCCAAGAAAGACAACCTTAGCATTTGTATTTTCTAGCTGATTTTTATATGTGGTCAGGGTTGAGAACCACTGCTTTAAGCCATTGGAGGAAAAGACAGTAAACAGGTGCACACATCCAGTGTTCTGAAATTCAAACTTAACAAACACACAGAAACAAAAATCTAAACAATGCTCGATATGATTTCACCTTATCCTCTGTGGAGGAATCAACAGTCTGAATCAACATTCATGAGCAGATTAACTCATTGATACCATATCTCTGGCTGAATGCTGGACCTTTTTGCTGATCTGTTGGGATTGCCAGCCGTACCCCCCGTGTGGTGTTTGACAGCACAACCAGAAGTTCTTTGCACACATCAACAGACATCAGGGCAACCCAAACATGATCTGAATTGCTCCTGCTGAAAACTGGCAGCACCTTGGGCTTCTGGCTCCGAATACAGTCGACAATAAGTCAGCCTTTCTCTCTGAATTCCTGACTCTGGTGCCCAGACACGGCATTTAATTAGTGTTTCAATTATCATTTAAATGTTTGCTCATCAAGTTCAATGAGATCAAGGA
Source organism: Saguinus oedipus (assembly GCA_031835075.1). NCBI lineage: Eukaryota > Metazoa > Chordata > Mammalia > Primates > Cebidae > Saguinus > Saguinus oedipus. Next base: position 95,292,976 of record CM063184.1, on the reverse strand, counting down.
GATGAATTTTGGGACAAGTGGTTTTAGCATCAGTGATTTCCCCAGAGATAGCTTATTTGAAGGTTAACAGTTCAAGCAGAGGGCCTTCAAAAGTTGTTAATTGCTGTAAATACTTCTTCAGCTGTAGAACTCAGCACTGCGAACAGGTGACTGGCTCCTTTGATCGTAATGAAGAAAGAGGTTTTTCATGCATCCCAGCAGCTTGCTGGGTCCTAAGCTGCAGTTCCAGGAGCACAGAGGTCATCTCCTTCTGACCAATCTTTTGTATTGACTAAATTGCAATTACCCTGTATACAATTAGCCCGCGACTCACTAGAACAGCTTTATGGCCTGGAATGTTTCTTTAAAAAATCATGCAAATAATAACATTTGCATGGAATATGTTTTACAGTAGAGAAGTCTTCCTCTATATCACTATCAAAAATGAAAGAGAAACGGAAGACATCTGTGATCAGACTGGCTGTTAATTTTACCTTACCATTTTTTCTGCTTAAAGGATGGTAACATTGCCTGTGATCAAAATAAATGTCGAGGAGAAGAGAAGAAGGGAGGAGAATGAAAAATTAAACGAGATAACCTGTGCACAGCACTTCATCAGGACTGAAACTTTAAATGCTATGAAGATTGAGCACATGTCTCCGCCTCTACCCATAGTTTTAGGGAGTACAGCTAGATTTTCATTTAATTCCTAGTTTTTCCTAACTACAGGCCTTAAGTTTTTTTGGTTTGTTTTCAACTCAGGTTCAGCATGGAGAAGGGAATGCTTAATAACCCACTTCAAAATGAGATGAAAGTACTCCGGAAAGCAGAAGATTCCAGAAGTAAGGCAGATTATCTGGAAATCTCTCAAAATGGAATTTCTTGCATTTTTGGACAGTTTTAGGCTTTGTTTTCTGAGCATCCATTTTTATCTTTATTTTTATTCTCTTTTAAGCAACAGAGTCTAGCTAGGTGGCCCTGGCTGGCCTTGAACTCCTGACCTCAAGTGATCCCTTCACCACAGCCTCCTGAGTAGGTTGCATTACAGGCATGAGCCACTGTGCCTGGCTAGCATCCAATTGCTAAAGAGGGGGGAAAAAACACATATTGTGTTTCAATCCCCTAAGTCATTTTCCCAAAATTAAGATTTACCCCTCTGTTTTCTAGATGTACCAACATCCAATATTTTATAAATCTTTCCAGGATTCTCCTAGGACTTGACTATTCAGTTGTTGCTTCTGGATTTCCCTCCTCTTCTCAAAGAAATTTGCCTGCTCTCTCTCCTGCCTTTCCCAAGGACAGGGACCTCATATCTTTAGTCTTTTGGGTTGTGTCACCTCTTTATACTGCAACCTTCAGAAGACAATGTTGGATACAATCTTGAAGTAGGAGGCAACCTATGAATCAAGGACATTTTCTTCAGTTTGGTCACGGAGGCTCAAAGCAGTTGGTTGACTCTCTGAAGCCCCAGTACTCTGGGCAAGCAGTGATTAAAAGCTCCGCCTCCAGAGTTCCACCCCTGGCTTAGACACCAGCACTAACACCTATTAAGTTGTGGTATCTTAGGCAAGTTCCTTTACCTCTCTGAGCCCTGCTTCTGATCCATTCAAAGAGGAATAATAACAGTACCCTTCACTTGGAAAGGTGCCAAGGGTCAATGAAATAATGCATGAAAAGCACTTTGTCCAATGTCTGACACAGTGAGAACTTGATGAACAGTGAGTCCTATAGTTAGGGACAGACTCCCGACTAGAATGAAAGACTGGCTTTCAGCCCAAGGATTATTTATTCCTGTCATATCACCTTTCAAGTTGTTAGAGCTCTACCATCAAAATCAGTGTATACTGCTGGGGTGATGGCTGCCAAAATCTCACAAATCACCACTAAAGCACTTACTCGTGTAATCAAATACCACCTGTTCCAAAACAACTATGGAAATTAAAAATTGAAAAACAACAAAAAATATCTAGGCTTTCTTGCTCTAGAAAGAAATATGTTTCTTCCTTCTGTATTTGAAGGAGGCTGCCAAACTCCATTGAAGAAGTGAGTTAAGATAATTGTATCTTTAAGGTGGCTCTTCCAAAATCCCAGCAAAGGCAAAGTGAAGTTGGTGCCACGTTGTTATAATATTCCCTCTCTAATTTCTTACCTATTTTCTTCTGAACTGAGCCACAGTTTGTTCCTCTGCTCCCTAGGTGCCAGTTAGGGGGCATACGTTAATTATGCTCCCCAAAAAGGCAGCTGGCATCTAGGGTGCAGAAAGGTACTACAACCTGAAGTGGGAAGGCCACTCTGCCTCTGAAAAATGACACTGCCATTCCAAAAGTTTATTTTGGGGATCATTCATTTAGAAAATGTGATGACATCTTTATAATAAGCAAAACAACACACTAAGCCTACCACTAGCCTTGATTATGTTGTCAGAAAGAACAGCTCCTGAAGTGTATCAAGCATGAAAAGCAGTTAAGATGGGACATTTTCAATTTTCAACCCTGGTTCATACAAATTGCGTTCTCCTCATCTGATCTGCAATGCTGTGAGTAACAGGGACTGTGCTGCCACTTCTGACTGGCTGATCGGTGTGATGGCAGGAAGGCAGTTGACAGAACATCAGTGGGCTCAGCTGTCACATTTTCAAGGAAACTCCATGGTTGTGTTACTATGGAAAACGTCAAGGGAGCTTGCTCACACCACCGTCAGTGATCATATAAAAAGACAGAAATGTCCTGAGAAAACCCCATTCCCAACTCTGTCAATTTGGAAGGAAAAAGAAATAACACAAAACTCAAACTGAATGTTTGAGACTCTTGTATTCCCCACTGAATGAGCTTTAACATTACACCTTTAGAGGTTGGGTCAGAACTAAAAGAAGTTTTAGAAGCCTCATAATAATCTCCGTTCTTTCTTACTTTGGACTTCTCTCACTTCCACTCCCTCTTTTAATTGTTTATCACATTTTGCTGACCTTGCTCCTCCACATTTCTCAGATCTATGAAAATCTGTTCCTCTCACATCCACCACTGCTGTCATAGGCAAAATTCTTCAACATTCACACGTTGATTATCGTAATAGTCTCTTAGTCGGTCTTCTTCACAACCAATTACTTTATGACCCAAACCACCTTGCAATGTTATGTGGGATTAATCTTGCCTGAGTGGTAATTTTCATTACATCAGATGCCTGTTTGTAAACTCACATGATTCCTGCATCGTGCCAGTACTCATGTCCTTCCATCTTCGGATGCACATAGCTGCACTTCCATTGCGCATGCACCTTGCCATGTCTTGCATTTGCCTCCTTCGTTCTTGCAGGCATTTATAACATTTCTGACACAAATTACCCTTCCTCTTCTTTTTACTCAAACACAACACATTCATTACTTTTGGAGGCCGCTTCAGTGGGAAAGAAACTTCAGCCCCTTCAGTATTCATCACTATTTTTTCCCCTCAGCTAATTCTCTGGAATTTTTATTCTCTAAAAGTTTCTCACATTTTTTTTTTTCATTCTAACTCTTGGTAACTCCATCCCTCCTTCCCCTCTAGAATGCATAAGATCTCTAGACATTTTCCTTTCCCCATTGCTTTGCTCCTAAGCACAACCAACCTCCTAAAGTAGCATGAAACATAAACCTGGTGGAATACTGGGAAAGGCATAAGACACACAGTCCAAAGAGCTTTCTGTTTTTAGCAATATTTTTAGGTATCTAGAACATCAATGTTCAAGGTAATATGTAAAAACCATTTTTTTAAAAAATGCATGGCTAAAAAAAAATAAAAATAAATAAAAAAATATAAATAAATAAATAAATAAATAAATAAATAAATAAATAAAAACCAAATTGGGCCCAAAGTGGCTCCGGCCGGATGTCGTGGCGCTTGCGAAGGCGAGGCCAAGAGTTCAAGGCCAACCAACCTCAGCAAACTTACAAGCTCTCAATGATTGGCAAAAAAAAAAAAAAAAAAAAAAAAAAAAAAAAAAAAAAATGCATGGCTAAGTTAGCTGGAAAGTAAGAGATACCCTTAGAGGTCAGAATAAAAGAAAACCCTCAAATCCAGAAATGGGCTATCAGAATTTGCCATCTAGAAGTAACAAATTGGCATTTGTTCTCTGCCAATCTAATGGCCTAGAACTTGGTTTTAGCAGACCAAGAGGAGACCACCTGAATCACAGGTATCATGGGAGTTCCAGTCAGAAGCGTCTGCCTCAGGCCAGGCCCCTGGAAATATCTATGGGTAAAGTAGGAAAAATCCTGCCTCACAGATGGAAGTAGTAAGGATATTTATCTGTCTTGGCTCTGGCATAAGAAAAAAAAAATAATAATTCTCCTGAAATCTTAAACACAATTTTATTCTGACACATATTTGGGGCTAGAATTCTCACTGATTATAATACCTCCAAAATACCACAAACTAAAAATTTAGTTTAAAACAGGAGTTGGCAAACTATGGCCAACAGACCAAATCCAGTTTGCCATCTGCTTTTGTACAACCCACGAGCTAAAATGGCTTTCACATGTTTAAATGGCTGAAGGAAAATAAAAAAGAAGAAAATATTTTGTGACATACGAAAATGATCTGAAATTCAAATTTCAGTGTCAAAAAAAGTTTCACTGGAACACAGCCATGCTCATTTGTTTACATATTGTCTATGGATCCTTTTGCACTATAATGGCAGGCTGAGCAGTTTCACCAGGGACTATATGGCTCACAGAACCTAAAACATTCACTATCTGGTCCTTTACAGAGAAAGTTTTCCGACCCAAGGTAATGTGGTTCTGATTAGCAGAAGTAAACACTAACGCTCCTGGTAAGCCAACTGTAAACACAAATTGCACAGAACTTCACAGATAAAGTTTTGGGAAATCTCATCTAACAAAAAATTTAAAATTTAAAAACTGTTGAAAATGTAAAAGCAATGCATTAAATACTCAAAAAATAAGAGAGCATGGGTAACAACGGAAATAACTAAGTTGAGAGTCAGATCTAAAAGAACGCTGAAGCTCAAATGATCAGACACAGAATATAAAATAAGTATGTCTTACCACATTTACCTAAGCGCTTTTGGGGAGCTCTGTCTAGGCATACACAGTATGTATGTATTTGTTCACTCATCTATTTATTTTTATCTGCTCTGAGTTTTCTTCATACAGGGTAACTGGAGGTGGGTTTTTCCCCACCAAGCATCATAAATGCTACTCCTTTTACAGAGTATAATATTAAGGCTTAAACTGTGTTTAAAATAGTCTCTGGGAGCACTTTAGGTCCTAGGTATAGTCTCAACACACATTTCATCTGCTCAGAATTCAACTACCCATAATAGAATGGGAAAATTCCAGTCTACTGGAGTACTTAGCTCCAAGAAACATTAGAATCAGCAGCGATCCCCAGCCAGAACAAGTTCAAACTTGTACTCAGTAAGTACTCATTAAACTTAGAATACAGTTAAGTAGAAATCTTATATCCACTTGGCCTTCAATGGGTCTGCCAGCTTCAGACGCCAAGCCGTGCTAGCCAGTGTTGCAGCTCATACTCTTCGCTAGAACTCCACGTTTCATTCAGGACTCAACTCAAATGTCATCTCTTAAGAGAGGCTTTCATGGCTGGGCGTGGTGGTGTGTGCCTGTAATCCCAGCTACTCAGGAGGCTGAGGCAGGAGAATTGCTTGAACCCAGGAGGTGGAGGTTGCAGAGAGCCGAGGTCACGCCATTGCACTCCAGCCTGGGTAACAAGAGCGAAACTCCGTCTCAAAAAAAAAAAAAAAAGAGAGAGAGAGGCTTTCCTGATCACTCTTTATAGAACACACATACTGCCCTTCACAGTACCTTATTTAACTGTCTTCAAGGACTTCACATTACACTTCATTTGTTTTCAGCACTGAAAACCCAGAAGAAAGACTTTTATAGATTTTCAGGTTCAATTGCTAATTAAAAGCAAACTCAACCCTTTCAATATGTACTCTCCAGTTGGATGTTCAGAAAAGCAACAAATATGTGGCCATTCCCAGGACCGTGAAGCAGCTCCAAGGAAATTTACAAATAGAGATGAACAAGCAACACAGCCTCTCCCACGGTCATGTGGGGATGTCCTGCTCTCAGTGAGATCAACATTCGCCGCCATGCACCCCCAGAGACTCTGTCTTTATTGGAGTTAAGCTGTCCTGACCCTTAGTGCTTATTTATCTGACTGGCAGAACATATTTGTTATCTGATTATTACACAGGTGACTTTATTCCAGTTATTATTGCCACATAACAATCTATTCAAAAATGAATGATTTTAAAACACAACCATTTTGGCTGGGCGCAGTGGCTCATGCCTGTAATCCCAGCACTTGGGAGGCTCAGGTGGGCGGATCACGAGGTCAGGAGATTGATACCTTCCTGGCTAACACAGTGAAACCCCATCTCTACTAAAAATACAAAACATTAGCTGGGTGTGGTGGTGTCCAGCAGCAAGAGAGGCTGCGTCAGGAGCATTGCCTGAACCCAGGAGGCAGAGGTTGCAGTGAACAGAGGTTGCACTACTGCATTTCAGCCTGGTGCAGCAGAGTGAGATTCCAGCTCAAAAAAAAAGAAAGAAAAAAAGAAAAAGAAAACATTTTATCATATGCATGGATTAATAAGTACAATGGCAGCTGGCACAGCAGAGATGGCTTGTCTGTTTCCTGGTGTCTGGCACATCATCTAAGAAGACGTAAAGACTGGGGTGATGACGGTTGGTAGTAGAGACTTCTGGAGGCTCCTTCACATGTCTAGTCTGGGTTTGTCCATGGAATTTTCCTTACATTATGAGGGCCTCATTTTTCACATAGTGGTACAAGACTCCAATTAAAGTGTTTCAGTGAACAAGGCAGAGATGCCTCACTTTTTAACCGCATCCTCAGTAGTCACACAGCATCACCACCACACTCTAACGGTCAAAGGTCAAAAGTCCTTCTACACTCATAGAGGGGAGGGGACAGAGACCTTACCTCAGCTCTCAATGGGAGTAGTGCCGAAGAGTTTGTAGCCAACTTTTAAAACTTCTACTCTCTCTTTTCCTCTAAAATTCACTCCTCTTTCAACATAGCCTAGTGTCTCTGCATTCAGGTTAAAAAATGGAACCAAACCTCTGTAATTTACTACCTGTGTAACTTTGAGTATTACATCATCTACAAAATAAAGGGGCTAAACTTGGTGATTTCTAGGTTCCTTCATTCCACCTTTTATATCCTGTGATTCTACATTATAGCATATTGAATAATGTCATCCCAAAATGTACTTCAACCTAGAACCTAAGAATGTGATCTTACTTGGAAACAGAGTCTTTGTCCAGAATGGGCCCTAAATACGGTCACCAAAGTGAAAAAGCTCACGCCTCACCTGCTTCACAGCAATGATTTCCTTTGTGAGCACAGCAACTAGAATTAAAAGAAGAGAGACACTGGGGGGATATATGCTCATAACCCACACCTTAGTGCACCCACATAACTTTTTAAATGCTCTGTTGCAGTGGTGGTGGTGGTATTTGTTGTCGTTTACCTTGAGGATGAGCAAACAGTGAGGCTGATGAAGTCCTGGTGTGTGGAAGAACCACACATGTGCTCTAACTCAGGCTCTAAAGGTTGGATGAAGGGAGGTTGTTTACTATAAATGCCTACCCCTTGAGAAGAGAAACTCGGCATGACAACTGCTATGTCGACATGCAACTATTTGTATTCTCAAAAGGTAGACTAAGCAGGAAGATGAAGCCAAATAAATTTAAGCACTTTTTGAGAAATGCCTTAGAAGCTGGAGAAATAAAAAATAAAAAGAAGTGTAATCAGCTCATAAATAATCTACAAGTAAGTCCTAAATCTGCAAATGATTCAATAGTTCACATTTTGACTTCTTCGGACTTCGCAAGCTACCAAAGGCTGTCTGCTTCCACTTGAAGAATGTTTTTGTAGCCTGGGGATGAATGCCAAGTGTGGGTGAAGGGGAGGAAGGCAGCAAAACACACTGCCATGTGTGTACCTATGCAACTATCTTGCACGTTCTGCACATGTACCCCAAAACCTATAATGCAATAAAAATTAAAAAAAAAAAAAAGAATGTTTTTGTTTCTTGCTCTTAACTCAGGCAGCTTTCTCGTAGTCCCCATGACTACTGAGTCCAGAAATGTGAAGCACTCTCTCAGGAGAGCTCTCCCTCATGTATTTCATCTTTCCATCTCATTTAAATTTCTAATTTCCCAAAGCTTAAAAAAAGAGAGATGCCTTGAGACAAGCTGAATTGGGAAAATCAAAGTGAACAGTAATAAGGGGCACAATCACATTCTCCTTACCTGGGTGACAAACACACGCATAGAACGTGAGTTCCTACCTTCGTTTTACTTTGAAAGTGATTAGAAGCCCTTAATATATTTGGAGAAAACAGCAACTTCTCTACTGTATTCTACATAGACTGCCTGCTAAGCTAGGCTGAAATAAGAAATTACATTTCAAAGGAAGATTAGAAAGTGCCTTTTCTAAAGCTATCAAAGCTGATACAAGATGCAAAAGGTAAACTAATCAGATATTTAGGATACAGAGCCTTGCACCATTAAAAGGTACTTTTTTATGCAAATCATTTTGGGTAGATTGTGAGGAAAAGGAATGTATGTAATAAGGACATTAATTTTCACTTTACAAGGCAGAAGATCACAAGGGGAACAGCAAATGAGCTGAGCTGATTATCTTGAGGTTTCAATTGAAGAGGAGCAAAATGAGCTAGCCAGCACAGCAGACAGGTCAACGTCCACTGAGGCAATGCTCAGAGCCCTTTAGAAGCTGCAGAAATTAAACTTTTTGTTCTTTTATTGTGGCCTGGTTGACTTTGCACCAGGTCGAAGCAATGATCTGTATAATTGCAAACCCTTCCCAATTACCAGAGCTTGTCACTTCAGAAAGTGATGTCTGGGCTGCAAGCCAGATTTTGGTTTCACCTTAGTTTCCAAGATACTCCATATTGATTAAAGGAAATATATGATGGTCTATAAATGAGGGAGGAAGCAGACTGCGAGAGGGAGAGGAAAAGAGGGAGCAAAGGCCGGAGAAGAAGAGTAGGGAGAGAAAAACATACGGAGAAAAACAGACTGGAAACTGGGAGGAAGATTGAGCAAGAAGGTGAAATCACCTTAAAGACTAGCATATCTGTATTTGTTTGTTCGGGAAAAAGCAGTAAGAGGAGACAGTAAGAAGGAAAAGCGGGTTTTCTATGGAAGCTTTACTTCCCTACACGGTTTCCACCCAAACATTTGCTCAGCTCCCCCTAAGTGGGAGGAGTCTATCCCCCATTGTAAATAAATCTCTTCAAGAGACCATGGAATATTGGTCCTGGTGCAGACCCTGGAGAATATCCAGGGGATTAGAGGAAAAAGTTTGCCAGGGAGTCCAGTCTCCTGCCTGAGATAGGCTCTTCAGAAATCTGTGAATGAAAGAAAATGGTTCCTGCCTGGAACAGAGCTGGGCATATGGCAGTGTCCAACAAATGTTTGCTGACTACACTGAGTCTAGCCACAATATATGCTCTGCGCAGTAAGAATACACAATTTAATTTTAAAATTATTAAAATAAGACAAAATCTTGAAATTAACTTTTATTCAAAAGTTTGGGGGTTTTTAATCCCCAGAAATTCATCTTAAAGCTGAATCCCCTCATTCATTTTTCTCTTGTATCCACATAGAACACCCTCCCCTGGGTCATCATGGATCTTTTAAGGTTTCATGACTTTAGGTGGTTCTCCAAGGTTACAAACTAAAGAATGAAGTTGTGATTCAAAAAATATATATAAAATACAAAAAATCAGCAAGAAGAAAACAGCAAGAAAAGAACGATCCTTTTTTCATATGCTCTGCTATGCTTGTTCTTGCGTATAATAATCACCATTATTTTTGAGATTTGTATTCAAAGAATAATCGTCATCTTAAGTCATGCATGATGATTTATTATTTAAGTTGCAAAGTGCATGGAAAACACTGTAGCGTGGGAAGGTGCAATTTAACCTTGGTGGTGGAAGGGGATATAAAATTACAATGGGGTGGGATGTGATCACAACTTCACTGTCATTCTGTGGAACTAATTTCTTCTGAGAAGTATTTATAAACTATAAAGGTCTCTGAAAAATAGAAAAAAAATAGCCCATCATTTCCAGAAGCTCAGAGCTTCGTATAGGTTGTTGCCATCTTTTTCCTTTGAGAAATATTAATCCATCTTCCTTTTGTTTTTGTCCCAGGATTATAGTAAGTCCACAATGGATGACAGGAAAAATCAGGTGATCTGGATAGTCGGTGGTAATACAGAATTTTCTCACAGACACAGGAATGGGGAAGAAACAATGACATAATTGCCTTTCTCACTGGCAGGTGAACAAGTGAGACAGTGGCACACCAAACTCCATCACATTCAGACGTTTTACCCGAGAAGAGAGCAACACTGCTCCCTCACAACCTCTCAACCCTTGAGTGGATCAGATCTCCCCTCTGTATTCGCCTTTGAATCTCCAAGGTGACCAGGTACATGCCTCACACCCCTTTAATACCTTTGTTTCATTCCCAAAGCACATTCTCATATGTTAGCCCATTTGGTCTTCTAACCATTTTGGTCTCTCTAGGTGAAGAAAGTCACAGAGATAATAAGTGGCTCGCTCAAGATTTTAAATATAGTAAGGATGTGGTCTACACCGGGAATCCAGGTTTCTTCACATTATATCCTTGGTTGAACTAGATCCACCAAGCTTCTCTGAATACAGCATTTTGAATACTCTGAATACAGCATTAATACAACAGGTAATAACAGTAAATGTTCATCTAGAAAAAACAGGTAAGAAATGTAGTTGTGAGTCTGTCTCCTGGCCATGGGTAATAAACCCAAACAAAGAACTGAGATTGTGGATTATTACCAGCAGAATAATTTTCTGTTTATTCAAAAAATCTTGGTGCTCATTTTTAAATTGACAGAGGGAATAACAGAAGTTATGACCAATCACCTAGTCTCACAAATGAAGTTAATTAGCACATATTTTAGTGGCTGAAATTTCCTTAAAACTGTGGGAAACATGCTGGTGTTTTCTAAGTTGTGCCTACCATAATTAAAATATGATTGTGCAGTTATGCCTGATAAAGGGGAAGAAAGCAGTTGCAACTTTTTATGTTCCATTCCTATGGTATATTAAAATTAGATAATAGCTTTCTGCAAGAGTCTACCCCTAGCTGGAACTTTTTCCCACTCATCTAAGCAAACCTCTTCACCATTGCTTTTCTTTCTCCCTATCCATTCAAAACCACTGCTTCATCTTATTCTGCTTCTGTTGCAAACCAAAATCTGTCTTTTCATCAGCACTTCAGTCAACACACCTATCACAGTATTAATCATGAATATATCCTGTCCCAAGATGTATGTCAGACAACAAGGGTACAATAGTGATCTAGGCATCGGCCAGGCATGGTGGCCCACCCCTTTAATCCCAGCACTTTAAGAAGCCGAGGCAGGCAATCACCAGAGGTAAGAGGTTCAAGACCAGCCTGGCCAACATGGTGAAACCCCATCTCTACTAAAAATACAAAAATTAACCAGGCATGGTGGCAGGCATCTGTAATCCCAGCTACTCGGGAGGCTGAGGCAGGAGGACTGTTTGAACTCTGGAGGCAGAGATTGCAGTGAGCTGAGATCATGCCACTGCACTCCAGCCTGGGCAACAAAACGTTTCTCTGTCTCAAAAAAAAAAAAAAAAAAAAAAAAAAATAGTGATCAAGGCATCAATAGTAATAATTTCCTTATAAGTATGAAGGACCAAGTACATATTTTTATAAAGTCACTACTATTAGTGAAAGTTTTATAGTTTGTTGGAGGCTGATTTTTTTTTTTAATCCGTCTGAGAATGGTTACCCTCCAGGGTCAATGTAAGAGGATATGGTGACTCTGTCTAGGTTCCCCAGCCTTCATCTCCAAGGTAGGGAGGGTCAGTGCTTAAAATATAAAACCTTGGAAGACTAAACCTGTGACAGTCCTAATCATAAATGCATAACAGAGTATGTGGAATAAAAATCTCAAACTATCACAAAGTAGGTATTTACATCACCTGGCAACTTTAGCCTTCCCCGCAATGCACCACAGATTGCATTTTAAAGTTAGTTTTCACTCTTCTCAATAGATTTGTTTTTAATCAATTATTAATAAACATGCTAGTCTGTTAGGGAAGGTTGGGTTAGGTCAGACTCACAAAAGCACCCATGTTTCAAATATCAAGGTCTCTCTGAAATGTTTTATTATATTAATTGATTTGATAGCCTATTTGGTCCAGAAACTGTCTTCTTCATTCTTCTAATTCTTAAATTTATATTGTATCTGCTTCTAAAATAAATGTTGTGTGATTTAAATTCATATATCTAAAGTTAAGGTAAAAAGAAATTAGAGAAGAAAGAATAATCCACATCCAGATATCCACATTCAGAAAGATACCATTACTACAGTTAAATACTTACTTTATCTTACAGCTTCCTAGTGACCAAGGCAAAAGTTAAACACAGCATTTTATATAATGATGTTTAAAAGATACCCAAAATTTTGCCTGGGGTGACATTTTCTTTGTAGCAAATTTCTGGACAATAGTTTTCCATTTTCCATTATATAGGAAACAGTGAGCAGTAGAGTAGGCACCGTGAAAAAGAACAGCTTTTGCCACTGAAATTTTTTCAAATAGTGCTTCTTTATATAAAAATTTAATACAAATCTACAGCATGAAGTTAAAGTTTGACATGAAGTCAGCTTTCTGGGAAGTCGAGGTAGCAGTCTTTACCCATAGCATACTAATCATCTTGTTTTATACAAGAACAACGTGTAAAGAAGCTGGATAAATGAATAAATACCTCTTAGCCTGGCTTTTTTAACCATCATTTGTCAGCTATACTTTCGATAGATAATTTATAGGGACCACTTTAAGACTGAGTTATTTTAAATATGTCTAAGATACTGATTTTCTATGCTGTGGATTGAAGACAGTCCTGAGTTTCGATGTGGACATGAAATAGATTTTTACTGAGCAAAACGTAGGTGAGATTCTGAAAGGTTTATTACAGGATGCTAACCTTGACATTCCCTGCTCATCTGGTATCACCGTCAGAATGAGCCGTCCTGTTCGAGAGTGTGACGCAGGTTATTCACTACACTGGATGGGATCAAGAAAGCAAATCACAATGTTAGCTGATCTGTGTATGTGATGTGCGTTAAGTCTTTGTCAGTAATTCATTTGTTTTGGATACACCAATTAGCTCCAACATATAGTCAGAGAATTGGAATATTAAAATTGGGAGATACTCTTTTAATACTGAAATGATTAAACATTTCCTGTGACTGACAACTTACTACTAAATGAGATGGCCTCTCAAACTTTTAAAGCACTTGAAATGGAAGAATGTTCTATTTAATGTTCTCTAACAATTATAGAACAATTACTTCTGCCTAATTCTAGCTAAAAGCCCTCTTTTTGCCCTCTGTCACATATAGAATATGCATAATAAACAGAAAACATTCATTTAAAACCGCTACTACACTGACATTTTAATTATGCCAGGGGCCAAAAGTTTGGTTTTTCTCATAGTGATGTATAGCACAACTATGTCATTTCAACACAGGAAGCTCATAAAGAGAGAGTGAGCCCTTCATATGCGGGGGTTCTGTGTGTCTAGATTCAAACAAACACAAATTGAGACTATCTTAAAATTTAAAAATAATAGAAATTTTAATATGCAGTTTAACAAATATTTATATAGCGTTTACATTGTCATTGATATTTAAAGTAATCTAGAAATGACTTAAAATATAGAGGAGGAAGTGCATAGGTTAGATGCAAATACTATGCCATTTTATGTAAAGGACTTGAGCAGATGATGGTATCCATGGGGGTCCTGGAACAAATCCCCGTGGACACCAAAAGATGATTGTATTGCTTCTTGTGATGTCAACAGTATGAATACAGCATTTTTCTCTATTGACTTAGCCCAACTCACTTCCCCCTAAGGTGGAAAGTAAGTCCATGCATACACCCACCATTTCTATATGATTAGATTAGGGAATATGTTAGCAGTTTGGTGGGGGACACTTGAAAGCTGGTGAGTAAAATAAATGAATATTTAAAGAAAGGAGAATAGAGAGTATATGCAAACGAGAACTGAGCTGACAGATCATCAGGCCCTAATGAAGGGAGAAAGCGTCTTTGATTCCTGGTGACTTAACTGTTTCAACAGTATCTGGTTACCGTGGTCCGTCCTTGGATCCGACGTGCTCTGCGTCCTACAATATCCTCCCACCTTTATATGATCTTCTGATTTAATTGAATTTCTGTTTCTAAAAAGTTGGATAACCCTGCCTGAAGAGGAATGAAATACATACTTCCTAAGTTTACAGATAGAGAATCTAAGGTAAAGAAATATATTTAGAATAACTTAAAAACAATATTAGCTGTAAACCACATTAGCAATTAAAATCCTCCCAGCCAAGTTCGATTTTATATGTGCTAAATTCAATGACACACATTGCTTTACAAACCTTTACATACAAAAATAATGGCAGGTATCTGATTAAAAGAAATCAACCAGGACTCCAGTCAGCTTTTATGGCTCCTAGTGCAGGTATATGCATACAAAGAATGAAGTGCGCCTACTGCCAGAGATCATCTGGAATTTGGCTGTGTTTCATGGTACAATGCTGATCCAACATGCTAACTTCTCCAGTGTCATACTCCTGAAAACCAGGGGCTCAGACTGACCTGAGAAGGCCCCACTTTAGAGAAGATTATGATTTTTTTTTTTTTGAAATATATATGAGGACTCTTCTTCACACACCTTATATCTTTGAATGTGCTATAATTCTAGGAGGATAGATTACAGCTGGTCAAGAGACAGTGAGAGCAAATGAGGGACAGAGCAGGTCATGATGGCTGTAAGGGAAGATATGGGTAACATTTGAGAATGACTAGACTGAAACATGATTCACAGCATTTTCCAAAAGGGAGTTAGTACCTCATAGCACACAATTTTACATCATGCTGCTTCATTCATTTTCAAGCTTCTTCTCCATTCTATTACAGACTTCCATGAGTCCTTCTTAACGCATGCTGTATTGTTCTGGACACCAGTTATTTTGAAAGTAGTACGGAATAAAATGCTCTCTCATCACTTCATATTCCTGGAGCTACTGGTAATTTCATTTGGTTTGTACTATTTCTTTTTGGAGGGCTTATAAACTAAAGCATCAAGGTAATCATGCATGAAATAAAAACAGTAGAAAGCAAAAATTTACCCCACAAAATTGCCATTTTCTTTATGCTACAGGGAGTTCTCTATTGAGAATTAGAGTGGGAAGTAAAAAGGAGAAAGGAAAGACAAGGACCTCATAGTTAAAGTAATTTTTAGTAGGCATGGGGGTGAAGACGACATAAATTACATTCAGTAAAACCAAAGCAAAAAGGCAGAGTGAAATGAATCACAGAAATAATGTCTATTCAGAATCTGGAAATTAAAATAACTGTTCCGAATAGACAAGATATGATTCCCAATTGAACAATGAGCTGAAATTCAGGAACCTTTCAAAAATAAATAAAAGGTAATTACAGTGAATAAAGATGAGTGTACCTTCTCATTTACATAAGCGGACAGTTCTGCAGCCACTAGCTTATTAAAATGGATTGTTAACCAGACTGCAAGGAGCAAAATGAAATGGATCATAAAGTGGTTCACTTTAATGTTACATTCTCTCAATGAAAATTTATTTTTAAATTAAGGTATAATATGCAAGATGGAATCTTAACAACATTTGAATGATCACATTGTTGGGAAAGATTCTGAATTGGCCAACAAATTACTGTTTGGTTCAATGTAAGTTTTTCTCTCAGTGAACCATCATTATAATTCAAGGTCTTGTTAGGAGGCCCCTGTAAGTCCCTCCCTTGTAGACAATCCCTGACTCTGTGTTAAGAGATCTCACCTTTGCCAGGTAAATGTAGCTCTGCCTTCATTGCTGCAGAGTAACTGAAATAGCCGTGAGGTTATTTATCTGAGCATATGTGAGATAAGCTCTGTTCTCAGTGAATTTTCATATCTGTGAGTCAATTATCTATTGGTGCTTCAGAAACTATTCTGAAACTTAGCGAATTAAAACAACTTGTTGGCTCATATCCTCCAGTTTGGGTTGGACCGCTCAGTTCTTCAGCTGATCTTACCTAAGATCACTCATGGCAGCGTGACTAGGTGGTTGGTCCAAGATGGCTTACATAACTAGATCTTCCAACTGGGGCACAAATTGGTTCTCTTCCACATGGCTTTTCCACATTTCTTACATTGGGGCAGCTGCCTTTGAAGAGGGCAAGCTTCTATACACAAGTGTTTATTAAGTCTCAGCTTGCATCATATTTGCTGATTTTATTGGGCCGTTCTTGCACTGCTATCAAGAAATATCTGAAACTGAGTAATTTATAAGAGAAGAAGTTTAATTGGCTCAAGGTTCTACAGGCAGTATAGGAAGTACAATGGTTGCATCTGTTCCTGGGGAGGCCTCGGAAAGCTTACAATCATGGTATAAGGCAAAGCAAGGGCAGGGGTCTCACGTGGTGGGAGCGAGAGCGAGAGCGAGAGAGTGGGGGAAGTGCCACACATTTTAAACAACCAGATCTCATGAGAACTCACTCACTATGAGGACAGTACCAAGGGGATGGTACTAAACCACTCATGAGAAATCCGCCTCCACGATCAAATCACCTTCTAACAGACCCCACCTCCAACATCACGAATTATATCTCAGCATGAGATTTGAGAAGGAACAACATCCAAACTACATCACTGATGTTCCATTAGCCAAAGTCACACAAGTCTCATAGCCATACCCAGAGTCAATGTGAGGAGAGAAACCACACAAGCATATGGCCTACCAGAAGCTGTGATTCATTCAGGTTATCGATGTACTAATCTACTGAAACTTTCACTTAAGGTTGACCATAAAATACAAATGTCTCAGCCTGTCATTCATAACTATATCCTGCTCCGAAGTCCCCTTTCCTTTTGATGTCCCACTGAGTCTCACAGAAATGTTACCATAGCAGAAGCAGCCACATGATTCAACTTGAAGGTATGTTTGCACACCATGACCAAAACTCTTTTTTTTTTTTTTTGGTTCTTGTTCCTGAATTGCACCTTATGACTCGCTCCTTCAACTTACCCACATCCTTCAGGGACTGAGTCCTAAGTTAACTCTTTCATGAATGCTTCTATTATTGTTCAATAAATGGGCATTTTCCCATTCTCTGAACCTAGTACGAAGCTGGCACAGTGTGGCAGAAAGAACCCAGCTTTGGAATAAGACAGTTTCAAACCTGAACCTTCCAATTATTAGCTATGTAATGATGGCCACACTACTTCAACTTCCTTAGCTACAAAATAGGTGAAATAATACCTCTCTCTTAGGGTTGTTGGGGGATTGGGAGAGATAGAGTGGCAAAGCATTGAGTAATTTATGACGCTGTGTGGATCTACGCGGTGCTGTGAGACTGAGGCTGTGTGGACCTACCCGGTGCTGTGAGACTGAGGCTGTGTGGACCTACCTGGTGCTGTGAGACTGACTCTGTGTGGACCTACCCGGTGCTGTGAGACTGAGGCTGTGTGGACCTACCCGGTGCTGTGAGACTGAGGCTGTGTGGACCTACCCGGTGCTGTGAGACTGAGGCTGTGTGGATCTACCCGGTGCTGAGAGACTGAGGCTGTGTGGATCTACCCGGTGCTGTGAGACTGAGCCCTTAGATTTATGACCTGGAGGTTTTGTCTGTTTTATCCTCTTATTTTGTGAATTACTGTCCCTCATAAAATATGAATCTTTAAAGATGATAGAAATAAGTGTTTTACCCCATTTTATTGCTATGGGGTGCCTCTCTACCACTCTACTATCTAGCGCTTGATCAGTTAGTTGAGACAGAAAAAAGAAAAAAAAGAAAGAGGCAAGAAGTACAGTGCTTCTTCTTATGAAGGGAAAATGGTAATTACTGCTTGGTAATTAAGAGGTTATTGCAACAACTGAGCTGCTGAGACATATTACGTGTCATTTTAGGAAAACATTTTTTAAACTGTGGTATGTTTCCATTTGATTAATATTAATATTATGGATTTATATACTCAGAAATTGGTTAGCCAAGCTTCTCTCTTCATACAGAATTGCATCCAGTTCATCATGACAAAAGAGAACCTGCCTTGGCACTAGAGAAAATAGAGATTTTTTTTCCTAAGAGAAAGCATGGCAAGCCCAAAACTTGGATGGACTCTCACTGCTGAGGTGCTACTAGGAAGATATTAATCATGGGCATGTGACCTCTAGCAGGCCATCGATAACACTACTCATTTTCTTCCCCCGTCACAAGGATTTGTCTACCAGCCTGGTTTGCAGCAGGGCCAACGGGTTGTTGGGGAGATGATGGGAGGCATGAAGCTAACAGACAAGGAAACTTGGGACAATATGATTTCAGTTGGGAAAAGGGGAGCTTGGGTAAGTGGGTTTAAAAGTTGCCAACAGAAGAAAGCTTCAAAAGAAAATTTTCATTTTTATATAGATTTTTAAGTGTCTTCATTTTGCACAGAACCATATAAAAATTTCTAAAGCTATAATTATATGTAATAATGAAAAACTACATTCCTTCCCCACATCAGAATAAGGCAAGTATACAAATATTATTCAACATTATTGGAAATTGTAGCCACTGCAGTAAGACAATAAAAGTGCACCCATATTGGAAAGTAAGAATTAAAACTATCCCCACTTACATATTTCATTCTGCTCTGTATATAAATAAATAATAATTAATTAATTAATTTACAAAACATCAAACCCTAGAACTAATGAGTTTAGTAAGATCAGAGGACACAGGGCCAACACATAAACAATCAATTTTATTTATTTATATATTTATTTATTTATTTATTATTTCAGCAAGGCCAGTTTTACTTTCTGCAGAAAGGGTGCTTCTCACTAACAATCCTGCCACAAGAGCACACCAAACCAATGGGACAGGCACATTTATAACCTGATGCAGTCACCCTACTGCTGTGTCCAGTTTCCACTGGCCAAAACGGGACCTCACATTCTACACTTGACCCAATTGGGTAACAATTTAAAACTTTCCTAAACAGGCAAGTGGAGAGAGAACAAAGAAAAGGAGGAAGTTAGTCACGAGATGGCCAGGAGATGCTTCCAAATAAGGAATGGTATGGACTATGACCTAGGCTTGCCCAGGCCTGTCTGAGCATGTCTGCCTAAGGTAAAGCAGCTAACTAGGTTAGGATATGAAAATAACAGCAAGCAAGGATTTTTAGTATATGGAATGGCTATTCTTTAGTGTTTAAAATGAAAACTTTAAAGAAGAAATTCTCTCTTACATTCCACAAATATTTATAATTTTTATTAGTAAGTTATAGAATATAGCTACAGGAGAGAGAGAAATTAAGGTCAGCAAAAAGGAATCTAACAAAGGGGAAAAAATCTAAAGTTCCAAATTATTAACATTTTGCGTTCCCACCAGCAATATGACACTTTCAGTTACTACAGCACTTGGTATTGTCTGATTTTTTTTTTTATTATACTTTAAGTTCTGGGGTACACGTGCAGATCTTGCAGGATTGTTACATAGGTATACACATGTCATGGTGGTTTGCTGCCTCCATCCCCCTGTCACCTACATTAGGAATTTCTCCCAATGTTATCCCTCCCCAATCTCCCCAGCTCACACTATCATTCCCCTAGTCCCGCAGCCCCCAACAGACCCCAGTGTGTGATGTTTCCCTCCCAGTGTTCATGTGTTCTCATTGTTCAACACCCACCTATGAGCGAGAACATGCAGTGTTTGGTTTTCTGTTCTTGTGTCAGTTTGCTGAGAATGATGGTTTCCAGCTTCATCCATGTCCCTGCAAAGGACATGAACTCATCTTTTTTATGGGTGTGTAGTATTCCATGGTGTACATGTGCCACGTTTTCTTTATCCAGTCTATCATTGATTGGCATTTGTGTTGGTTCCAAGTCTTCACTATTGTAAACAGTGCCACAATGAACATACGTGTACATGTGTCTTTATAAAAGAACTATTTATAATCCTTTGGGTATACACCCAGTAATGGGATTGCTGGGTCAAATGCTATTTCTATTCCTGATCCCTGAGGAATTGCCACACTGTCTTCCATGATGGTTAAATTAATTTACACTCCCACCAACAGTGTAAAAGCATTCCTATTTCTCCACATCCTCTCCAGCATGTGTTGTCTCCAAATTTTTTAATGATCACCATTCTAACTGGCATGAGATATCTCAATGTGGTTTTGATTTCTATTTCTCTAATGACCAGTGATGATGAGCATGTTGTCATTGTATTTCTATATACACACAATAAACTTATGGAAAATGAAATTAAAAGTCCACTATCATTTACAGTTTCTCCCAGGAAAACAGAATAGATAAAACGTGTACAGAACTTTTATGCAAAAATTACAAAAAAAAAATACAAGAAATCAAAGAACTAAATAAAGGGAGAGACATGCCATGTCCATGGATTAAAAGGCTCAACATAATAAAGTCCATGGATTAAAAGGCTCAACATAATTTCGTCCTCTCCAAATTGATCTATAAGTTTAATAAAATTACTATTAAAATCTCAGAAAGAATTTTGTTAACATAGATAAACTTACTCTAAAATTTATATGAAAAGGCACTGGCCTCAAATAGCTAAAACAATTTAATAAAAAGTGAAAAGAGTCTCTATACCCTGTAAGAGAGAGCCTTACTCTATAGCTATAGAACTTAAGACAACGTGACATTGGTAGAAAGAGACACACATAAAGCTATGGAACAGAATAGAGAAATCATCACACAAATAAGTCCAGCTGATTTTTTTTTTACCATTATAATCATTTTGAAGTGTATGGTTGAGTAATGTTGATTATATTCACACTGTCATAAAACAGATCTCTAGAAATTTTTTATCATGCAAAACTAAAACCATATGTATTGAACAATCCCCCATTTCCCCATCCCAACAGCCCATGGCAACCACAATTCTACTTTGTTTCTATGAGTTTGATTACTTTAGATACCTAATATAATCAGAATTATACAGTGTCCTCTTTGTGACTGGCTTATTTCACTTAGCAAAATACAGTGTCCTCTTTGTGACTGGCTTATTTCACTTAGCAAAATGCCTTCAAGGTTAATCCATATTGTAGCAAGTGACAAGATTTCCTTCTTTTATAGGGCTGAACAATATTCCTTTTTATGTATACACCTCATTTTCTTTCTCCATATAGCCATCAGTAGACATTTGGGTTGCTTCTATTTCTTGGCTATTGTGAATAATTCTACAGAAAACACGGGTGTGCAAATACGTCAAAGAGATCCTACTTTCAATTATTTTGGATATATACCCAGAAGAGGGATTGCTGAAATAAATGGTCATTCTATTTATAATTTTTTAAAGAAACTCTATACTGATTTTCATAGCAGCTGCACCATTTTATTACATTCCTACCAACAGTACACAGAGGTTCACGTTTCTCCATGTTCTCACCCACACTTGTTATTTTCTATTTTTTTATAGCAGTCATCTTGGTAAGTGTGGGGCAATATTACATTGTAGTTTTGATTTGCATTTCTCTAATGATTAAGTGATATTGAGTTATGTCTTAGTGTTGGCATATTTGGGTTTATTCTATTTGAAATTTGTTGAGATACTTAAACGTTTATGCCCATTTTCTTCCTCACATTTGAAACTTTGGGGCCATTACTTCTTCAAATAGTCTCTCTGCTGATTTTTTTCTCTCTTCTTCTGAGATTGCCATAATGTATATGTTGGTCCACTTGATGGTGTCCCATAGTTACTCAGGCTCTTTTCACCTTTCCTCATTCTTTTTTTCTATTATCTGCCTCAATAATTTGAAATAATCTATCTTCAAGTTAACTGATTTTTTTTCCTTCTGCTTTTTTAAGTCTTTTATTGAACGTCTCTAGTGAATTTATCAATTCATTTATTCTATTCTTCACTCTGGAATTTCTGCTTGGTTCTTTTTTGCACTTTCTATCTCTTTGTTGATATTCTCATTTTGTTCATGCATCATTTTTTCTGATTTGGGTAATTGTCTCAATGTGTTATCTTTTAGCTTATTAAACATCCTTAAGACAGTTATTTTGACTTCTTTGTCAAGTAATAATAGATCTCCATTTTTCAGGGCCAGTTTCTGAAGATCTAGTTTGCTCCTTTAAAGGGGGTTTTATTTCTTGTTTCTTTGTATGCTTTGTGACCTTTTGTTAAATTTTGAGGTTTTTCTTTTTTTGTTTTTTTAAAGACCACCTCTCTCAGTCATTACTGACTTCATTCAGGGAAGGCTTTCACCAGTCAGTACAGGTAGAGATTCTGGAAACTTCTCAAACTGTTTCTGGAGCTATATCTTATCTGTGCTTATTAATGCAACTTCCCAGTTAAAAAGTTTTTCCCCCATTATTTTCCCGGAGTTCACAATTTGCTGCTCCTTGTGATGTCTTCGCATAGTAACATTGTCTCTCCAATGCTTCAAAAAGCTGATTCGTTCACCTTTTTGACTCACGTAGCAGCCCCAAAGCAAACTGTGCCACCTCCCATTGGGATTTCGTGTCAGCTGAGACAGAAAACGGCCCCACAGAGAGCTTTAAGAAAGTCACAACATTTAATGTACATTTTATTTTTATTTTTCCTTCCTAAGGGAGAAGCCACAAGTTAAGGGTTTTCTTCCAATCAGACCACATTGTGCCAGCCAGGGAGAGGGGATATAGCAAGTAAATGCAACGAACTTTCTTACCTGTTTGGATGTAGTTTTTACTGGCTTTATACCCACCTGGGGTTTGCAATCTATTGAACGCTTTCTGGAGTTCTCAGAAAGGGAACTGGGCCCACATATTGTTGTTTAATCAGTTTCTCGAGGGAGGAAATAAGGACTAGAACTTTCTACCATCACTCTGGTCAACTCCATCAAAATTTCAGTTTACTTCAGCTTTATCTAACTGATGGTTGTCTCCAGCCTCCTGCCCAGATGACTTTTGACAAAGGTTAAAGAGCAACTTAACAGAGTTTTCAACGAATATTTCTACAACAGTTAGACATCTTCAGGGGTAAAAGAAGCGTTGCCCTAAACCTTACACTTTATTTAAAAATTAACAAGAATGAATCATGAATCTCAACGTAAAACTCGACAAAACTTTTCAAAAAAATAAAAAAACAGAGAAAATCTTCAGAATCTGGACCTAGGACAAGAGCTCTTAGACTTGATATCAAACACACAAATAATTGATAAATTAGACCTCCTTAAAATTTTGCTCTGCAAAAGAGCCTATGAAAGGGATTTAAAAAAAAAGAAGCTACAGATTTAAAGTAAATATTTGCAAACTACATAACCTATATAACTAATATCTAGAATACATAAAGAAGTCTCAATACTCAACAGTTAGAAACAAAAGACACAAAGATACATTTAACTGAAGAAAATATACAGATGGTAAAAAAGCACATGAAAACATGTTCAACATCATTAACCACTAGAAAAATGCAAATTTAAACCTCAATGAGGTATCATGACATAATTATTAGAATGCCTAAAATAAGAAGTAGTGAAAACAACAAATACTGGTAAGGACTCAGAGAAACTAGACAACTCATACATTGCTGGTGGGAGTAGAAAATGGTATAGCTATTCTGCAAATTAATTTGGAAGTTTCTTATAAAATTAACATGTGATTTCCATACATCCCAGCAATGATATGTTTGGTCATTTATTCCAGAAATAGGAAAATTTGTTCACACAGAAACCTATACATAAATGTTTATGGCATCTTATTTTTAACAGATTAAAAACTAGAAAAACCTAAATGTCTTTCAGTGAATGAATGGTTAAACAGTGTTACATCATTATCATGGAACACTACACAACAAAAAACAAGCTATTGATACACACAATGGTCTGGGTGAATCTCCAGAGAATTAAAATCCAATCTCCAAAGGTTACATACTACATGATTACATTTATAAAATACTTTTGAAATGACAAAATAATAAATATATTACAGATTGGTGGTTGCTGGAAGTAGGAGGTTAGGAGTGAGTGTGTTCATAAGAGGACAGAAAAAAAAGATTCTTGTACTGAAACTTCTGTACTAATAACTATCAATGTTAATATTCTGATTGTGATGTTGTACTCTAATTTGCAAGGTATTATTATTGGAGAAACTGTGCAAAATCTACAGAGGACCCTTCTGTATTATTTCTTACACCATATGTGACTCTAACGTTATTTCAAAATAAAAAGGTTAATTTAAAAAAATCACTGGAGAAGCAAGTATAGTAATTGAGGGTCTCTAAACACTGAATGTTTATGCCCTCCCAAAATTCATTAATTGAAACCTAATTCCCAATGTAATTGTATTTGGAGATGGAGTCTTTGAAAGGTGATTTGGTCATGAATGCAGAGCCCTGGTAAATAGAATTAGGGCCATTATAAAAAAAGCCCCAAAGAGCACCCCTATTTTTTTCATCACACAAAGACTGTCAGAAGATTGCCGTTTATGAATCAGGAAGTGGGTCCTCACAAGACATGGAATCTGCCAGTGTCTCGCTCTTAAACTTCCCAGCCTCTAAAACTATTTGAAATAAATTTGTTTTTTATACACTACCAGGCACTAGCAGTCTGTAGTATTTTGTCTATAGCAGCCTGAATGGACTAAGACATAAGTAGAGAGTTTGTTGTCAGACACAACAAATTTCCATCAATAGCAGTTTTACTCTGGACAATGTCTTAACATCCCTGAAACTCTAATCCCTTGTCTATCAAATGGGGTTAACAACAGCATCTACCCCACAAGCGTATGGCAAGGACTCGATGAATTAATGCATAGGAAGCCTTATCCCAGAGCTGGTCATATGATAAGTACTCCATAAAAAAACCAGTCCTAATTATTATTACACAGCTCCTCTCTCTCAATATTGTTCATAGTCGTGAACATCATTTTAGGTTCATAGGAGAAATAACAAGAAATAAAAATTGGAAGACTGAGCTTTACATTGAAACTGTGCAAAGATTTAGTGTAGAATTACTCAGATGCAGAAATTATAATGGGACACAAATGCATTTGTAATTAAACTAAGTAACTTTTGGGACTCCTGGCAAGAAGGCAGAATAGGAAAAGCTCCTGTCTGAAGCTCCCAGAGAAATACACATAAGGCAGGTGATTAGCTGCATTTCCAACTGAGGTACCAGGTTCATCTCATTGGGACTGGTTGGACAGTGGGTGAAGCCCAGGGAGGGCAAGCTGAAGCAGGGTGGGGCATTACCTCACCTGAGAAGCACAAGGGGTCAGGGAGCTCCCTCTCCTACCCAAGGGAAGCCATGAGGGAATAAGCTGTGAGAGACTGTAATGGGAGGAACAGTGCACTCTGGCACAAATAATGCACTTTTCCCACAGTCTTTGCAATCAGCAGACCGGAGATTCCCTCTGGTGCCTACATGACCAGGGCCTGGGTTTCAAGCACAAAACTGGGTGGCCATTTGGGCAGACACTGAACTAACTACAGGAGTTATTTCTTTTTTTTTCATACGCAGTAGAACCTGGAAGACCAGCGAGCCAGAACCATTCACTCCCCCCGGCAAAGGAGCTGAGCCAGGGAGCCAAGTGGTCTGGCTTGGTGGTTCCCACCCCCACGGAGTCCAGCAAACTAAGATGTACTGGCTTGAAATTCTCACTGCCAGCACAGAGTCTGAGGTTGACATGGGACTATCAAGCTTGGAGGGGGCATCTGCCATTGCTGAGGCTTGAGTAGGTGGTTTTATCCTCACAGTGTAAACAAAGCCACTTGGAAGTTAAAAGTGGACAGAGCCCACTGCAGCTCAGCAAGGCTGCTGTGACAAGACTGCCTCTTTAGATTCCTCCCTTCTGGGCAAGGCATCTCTGAAAAAAAGGCAGCAGCCCCAGACAGGGACTTATAGATAAAGGCCCCATCTCCCTGGAACAGAGCACCTGGGGGAAGGGGTGGCTGTGGGCACAGCTTCCACAGATGTAAACATCCCATTCTGACAGCTCTGAAGAGAGCAGCAGATCTCCCAGCACAATGTTCAAGCTCCGATAAGGGACAGACTGCCTCCTCAAGTGGGTTCCTGATCCCTGTGCCTCCTGACTGGGAGATACCTCCCAGTAGGGGCCAACAGACACCTCATACGAGAGAGCTCTGGCTTGCACCTGCTGGGTGCCCTTCTAGGACAAAGCTTCCAGAGGAAGGAACAGGCAGCAATCTTTGTTGTTTGACCACCTCCACTGGTGATACCCAGGCAAACAAGGGCCTGGAGTGGACCTCAAGCAAACTGCAGCAGAGGGGCCTGACTGTTAGAAGGAAAACTAACAAACAGAAAGGAATGGTATCAACATCAACAAAAAGGACGTCAACTCAGAGACCCCATCTGAAGGTCAGCAACATGGAAGACCACAGGTAGATAAATCCATGGAGATGGGGAACCACCAGTGTAAGAAGGCAGAAAATCCCAAAAACCAGAATGCCTCTTATCATTCAAAGGATCACAACTCTGTGCCAGCAAGGGAACAAAACTGGACCAAGAATGAGTTTGATGAATTGACAGAAGTAGGCTTGAAAAGGTAGGTAATAACCTCGGAGCATGTTCGAACCCAATGCAAGGAAGCTAAGAACTATGAAAATAGCTTAGAAAAATTTCGTTTTTTCTTTTTTTTTTTTTTTTGAGATGGAGTTTCGCTCTTGTTACCCAGGCTGGAGTGCAATGGCACGATCTCGGCTCACCACAACCTCCGCCTTCTGGGTTCAAGCAATTCTCCTGCCTCAGCCTCCCGAGTAGCTGGAACTACAGGCATGCACCACCATGCCCAGCTAATATT
This sequence comes from Saguinus oedipus, assembly GCA_031835075.1. Classification (NCBI taxonomy): domain Eukaryota; kingdom Metazoa; phylum Chordata; class Mammalia; order Primates; family Cebidae; genus Saguinus; species Saguinus oedipus. The sequence goes on along the minus strand of CM063184.1, from coordinate 95,266,064 downwards.
TTTGTATTTTTAATAGAGACGGGGTTTCACCATGTTCACCACGAGGTCGATCGCTTGACCTCGTGATCCACCCGCCTCAGCCTCCCAAAGTACTGGGATTATAGGCATGAGCCACCACGCCCAGCCACAAATTTCTAATTAGAATAACCAGTTTAGAGAAGAACATAAATGACCTGATGAAGCTGAAAAACACAGCATGAGAACTTTGTAAGCATACACAATTATCAATATCCTAATTAAACAAGTGGAAAAAAGGGTATCAGAGATTGAAGATAAACTCAATGAAATAAAGTGAGAAGACAAAATTAGAGAAAAAAGAGTGAAAGGAAATAAATAAAGCCTCCAAGAAATAGGGAACTATGTGAAAAAAACAAATCTACATTTGATGGGTGTACCTGAAAGTGACAGGGAGAATGGAACCAAGTTGGAAAACACTCTTCAGGATATTATCCAGGAAAATTTCCCCAACCTAGCAAGGCAGGCCAACATTCAAATTCAGGTAATACAGAGAACACCACAAAGATATTTCTTGAGAAGAGCAACCCCAAAACACATAATCGTCAGATTCACCAAGGTCGTAATGAAGGAAAAAATGTTAAGGGCAGTACAGTTACCCACAAAAGGAAGCCCATCAGACTCACAGCAGATCTCTCAGTAAAAACACTACAAGACAGAGAGAGTGGGGGCCAGTATTCAACAATCTTTACCCCTTCCTTATACCTTATACAAAAAAATTAACTCCAGATGGATTAAAGATTTAAACATAAGTCCTAACACCATAAAAACCCTAGGAGAAAACTTAAGCAATACCATTCAGGACATAGACATAGGCAAGGACTTTGCGACTAAAAAACCAAAAGCAACGGCAACAAAAGCCAAACTAGACAGATGGAATCTAATTAAACTTAAGAGCTTCTGACAGCAAAAGAAACAATCATTAGAGTGAACCAGGAACCAACCAAAAGGGAAAAAAACTTTTGCAAGCTCCCCATCTGACAAAGGGCTAATATCCAGAATAAACCAAGAACTTAAACAAGTTTACAAGAAACAAACAAACCCATTCTGAAGTGGGTGAAGAATATGAACAGACACTTTCAAAAGAAGACACTTATGCAGACAACAAACACATGAAAAAATGCTCATCATCACTGGTCATTAGAGAAATGCAAATCAAAACTACATTGAGATGCCATCTCATGCCAGTTAGAATGGTGATCATTAAAAAATCTGGAGAAAACAGATGCTAGAGAGGATATGAAGAAATAGGAACGCTTTTACACTGTTGGTGGGAGTGTAAATTAGTTCAACCATTGTTGAAGACAGTGTGGTGATTCCTCAAGGATTTAGATATAGAAATATCATTTGACCCAAATAGAAATCCCATTACTGGGTATACCCAAAGGATTATAAATTGTTCTATTATAAAGACACATGCACACGTATGTTCATTGTGGCACTGTTTACAATAGCAAATACTTAGGACCAACCCAAATGCCCATCAATGATAGACTAAAGAAAATGTGGCACACATACACCACAGAATACTATGCAGCCATAAAAAAGGGTGAGTTCATGTCCTTTGCAGGGGCATGGATGAAGCTGGAAACCATCATTCTCAGCAAACTGACACAAGAACAGAAAACCAAACACTGCATGTTCTCACTCATAAGTTGGCATTGAACAATGAGAACACATGGACACAGGGAGGGGAACATCACACACTGCGGGTTGTGGGGGCTAAGGGAGGGATAGCAGGGGGTGGGAAATTGGGGAGGGATAATATTAGTAGAAATACCTAATATAGGTGATGGGGGGATGGATGTAGCAAACCACCATGGCATTTGTATACCTATGTAACAATCCTGCAAGATCTGCATATGTACCCCAGAACTTAAAGTATAACAATAAAATAAAATGAAAAAAGATGAGAGAAAAAAGAATTTTCAACCCAGAATTTCATATCCAGCCAAACTAAGCTTCATAAGCAAAGGAGAAATAAAATCAGATGAGTTTGTAACCACCAAGGAGGCCTCACAAGAGCTCCTTAAGGAAGCACTAAACATGGAAAGGAACAACCAGAACCAGCCACTGCAAAAACATACCAAATTATAAAGACTATAGCCACTATGAAGAAACTGCATCAATTTACAGGAAAATAACTATCATCATAATGACAGGATCCATTTCACACATAAGAGTATTAACCTTAAATGTAAATGGGCTAAATGCCCCAGTTAAAAAACACAGACTGGCAAATTGGATAGAGAATCAAGACCCATTGGTGTGCTGTATTCAGGAGACCCATCTCACATGCAAAGACACACATAGGCTCAAAATAAAGGGATGGAGGAAGATTTACCAAGCAAATGGAAAGCAAAAGAAAGCAGAAGTTGCCATCCTAGCATCTGATAAAACAGACTTTAAACCAACAAAAATAAAAATAGGCAAAGAAGGGCATTACATAATGGTAAAGGGATCAATGCAACAAGAAGAGATAACTATCCTAAATATATATGTACCCTAAACAGAAGCATCCAGATTCATGAAGCAAGTTCTTAGAGACATACAAAGAGACTTAGACTCCCACACAATAATAGTGGGAGACTTTAACACCCCACTGTCAATATTTGATGGATCAATGAGACAGAAAATTAACAAGGATATCCAAGATTTGAACTCAGCTCTGGACCAAGCAGACCTAATAGACATCTACAGAACTCTCCACCCCAAATTAACAGAATATATATTCTTCTCAGCACCACATAACACTTATTCTAAACTTGACCACATAATTGGAAGTAAAACACTCCTCAGAATATGCAAAAGAATGGAAATCATAACAAACAGTCTCTCAGACCACAGTGCAATTAAATTAGAACTCAGGATTAAGAAACTCACTCAAAAACACACTACGTGGAAACTGAACAACCTGCTCCTGAATGACGACTAGGTAAATAATGAATTGAAGGTAGAAATAAAGATGTTCTTTGAAACCTATGAGAATGGAGACACAAAGTGCCAGAATCTCTGGGATACATTTAAAGCAGTATGTAGAGGAAAATTTACAGCACTAATTGCCCACAAAGGAAATGAGGAACGATCTAAAATTGACACCCTAACACCACAATTAAAAGAACTAGAGAAGCAAGAACAATCAAATTCATAAGTGAGCAGACGACAATAAGTAACTAAGATCAGAGCAGAACCGAAGGAGACAGAAACATGAAAAACCCTTCAAAAATTAATGAATCCAGGAGGTGGTTTTTTGAAAAGATCAACAAAATAGATAGACCACTAGCCAGACTAATAAAGAAGAAAAGAGAAAAGAATCAATAGACAAAATAAAAAATAATAAAGGGGATATCACCACCAATCCCACAGAAATACAAACTACCTTTAGAGAATACTATACCTTTGTGCAAGTAATCTAGAAAATCTAAAAGAAATGGACAAATTCCTGGACACAAACACCCTCCCAAGGCTAAACCAGGAAGAAGTCAAATCCCTGAATAGGTCCAGTTCTGAAATTGAGGCAGTAACTAAAAAATGTCAAGGACCACATGGATTCACAGCCAAATTCTTCCAGAGGTACAAAGAGGAGCTGGTACCATTCCTTCTGAAACTATCCCGAACTATAGAAAAAGAGGGACTCCTTCCTATCTCATTTTATGAGGCCAGCATCATCCTGATACCAAAACCTGGCAGAGACACAACAAAGAAAGAAAATTTCAGACCAATATCCCTGATGAACATCGATGTGAAAATCCTCAATAAAATACTGGCAAACTGCATCCAGCAGGACATCAAAAAGCTTATCCACCATAATCAAGTTGGCTTCATCCCTGGGATGCAAGGCTGGTTCAACATATGCAAATCAATAATGTAATCCACCATGTAAACAAAATTAATGATAAAAAAACCACGATTATGTCCATTGGTGTAGTAAAGGCCTACAATAAAATTCAACAACCCTTCATACCAAAGACTCTCAATAAACTAGGTATTGATGGAATGTATGTCCAAATAATAAGAGCTATTTATGACAAACGCACAGCCAATATCACACTGAATGGGCAAAAACTGGAAGCATTTCCTTTGAAAACCAAGGATGCCCTCTCTCACCACTCCTAGTCAACATAGTATTCAAAGTTCTGGCCAGGGCAATCGAGAAAGAAATAAAGGGTATTCAAATAGGAATAGAGGAAGTCAAATTGTCTGTTTGCAGATGACATAATTGTACGTTTAGAAAGCCCCATTGTCTTGGTCAAAAAAGTCCTTAAGCTAATAAGCAACTTCAGCAAAGTCTAAGGATACAAAATCAATGTGCAAAAATCACAAGCATTCCTATACACCAACAATAGACAGAGAGCCACATCATGAGTGAACTCCCATTCACAATTGCTACAAAGAAAATAAAACAGCTAAGAATACAACTAACAAGGGACATGAAGGACCTCTTCATGGAGAACTACAAACCACTGCTCAAGGAAATAGAGGATACAAACTAATGGAAAAAATGTTCATATTAATCTATAGGAATAAACATTATCCTGAAAATGGCCATATTGCCTAAAGTAATATATAGATTTAATGCTATTCCCATCAAGCTACCATTGACTTTCTTCACAGAATTGGAAAAAACTACTTTAAATTTCATATGAAACCAAAAAGGAGCCCACATAGTCAAGACAATCCTAAGAAAAAAGAACAAAGCTGGAGGCAGCACACTACCTGACTTCAAACTATACTACAAGGCTTTTGTAATAAAAATAGCATGGTACTGGTAGCAAAACAGATATATAGACCAATGGAACAGAGGCCACCAAAATAATCACACATCTACAACCATCTAATCTTGAACAAACCTGACAAAAACAAGCGATGGGAAAAGGATTCCCTGTTTAATAAATTGCGTTAGGAAAACTGCCTAGCCATATGCAGCAAGCTGAAACTGGATCCCTTCCCTACACCTTATACAAAAATTAATTCAAGATGGATTAAAGACTTAAATGTAAGACCTAAAACAATAAAAACCCTAGAAGAAAACCTAGGCAATATCAGTCAGGAAATAGGCATAGGCAAAGACTTCATGACTAAAACACCAAAAGCAATGGCAACGAAAGCCAGAATGGACAAATGGGATCTAATTAAACTAAAGAGCTTCTGCACAGCAAAAGAAACAATCATCAGAGTGAAAAGGCAACCTACAGAATGGAAGAAATTTTTTCAATCTACATATCTGACAAAGGGCTAATATCAAGAGTCTACAAAGAACTTAAACAACCTACAGGAAAAAAACCAACAATCCCATCAAAAAGTGGGCAAAGGACATGAACAGACACTTTTCAAAAGAAGACATTTATGCAGACAACAAACATGAAAAAATGCTCATTACTGGTCCTGAGAGAAATGCAAATCAAAACCACATTGAGATACCATCTCATGCTGCTTAGAATGGTGATCATTAAAAAGTCAGGAAACAACAGATGCTGGAGAGGATGTGGAGAAATAGAAACACTTTTACACTGTTGGTGGGAGTGTAAATTAGTTCAACCATTGTGGAAGACTGTGTGGCAACTCCTCAAAGATCTAGAACTAGGTATACCATTTGACTCAGCAATCCCATTGCTGGGTATGTAACCAAAGCATTATAAATCATTCTCCTATAAAGACACATGCACACACATGTTTACTGTGGCACTGTTCACAGTAGCAAAGACGTGGAACCAGCCTGAATACCCATCAATGACAGACTAGATAAAGGAAATGTGGCACATATGCACCATGGAATACTATGCAGTCATAAAAAAGGATGGGTTCATGTCCCTTGCAGGGACATGGATGAATCTGGAAACTATCATTCTCAGCAAACTAACATAAGAACAGAAAACAAAACACTGCACGTTGTCACTCATAAGTGGCAGTGAAACAATGAGAACACATGGTCACAGGGAGAGGAACATCACACACCAGGCCCTGTCATGGGGTGGGTGGCTAGGTTAGGGATAGCATTTGGAGAAATACCTAATGTAGATAATGGGTTGACTGGTGCAGCGAACCACCATGGCGTGTGTATACCTATGTAAGAAACCTGCACGTTCTGCACATATACCCCAGAATTAAAGTATTAAAGAAAAAAAAAAGAAGTCATGAGAGCTGAGTGTGGTGGCTCATGCCTGTAATCCCAGCACTTTAAGAAGAGGATAAGGTGGGCAGATTATGTGAGGTCAAAAGTTCAAAACCAGCCTGGTCAGCATGCTGTAACACTGTCTCCACTAAAAATACAAAAATTAGCTGGAATTGGTGGCAAGCCCCTGTAATCCCAGCTACTCAGGAGGCTGAGGCAGGAAAATTGCTTGAACCGGGGAGACAGATGTTGCATTGAGCCGAGATCACACCATTACCCTCCAGCCTGGGTGACAAGAGTGAAACCCTATCTCAAAAAAGAAAAAAAGAAAAAAAAAAGAAGGAATGAGATAATGTTGAAGATGAAGCCCACAGCAGCAGCCCATCCATATCAATGTGTGAGGAAAAATATTCATCTTGTTCGTGCCCTAACTGAAGAGGACCAATGATTAACAGCAGAAACAATAACCAACCATAGACATTTCAGTTGATTCAGCTTACACAATTCTGACTGAGAAATTAATGTCATGCAAACTTTCCACCCTAAAATTACTAAAAGCACTGCACCCAGGTCAGCTGCAGACAAGGGCAGAGCTTTTGAAGGAAATTTTTTACAAGTCGGACGAAGATCCTGAAGCATTTCTTCAAAGAATTGTAACAGGAGATGAGCCATGGCTCTCCCAGCACCATCCTGAAGACAAAGTACAAAGCAGTGGCTGCCAAGAGGTGGAAGTGGTCCAGCGAAAGTAAAAGCAGACTGGTCAGCAGCAGAGGTCATGGCATCAGTGTTTTGGGATGCTCGAGAAATTCTGTTTGTTGACTTTTTAGAGGGCCAGAACTTCAGAAACATCTGCTTACTATGAGAGTATTTTGAGAAGGGTAGCCAAACTTTTAGCAGAAAAATGACCGCAGCAATGCTCCTGGCTCATTCCTCCTATGGAACAAGGGTAATTTTGTGAGAGTCTCTAAGGAAATTATTAGGCATTCACCTTCCAGTCCTGATTTGGCTCCTTCTTCTTTTTACTTCCTAATCTTAAAAAAAAAAAAAGAAAATCTAAAGGGCACCCATTTTTCTTCAGTTAGTAATGTAAAAAAGACTCCAATGACATGGTACAATTCCAAGGACGCATAGTTCTTTAGATATAAACTAAAATGACTGGAATCATTGCTTACAAAAGTGTCTTGACCTTGATGCTGAGAAATAATTTTATTTTTTTCATGAACTTTTTGAAGTTTTCTCATATATGCTGCACAAAGTAGTTGCTGGTTTCACTTAAAATTCTTTAGTCTAAGAAATGTTCCAAATAACACAAATAAGCAAATTTTTCCCTCTAAGTCTGTGTTTGGTGCATTGTTTAATGATGATAAATCTAGAGACCAAAAGGCTTGTCAGTCACTATTAAAATGATGTTTTCGCTGATGTGACTGCATTGTTTAATGGTAATAAACCTAGGGATCAAAAGGCTTGTCAGTCACTATCAAAATTACGTTTTCACTGACAATATAGAGGAATTACTCAAATTTACCAAAAAATGTGGGAAATTTTTAAGAATGATTAATAAGAATATCTAGTGGCAACAGCATGCTTACCTCAATAATATAGGACAAAATACGAAATTTATTTTTTCTGAACTGTTCATTTCTTTGTATAATTTTCTAATGAAGATTATTCATTTGTGACTAAATATAATCATATCATTGTATCATAATTAAATGCACAAATGAGCAAAAACACCTTTATTAGTCTCTACATACAAATTATTGTTTCAAAAATTTAAAAAACTAAGCAACTTTATGAACTCAAAACAAAATCACCACGCAGGTTTTTATATCCTTTTGTTTTTTTATGAAAGAAAGATCCAATCAAACAGCCTGAGTGAAAGCTTGAATGAGCATTGAACAGAAACATAAGAGTGATGAAAATAATTCCTTACTCATCTTCTCAATTGCTAATGATACTAACCAAAATTAATTCAAGTATTTTTAAGATGACCTTTTTCTCTTGCTTGGAAAAGAACTTTTGAGACATTCACCCTTCTGTGAGAATTGAATTTTCCAGGTTGGTGTGCTGCTTTCATTTGGAGAGAAATCTTTTCAAAACCAAGAGAGGATGTAATGACATGAAGACCATCCTTTCCAGAATACTAGTAGAAAGAGATAAAGCAGGCAACTGAAGACTCTTTAAAACAACGTAAATTTGTTCTAGCAATTATTTTTATCTTCTTTCCTACCAAACAGCTAACCATCAACCAAATAGACTGATCAGCTATTTGCATGTTTATTTTGCCCTGATTTATTTTAACAGTATACCACCAATTGATAAAAAGAGGAAAAGAAAAACTCTTAGAAAGGACATATTTTAACAATTTGTAGTATCCATATTATCGGGATAATATTTGTACTTTGAAGCATATTGAATTCAAGAATTTATGGAACCTAATTAAACTATGAATTACAGAACAAAACAACACTGCATAACATGGAGAATATTATTTTATTAATGAGATTCTGCTGTTAGTGTAGATGAAGCTATTACCCTAGTGCAAGGATATTAAAATTGACAAAATTTAGTCAAAACTGAAGCTCCTCCACTTGCTAGCTGCATGACTTAAGGTATTACTAACCTCTCTGACTTGCCTTTTTTTTTCATCTGTAAAATTGGGATTAAAGTAATTGACTTGCTGGTAGGTGTGGAATCAAGTGATATCACATGGATGATGTGACTACCTCAGTGCCTAGCTTGTAGTAGGAGCTAAGGATAGTTAGATCCTTTCCTTCTTTGCCTTTATATCTTCTGATTCTCTTGTGTCGTGGCTCATGATAATGCTCAAGTTATCCCCAGCTTTTGATAAAGACATTTCTTCTCAAAGACTGAACCCTGACATTTCACAGTAATACTTAAGGAAGATGTGATGCCTATCGAGCATAGATACTCCATTTCCAGATTATTGTTGACCAAAAAAAATCCTTCGGAATTAAATGCAACTCATATATGCTAAAGCTCACATAATGTTCATTCTTTGAAATACTAATAAAGAGGGAGAGAAACAAAATTGAGTTTCAATCGTTCTACTATAAGGACACATGCACACAAATGTTCATTGCAGCACTGTTTACAATAGCAAAGAACTGGAACCAACCCAAATGCCCAACGATGATAGACTGGACTGGGAAAATGTGGCACATATACACCATGGAATATTATGCAGCAATCAAAAATGATGAGTTTGTGTCCTTTGTAAGGACATGGATGAATCTGGAAAACATCATTCTCAGCAAACTGACACAAGAACAGAAAAAGAAACACCGCATATACTCACTCATAGGTGGGTGAGAAAAATGAGAACACATGGACACAGAGAGGGGGTCTACTACACACTGGGGTCTATTGGGGGAATGGGGGAGGGACAGCGGGGGGGGCTGGGGAGGGATAGCCTGGGGATGAATGCCAAGTGTGGGTGAAGGGGAGGAAGGCAGCAAAACACACTGCCATGTGTGTACCTATGCGACTATCTTTCACGTTCTGCACATGTACCCCAAAACCTATAATGCAATAAAAATTAAAAAAGAAAATTGAGTTTGGGAAAAGTGCTTATAACCACTGACTGGAGGTACTTCATAGATGTGTGGATTCGTTCTCATAATCTTGTAAAGTAAATGATCTCCCCTATAACCTTAATCAAAAATCCCTGGCTAATAAAGTAAAGCTTAAAAGTCTACCTTAAACCTACTTTCAGCCACCAAAGTTTCAGAATAATGAGAGCAGTACAGTGGTTGTTTCCTTGAAAGAGAGAAGCGTCGTAATAGCTATAGATCAAGAAGCAAGAATCCAGGTTGAAGCTGAGTCTTTATCCATTATGCCGTCACTTTTGTATTGTTTTTTTCATGACTGAATAGAAACAAAATACCATTTTAGGATGTATTCTGATATGTGACAAAACACTAATAATGTGCATGACACAGTACAGAGTCAGAAAACTTTAATCCATTTATAAATTTCTGGTTGCCTGTTCATCACAGTATATATGGTAGATTGTTACAATAATGGCTTTCAATGAATGACATCTATGTCCACACCTCTTTGCAATGTGACTTGCCATTCCTCTCATCAAGAGTTAGTCTGTTTCCCCATTATCTGAAACTGAGCTGGCCTTGTGACTTGCTTTGACCAGCAGAAAGTAGTGAAATGACTGTGTGTGACTTCCAGCACCAAGCCTTCAGCTTCTGGTTTGACTTTCTTAGAACACTTTTGCTATCATGTAAAGAAGTTTTTTCATGGGGAAAATGAAAATGCACTCAGCATTATACATGACAAAACTGAAAACATTTGGAAATTTCTTAAAGGATCTTAACATCAAGAGATTTCCCACCTGACTGAAACTTTGTATATTAAATTGCACTCAAAGTATTTTGCATCTTCACTGAGAAAAGCAAAAAATGGGAGAGTACTATTCTTATTGCAAACCCAAAGACACCAGATGAATATGAAATTCAAGTATTAAATACTCACATATAACTTGCTGCTTAATTACCTTTTTGTGATCCTCACTTACGTATTGAAGGATGCTTCTGCCACTTCCAAATATGAATTCACATGTAGCTCTGGGCTTCAAAGAATGAAATAAAACAATAATTTCAATTTTATAAGTCCTTGGAGTGAAAACAACTGAGACGTAGCTTTTCTTTGGCTGTCGTGTGTTCCAATCCCTGCAGGCCAATTAAGTTCTTTCAAAGCCCCAGCAAGGGCTTGAAGGTTAATTAAAATGTGTGATTTTTGGAAAAGGAGAAAAGCAAAGTAGGTATAATATATAGTGCACATTCTTCACAAGCTGCCTTGGAATCAGCATGTAATTAACCAGCAGTGAGGCACAGCACCTGTTTTTTTCCTCCATTTCTGTACAAACACGCACTGTGGGTGCAAGCACCAGTCTCCGTAGCTGACGTCTGCAGAGACTACTCTATTTCTTCCCCTTAGACAGGACCCTGCTTTTTGGTGACTTTATCATTGCACCATCCTAATACTTTCTCCCATAAATAGATTCTTCCCCATTGTCCCTCCTCCAAAACTCCAGAGGAAAAGTTTTCTTATGCCTCCTATCACCCCTCTACACACAACTTACCCACATATTATATTGCTCTGCTTTTCATGGTTGAAGCCACTTGGTTAATGAATGAATGGCCTGTGACATGCTAACCCTCTCTGGAAACACCTGCATTTTAACTGAAGATCCCATAAGATTGTAAAAGTCCAGCCGTGGAAAGTGTGGTAGCCAGCCTCAAAGACCCCCTGACTTCTGCTTTCTGATATCACACCTTTGTAAAATCCCTTCCTGAATTTTAAGAGGGTTTATCTGAGTGACCAATAACATGACAGAAATAATGGTGTGTCAATTCCAAGATTAGATTATTTTTTAAATTCCATTTTATTCCTCCTCTGCCCCCTCACACCCCCTTGTTACTTGCTATTTGCTCTGGGGAAAAGCATACTCCTGCTATATCTATGGAGAAGCCTCTGTAGCAAGGAACTGAAATCCATGTGCATGATCCTGGAAGTAGTTCCTTCAGCCCATTAAGCCTTCAGAGACTGCAGACTTGATCAATTCCTTGGCTGCAGCTTCATGAGAGATCCTCATCCAGAACTACCCAGCTAAGTCCCTCCCAGATTCCTAACCTCCAGAAACTGTGAAATATTTTGTTTTAAGCCACTAAATTTTGAGGTAACTTGTTATACAGCAATAGATAACTAATATAGAAGGTCTGGATCTTTCTCACATGATGGGGCCATTTAGCAGCACACTGCGGTGACCTGCTGCAGCAGAGTGAGCTATGCCCTCTTTTTTTCCGTGAGTCTAGTAAGAAAGGAGAAGAAAAGCGGGCATTTCAGGAAATGTACCACATGGTATGTGGGGACCCACAGGAAAATGTTGCTGGGCAGGCTCAGCTGGGACTGGAGAAGAGAAAGGGAGGTTGAAGGTTCGGTGGTCCCGGGATTTTCCCTTGTCAGGTTTGACGTTGAAACCTCCTCTTTTCCACTCTTTCTCTCTTCCTGAAGCCTCAGCCACTCTCAGGCTGTAGATAAACCAAGTGTTGCTGTCAGTCTGATTAAGACTGCCCATCTCATGTCATCTCTGTTAAGGTGTGCATCTCTTTTCTTCCTCTGAGTATTCTTAAAGGCCCACAAGATAACAAATAAACCCTGTGGTGCTCTTGGACTTGCTCAGGCCCACAGTGGATTCCCTAGTGATCGTGTTTGAGAAACAATTTGCTACAGTTTGGAAAGCATGTTATGGCACCAGATGCCTCTGAGTCCAGATGTAGCCTCTGCAACTGAATAGTGGTAGGTGGGTTCCTCTGAGCCTTGGTTTACTCATCTATAAGATGGGAATAATATCTAACTCATTAGCTTGTTAAGTTCATTTAGTGATATAACATACATATATCTCCAAATACAGTTTCTGGCATCCAGAAAAAGCTCACCAAATACCAGTATACTTTCCTTCTATTCTCCCATCTGAATTATTCAAAGCCACTCTAATAACTCACAGAGATTTAGAAAGAACTCCAAGGTTTACAGTGTGATTCAAGAAACAGTAAAAATATGTTATGACCCATTTGGATGAGCAGGAGCTTGCAAAGAAGGAGAAAATCAACTGTATGCCCCAATTGCATGTTATTTGTTCTCTACCACCAGATAGTACTTAAAATACATATGATTCAAATACATCTATACAAGTTACGTAAATCACAGATGAAGCGGGGATGGATTTTATAACAAGAACAATCTCTGTTAAAAAGACTTAGAGGTGAAAGGCAACTCAAAGCACACCCAGGCTAAAGTCATGTCACATGAAAACCTCAACCTGACCACCTTTTAGAGAGAGACGGTAATGAAATGAATGTGTACATTCAAATCCCAGCTCTGTCCAATTAGCTATATGACCCTGGGCAACAAACTCTCTTAGCCTCAATCTCTTTACCTCTAAAATGGGAATAATGATCATACTGGACTTCAAGGGTTGCTGTGAGAAGAAAGAGAGAGAGAGAGAGAGATTGAGAGAGAGAGAGAGAGAGAGGGAGAGAGAGAGAGAGAGAGAGAGAGAGAGATTGAGAGAGAGAGAGAGAGGATAGATGTGTAAAATGCTTATACCAATGCCTCACAATGACTAAATGTAAGGAGTCACTATCATTTTCTAGTGTCCCTTGAGCTCTATGCTGAAATTTTAGAGAGAGAGAATTCAGGGCCCTAAAAGACAGACCTTTCATTGTTGGACAGTGCCAGTTCTCCCCTGTGGGTCAAAATAAAGTAAGACTACTCTTTATCCAGCAAGGCAGATCTCTTGATAATCAGGGGAACTAGGTCCTTTCTGTCCTGTCCCTCTTATTGTGAAGGCTTTCTAGATCTCCATTCTCTGGCTGCTTTCCTCGAATTCCTCCCAGTTTGTCAATTATCTTTCTGGTATGTTTCACGCAGAATTAACGCAGCGCCCCAGATGTGACTGGGTAAAATAGGACTAGGGTTCCCACCAACAAGGAATAACCCCTTAATAACAGAGTCTCAATGTGTTATTTTTGATTGTTATCTTGTTTATATACAACGTTGTAAAATTAACCTTATTTTGTACTGAATATAGGTGTTTGTCTCTTGACAATCATTTGTTTGATTTCAGCCTTCTGTCTATTCTGTCTTACTGAGAGCACTTTGAATTCTACATTTCCCAATTTTTGGTCAACCACAAAGCTACAAACCAGACAAGAGTTTTCATTCAAGTCACAGGGAAAAGAACATTTTCTTAAATTGCTGATAGTGGTCGGGAGTAGGTGGGAAAGAGGAGGTGAGAATTACTCTATCTCAGTGGATTGAAGAGAATGAAGGTGTTGGGCATTTCTGAGCCCAACTATCCATGTATGATGCGGCCTATACTGGTGTGATCTCTGTAAGCCAAGAAAAGCCATTGATCAATATCAAGATGAATGAATGAATAGTTAGGAAGTCACTTGCAGGAAGAAATACTCAGGCTAAAATTTACACAGAACTAGAAATTACTAACCTCAGATACTCCTTGAGAAATGTTTCATGGGAGGTAGGTGACTGGATTTCTTAACAGGGCAGGGGAAAAAATCATAAAACAAGATAACTGGAAACATTCAATAGAAACTAGTTATTTCACAATTCACTGGGCTCTAATAGAAACAAGACTTTTCTAGAAACTTTGGAGGATTTTTTTAAAATTTTGCAATAGATACAGATTTCATGTCACATAATTTAGGCCTTCTGTATATGTAGATAACTCTGTTGATATAAACTGCATAGATTTTTTTTCCTTAAGGAATTTGCTTTAGAATTAAAGAGAGAAAATGAATACATGTAAGTAGAACACAGGAATATTAAACACAAGCAGCTATGGGAGACAAAGAAAAATGGAAAGAAAACAAAAACATTATTGAGAGCATACTGTGTACTAAGTACTTTTCATACATGATCTCTTTTATTCTTCTGCAAGATATTTCAGTGTAAATAACTCATTTTTTATAGAGGCGAAAACTGATGCTCAATGAGTTTAAATAATTTTCTCAAGGCACACAGGTAATAAGAAGCTGAATATGATTCAAAGCAGGTTTGTCTGTCTCCAAATCCTACATTCCCTTAATGCAACACTTTGTCTGTTTGGTTTATAGTCTATTTGGGGAGGATATATATATACACACACACACATATATATACATGTAAGTTGAAGAAAACAATTTATAGCAGAAAAAATTACATTGACAAATTGATCGATAATATTGATAACTTCATAATATAGATTGAAAATAGTTTGGAGTTCAAAAGCAAAGAAAACCAAAGAAGCCTGGAGATGTCGGAGAAGGGAGCTTTATAGAAAAAAATGACCAATTGATCATGTTTTGTTAAGCCTTGAAGGATGGGGATGAAATTTGACTGGGGGTCAGGGGCTAAGAAAACACAGGCCAACTTAGGAAGAAAAGAGAAGTTTCTTAAGAAAATGTATTAAGACCTAATATGAGGCAGGATGTGGAATGTAAAGGATAGATAAGTATAATGGTGTAACCACTGAAAAGGGTCAAAGCAAATAAGAGAGAAAGATGCTTTTAGGTGAAAGATAATATATTTTATCTCTAATTGTTGAATCTAGGGTAACAGTTAATTGTACAAAATAAAGTATCAATAAAATAAAATTGATGAGAAAATAGGGCTGGGGTAGAGACCTGAGAGGTACTCTCAATTGAAGTACTAATTGAATTTAAGGATCTTATTGGTAAAAATAAGAGCATAAGACAAGAGATAGTACATTGCTGAAAATCCACAGTTTCCTAATTAAAGGATCTAGTGAAAGGTCATCAGAAACGCAGGAAGAGACACAATGATGCAGTCACAAAAGTCAGAGTAGGAGAGTGTGTCAGTGTGGCAGACTGAAGGAATGGCTCCAATTCTCCACCATTACCATGGAAATGGTTGTAGTGCTCCAACCCGAGACTTTGGGTTTATCCACATGACTTGTTTTGGCCAATACTGTATGTAAAGAAGTGATTGTGCCAGTCCATGCCTAACCGTGTGAGGCTTTACATGTTTCCACTCAGCTTTTGTATCTCTACCATTTCCATGAGAAGAACATGCCCCAGATGGCTTTTTGGTCATAAAGAGAGGATGAGAGAATGTGCAGAAGAGCCCCCCGCCCAGATGGCATCAACATAAAACAAAGCCACCCCAGCAGCCATGAGCTGATGCAAGAGCCACCACAGAAACTTATCCTATATCATCCAAATCCCAAGCAACCTACAAAAGGAGTGAGCAGTAGCATGTGGTTGCTGTTTCACATCACTGAGTTTAAGTTGGTTGCTATACCGTTTAAGCCTCAAGATAGTCGACTTTGGCAAATATGTCAGAAATGATGCACAGAAAAGACTATTAAGTTTGTAAACAGGATAGTCACTATAGAGCTTAGAGAATAAATAATGGTGTTTTAGGAAAGTAGCAGGTACAAAAACTACATTTCAAGGAATTCAGCAGAAGTTTCCAAGAAATAAAGTCATAAGGAGAGATCACGTAGTTGAGAAGCCTTGAGATTAAAATAAACAAAAACATAGTTAGTAGCATGTACTACTGAAGTGTCCTAATGTAGAGGAAGGAGTCTCTGTGGGCCGAGGGGAGTGAACAGCTTAGGGAGGCTGATGATGGTCTAGCGGGGAAGGGTCCTCAGAAATCAAATAGGAATAAAGTACAACACAGACAATGAAATCAGTGACTTCTGCAATCACCAAGGGGATATAATAAAGGAACTGACGTCAGGCAGTGTCAATAGGCCTCATTTCATGACGGAGGTATTTTTTTCAGGAAAATTATCCATCTCTGTTGATCGCCAATTACAAAAGTGTAAAAGATTATCATATGCTTGTCTCTGAAAGTTCTGTTGTCTGTACACTGACTACAACTCTGAAGAATAAAATCTGTAATCAAGACATCATTCAAAGAGTTATAGTTTTTGTGATGAGAAGGAAATTGACATGCTCTGTAAAACTCAAGTCCCTTGCTTTGATTTTAGGATGTTTCTAAGTGAGCAATCATAATTTCAAATGGGAAAGTGAAAGATCAAGTTGGTCACTCTGTGGGGAAAGACATACCTTGTGCTGGGATGCTGGAAGGAAGTATGGCGCACAGACGCTGTTTGCTGTTGCTGGCCCACTCCAGGCTAACTAGAGTGCTGAGATCTTAGTGTTTCTATTACCTGGAAGTTCAAGAGATTTTCCTTTGTTGAACTGACTCACAATCTCCCGTCAAATATATGGGTAGTACCTGTCCGGAAGCCCTTTAACGTGACATAATAGGACGATGGAAAATGCCTATAAGCAATTTATAGATGAGGTGGTTCTATTTTGGAGCACTGGTTTCCAATAATGTGCCTCAAATGTCTTAGAGCCATCTGTGTAAAGTGGAATGGGAGCCGACTTTCTAAGATGTATGTGTTCTCTGCAGGGCTACTGCTGACTCACCAGGATAGAGAGTGAGCCCCACATCAACCACGCCATCATCGGCAAGTTCTTCTGCCTCATTTCCTCTCTAATAGCAAGTCAGGATAATATTTACTTTGCCTGTTCTGCTCCCAGTGGAGTGTTAAGAAACCTGCCCCATGGTGCAGAGCCTCTTCCTGCCTACATACCTCAGGCTGTCTCTAGATCATCGGTGAAAACTGGACACTCAGATATATGGTGCCACTGGCCCATTGGCTTCAGCCACACCTGTATAAGCAACCATTACCTGGGTTTATGTATCCGCAGAGCACAGTCAGGTGGGAAAAGCATACTTCTTAGGGAACAGGAGAGTGTGGGGAGTGAAGGAAGCATCTCTTAGGAGTTACAGTAAAGAAAATACAAATGCACTCTGCAATTAAAAGAGATGAGAATTCAGCAATCTAGCATAGTTCTAGACAGTCATTTCTAGAGGCACATTTGGAAGTATTACTTGGAGCAGGAGAGAAGCGTGCAGGATGGGTCTTACGATGTTAGGTAGAATATCCCTAGGTCCCCCAGGATGAGATTTTAAATGTGTCCTTTGCAGATGTCAGATAGCCGACTCCTGGCATGAAAAAACTATATAAATCATAAAATGAGAGTAGTTCCCTAATCAATGAGTGAATAATCTGTGCTCGATACTGTTAAAAATCAAACCACTCCATCCTTTTAAGCTCTGCTCTGTAGTGCAGGTTTGAGAAGATCAGAAACTGCAGTTCCCAGATTCCTTTGGGAATCTAACTGTAGCGCTCAGTCAGATTTGGTGAACGAGAAGCACTTGTTTGAGATTTTAAGGATAGAAAATAAGAGTTTTTTCCACTAAGCTGTAGATCAGTGTGTAGATATCCGCAGACGGCAGGCATGGCAGGGATTTTACCTGAGGTTTTAAGGCATTCTCCTGAGAGCCACCCGCTTCTCCACACAGGAGTCAGCAGAAACCACTGATGACAGCATCCTAAAGCCTGTTTTTCCAGGTTTTCTGGAAGCAGCCTCCATCCATGCTAATGATACTTACTGAGTGCCTCCTAGTGCCAATGCCGTGTTAGCAGCAGCAGCAGCTCACATTTTAGCAACAGAAGAAAGATTATAAACAAGTAAAAAGATGATGCATCAGACAGTGATGGGTGCTATGGACACTGTGCTGTGGGGAGGGGGTTCTTTAATATATGGCAGTTGAGAAAGGCCTCATTGATAAAGTCTTATTTGAACAGTGATCTGAAAGAAATGAGATAGTCATGGAATGGTCTGGAAGAGAGTTCTCTCCGTGTAAGGTCTTCAAGACATGAAGACGCGCAGCCTGAGTGAGGAAACAATGTGCCTGCAGCAGAGTGAGAAACGGAGAAGAGAAAAGACTGGGTCAGAGAAGTGACCCGGTCTTACAGACCATGAGGAGGATTCTGGCTTTCACTTTAAGTGAAACGGGAAACTGCTTCACTGAAGAGTTTCAAGTGTGTATTGTTTTTAAATGAAGAAGACAACAAACTAGAAGATACCTTGATTTTAGTAAAATAGAGCTTGAGATAACATAGATTCTACATTCTATCCTCAAAGCTACACTTCACCATGGTTCCCACTGGTCAACGACTCCTCAGACATAATCCTATCAGCTTCCTGGTTTTTATTTGAATATCCCAGTTTCTGCCATCCTAACAATCTGGCTTTTAAAGTCATTATAAAGGAATTCCCCAACTAGCCTTTACCGTAATATTCCACAAACTTCAAAATAAAGGCTGGGTTCCTTGGAGGGATACAAGATAATGTTGGATTTAAGGAGAGACAAGAGGCTGAAAAATAATAATAACTTAATACTAAGAGAGAAACGCAGGTAATTTGGCTGAGAAGATTTCCCTGGGAAGAGTGCCCACTTGATGTTAGAGTGTCTCAGTGGAGGGAATTGTAGCACGAGAAGCACCGTGAACGTTTTTCACAGCTACATTCCACATTCCACTGTGCTGAAGAAGACATCAAGAGGCACTCGTCCCTTGGAGAGTTCATTTCAGTTCTTAAGGGCTGATCACAAATACTACACTAGGACTTGTCCAAGCTCAGGGACTTCAAGCAAACCTCGTAGCTAAAAGCCAAATGGATATTGGAAAAAATGATGGAGGTGTTGGGGGAGGAAGAAGAGGGGAATGGAGGATAAGAAAAGAAAAAAAAAAGAGAAAATTTACTGTCCTAGGCAATACTCAGTGTCCATTGTGAGGGGATGAAGGGAATCCCTCAACAAAACACTGGGAAACAAAGAGAGAAAAATAGCTCAGTTTAATTAACTAAGCTTAGCCAGTGACACAAAGAGGAATTCTAATTTGGCTTTAGAAACATTTTTAATGGAAGAATGAAAGAGGTTATTAGAGCTCTTATTTGCTGTTTGGTTCAATCCGGCCCTTTCCCTCATAAACTCTTCACCTAAAGCCTCATTTGGGAAAATAACATGTAACTATTAAAAAATAAAAATTATCAAGCTCTATGTAGACATGAGAATGTTTTAAAATATCCGCTGTACAGCCAGAATTCAAAGGGTTGTTAACATACAAACAATCACATTTTTAATAAAGGCATTTCTGTCTCTAGTCGCTGACCACATCAGGACCCTCCTCCCACCCCCAGCCTTCCTCCTCCCACCCCCCCACAATCCATACTGCACTTCTTTCACACCGATATCATTATGACCAGCTGTGCCTTCAATGATAGAAGGTTGACTGACCAACCATCCCAGTTTGCCTGGCACTCAGGTGTGTGTTTGGGATACAGGACTCTCCACAGAATACTGAGAGGCCTCTCCTTAGGGGCAGTAGGGTAGAGAAGTTCTTCCAGAACTTTAATGTGCATAAGGATCGCCCAAGGACCTTGATACAATGCAGATTCTGATTCAGAAGGTCTGAGGTGGGCTCTAAGATGGTTCGTGTCTAACAAACTCCCAGAGTGAGCCACGCTTTGGACAGCGCTGCTTCACTGGACCTACACGAGGCTTTGGAAGCACCTGGGATGACATCCTAGTGGCAGCTCTTCCCAGATACTATTCTCCTTTCCTGATTTGCTTCATCCTACTGCCCATGAGGATCCAATCACTTCCCACCAGGGCCCACTTCGAAAACTAGGGTTATAATTTAACAGGATTTGGGTATGGACTCAGATTCAGACTATATCCAGAATGTCAAGAGTTCGGCCAGCAAACATTTGATAAGATTAGTATAGACAGAAGGAAGCCAGATGCTACAACTCATCAGGACAATGGAAAAGAGACCCAGAAGGCATTTCTGAGAACTTTGTGGCTGCCACATCTATCACAGGCCCAGTGATTCAGGGTCTTCAAGGCACAGTGATCAAAGAGGAGCCCACATTGCCCCTGGGGTCTCGAGGCTCATTCCCCAGGGTCTCCTGAAGTTTCTTCTCCACACATTCAGGAGTTCCTCGGCCACCCCAACCATGGCTCATGTGGGCCAGGTTTAGCTCAGGCTAATCCTTACAGAAGGCACAAGCATTAAACCTTGGTGACATCTACACAGCGCCAACTCTGCAGCTGTGCAGACTGCAAGAGCTGGGGAGGTGTGGCCACCTCCACCTAGATTTCAAATTGATACCTCAGAGAGCCTAAGGGCATAGGAAGAGAACTGCCAGGGGAGTAGGACTGCAACAGAGAGCCCCCAGTAGGGAAATTCTTAATGGAGTCATGGAGGACAGGGTATCATGTAGAGCTCACAGTGTGTTACCCCAGCCTGGGAGAGCCACAGGCGCCAGACTGAAACCTGAGAGCTGTGGCATAAGCTGTGCCCAGAAAAGCTATGGGGGTGACGCTGCCGAGAGCCTTGGGGGCCCAACCCTCATACCCGGGTATCCAGAAGACAAAATACGTAGTCAAAGAAGATTACTCTCAAGCCTTGAGGTTGTTGGGTTCTGAATTTTGTCGGGACCATCAATCCTTTCTTCTTTCCTCTTCTTTCTGAAATGGAAATGTCTCTCCCGTGCCTGTCTTAACTATTGTATTTTAGAAGCATGTGACTTGTTTGATTTCACAGGCTCACAGTTGAAGAGAAATTTGCCTCAGGATGAATTATACATTGAGTTTCACACATATCTGATCACATAAAATGTAATTGAGACTTTGGACTTGAACTTTAAAGTTGATGCTGGAATAAGTTAACACTTTTGGGGCTATTGAGATGGAATGAACATATTTTGTAAGAGAGAAAAGGCCAAGAATGGAATACTATGGTTTAAATGTTTGTGTCCCCTTCAAAATCTATGTGGAAACTTAATCACTTAATCCAACTGCCACATAATTAAGAAGTGGGACCTTTAGGAGATGCTTAGACCTTGAGGTCTTTGCCCTCATAAATGGGATTAGTGCTTTATAACAGGGCAGCAGGGAACTAGCTAGGAGTTTTTTCCTTCTACTCCTCTACGATTTGCGAACACAGCATTCATCCCCTCTGGAGGACATCGAGACAGGGCACCCTGAAAACCAAAAATAAAATTCTAAGCTCCCTAACTTACTGAAGAGTTGGCCAAGGGGATCCCCAAGAAACCTGAAAAACTGCTTCAATCCATGACTGGAAGCGGGGATTGGACATGTCTCATTATTTCCTCCTCCTTTTGGAGTTTAGGCACAACTGACTAGCATTAACTATAAAACAGAGATCTTCAGACTAACAAAGCAGACTCTTTGTGGCATAAATATACGAAATTCCGACTCGACTCTTGTATAGCATCACATGACAGATAGTAGGCCCTTAAGTAAATCAAAGAATTTTACCCTAAAGTATATTCCTTTGACATCTTTTGAAATGGATCTGCAAAGCTGTCTCTTACGAGAGAAATCTGCATCCGTAGAGAATCGCCTCCTCTTACTAGGTCCTTTCCAGAGTCTGGCACCTTTTAAGGTTCAGTAAGAGACGTTGACCATCTATTCTCTCTGAAGCCTGCTACCTCAAGCTTCCCTGTATGTGACAACAACCCTGGTTTCCACAACTGCCTCTTTTCTGAACTCAAGCATTTGTTTATGCTGACTTCAAACAACTCAGGCAAACTTTGGCACTTTCAACCGGCTGCAAATTGGAAAATCTTTGAATCCACCTGTGACCCGGAAGGCCTCACTTTGAGATGTCCTATCTTTCCTGGCTGAACCAATGTATACCACGCATATGTTGATTTATCTCTTGGCCTATACTTCTGTCCCCCTAAAATGTATAAAACCAAAGTATAACCCGATCACGTTGGGTACATCTTCTCAAGACCTCCTGAGGTCATGTCACAGGTCATGGTTCTTAGCCTTGCAAAACAAACCTCCAAATTGATTGATACCTGTCCAAACACGCTTTGGTTTACATCTCTCTTGGAAGCAGGCAGCAAGTCCTTAACAGACGCCAAATTTGCCAGCACTTTGATCTTTGGATTTTCAACCAAAATAATTTCATAGGTATTTCTCCTAACTGTGAGAAATAAAATTCTGTTACTTAGAAATGACCCAGTCTAAGGTATTTTATTATAACTGCACAAACAACTAAGACACCACCAACAGCTACTCACATCCGTACAAAATTGTTTGGCCCTCTTCTTCACTTTATTGTCTCTTCTAAGCACTTATTAACATTTAAAATATTTTATTTACTTATTTTTGTTTGCCTTTCCCTCCTGGAGCATAAATTCTGGGAGGTCAGGTATTTTGTTTACATGTTCACTCTTCTAGCCCCAATACCTACTAAAGGTTCTGACACATAGTAGGCCCTCAATAAATATTAATGGATAAATATTATAAATGTTTTGCTCTATTAAGACCTTCTGTATATGAAGATGACCATAGTTAGCCAGATTGAGACACATATTAACCACAAAAAAAATGTATCTGACTTCTATTCCCTTTACAATTTTTTTTGTAGCACTTATGACCTGAGCTTAAATAATTACAATGCCTAGGTGAGTGTCTATAAATTTTCACATGTGTACATGGGCACAAATGCACACACATACACAGACAGTTTAACACAGACCACAAGAAATATGCACTATAAATGTTTCTTTTGTGGCAGAGTGAATTCTTCATGAGCCCTGAAATGCAGCATGGTGCCAAGTGCCTTAGCCGAAAGCAGGAGAAAACTTGTCTTGGAAAGAAAGCTAGTCCTGATTTCTGGATAAAGCAGAAAGATAGAGGTGTCTAAAAGGCTTCTTGGCTGTTTCACGATGGCCTTAATTTAGTGTTAATGGTTTAATTTCCAGGTTGTACCTCCTCCCTCCTTAAATAGCACTTAGTGTAATTGATGCCAAGTTAATCACTGTGCTGCCAAGAGAAGTGTCCATGGGGTAGGAAGCACATACTGTTCTACCTGTGCTTAAAGAGGAAAATGTCACGCATCTCTGAAGAAAAAATGTTGACTGAAAAATAGTGCCAGGTCTCAGACAAGATCTTTGTGAATAAGAGTGAAGCTTATCATTATTCAAGAATTAAAATGATGACTAAGGTGATTACCTGTATCTTCTTTATTTTTAAGTAGTTTGTAAAGTTTTAACAATAGGTATGCCTTATTTTATAATTATTGACAACATGGTGTTATGTAAAACAAAGTATATTATATGAAGAATATTCTCACTTTTAGTTGGAGCTATAAAGAACTGTAAGACTATCCAGAAGCACAATAAAAGGCTAACAGTGAATATCTCCGAATAGCGGGATTATTGCTAAATTTTATCTATTCGCCTTTGCTTTTTATTATTTTTTAAATTTTAAGCAGTGATTGTATGCTACCTTTGTAATTTAAAAATAAAGTTGGTCAGTTTTCTAAAAATTGTTACCAGCTTCTATTTACAATAACAAAGTATTTTGTCTGCATTGGGTTTATTTTAAATAAGTGTCATCTCTTTTTCTGGTGTCATACTAATAAGAAGAGAAAAATTTAATTTAGGGGAAATAAGAGGGTTTCCCTTAAAGTGTGTCACCTTTTAGAAGAAATCTTTCCATCCCACTGGTTCCTGTGATTTCTCTATCCCTAGTTGAGACAGGGCAAGCATGAAGCTTTGCACCCCAGGCTTACATTCTTTTGAGTCTAGGGCTAGAGCATACCTTCAAGATCAACCAACACCATCTGCTTTCACAGCGGAGGAAACAGTTCCTGAGAGAGAATGAGATTTGTTCATGGTCACACGGTGTTGTGGACATTATAACAAAGCCAGGTCTAGAACCCCGGCAAGAACATGTGTCTTGTTTCTATATGTTTATTCTGCTTATTCTTTGCATTCAAAAATAAAATAGGAAAAGAACTCCACGCGCAGTGCCTTGTATGTAGAATACTCAGTAAGTGAATAATTAACGAATAGGTAAATTAAATAAAAAATGTTGAACATCGATAATAACGACTTTACAAAGAAAAAGAGGCTCTGGAAATAAGCGTTAGCTCCTTTTTCTTATCTTAAAAAGAAGAAAGAAAACACAGAGAAAGAGCTACCTTAAGAGCAGAGAGTGTGCCACTGTCTGCGGCACATGCTGGCAGTGGGTGCCCAGGATTACTCTCAGAGAGCAGCCAAAATACCTCTGATGACAGAAATGCATGGACAGGCCCACATATACCCTTCCCTGAGGGCCCGAAGAGCTCAGAGGAAATACGAAAGGGTTTCTATATGTTCCTGGCAGGTCAAGAGAGAACTTGATTCAGTAGTCACAAGGGAATTCCTGTAAGAAATTGATTGAATCACCTCCAAAACCCAATGGGATGTTGCTTCAGTGAAAACCAAAGTAGCTGACACATGACAAACTTCAGGTAGCAAAGGGAGGTTTAAATACACCCTGGAGGACATAAAAGGAACAGAAAACATTGTCTTAAAAGTAGGGATGGTTTTAGAACCAAAGACAACATTTTTAGGATTTAGTAAGACGTACTAATAACAATACACAGGTTTCTCAAATGATGGATCTACATAAAATACAGGGCTTGCTTTTCTTCTATCATATTCAGACCAACTAAAT
Organism: Saguinus oedipus; assembly: GCA_031835075.1. Lineage (NCBI taxonomy): Eukaryota > Metazoa > Chordata > Mammalia > Primates > Cebidae > Saguinus > Saguinus oedipus. The sequence continues at coordinate 95,240,959 of CM063184.1, read as the reverse complement.
TTTCCTGTTGCTTGGATTACTCTGTAAGGCATAGTTATTTCATACAACCTTTCATGCAACTTGGGAAGCCACATCATTCACAAAATATGGCAGCTGCCCTCGTTGACAGAAAATTCCCTGTCATCCCCATTTCAAGATGCTCCAGCACGACATTTCATATTCATCCATCCAGAGATACCTTTTCTGAAGATTTTAAATTGTCTTATTTTTCTTTTTTAGAGGCAGGGTCTTGTTCTGTTGCCCAGGCTGGAACATAGTTCCATGATCACAGCTTTCTGCAGCCTCAGACTCCTAGGCTCACGTGATCCTCCTGCCTTCACATCTGGAGTAGCGAGGACTGTGTCATCATACCTGGCTATTTATTTTACTCTTTTTTAGAAGCAAGGATATAAATTTTCCCCTGGAGCCCCCAGAACAAATGCAGCTCCACTGATGCCTTAATTTTGGCCCCGTGAGAGCCATCTCAGACTTCTGCAGAGCTGTAAGATCCTAAATTTGTGTTGTTTTAAGCCACTAAATTTGTAGCAATTTGTTATAGCAGCAATTGAAAACTACTACATAATCTAATTGAAAAGAAATATTTGAGAATTACTCATCAATTCATTCCTCACTCTTCCTTAAAGAGATGATTAAAAGATGGGAAAAGCCGTCCCAGAGATTTCCAATATGGACTCTTCCACTAGACTCTTTCAACAAAACCATGCCCCAATGACCCACAGGAATGAGCACAAGAACCATGCCCACCTTCACTTTGGCCAGGGTGCATTTCACCAAGCTATACGTAATCACAGCAATCAGTTCTGAATTACAGAGTGCTTTGCTCTGAAAATCAGCTCTCTGGCCTCCTTTTTAACTCCAGATTATAACAAATTCAAATACCTCTGTAGCACATGAAACAAAGACATCGCCTAATGTGTAATTTGGGAGGGAATTTAATGATACATCTGTCTGTTTTGACAAAGCACAGCCTTGAAGTATCTATTTAAAATAAAATCAGCAGATTGGCAACAATTAAAAATGAAAGCCTATAAAAAGTTTAGGGAAAAAAGCATTAAAGTCTAATAGCTCTTGGTTTATGTGCCAGCACTATAGTAAATATTTCTAGCACCAAATTTCTCTACTGAAATCTTGGCATTAACTACTGCAGAAAATATCACCATTAAGCACACATACAAAATCCATCTTCTATGAAAAATAGGCAGTGAGTCCATCTGGGCTCCAGTAAGACTGAGAATGCCTAATAGTTTAAGATATGTTATTGGATGTTGCTAAGTATTATCTTTCAAACCAGCAAGGTAGTAGCAATGCTATTACTTTGTATAAAGTGCCTTGAAGCCTTTCTGATACCACACTGTTATTCTACCTGAGCAATTTACTAAGAAATTTTGGAAGTTTATGAGTTCAGGATATTTTTAATGATCTTGGAAATATGCTATATAGCCATAAAATGTAGCTATATCTTTTCTCAAAAGCTTTAGAATCGTTACACTTTAAAACAATCTGCAATGACAGAGACAGATACTACAAAATGAACTTCTAAGTCAAGTTAGTTATAAAATTGCAGGAATTGTCAGTGACTGAATGATACCTGCCAGAACTGTGGGGGCAAAAGTTACTTCCTATGCAGAGTCCCAGCCCAGGCACCTACTCTGCCGGCCTCTGGGACATGAATTATATTCCAATGACAGACGTCTGTTCTCTTCTGACGTTAATTTTTCTGTGCTCTCTGGCTCTGATCATACTTTGCGTCTATTTAGGTCTTCTGCTTCCTTTTCTCAAATTAACTTACTAAAATTTTCGGGGGGATCATATCTTATCTGGTGTCTACCTGGTGATATAAATTCTGTTGGCCAGGCGCAATGGCTCACGCCTGTAATCCCAGAGCTTAGGGAGGCTGTGGTGGGCAGATCACGAGGTCAGGACATCAAGAATATCCTGGCCAACACGGTAAAACCACATCTCTACTAAAAATACGAAAATTAGCTGGGTGTGGTTGTGCACACCTGTAATCCCAGCTACTTGGGAGGCTGAGGCAGGAGAATCAATTGAACCCAGGAGGCGGAGATTGCAGTGAGCCGAGAGGGTGCTGCTGCACTCCAGCCTGGTGACAGAGTAAAACTCTGTCTCAAAAAAAAAAATTATCTTGCTCAAGTTCCTTATGCTATGGTAAAGGTTTAGCCACACTTAGTGGCTCTCCCAAGAATTACTAATGGAGACTTCCTAAGAATTCTGGAGTTTGATGGAACTAATTAATTGTGTAAGTGGCTAGAGATGATTTGTGGCGTGGTATTGCATGGGACTGCAAATGTGGATATTTATTCTATTATCGTAGCTACTTCCTCTGCAAATGTGGATACTTATTCTAGTATCATAGCTACTTCCTAAGAATATAATTGTCCAGGCCTCTCCAAGAAGAAAGTAGAGGTAGAAGAGAAACTGATAAAGGAAATCATGTTTGTTCATTTAGTCAATATTTATTGTATACCTACTATGTTCCATGGCTTGTGCCAAGTATTGGAAATACAATGAAGGATAAGACAGACATGCTCGTGGCCCTTTTCTTCGTAGTTAAAATAAATGCTAGAGATCCAGCCATCAAATATACATTCCAACATGTAGGGAGGGATAAAAAAAGTACATGTCTCTTCCCTTTAAGGGGGGAGTTGTCTACACTATCACTTAAATTCCATTGACCAAAGTGGAATTTTCTTAGCTTTCTTGTAGGACAGTGTGAATATTATTACATATTTTAGCTGTGTCCAGCTCAAAATTAGTATTCTTGTTTCTATGAAAGGAATAACAGATCCTTGAATTCAACTAGAATACTCTGACACTGCATCTTTATTTCTTTTGCCTTCAATAGCATGTAACCTAACTATAAGCATAGAAAATATTTTGTTTGTATGATGATCAAATGTGACAACAAAAAACAGCTTTGTAATCTATAAAGTGTCACATAAGTGTAGAATATTATTACTGAAGATAAAAATCTATTAGCTGTTAATTCAGAAAATTGGTACTTTCAACACCCAGTGTCTGAAAGCTATATAGTAGGAAAGGACCAGGATCAATTACATTATATATAGACCTCTTCTCTGCTAAACTAATAATTATTTCAATTTCAGATTTATTTGGTTTCTAATACTGTCATTAACAGATTGTTTTAAAAATATTTAGTGTTTTCATGCAGATCATCTGTTCTCAGGGATTTCGGTCTAGAATACACCACATACATTTCTTATTTTAAAATGAGTCAGGTATAAATTCACTCATTCACTCATCCGACATACGTCTGCCGAATGCCTATGTTGTGGTAAGTACTGTTTTAGATCCCAGACGACAGACCATTCAATATTTAAACAATTCTGTGATGGTTACTTTTAGGTGTCAACTTGAATAGATTAAGAAATTCCTAGAGAAATGGTAAAGCATTAATTCTGGGTGTCTCCTGGAGGGTGTTACCAGGGGAAACTGGCATGAGAGTGAGCTGATTGAGGGAAGATCTGCCTTCGGTGTGGGCAGGCAACATCCAACTGGCTGGGGGCCAGGATGAAACAAAGGCAGAGAAAAGGATTTCCTCCCCCTCCTTGAGCTGTAACACACTCTTCTATTTCTGCCTTGGACATCAGGTCCCCCAGCTCTTCAGCCTTGGGACTCCAGGACTTAGCATCAGCAGTCCCAACTCCCTCTAACCAGGCTTTCAGGCCTTCAGCCTCAGACTGAGAATTACACCGTCGGTTTCCCTGGTTCTCAAGCTTTTGAACTTGGACTGAGCCACTTTACTAGCATGCCAGGGTCTCCACTTTGCATAAGGCCTGTTGGGGGACTTCTCCACAATCGCATGAGCCAATTCCCCTAATGTCTTTTCATAAATATATATTTATGAGCTACACATATCTTACTGGTTCTGTCTTTCTAAAGAATGCTAATACACATGCTTTTATATTTTAGTGGGAGAAGAGAGGAAAAAATAGAAAAGATAATCTTTCTTTTTCTTGCTTTTCAATTTTTGTGTGTGACATGAAAACAAAGACAGAAAACCACTTAATGCCTCTTCTATAATGATAAAACAAGCATGGCAATAGTAAAAGTAAAGATGGTACCCGGGGACAAGCGAAGTTTGTAGCATTGAATGAACAAGTTGAACAAGTCACTACTTTATGGTAAGAACAGGAAAAACAGTGTAACAAGAGAAAAAAAAGTTGATAAATGTTAATTAAAGAAATAAGCGGCCGGGCACGGTGACTCACGCCTGTAATCCCAGGACTTTGGGAGGCCGAGGCAGGTGGATCACGAGGTCAAGAGATCGAGACCATCCTGGTCAACAAGGTAAAACCCCGTCTCTACTAAAAATACAAAAATTAGCTGGGCATGGTGGTGCGTGCCTGTAATCCCAGCTACTCGGGAGGCTGAGGCAGGAGAATTGCCTGAACCCAGGAGGCGGAGGTTGTGGTGAGCCGAGATCGCACCATTGCACTCCAGCCTGGGTAACAAAAGAGAAACTCTGTCTCAATGTCTCAAGAAAAAAAAAAAAAGAAGAAATACGCGTCCCCACCCCACCCTATCCCATCCCATTCCTAACAAATGGTAATAGTGCAGAATGTTTTGCTGATGTGGGCATGACTTGGAATCAGACAGATGGAAGGACAATAGCTTTTATTGTCCTTTGACATCCTAGCCAATTAAAAAGCTCATTGACTAAGTGAACAGAGGCAGGATATGGCATCATATCTATGTCTAAATAAAATAGACATACTCCCTGTTCTCAAGTAGTTTGTAGTCTAGAAACAGATATTAAATAAGAACAAATACGTATATATTTGAATATATGAATATATTTAGAGAATTTTTATATTATTTATAAATATATATTCATAAATTATGTACAGTTCTGTGAAAGAAAAGACAGCGATGAGGCATTATAACATGTGGCTCTTAAATTGGGGATAGAGGGTGGTTAGTGGAAACTTTTCTAAGAAAGAGCTCTCTAGACACAGATAAGGATAAATAAATGTTGATGGGAGAAGAGTGGGTCACTTCTGGGAAAGCAATAAACATTAGAGGTTACTGCTGAGAAAATAAATTTTGAGACCAAAGTCACTTAAAAACTCACAATGTGTCCATATTACAGATGATGGATTTGAATTATATATTGTAGAGCATTTTCCATTAGTTCTGTTTAATATGTCCCTAGCACGGGCGTGCTGGAGCCAGCTCATACAGATTCACCAGAACCTATTCTAAGTGTCCTTTCCAAAATCTGCATTCAGTGGCATCAAAATGCTAACATGAAATTGGAAATAGCAGGAGTATTTACATTATGGAAATAATTGTAAAATTGGCAAATGTGATGAATCAGGGCTTTTTCCACTCCCCCCCCCACTCCCCCAGATAGCTAGTTGTAAAACATTTATGCCAGGATGGCCAAGTAAGGAACCTGGAGAGAGGCAATAAAAAGCAATAATTAAATTAAATAATTCAATTAATAAGTTAATACGATATTTTTATATTTCCATAGTGGTTTAACATCTTTATAGAGAAAGCATCAAGGTTATTTTGTGAATAAAATATGATAATCGGACATTCAATTTGCTGTATCTTTAGTAAATTGATTAACAAAAATGATTCTAGAACATACTTAAGTCTGATAATATCACTTCTAAAGAGAAAGTTGGTAGTTTTTCAAAATGACCTTGTGTTTTATTGATTCATGCTGCCTTTTATCTATTCGACTCAAATCATTCAAAAACTATTTTCTAATTACTAATTACTGTGTCTGGTTCTGTGAAGGAAATACCAAAGGAAATAATAATCCCAGGATGCACAGTTTTCAAATTCATTGGCATGAAACTTTAAAATAAAAAAATACTTAAATGTTAAAGGTCACACTTGTGAAGGAATAGCTCAAATATTACAAAATATAAGCTAGAACTGAGGATGGATAAAAGTAATGAGGGAAGGATAACCTCCCTGAGAGCTTAAATTATGCTACGTCATCAAATGTGTGGAATTTCATTTTATTATTATAAAAACAATATTGCATATTGCTGGTAGAAATGGAAAATGGTGCAGCTATTCTGGAAGAGAGTATGGAAGCTTCTTACAAAACTAAATATGTGCTTACCACAAAACCTAGCAATTGTGTCTTCGGGCATTTGTTACTGAGAAAAAAATTTATGTTTACCCCATATCTGTACACAATTATTTGTAGCAGCTTTATTCATAATAGTCCAAATCTGGAAATGAACCACAGTTTGTTAAATCATTTACCCTTCAAGGGAGTGAATGATTAAACAAACTGTAGTAGATCTATACCGAGGAATACAAGTCGGTTAGATCTCAAGGGAATTACGCTGAAATTAAAAAGCCAGTATCAAAATATTACATATTATATGATTCCATTTATATGACATACATAAAATGGCCAAAGTATAGAGCTAGAGAACGGATGAGTGGTTGTCAGGGCTTAGAGACTGGGGAGAAGGAGGGAAGTGGCTGCAGCTATAGAAGGGCAGCCTGAGGAATCTGTATGAAGAACTGTCTTGTGTCTGACTGTGGTAGTGATCACAGGAATCCATTCATGTGATAAAACTGTATCAAACTAAATACATACAAACAAATGAGTACAAGTAAAACTGGTGAAATCTGATCACAGGAATCCATTCCTGTGATAAAACTGTATCAGATAAATACATAAACACACAAATGAGTACAAGTAAAACTGGTGAAATCTGATCACAGGGATCCATTCATGTGATAAAACTGTATCAGACTAAACACATAAACACACAAATGAGTACAAGTAAAACTGGTGAAATCTGATCACAGGAATCCATCCATGTGATAAAACTGTATCAAACTAAATACATAAACACACAAATGAGTACAAGTAAAACTGGTGAAATCTGATCACAGGAATCCATTCGTGTGATAAAACTGTATCCAAGTAAATACACAAACACACAAATGAGTACAAGTAAAACTGGTGAAATCTGATCACAGGAATCCATTCCTGTGATAAAACTGTATCAAACTAAATACATAAACACACAAATGAGTACAAGTAAAACTGGGGAAATCTGATCACAGGAATCCATTCGTGTGATAAAACTGTATCAAACTAAATACACACAAATGAGTACAAGTAAAACTGGTGAAATCTGATCACAGGAATCCATTCGTGTGATAAAACTGTATCAAACTAAATACACACAAATGAGTACAAGTAAAACTGGTGAAATCTGATCACAGGAATCCATTCCTGTGATAAAACTGTATCAAACTAAATACATAAACACACAAATGAGTACAAGTAAAACTGGTGAAATCTGATCACAGGAATCCATTCGTGTGATAAAACTGTATCAAACTAAATACATACACACACAAATGAGTACAGGTAAAACTGGTGAAATCTGATCACAGGAATCCATTCATGTGATAAAACTGTATCAGACTAAACACATACACACAAATGAGTACAAGTAAAACTGGTGAAATCTGATCACAGGAATCCATTCATGTGATAAAACTGTATCAGACTAAACACATACACACAAATGAGTACAAGTAAAACTGGTGAAATCTGATCACAGGAATCCATTCATGTGATAAAACTGTATCAGACTAAATACAAAAACACACAAATGAGTACAAGTAAAACTGGTGAAATCTGATCACAGGAATCCATCCATGTGATAAAACTGTATCAGACTAAATACACACACAAATGAGTACAAGTAAAACTGGTGAAATCTGATCACAGGAATCCATTCATGTGATAAAACTGTATCAAACTAAATACATAAACACATAAATGAGTACAAGTAAAACTGGTGAAATCTGATCACAGGAATCCATTCATGTGATAAAACTGTATCAAACTAAATACATAAACACACAAATGAGTACAAGTAAAACTGGTGAAATCTGGCCGGGCGCGGTGGCTCATGCCTGTAATCCCAGCACTTTGGGAGGCCGAGGCGGGTGGATCACGAGGTTAAGAGATTGAGACCATCCTGATCAACATGGTGAAACCCCGTCTCTACTAAAAATAAAAAAAATTAGCTGGGCATGGTGGCGCGTGCCTGTAATCCCAGCTACTCAGGAGGCTGAGGCAGGAGAATTGCCTGAACCCATGAGGCAGAGGTTGCGCTGAGCCAAGATCGCGCCTTTGCACTCCAGCCTGGGTAACAAGAGCGAAACTCCGTCTCAAAAAAAAAAAAAAAATTGGTGAAATCTGGCCGGGCGCAGTGGCTCAAGCCTGTAATCCCAGCACTTTGGGAGGCCGAGGCGGGTGGATCACGAGGTCAAGAGTTCGAGACCATCCTGGTCAACATGGTGAAACCCCGTCTCTACTAAAAATACAAAAAATTAGCTGGGCATGGTGGCCTGTGCCTGTAATCCCAGCTACTCAGGAGGCTGAGGCAGGAGAATTGCCTGAACCCAGGAGGCGGAGGTTGCGGTGAGCCGAGATCGCGCCATTGCACTCCAGCCTGGGTAACGAGAGCGAAACTCCGTCTCAAAAAAAAAAAAAAAAAAAAAAAAAATTGGTGAAATCTGAATTAGGTTCACGAATTTTATAAATGTCAATTTCTTGTGATATTGTACTATAGTTTCTCAAGATATTACTACTGGGGAAAACTGGATAAAGGATATATCTTCTATCTTGTTTACTCCAACTGCCTGTGAATCTATAGTTATCTCAAAATAAAATGCTTATTAGAACACCATAACAGAATAGTAAATAGAAAAGGAAAAATAATTTTTATAATGCCATCACATTGTTAAGACTATATGGCTATACCTTTTAGAGTTATGATAGTAGTCAGATAAACAAAAAGAATGAGAGGGAGATTATTAGAATACCCAAATAATAGTGTGTTATTTTAATAAGAAAACATATCAGCGTTATTGATTATCCACAAATATAGACTATAAGAAGAAAACAGTGCAGAACTACAGTACAGTAATGCGGCTCTGTACACGTGTCCTAGCCCAGTTTAATTAGCATGTCATACTACAACAGTGCAGAACTACAGTACAGTAATGCGGTTCTGTACACGTGTCCTAGCACACTGTGATCAGCATGTCATACTACAACAGTGCAGAACTACAGTACAGTAATGCGGCTCTGTACACGTGTCCTAGCCCACTGTGATCAGCAAGTCATACTACAACAGTGCAGAACTACAGTACAGTAATGCGGCTCTGTACACGTGTCCTAGCCCACTGTGATCAGCATGTCATACTACAACAGTGCAGAACTACAGTACAGTAATGCGGCTCTGTACACGTGTCCTAGCACACTGTGATCAGCATGTCATACTACAACAGTGCAGAACTACAGTACAGTAATGCGGTTCTGTACACGTGTCCTAGCCCAGTTTAATTAGCATGTCATACTACAACAGTGCAGAACTACAGTACAGTAATGCGGTTCTGTACACGTGTCCTAGCCCACTGTGATCAGCATGTCATACTACAACAGTGCAGAACTACAGTACAGTAATGCAGCTCTGTACATGTGTCCTAGCCCACTGTGATCAGCAAGTCATACTACAACAGTGCAGAACTACAGTACAGTAATGTGGCTCTGTACACGTGTCCTAGCCCACTGTGATCAGCATGTCATACTACAACAGTGCAGAACTACAGTACAGTAATGCCGTTCTGTACACATGTCCTAGCCCACTGTGATCAGCAAGTCATACTACAACAGTGCAGAACTACAGTACAGTAATGTGGTTCTGTACACGTGTCCTAGCCCACTGTGATCAGCATGTCATACCACAACAGTGCAGAACTACAGTACAGTAATGCGGTTCTGTACACGTGTCCTAGCACACTGTGATCAGCATATCATACTACAATGGTGCAGAACTAAAGTACAGTAATGCAGTTCTGTACACGTGTCCTAGCCCACTGTGATCAGCATGTCATATTACAACGGTGCAGAACTACAGTACAGTAATGCGGTTCTGTACACGTGTCCTAGCACACTGTGATCAGCATGTCATACTCCAACAGTGCAGAACTACAGTACAGTAATGCAGTTCTGTACACGTGTCCTAGCCCACTGTGATCAGCATGTCATACTACAACGGTGCAGAACTACAGTAGAGTAATGCGGCTCTGTACACGTGTCCTAGCCCACTGTGATCAGCATGTCATACCACAACAGTGCAGAACTACAGTAGAGTAATGCGGTTCTGTACACGTGTCCTAGCCCACTGTGATCAGCATGTCATACCACAACAGTGCAGAACTACAGTACAGTAATGCGGTTCTGTACACGTGTCCTAGCCCACTGTGATCAGCATGTCATACTACAACAGTGCAGAACTACAGTACAGTAATGCGGCTCTGTACACGTGTCCTAGCACACTGTGATCAGCATGTCATACTACAACAGTGCAGAACTACAGTAGAGTAATGCGGTTCTGTACACGTGTCCTAGCCCACTGTGATCAGCATGTCATACTACAACAGTGCACAACTACAGTACAGTAATGCCGTTCTGTACACGTGTCCTAGCACACTGTGATCAGCATGTCATACTACAACGGTGCAGAACTACAGTACAGTAATGCGGTTCTGTACACGTGTCCTAGCCCACTGTGATCAGCATGTCATACTACAACAGTGCAGAACTACAGTACAGTAATGCGGCTCTGTACACGTGTCCTAGCACACTGTGATCAGCATGTCATACCACAAGAGTGCAGAACTACAGTACAGTAATGCGGTTCTGTACACGTGTCCTAGCCCACTGTGATCAGCATGTCATACTACAACAGTGCAGAACTACAGTACAGTAATGCGGCTCTGTACACGTGTCCTAGCACACTGTGATCAGCATGTCATATCACAAGAGTGCAGAACTACAGTACAGTAATGCGGTTCTGTACACGTGTCCTAGCCCACTGTGATCAGCATGTCATACTACAACAGTGCAGAACTACAGTACAGTAATGCGGTTCTGTACACGTGTCCTAGCACACTGTGATCAGCATATCATACTACAACGGTGCAGAACTACAGTACAGTAATGCGGTTCTGTACACGTGTCCTAGCCCACTGTGATCAGCATGTCATACTACAACAGTGCAGAACTACAGTACAGTAATGCCGTTCTGTACACGTGTCCTAGCACACTGTGATCAGCATGTCATACTACAACGGTGCAGAACTACAGTACAGTAATGCGGTTCTGTACACGTGTCCTAGCCCACTGTGATCAGCATGTCATACTACAACAGTGCAGAACTACAGTACAGTAATGCCGTTCTGTACACGTGTCCTAGCACACTGTGATCAGCATGTCATACTACAACGGTGCAGAACTACAGTACAGTAATGCGGCTCTGTACACGTGTCCTAGCCCACTGTGATCAGCATGTCATACTACAACGGTGCAGAACTACAGTACAGTAATGCGGCTCTGTACACGTGTCCTAGCCCACTGTGATCAGCATGTCATACTACAACGGTGCAGAACTACAGTACAGTAATGCGGTTCTGTACACGTGTCCTAGCCCACTGTGATCAGCATGTCATACTACAACAGTGCACAACTACAGTAGAGTAATGCGGTTCTGTACACGTGTCCTAGCACACTGTGATCAGCATGTCATACTACAACGGTGCAGAACTACAGTACAGTAATGCGGCTCTGTACACGTGTCCTAGCCCACTGTGATCAGCATGTCATACTACAACAGTGCAGAACTACAGTAGAGTAATGCGGTTCTGTACACGTGTCCTAGCCCACTGTGATCAGCATGTCATACTACAACAGTGCACAACTACAGTACAGTAATGCCGTTCTGTACACGTGTCCTAGCACACTGTGATCAGCATGTCATACTACAATGGTGCAGAACTACAGTACAGTAATGCGGTTCTGTACACGTGTCCTAGCCCACTGTGATCAGCATGTCATACTACAACAGTGCAGAACTACAGTACAGTAATGCGGTTCTGTACACGTGTCCTAGCCCACTGTGATCAGCATATCATACTACAACGGTGCAGAACTACAGTACAGTAATGCGGTTCTGTACACGTGTCCTAGCCCACTGTGATCAGCATGTCATACTACAACGGTGCAGAACTACAGTACAGTAATGCCGTTCTGTACACATGTCCTAGCACACTGTGATCAGCATGTCATACTACAACGGTGCAGAACTACAGTACAGTAATGCAGCTCTGTACACGTGTCCTAGCCCACTGTGATCAGCATGTCATACTACAACGGTGCAGAACTACAGTACAGTAATGCGGCTCTATACACGTGTCCTAGCCCACTGTGATCAGCATGTCATACTACAACAGTGCAGAACTACAGTAGAGTAATGCGGTTCTGTACACGTGTCCTAGCCCACTGTGATCAGCATGTCATACTACAACAGTGCACAACTACAGTACAGTAATGCCGTTCTGTACACGTGTCCTAGCACACTGTGATCAGCATGTCATACTACAATGGTGCAGAACTACAGTACAGTAATGCAGTTCTGTACACGTGTCCTAGCCCACTGTGATCAGCAAGTCATACTACAACAGTGCAGAACTACAGTACAGTAATGTGGTTCTGTACACGTGTCCTAGCCCACTGTGATCAGCATGTCATACCACAACAGTGCAGAACTACAGTACAGTAATGCGGTTCTGTACACGTGTCCTAGCACACTGTGATCAGCATATCATACTACAATGGTGCAGAACTAAAGTACAGTAATGCAGTTCTGTACACGTGTCCTAGCCCACTGTGATCAGCATGTCATACTACAACGGTGCAGAACTACAGTACAGTAATGCGGTTCTGTACACGTGTCCTAGCACACTGTGATCAGCATGTCATACTCCAACAGTGCAGAACTACAGTACAGTAATGCAGCTCTGTACACGTGTCCTAGCCCACTGTGATCAGCAAGTCATACTACAACAGTGCAGAACTACAGTACAGTAATGTGGCTCTGTACACGTGTCCTAGCCCACTGTGATCAGCATGTCATACTACAACAGTGCAGAACTACAGTACAGTAATGCCGTTCTGTACACATGTCCTAGCCCACTGTGATCAGCAAGTCATACTACAACAGTGCAGAACTACAGTACAGTAATGTGGTTCTGTACACGTGTCCTAGCCCACTGTGATCAGCATGTCATACCACAACAGTGCAGAACTACAGTACAGTAATGCGGTTCTGTACACGTGTCCTAGCACACTGTGATCAGCATATCATACTACAATGGTGCAGAACTAAAGTACAGTAATGCAGTTCTGTACACGTGTCCTAGCCCACTGTGATCAGCATGTCATACTACAACGGTGCAGAACTACAGTACAGTAATGCGGTTCTGTACACGTGTCCTAGCACACTGTGATCAGCATGTCATACTCCAACAGTGCAGAACTACAGTACAGTAATGCAGTTCTGTACACGTGTCCTAGCCCACTGTGATCAGCATGTCATACTACAACGGTGCAGAACTACAGTACAGTAATGCGGCTCTGTACACGTGTCCTAGCCCACTGTGATCAGCATGTCATACTACAACAGTGCAGAACTACAGTACAGTAATGCCGTTCTGTACACGTGTCCTAGCACACTGTGATCAGCATGTCATACTACAATGGTGCAGAACTACAGTACAGTAATGCAGTTCTGTACACGTGTCCTAGCCCACTGTGATCAGCATGTCATACTACAACAGTGCAGAACTACAGTACAGTAATGCGGTTCTGTACATGTGTCCTAGCCCACTGTGATCAGCATGTCATACTACAACAGTGCAGAACTACAGTACAGTAATGCGGCTCTGTACACGTGTCCTAGCCCACTGTGATCAGCATGTCATACTACAACAGTGCAGAACTACAGTAGAGTAATGCGGTTCTGTACACGTGTCCTAGCCCACTGTGATCAGCATGTCATACTACAACAGTGCACAACTACAGTACAGTAATGCCGTTCTGTACACGTGTCCTAGCACACTGTGATCAGCATGTCATACTACAATGGTGCAGAACTACAGTACAGTAATGCAGTTCTGTACACGTGTCCTAGCCCACTGTGATCAGCATGTCATACTACAACAGTGCAGAACTACAGTACAGTAATGCGGTTCTGTACACGTGTCCTAGCCCACTGTGATCAGCATGTCATACTACAACAGTGCAGAACTACAGTACAGTAATGCGGTTCTGTACACGTGTCCTAGCCCACTGTGATCAGCATGTCATACTACAACAGTGCAGAACTACAGTACAGTAATGCCGTTCTGTACACATGTCCTAGCCCACTGTGATCAGCATGTCATACTACAACGGTGCAGAACTACAGTACAGTAATGCGGCTCTGTACACGTTTCCTAGCCCAATTTGATCAGCATGTCATACTACCTGCATCATCCTTGGCTCTCCTAAGAGATACAATTTCAAGATTCATAGCTAGAACATCCGATTACCATTTAGAGCAGAATGCTATACCAACTGACAACTTCCTTCCCTACCTCCTGTTAATTTTAAAAGATACACTGACAATCAATAGCTCTATGGTCGAGTGAATCCCAAAGTCTTGGCCTGCTGTTGTTTTGGAATGTAAAATTTCAGGCACGAAATGGGAGTGAACCATATTTTTTTCAGATAAGGTATAAACCTATGCATTAATCTGTTTAGTTGTAAATCAGAATCATGGGAATTAGATTTTCATATACAATACTCCCCTCCATCCTCTCTCCGCCACACATCCAAAACATATGCATGTTTTATGTTCTTCTTATAAATGAATATAGGAAATTATATAAAACTTACTGATAAAACCAAGCCATAAATTTGATATTTGAATGCCTTCTCCTGTGTAGCCCCAGGTAACATCCGAAAGTCACAATTTAATTTTAGACCTACAGTGAAAGGTTTATGACTGTGTTATTCAAACAAACACATGTTGCTGTGAAATACCACCCTCGCCAGGCCATCTGTTTATCTGGGCAATTTCATTTAGTACAGAGATCTGACAGATAAATCAGCTGCTCTTTGGAATACTGGGAGACTGCAGAGAAGCCCAAAGTCTGTAATTCAGCTTCGGCTCATCATTGGCCAAGTAAGAAGTTATAATCAGAGTCAGTGGCAAGTGGCTGATTTGAAACAGCAGGCTCTGATCTCTATTTCTGAAATCTCTATAGAAGATCCTTCAAGTTCAAGTAGACATAAAAGTCATAAATGTGTCTCCAATGCTTGTATGACCCAACTACGTATTACATTGAGAATGTTAATTATAGTGTTTGTCCTTTCAGTTATTTTTTATGTGATTGTTTTCAAAAGATGTTTATGGTCTTAGGGTAAAAGAAAGTAGTTAAGGTTAACTGACCATTATTGTGTTGTTTAATGAAGATGTCACAGCTAAATTTAACAAATATATCTTTGGAAAGCAAAACAAATTTGGATTATTATTCATTTGCATTTTTTAGTGTAAAACAGTGAAAGGAACACACATTTGAGATCAAATAGACACATATTCAAATATCCACTCTCTTTCTTGACTAGTCGTGTGGCCTTGAGCAAGTTACTTTACCTCTTTGAACATCACCTCTCTGAATCTGTTTCCTCACTTGTAAAATAGCAGTAAGGAAAACCAGCACTCAAGGTTTCCTGAGAAGTGACTCAAATGCACACTCAGTGGGTGCTCAATGAACGCTCACTGAAGTGTTTTCATTGAGATTTACTTGAGTAACAGAATTTTTTGTAATGTTGTAAGAATTGGCCTAATTGACTGACATAACATAGGTGCTCAATAAGTGCTTGTTCTAGCCCTTTACTGAGATTTTTTTGGGGGGAACAGAGTGGAATCATTGAACAGCAACTACCATTCAATTCAAGGTGCGTAGGTATACTAGTTAAGAGTGTAGATCCTGAGGCAAGACTGCTAAACTGTAAATACCAGCTCTGCAACCTTTCAGTTATAGACTTGGACAAGTTATTTTATCTATCAGTCTCCTCACCTCTAAAGTCTGGATAATAATATCCTACCTCCTCATAATAATTAAGTGACTTAATATAAACACCACAGGAAAGCACTCAGGACAATCGCAGCTTTGTAGCAAACACTGGGTAAATAGTAATTCTCAGCATTATTATTACTGGGTATTGTTTAAAATGTTTATTTCATGGCTCATATCTATCACTAGTCAATTATTTTCGAAGACCTTATTTTGTTTCCTTTCCTATCAATCATTTAATAAAACTATTTTTTTCTACTGATTTATATTTTTTAATGTTTGGGTAATTCTAGTGCTCCTTCTTCCTTTCTACTTCATCAAATCTTCCTGGGTGATTACATTTCAAACAAGGGAATCAATGACCTTTATAAATCTCTCAGGAAGTAGAGTGGGCTCTGAGATTCTATTTAATGTCTGATTATTTTTTTCTGGTAAGCCTTAAGGCTTAATGTTCTCTAGGGCTCCTTCCTGCATTAAAATTCTGTCAGGAAATTCTTTTCCACTCTTGGAGATGATTAGGGAGAAGGAAACAAGTTTATCTAAATCTCCATGGGAAATAAATGATTAAAATGGAAGTAAGACATGGTTACTCCCTCCTCTTCTTTAATGGTGACTCCATTAATATACTTCAAGGCCATTCTGCCACAAAGGATTTAAAAAAGAAAAACCTATTTGGCTTTCCATTTTATAAAACAGCATATTTAATGGTACTAAATAAGAACTTCTAAAGCCTAGCGTGACAGCAATGTTTTCCTTTGCAGTCAGAAAGATGGCACTGCTGTTCTCCAGCAGCAGGACAAGTATTTACCTGGGGGTAGGTTTGCCCTGTTTCTGAACACACTCCGTCTCACTTTGGTTACCTCAGGCTAGGAAAGTGGGCTTTCTCCCTAGCCAGGGCACGAGGCACAGCTGCCAGGCTATACCATCATCAAGCCTCTGAGTTGGTGCTTTATCGACCAGTTCAAAAAAATCGTAAGCCAAAGGGAATGGGACGACAGCTCGTCTCAGTACTCTTGGCTGAGAACATCTTTATCTTCTAAAGTAAGGGACCAAGAGAGGAAACTATCTTTAAAAGAACATCCTGAGACTCTTTCTTGCCTAAGAAAAATGCCTGAGTCCTCATCATCTTTCAGATCCTGAGTCATATCATATCCATAAAATACTTGACTCTTCCTGGAGTTCAAGAAAGAACAGTTCATACTTCAAAGATTAAGATCTTAGAGATAAAGGTGACCTTATACAGAAGAGGGGGTACTTAGCCACTCAGTGTGGTTCAAGAGGCTCTGGGAAGCACCCTGAAGTTTCCCCCTTTCTGCCTTCTCCCTCATTAGAATTGACTATTTAGATATTTGCTGCAAGTAATTTGTAATTTGAGATAAATTGTCTTTAGTTCACCTTTGAAAAAAATAAAACTGCCACTGATAAATAGGAGAGGACAGATCTAATTTTAAAAAAATGCTTACCGACTATAGAGTGTTTTAAAACCTTAGAAGTGAAAACACTAAAGCTCCTTTAGGAGTAAGGTTGGAGATGGCTGAAAGCTGCCAGCCTGCTAGTCCATAGGTGGTAAAGTAATTATGCACAAAGCTCTCCAGAAGCAAGGGCATCAGAGGGAAGAACTGTTGCCAAATTTAGGTTGGAGCAATTCAGCCCGGGTTGGGAGGGAATTCCAGGCAAGACCTCATGGACTCTCCAGGGCTTTCTCAGGACAGTCAGCCATAAGTAGAGTGCTATAAGAAACAGATGTTCTGGGACAGCTTGATTTCATGCTTTTTTTTTTCTTTTAACTCGAAAGAAGCATTTTACTAAATATAACTAAATATGATCTAATTTGTATATTTCAAAGACTTTTCCAAGACAAATTGAGGAAAAGGATCGTTATTCCACATGTTCTGGTTTGAGGTTAGGAAAATACAGCTTTTATAGCAAAGAATGCATAATTCAGAGCTGAGCAACTCAGTTCCGAGGAAAGAGGACCGATGGTGGACTACAAGCTGAGGCCAGCATGGGAGTCCTGGGAGTACAGGAGGCCTCACCCAACTAGAATGTGGGAGAGACAGGGAGCTCAAAGCTTGCCTGCAAGGCCTTCCAACTGGAGCAGGTCAGCTGCAACAGGGAGGAAGGGAGGATCCTGGAGCAGTGTTTTACACTATAGCTGCACTGTGGCTCAAACACCAAACCACATGTGGACACAAGCCTTAAGGCATCTGAGGTTTGCCTCCTTTCTTGCGTAAGGACCTGACTCCTCCATCCAACTATTCATTCTCTTACTCTTCACACAAAAGACTCCAGGACAGTTTTCTAGGATTTTACTTAAAGTTTGCTTCAGGGAAAATGAAATAACTTTAAAATAGAGACACTTTTTTGTTCCTGAAGTTCAAAATTACTTTCTGTCTTCCTGTGTATCTCTTGAGTTTATTTGCACTTCTTTGAGAAGCTCCACAGTTTATGCCGACATTTTCATATACAGAGAGGGAATACCTGATATAGTGAGCCTACTCTGCATACTTTTCTCTGGAACTTTAGCAAGAATCATGAGGTCACGATGGTCAAAGTTAGCTGTTCAGTTTAAGTTCTAGAAATCTTGTTAAATGGGTGTATTAGTCTGTTCTCACACTGCTATAAGGACATACCTGAGACTGGGTAATTTACAAAGAGGTTTAATTGACTCACTTTTCTGCATGGCTAGGGAAGCCTCAGGAAACTTACAATCATGGCAGAAGGGGAAGCAAACATGTCCTGCTTCACGTGATGGCAGGAAGGAGAAGTGCTGAGCAAAAGTGGGGAACCCCCTTTAAAACATCAGATCTTCTGAGAACTCACTATCACAAGAACAGCAGCATGGGGTAACCATCCCTATGATGTAATTACTCCCACTGGATCCCTCTCATGACATGTTGGGATTATGGGATCTATAATTCAATATGAGATTTGGGTGGGGACACAGTCAAGCTGTATCAGTGGGTTCATCTCAACACAGGAAATTTTATGCCACTATGATTGTCATACTGAATCTCTTGATAGTTTCCCTTGGATATTAAAAAAAAAATAGGAGTTACATACATAAGCTAAGAAGCTGAAAGTTTGTAGTTTCCCAAGCAATGTAATAAGAAAACTTACTGGGAAATGAACATTACTATTTTACTTGACTGTTTCTCTTATCAACTGCTGGAGAATCTGCGACTCAACAGCCCTGTAGCTAAAAATGCTTACATTGAATTCAAAGTCTAACTACCTATGTGTTAGACTATTCTATTTTTGAGGTTATAAAAGTAATACATGCTTATTCTAGAAAATCTGAGAAAACATAGAAACATAAAAATAAAATAAAAATCTATCTAACCCAATAGAGGAGTGCTGTTAACATTTTAATGTAGTTACTTCAGCCTTAATTATAGAATATACACATACACAAACACATGAACACACTGTACCACTGTGACATAACCGATGTCACAGAATATAGCATTTTGAATTTTTCTGTTTTCACTTAATATTAACATTTCCCATGCTTTAAAATATTATTTGAAAACATTTCAATGGCTGCATAATGTTCCATAGTATAAATGTGTATATTATATATTAACTTTCTTCCTGAGTTTTTGTATTGTTTCTCAATATTTACTATTTTAAATGATAATCGAATAAGCATTTGATACATGAATCTTGGATTGTTTTACTATATTTTTAGGGTAGGTTGTTAAGTGGGAAATTATTGGGTCAGAGTGTATGGGCTTTTTAGAAAGATGTATTAGTTTATAATCCTAGAAGCAGCGTATGAGAGTTTTTATTATCCCATTTTCAATACTGAATACTATAATTTAAAAATTCTTTATTACTACAAGGAGTGAAAAATGGACATTTCATTATTTTTTAAAGCTTTCTATTTTTTAAAGAGTTTTCCTTTTCATAGAGAAAAGAATATAATTGAGTGTATGGCATATTTCCTTCAAACCATGTATAACAGACCTACCCATAGGGTTTCCCTTAAATGTCATAAATTGAACCATTTGGTAGTGACTATGGTACTCTTAGTGCAAAGCACACCCTCAGAGTTTCCAGAGAAACCTACCAGACTCTGAGGGGATGCTTTGCAGAATCAATGCATCAGAGCATCAGCTGCAAAAAAGAGAGGAAAGAGGGGCAGTTCTCAAGCCTGGGCATCGCCATGGAAAGGGCAGGCTGTAGTCAGAACTGCTGCTCCAGAATGAGGACTTTGGACACTGGGAAAGAAGATGCTGGAAGACAGAAAATAGTCTTAGAGGATGTGGAAGGAATTGAAACAAACACTGATTTGTAGCTCATTTTGCTGAAGATGTTCCTATTAAGAAAACTTACGAAGTTTGTTGAAGCAGAAATCATCAAACACTCACATAACAGGGGGTGTCAGAGTAAGGTGCTTGCTGGAAATGAAACAGGTCAGACCTACTCATCTGGTGAGCCAGCCTCTTGTCAAGCAGCAGATGGTAGAAAGATGTCCATTGAGGAAGGCACAGTATGCCATCTGGAGGATAAGGTGGTGGCTCTTACCCAAGCAGACAGCACTTAGCAGGGAGGAGTATCTTCAGTGATCACTGATGGGGGTTTATGACCCTCATAGGGCATGGAGAGCTAAATACACTGTCTGCCCAAATATGAGTCTAGGTCAGGGTGTTTCAACATGCAAGGCAGACTCTGAGCCCTTATCTGTAGCTCACAAGAAGGACAAGCAAGGGTAAGGGGGACACTGGATAACTTGAAGATTTAGACAAGTTATCAGGTCACGCCCTTGGGTCTGGGACATCCAAACAGTAGGCCAGTTACTAGGGTTCATGTCAAGTTACAGGCTGGCTGAGGATATCCTCAAGACCTGTGACACTGACTCAACACATTCTACCACCAAGGCCTGAGATTGGGCCCAGAGCCTGCCAACAGGTGAGGGATGAGAGGTCTCGGCAATAGCACCTGAGAAGACTGAGATAGCAAGAGTTAGGACTGAGAAGATTGAATTGGCAGGGTGCCAGGAATGTCATCAGAGAAAACAAGGAAGCTGCTCTCAAGGACACCCCAGATGAAACTCAGAATATCGCATTTCATTGTCACCATTCAAGCTCATGAAGAACTGGAAACTTCAAATGATACATTATAATAAGTTTATGAGTAAAAAAATAGGTATTAGAAGAGCTCTAGGAGGGATTGAGCAAAAAGTGCAACTATTTAGTAGACAAAGGAATAAAATGAGCAGCCAAAATGAAGTGTGCATTAATACCAGCAAGGGGGATTAAAAGCAGGGGGAGGATTTGTAGGGACACATTTTCTTTTAAGTCTGCTTGTAAATCAAGAGCGTGAGATTAATGATGACTTTAAAATGGCTAAGGTATTGAGCTGATTTCCTTAACCTGTCTTTAATAAGAGAAATGGAACCAAGCAGCCGTTTCAATTAGGTGGTAATGTAGAGTTTGCAACAATGTCCACAGCTGCTAAGGAAATCTGGCGCCTGTATAAATATGCAGTTCATCAGGTCTTGATGAGATTGATCCTTGAAAGTGATGCCTGCAAATAACCCACAAGGCACAAAAGGGCTAGGTAGAGTGGGAGAGAGCAGGAAGAATGGGGAAGGAATGAGAAAGGCAGCCAGCTATTTGGCACCTGGAGCAGATAAGTATTATGTATGTGAAATCTATGAGCTATCTTCATTACAGTCCTAGAAAGCAGGCATTAAGGTGTGTTACAATCCCAGGAAATACTCATTGGGAGAAATAGTTAAGAGCACGAGGAATTGTAGCACAAGGAATTTTTCCCACGTGTCTTTAATATAGTCAATAGGTTGCCAGGTCACTATGAGAAAGCTTAGTTTTGAACGGCGTATGTTAGATTTTGTTCTGTCTAGCAAACTCTTGCCAAACACATATTACCTGCCTCATCTGTGTTGGGAGGGAGAAAGAATGCAAAGGTATATATCCAGTCCCTGCCTTTGTGAGCTTATGAACGCATGGAAGCACTAAATAATAAATCAGCAAACAGTGAAAAATGATGTCAGCCAAACAGTAAGTCTTGTGAACCTGCACCTCACAGTGAGCATGTGAGGTGCAGGTTCACGGGGCCAAGCCAAAGAACGGAGGTGCTCACATTGGCTTTCAATATTAGGGAAGATACTGAGCAGGTGGCACTTGAAATAGGCTTTCAGGACAGAAGGATCTACGCAAAAAAGAGAGGGTGGGCTTTTCTTGCAGAGGTTAGATTAGCAGGTAGTATGCATGGGGGTGGGAAGAATAAAATAAATGGACTGGAATAGAGAGCTCATGCTGGGAAGTTGGCGGGGGGCGGAACCAAGCAGAGAGGAAGACCGCCAAGGTGCAAAAAAGAGTACTAGAAAAACAACAGAACATGATTTGGTCAACAAGGAGTTACTTTGGTTACTTAAGTAAGGAAGAACCTTAGAAAAGTGGATTTTTAGGAAGACCAATTCAGCCCTGGGGAGGCAGAAAGGATTAGGGCACGAATTGTTAGGAGGGTATGCCTTCCAGGTAAACTCTTACCTTTTCCTGCTGCCAAGGTGATCCAAGTTGCTACAGTCTCAGCTAACGCCTAGAACTGGTCTCTTCACTGGACTTCCTGCTGCCCTCACTTCCGCCTTTGGTCAATTTCAACAGGGCAGCCAGAGTGATCTTGTTAAAGTTAAGTAGATCGCTCCTCTGTTAAAAACCCTCCAATGGCTCCTCTCGCACTGCAGGAGAAACCCACCAAGGAGGACCGAATCCAGCTTCTACCCCCCATTCCTTCTCAGACCTCATCTTCTGCTATTTGTCCCCTCAGTCCTTGCCATTCTTCAAATGTGATGGACATAGCCCCGCTGTAGTACCTTTGCACTTGCTGTTTGCTCAGATAATTTATAATTCTTCCCTTGAACGCATGACTCCTCCCCCTCTACAGGTCTTCACTTAAAGACCAGCTCGTCAGTGAGGCCTGCCGTGGCCCTCTCATCTAAAACTGTTTCCCCTTCCCTTCTTTGTTTTTTGCAGTTACTACTCTCTAGCATACTCCCATGAGTTTACAAACTCCATAATCCACGGAATGACATATTCATGTTGTTACTAACATACAATGATTTTTTTTTTTTTTTTTGAGACGGAGTTTCGCTCTTGTTACCCAGGCTGGAGTGCAATGGCGCGATCTCGGCTCACTGCAACCTCCGCCTCCTGGGTTCAGGCAATTCTCCTGCCTCAGCCTCCTGAGTAGCTGGGACTACAGGCACGCGCCACCATGCCCAGCTAATTTTTTGTATCTTTAGTAGAGACGGGGTTTCACCATGTTGACCAGGGTGGTCTCGATCTCTTGACCTCGTGATCCACCCGCCTCGGCCTCCCAAAGTGCTGGGATTACAGGCTTGAGCCACCGCGCCCGGCCGATGCTTTTTTATTAAACTGTTCACTGTCTCTTCCCCCCACTGCCCCAATGAGGCAGAGATTTTTGTTTGTTTTGTTCTTTGCCATATTCTCAGTATCTAGACAAGAATCCTGCAGGCACTCAATCACATTTATTGAACTGATGGATGAATGAAGAAAGGAAAATCACAGTAAGGTGAGAATGGTTGTGGATATAAAGTGGGTGAGAGCTGTAAGAATGGAGGCAAGGGAGATAACTACAGAGACTGCATAAAGGTGCCAGAGCCTTTGAATGACTAAAGGAAGAATTAAGAAAATGCTTTCCCTTCAGGAGAAGCACTACTGTTACTCAACACGTCTGAATCATGGGCTGATAAGGCCAGAGTTTTATGACAAATCATCTCTGAAGCATGATAAACATCTGAATGAGACCCATGAAGTGACTTGCTAAATGAGTAAATCTCAACTTTTTCTTTCCAGGATATTCCCAGAGGTTTTGAAACATGTACTTTCGCTCATGCTATGCTTAATTCTGCTTGATATCACTGCACGAGAACCCATTTTAATACTAGTTTGAATTCTAAAATCAATATTAGGATGTTCCAGTCACTTTGAGAGCTCATTTTTAAGGTAGCATTTTGAGGTTTTTTATTACAAGCATTACAATTCATTGTTTTATAACTAGAAATGTCAATGAACCTCACATATGTGGAACTTGAAAATAAGAAATAAAACATATATGAGGTGAGTAATATGAAGGAAAGGAAAATGAACGTGAGAGTGACAAATATTGAGAATAAAACCAAGAATGCATGGGGCCAATTTTTTTTTTCCCTAAAGTGCTTTTACAAATAATCACTTGCGGGACTGGAATTGAGGTTAGATCAATGCAAGAAAAAACAAATGGGATGGGGGCGGGGGAAAATGCAGGCCTGTTCATGCTCTGCGATGGACAGGAGAGGACCTGGGGGGAGGCTCTGCACCCAATGCTTAACATACTCTCAGCATCATCTGTCAATATACGGTCCAGATGGCCTAAAGACAGACTGGGAGGCTTAGAGGACCTGACGAATTAAGAGAGGATGTAGGGATGGAGACTGACATGACGGCATCCTTTACATACGTGAAGCAGGGTTTTAATCAGTCCATACACTCAGGTGTGCAGGAAACATCACATCTCCTTATTTTCTCCTATGAAACTTCTAAATCCGTGACCCCATACAACAAAGTGAGCTGGAAATCCAAAGCTATTCTAGCAGCAACATTCTTACACTTACCTTTTCTATTTCAGGATTGTGCCAGAGTCCTGGGATCCTACACAGCATGGTGGTGGGGTGGCCATTGGAAATTACTGCTCAGACACCTGTGTGTCAGCCCATGTGTCTTTTTGGGTCAACCACTGTATAGTTTCTTGGCCTGGCCTGGGACACACACAGCCCAGCCTTTTGTATTTACTCAGTAACCACTCCCTCTGAGGCTCTACTGCATACACAGGGAAATAGGGAAATACGAGACAACATGCTTGCTGTCTTTCTTGGGATAACTTTTATTTAGTTAGAGAGAAATTGTTTTCTCTTCAAACTCCATTTTCATAACAATGGCTTTAAGATTTGGGGAGAAAATCAAGAAAGGAATGGAACAAATATCTCCTAAGATGAGGAAACAGAAAATGGGGGAAATATAGGGAGAAAAGTTAATAAATTAAATGTCATTTTGCCATTTATAGAACCTCCCTATCCTGTAAACAAATTAATAATAGCCCAACAGAATGAAAGTAGCTCCAGCCTCCTTGAATTCCTTTTCCAGTGTGGTGGACATGGAAATGCACTGGCCACATCCCCCTTCAAGGAGAGACCTGTTGCCCCAGCTATCAGCCCTTCCTGTGGTAGCTCACATCCAGACCGAGGGAGGCAGGGGTATCAAAGTCTGGCTATTTCAGCCCAATGTGGAACAACTCAGAGGGGCCACACCTGCTCCAGAACTCATTGCTGGGGTAGATCAGGGTCTTGTGAACCTGCACCAGTTCTTCTGTCTCTGTCTAATCTTGTTTACTGACCCTGCCTTCCACAATTGTTCATTTGTAGAAAAATACCCTTTGTGCCACACTCCATTTCCACATCTGCTTCCTGAGAACCGAACCTACAAACATTTGTTTAAGAGTAGCCCTGGAAAATAGCTAAAAAGATGACCAGGCACGGTGGCTCATCCTATAATCCCAGCACTTTAGGAGGCCCAAGCAGGCGGATCACGAAGTCAGGAGATGGAGACCATTCTGGCTAACATGGTAAAACCTTGTCTCTACTAAAAATACAAAAATTAGCCAGGTGTGGTGGCACGCATCTGTGATCCCAGCTACTCAGGAGGCTGAGGCAGGAGAATGGCTTGAACCCAGGAGGCAGAGGTTGCAGTGAGCTGAGATTGCCCCACTGCACTCCAGCCTGGGCAACAAAGTGAGACTCCATCTCCAAAAAAAAAAAAAAAGCTAAAAAGATGTGATTTTGGAGCCAAATCCCTACCCACCCGACAGGCAATAAGGACTGAATTGGTTATAGATAAAATACAGCCATCCCTTTACACAAATTGATGGTCCAGTGGTGGTCAAATGGCATAGTATGGCCACAGAAGAGAATGCACTAGCAGGTGAGATTTATCAGGTGTTGGAGAAGCGAGGGGGAAATAGTAACTCTAAGGACAGTGGGATTACATGAGTATTGCTGAGAGCCATTGATAGCCTAGATAATAAAAAGATGCAGGCAACAGGCCACTGAGAACTAAATATGTAAGCCATGAGATTTCCCTGGTAGTTTTCAGAGAGATGGTCATATCCTATAGCAGGAGGGCAGAGGAGCTGAGGATCGAGCTCCGAGCTAAATATAGTGCTGATTTCCAGATACACTTAAATACCCAACTAGGGAAGAACAGTTTTTTCAACATGGTTAGGAAAAAACAGGACCCTGACGCTTGAGATGGGAACATCTGGGAAGAGTCCCTGAATATGTGGAATCCCCAGAATCCTAAGGTGACCAACTCTCTTGGTTTGCCAGTGACTGGGGAGTTGCCTGTGATGTGGGGCTTTCAGTGCTAAAACCAGGACAGTACTGGGCGAACTGGGGCTGTTGTCACTCTACAATTCCTCTGAATCCTCTGAGCCTACAGAAGTGGCCTATACTCCCTACTTAAAGCTAGCACTTCTCTCTTGCTTGAAACTAATGCTGTCTCTTTCCCTCAAGACAGCACATAACAACCCTCCACCATAATCTCCCCCCACCCCCTCCTCCTGCCCATTAGATGTATAAGTAGGATTAATTCATAATCAGCCCAGGACATGCTGAGCTCAATAAGGGAAAAAAGGCACTCTATTACAAAGAAGCTGCAAATCCTAGCCAATATATGCTGGCAGATGCCAGGGCAGTACCAGTGGGACTAGATTTTGAGGCTGCTTGACCAACAGGAGTTGGAACATAAGATTGGAGAAGGAAAAGTTTATTGATTTCAGAATACTCTCCAGGGACACAGGATTTACACCTTGGCAAGGCCCCTAGGAAATGGTGTCACCTTGCTACTAGGATGGCTCCTAGCAGCATGGAAAAGGCAGTGGCCCATACTAAGCAAAGATGGAATGCCAGAATTTCCCTGGCAGATGGAAGAATGGCTTAAAAGGCTCAGGGAAGTGGACATGTTAGACTGAAAGTACTACATATATATTTATGCGAGGACCAAACACCCTCCAAAGGACTGTGTTTCACAGGAAGGAACGGAGGACACACCATTTACTAAGGCCATGAGGAAGGCCACACAGGTCAGGGGGTTCAGCCTCACTAAAATGTTAAACAATGAGGAAAGGACTTCAAAGTAGTGATGATAGGACCCCAATATAAGAGGCCACGTAATGATGTGTAACTGCCTGAAGCAAGGCAGGTAGATACAATTATCCTAATGAGTGGTAAGGCTGGAGTGGCAGCAAAGGCGGCCTGACGAGCAGTTATGGAGATGATTGCAGTGATCCCTGGACCAGCAGCATCAGCATCACCTGGGAACTACTTACAAATGCAAATTCTCAGGATCCTCCCAAGGCCTGTGGAATCAGAAACTCTCGGGCTAGGACCCAGCAATCTGTGGCTTAACAAGCTCTCCAGCTTATTCTAATGCAAGCTAGTTTGAGAACCACTGAATTAATAGAACATGGCCTCTCACGGATTAAAAGGGTAGACAGGTAAGAGGAGAACTGGCCATTTTGCACCATCAGAAGAAATTGAGAGATGATTAATAAGCAAGCTGGAAACTGATAATTAAAAAGTCCAAAGTTTTTGCCATTTCTGAACTTGAGACAGTTTTCAGACCTATAATTTACTGAATGACCACAGGTCTGCATGATGAAGAACCTTGCAGAACCACAGCAAGTATTCATGACAAGAAATTCCCCCGTTTTTGTCCAAAAAAACATATGGGTATTTATTTAGGCAACTGTACACTGAGGACACCAGGCATTTCAAGGACTCTTGAGACCAAGTTGACATTGATAGTTGGAGTCCCTAAGTGTCACCACACCCTTCATTAGAATGGGCACATACAGGGAGCTGCAGACCCACCTGATGGCCACTTCCCCAGTCAAAGGTATAGACACACTTGATAGTTGGCACAATACCATATTAGGTCTTTGGCCTGTGATTAAGAGTTAACATAATGAAGTCCAAATAGAAGTCCCTAAAACTGCCTCCCTGCTGAGTCAAATAGTAGATATATAATATTGCCACCCAGGAGAGATGGCAGAAATTGTGCTACACCTAAGCGTTTAAAGGATGATGGTCTCTATCATATTTCCATCAAATTTACCAGTCTAATTCTTGAAGAAACTAGATGGAACCTGGAGGATGACAGTAGACTCCCACAAACTCAAAGTAGTATCCCCAATTATATCCATTGTGCTAAATGCGGTATCTTCATTAAAGCAGATTAATAAGGTATACATGGCCACTGATTTAGCAAGTGTTATTTTCTATTCTGATTAAAGAAAACAGAGGATCAAGAGATCAAGACCATCCTGGCCAACATGGTGAAACCCTATCTCTACTAAAAATACAAAAATTAGCTGGGCGTGGTGGCGCATGCCTGCAGTCCCAGCTACTCGGGAGGTTGAGGCAGGAGAATTGCTTGAACCCAGAAAGGCAGAGGTTGCAGTGAGCTGAGATTGCACCACTGCACTCCAGCCTAGCAAAAGAGCGGGACTCTGTCTCAGGAAAAATAAAATGAGACAGTTCACATCCATGTGGAATGGTGACAATACACCTTCACGGTTTTGACTCAGGGCTGTATCAGCTCCACTGCCTGTTTCATAATGTGGTCAAGAGAAACCCAGAATCACTGAGCATCCCAGGGAATTCCTCACTGACCCACCAATAGTGGGCTGGGCTTAGAATGGGCATGACACATGTACTCCAGGGGGTGGGAGACAAGGATTCCAGAGCCTGAAATGTCGGTAAAATATTCAGTAATCCAGTGATCAGAGGTAGCTACAAGATTTCCTCTAAAGTTTAAAATAAATAATCGCCTCTTGCACCATCCAGCATAAAAAAGTAGGTTTAAAAAAAGCAAGCACAAGGCGTGGGAGGCCTCTTCAGGTCCTCAAGGCAGCACATTTCACACCTGGGAATACTGCGTCCGGCAGCTACAGGGAGTGGAATCCTCTGTGGCCAGAACAAAGAATGGGAGAGTGGTGATGTTTCTGTAGACAAACTGCAGGAGAAAACAAGATTGCCTGAAAACATACCAATACCACAGGCCACACCTTCACATTACATGAACTCAAAAGCAGTGATGCTTTAGATGATAGAGGGCACAGACCCTGGGTGTTGAACCCAGCATGGTGACAATCACTGTAACATGCTCCAGTACTTAGAGGGATAACGAGGCTGACTTTGGAAAGCAGGACTATGCCAGGAAATCCAGGGCATTTGGCTGAATCACAGCAGGGCACATCTGTGCTAGAATGTCCTTTGCATTTTAGAAAAGGCTTTGCTTTTTCTTTAGCCAAGAGAACAGGATAGTTTGCAGATAAAATCACAAATTGTTCAAGTCCCTTTGCCCTGCATATTTCTATTCGGGAAATTTCAAATTTGGGAAATCAGTAAGTTCTGATGAAATGATCAGCATGTCTCTTGACAATAAATAGCCCCAGCTCTTCTATACTGAACAAGGTAAGATTACTAATACTTCTGCCCAGTAAAGCTGATTCTTTCTTTGCTTTAATTTAACAGACAAATACAGGTCAAAGCATCAATCCTTCACTGAACTTTTGGCTTTAACACCAGTAGAAAGGGAAATATTTAGAAAAGGTTGTGGCAGCCCAAGAGATTGTGGATAAAAAGGATTGGTTATTCTTAAATATAGTACGTGAATCCCCATTTGGAAATATATTAGACAAGAATTTCAAAAGGGTATTTATTTTTTAGAGACAGGGTCTCACTCTGTCACCCAGGCTGGGAGGCAGTGGAGAAATCACAGCTCACTACAGCCTTGACTCCTGGACTTAAGTGATCCTCCCCAGTAGCTCGGACTACAGGGACATGCCCCCATAGCTGGCTAATTTTTCTTTTTCTTTAAGAGATGGGATCTCACTATATTGCTCAGGCACACCTTGACCTCAAGTGATTCTCTCAGTAGCTGGGACTACAGGTACCTACCTCCATACCTGGCCAACTTTTTTCTTTCTTCTTATATTATTTTAGAGATAATGTCTCACTATATTACCCAGGCACACCTTGAGCTTCTGGGCTCAAACGATCCTCCTGCCTTGGTCTCCTAAAGTGCTGCAATTACATTCATGAGTCACCTTGCCTGACTTAAAAGGGTTATTTAAAATATGAGACATAAACTGTTTATTTCCCAGATAATTCACCCTCTAAATCTCTCTAGAACTTTCTTGCAGCAATTTCAGAAGGTGTAGAACAACTTTTTTCCATGCATATTGTTGTTTTGGTAGAAACAGAAGTCTAAAGTTGAGGCTTTTCCTGGAACCTCTGGAAAAAAGAAACTCAGGCAAAATGTTGAACGGCATACTACATATCTAACTGCTTAGAGGAATCTTCCCCAACTTTTTACTGTCACTTTTGAACGCTTGCACAAACCATCCATATGTATGAAATGTCTGTTCTCTTGTTTACATGGCCGTTTCCAGTCTATTCAACACCCCAACTGCAGGGTAAATGCTCCTGAGAGCAATAACTTAGTGTACCCTGAGAATGACCCTGTATGACACACATACCTGAATGTGTTTTCCAAGCTAGAGAATCCAATAGTGGCCAACCTGGAGATTTGTTCCTTGTCTATGAGGAACCATCTGAACCCCTAGACCATCCTGTGGAACACCAGCCATACAGGGGATTGGGGCCCTGAGTTTGGGCCAAATGAAGGTCGACAGATGCAGGTTGTTAGGTAAAGGAGATTAAGTGAAAATGTTATATAAACTGCATGCCTTTTTCAAGCAGTTGCAGTTCTTCTGCCCAGCCTGCCGCCACTGGACTCTCTCCCTAGTATGTAAGCCCCAATAAAACCCCAGGTCTTCTTTGCTGGCTCTAAGACTCTTCTTCAGCCTCTTGAATGTGGTGCCATCCCCATTACAGTCTATAGAAGTTTGGCACAACACCAAGATACATTTTCCAGGACATTTTCTGGATGGATCTGAACATGTTAACTTTTGTTGCTTTGCCTTTATTCCAATGTGGGGTTTTTTTTTTTTAACATTTTTGGGAGGATGCACATTTATATACTTATTTTACCTTGTGGAAATGTAGCTATGATTCCAGGGTAATGAAGGCTGAGAAAAAGCAAAAGGCTGTCTGGGAGTTTCATAATCCAATGAGAAGGGGTAAATATTCTCCCTCCCACTGGATGCTTGTAGGAACAGAGAAGACCAACGACAGCCTTAAAGATGTTACCTGTGTTTACTGATTACTTATGTCATGCAGTCAGAAGTAGTTACACCAATAATGTGCTAGAGTCAGCTGGTACCAGCTTGCAAGTGCTGACAGTGCACATCTCTCCCAAACTTCAGGTTCAGTGGTGCCATGTTAGCAGCTTAAAACTGGCCCTGGTGATATCAGGTACATTACAGAAACCAGCAAATGATGCAAGTCAAGGTGTTTTTTTTTTGTTTTTGTTTTTAAACACAGCAAGCCGATTTATCAGCACTCTACCTTGTATATTCTTTTTAATCTTCCATATCTATCTTTAACGGGTTCATGCTTTCCTCTACATTCTTTAACACATAGAATGTATTTATGATAACTATTTTAATGTATTTATCCACTAATTCTGTTCTCTAAGTCAAGGTTGGTTAGCTATGGGCCAAATCCAGTCTACAGCCAGGTTTCATATAGTTTATAAGCTAAGAATGGCTTTATCTTCTTTAAGGGTTGTAGAAAACAAACATCAGTAGCCATCAGGGAAATTTGAATAAAATACAAAATGCAATACCGCTTTCCACTTATTAGAATGACTACAATAAAAAAACAGATAATAACATATAGTGAGAATGTGAAGGAAGTGGAACCCTCATACACTGTTGGTGGGAATATAAAATGGTGCAGTAAGTAGCTTTGGAAATCAGTTTCGCAGTTCCTCAAAAAGTTAAATCACAGTTACCATATGATCTAGCAACTAGATACCTAGGTATATGTGCAAGAGAAATAAAATATGTTCACTCCAAAACAGGTACACAAATGTTCATGGCAGCATTATTCATAATTTATAATTATTTCCAAAAAGTGAATGACCCAAAAGTCTACCAAGTGATGAGTAGATAAAATGTGGTATATATTCATACAATGGAATACTCTTCAGCAATATAAAGATACATGCATGCTATGACACGGATGACCTTTAGACACATTATGTTAAGTAAAAGATGCCAGTCACAAAGAACTATATAGTATCTGATTCCATCTATATAACATGTCCAGAATAGGCAAATCCAAAGATGGAAAGGAGGTCGGTGGTTGCAGGGACTGGAAGCAGAGGTGGACGACCGCTAATGTGCAAGGGTTTCCTTCTGGGGTGATGAAATACTTTAAAATTGATTGTGGTGATGGTTGTACAACTCTGTGAATACACCAAAAACCACTGAATTTCTTTAAAAGGGTGAATTTTACAGTATCTAAAAAGTTGTTTTTAAAAAAGCAGTCCCTAGACTCTGGGATTTCTAAAGCCAGTAAGGCATCCCCAAAGCAAAGTTCAGAAACCTATTAGAGATGCCAGCTTTTCTTTTTGGGGGGTTGGAGTGGGGCAGAGGCCAGTAAATGAGAATATTTAATGATCATTCAACACTAATATAATTTCATAGAAGGCCATTTTAACTCCTAAGGATTAATTGGGAATGAAGAACAATTATTTAAGTGGAATAAATGTAGCCTCACTAAAAAGGTATTAAGTTATTGTTGTAATTACAGTAAGTAACATCATATTAAAAAAAAATTTTTTTTTTTTTGAGATGGAGTTTCGCTTGTTACCCAGGCTGGAGTGCAATGGCGCGATCTCGGCTCACCGCAACCTCCGCCTCCTGGGTTCAAGCAATTCTCCTGCCTCAGCCTCCCGAGTAGCTGGGATTACAGGCACGCGCCACCATGCCCAGCTAATTCTTTTTGTATTTTTTAGTAGAGATGGGGTTTCACCATGTTGACCAGGATGGTCTCGATCTCTTGACATTGTGATCCACCCGCCTCAGCCTTCCAAAGTGCTGGGATTATAGGCGTGAGCCACAGTTTTCAGCCTTAAAAAAAATTTCTAATGCTACTTGATGCGTAAGGGCATTTCTATTATTTTAAAAATCTTTTAAAAAAGGACTAAAGTATATAAACTTAGTTGCCATAAAAAGTGTTCTTTAAATCCTACATTTTATAGTCATGTAATTAGGTTTTTACATGTATTTTAATAATTTATTGATAATAATGTAAATGAAAAATCTTAGTTGATAAAAACTTTATTCAAAACATGTAAAGAATCACATAGTTCAAAACTGTAAAAATAAAAGACAATTTCTGGTAACTGAAAACTAAAGTGTATCTAAAGTCCGCCACATTAACACCTACTATTTATAGTACAATCTCCAGTTCAAAGCTAATCTTTGTATTTATGTCTATTTTAACACTTGAGCTAGAATCTTCCTCACTATCCAACTACACTGTTATGAAGCCCTTTGTTTTAACATTTAACAATACAGCCTGGGTATACTAACAATAGTTCAAATGACTAGAAACTAATTAAAAAAACAGGTTAGTAAAACATTTCTTTTGAAAACAATGGGTGAATTAGTATTCTGAATTGAGTTAGAGCACATTTCTGCTTGAAGACTCTATATTAGGCACGATGCATTTATATAGCACAGAACAACTGCAAAATGCTTTTCACCATTTATTAGAACCCACAACACCTGGACGCTGGGAAATAGCTGATTTCCTCAGTTTACACAGGGAACACTGAGGCACACTGTGAGATCTGGCAAAGGCCAGAGTGACCTCATTAGCTTCTGAATTCTTCCAGGAAGAGCCAGATGTTTCTTTGTGGAGGACATCAATTTGTTTCATGATAGGAGTAAAAGTATGTGGGATTTGTCTTTGGGAAAATTAGTTTGGGCTCCATATATAAAAAGTTCAGAGCATGAATAAGGTAGAGATTTCACTGTGAAAAGGGTTAATGAGGAGAGAATTAAAACCAGATATGACTCTTTCAGACAGATCACTTTTCAGAAATAAAAATAGCAAAACGAGACTAGGAATTTCTAACCCAAGGGGATTTGATAAAATAACTTTAAAAGAAGGATCTCTCTCTTAAAACAACCCTTAAACATCTTTTTTCCCTCTCATGAAACCCCTGTGAGGTAGAGAGCACTTACTTGCAGGGATGAAGCTCAGAAGCTCAGAAGTTGAGTTTAAAACCACATGGAGAGGGAATAGGCTGGAGCAGATGTTATGTCTTAAAGCATTGGCTTAGAAACAGAAACAGAAGGTAGAGAATAAACAGGAACTTTAATGGATGGACAAGTGGGATAATCCAGGGGTCTAGTAGCAACACCAGCTACTTAACATATCTTTTAAAAAGGACTTGGAATTTCAAGTATGCAATGAGACCTAAAATGACAAACACTTGTCTGAGTACTGAAATGCTCAGCTGAAGGAAATATACGCAGTAAGTTCTCATAAGACCATGTGGGAAGAAGCAGAGGCCTAAATGAGCTACAACCTGGGCAAGAGCAAACTAACACATTTAAGACAAACTGCTATTACCTCCAGCTAAAATATAATGTGCACTGAGCTATCATTAAGGCTTGAGAGTGGAACTTAATTTAGCCCGATCAATATGCTAGGGTAGGTTTTTAAAAATACCAGTCATTATTGGAAAGGGTATTTAAAACCAAAGCAATGGCGCCCATTCACTTGGAAAATCATGTACAACTCTGGTATTCAAAGATCCACCGTGATTTACTTGAAATTAACTTCTGAAAGACACATAAAGCATCTCTTAATGGTTTACAGACACATCTGTAGTAGGACAGGCCACAGTTCCAAGCCAGCATAGCAAATCTGATGTTCTGGATCTCCAGGGAAGCTTTCCCTCACGGTCTCTAATCAACTTTCACAGTCAAATTCCATACCATGATAATAAACACAACCAATTTAGGTCATGGTACCAAGGATCCTGCTGGGTCACAGGGCACCTGATTATAGAAACTGTATAAATTCTATTGCTGGGAAAAACCACAAGAGGGCAACTGTTTGGTTTCCCATCTTTCGATGCAGCAAAAGAATGACACAGCTCGCCTGGGTTTTATTAAAGATTGTGTGGGATGGCATTTATAATTAATCATCTTAAGTCCATGAGTGTATCTTCTTGGGTCCAGCTGCTATGCGTCCTCTACAAATCATGTGCGCGTGGCAGCTGTAAACACAGCCACCGAATGAGAGCATTTAGGATAGCACCCTGCCCATTTTCAACTCATGCAAATGTTGTTTTCCATAAATATATATGGCAATAATATTCAAAGCATCTATTCCTCTTAAATTAGGGAAGTGAATCAATTTTGATACAGAATGTAATTAGTACTTTCTGATGTAGGGAGGCATGTCATTTGACAGATGTCAGAACCTCAGCCCCCAAATACTATCTAGAATATTCTGGGGGAAGGAATAATGGAATGGGTTTATTCATAACTAACAGAATGGAAGATGTTTTTGTCAGTGGTAGTTCCCTCTCTCCCTGAGACTCAGAGGGAACTTGTACATCATTACCCCAATTGATAACCTATGACAACATTTTTTATGTTCTTCTGAATTACGTTCTTTTTTAGTCTACTCTGCTTCAAACTTCTAGTCCAATTAAAACTTGAGAGGAGAATAACAACAAACCCAATAATAGAAGAAAAACTAGAAATAACCTAATGTTTCATGTGTTGAGACTGGAAAGGCAAATGTGGCCTCTCTGCTCTTGCCTCTAACCTTTGTGCAGAGTTAATGTTAACACAAATATAATAAAATGTGTCTGCATTAGTGAGAAGTTTGCAGGGGTGTGATTCTCTTGTACATGTGAACTGCAAAATGTTTTCTGAGCTGCAAATTTTTAGTAGCATTTCTTACATACACATACACACACACACATACCTCTAAGAAAGAACAGGCTATCTGTCACTAAGGATAAATGCCAGTTCAACTCTATGCAGCAGGTTGTTGAGTTTAGAGTGGTAAAGAGCTCCACCCCACCCTACTGTGAGGGTATAATAATCTGCAAAATCTTTAACAAATTGTTACACTTGATATAATTTCTTTAAATTATTTTGGCATATGTTAATCAGTCATAAGGCCGGGCGCGGTGGCTCAAGCCTGTAATCCCAGCACTTTGGGAGGCCGAGGCGGGTGGATCACGAGGTCGAGAGATCAAGACCATCCTGGTCAGCAGGGTGAAACCCCGTCTCTACTAAAAATACAAAAATTAGCTGGGCATGGTGGCGCGTGCCTGTAATCCCAGCTACTCAGGAGGCTGAGGCAGGAGAATTGTCTGAACCCAGGAGGCGGAGGTTGCGGTGAGCCGAGATTGCGCCATTGCACTCCAGCCTGGGTAACAAGAGCGAAACTCCGTCTCAAAAAAAAAAAAAAAAAAAAAAAAAAACAGTCATAATACTTACTCTGGGGGTGGTTGCTTAACATCTGACATATCCTAATCAGGAATACAACTTCAGGGCTGTTAGCATTTGAAAAAAAAAAAAAACAACTCTAGTCACTTCAGAGACTATCACAAAAGCTTTATTTGTAACTTAACACCAGAAACTTTGTTAATAAGTAAATAATTCCAATGGTCAAATTAATAGTGTTAAAGATATGTGGATTACCCCAAGTGTTGTAGGGCACCCTACTCCTCCCAGGAGCAGTATATACGAATCTGATAAGCCTAGCAGTTTGGGATTCCTAACTTATTCTGTTAGAAGTGAAACTAAGAGTTGACTCGCCTGACTGAATCTGCTAGAATATTCCTGGATTCACTTTTTTAAATTGCATTTTAGGTTTTGGGGTACATGTGAAGAACATGCAAGATTGTTGCATAGGTACACACATGGCAGTGTGATTTGCTGCCTTCCTCACCTCACCTATATCTGGCATTTCTCCCCATGCTCTCTCTCTCCAGCTCCCCACCCCCACTGCCCCTCCCCTGTTTCCCCATGACAGACCCCAGTGTGTGATGCCCCCCTCCCTGTGTCCATGTTTTCTCATTGTTCAACACCCACCTATGAGTGAGAACATGTGGTGTTTGATTTTCTGTTCTTGTGTCAGTTTGCTGAGAATGACGGTTTCCAGGTTCATCCATGTCCCTACAGAGGACACGAACTCATCATTTTTTATGGTTGCATAATATTCCATGGTGTATATGTGCCACAAAAATGCTTATCATCATTGGTCATTAGAGAAATGCAAATCGAAATTATATTGAGATACCACCTCGCGCCTGTTAGAATGGAGATCATTAAAAAATCTGGAGACAACAAATGCTGGAGAGGATGTCGAGAAATAGGAACACTTTTACACTGTTGGTGGGAGTGTAAATTAGTTCAACCATTGTGGAAGACAGTGTGGCGATTCCTTAAGAACCTAGAAATAGAAATTCCTGGATTCACTTCTAATAACTCTTCTAGGTAGGATAATGTTGGGTTGCACAGAAGGACAGAATTGGGACTTTTTTAAGCTTACATGACAGGTTGCATGACTGCTCTGGTGCCCGCTTGCTCATAAACACGCATGATGCAGCACTTGGTCTAAGACCTGATTTCACTGTAAAGTACCACCTGGTGAGGTTGGGAGACCTACAGCCCTCACACATTTCTATCTACTGAAGGCTGCCGAAACAACCTAGTAATTATGAGTTTCCAAATTGGCAAAGGCCAGGTTATAATGTTCTCTAGCACAGGAAACCCAATACTTTTATAGATATAACAATATCAATCCAGTCATAGTCAACAGTTGAAATAAGCTTGGAAATAGCAGCTTCTAGTTTAACAGGTATGAAACTCCCTGGTCCTGCTATAAGGTCTACAAATGACTTAAGGAAGGAAGGGCCTTAGCCAAACACAGGAAGAAGAGAAGCACAGAGCTGAGCCACAAGTGGGGACTGTGATGTTTCTATTTGATGCTTTTCTATTCTTCTGTCTTTCGGACTTCTTTCCAGTTGTCCAACATAGGAGTGTTGCCACTCCTGGGAGTTCAATAAAGGTGAAACAAACAGAGCAATGAGCATATTGAAGAACTAAGTGGAGGGAGAGGTGTTAGAGAGGTTTGTGCCCACTAAAGATGAGCCAACTGGGACGAAGCGCTTGTAATTTTGGTTGGCTGTTTTTGTAGCTATCGGTAATCTAATGAATATGAGATTCTGAGCATTTGGATTACCCATAGTTAAGTGAAAAAATGAGCATATATACTTGCTTTCATCTTAATAAACATTTCTGATGGTTT
Organism: Saguinus oedipus; assembly: GCA_031835075.1. Lineage (NCBI taxonomy): Eukaryota > Metazoa > Chordata > Mammalia > Primates > Cebidae > Saguinus > Saguinus oedipus. Next base: position 95,202,603 of record CM063184.1, on the reverse strand, counting down.
TATTCTATATACTCTCTTATATCTCTGCTTTAAAAATAATTTAAAAACTATATTCCCCACTCCCCAAAAGCAGATTTGGGAGAAGTAATAGCCAACTGCTGCTCAGCATGCCCTAAGATTGTATGGCAGGGGAGTATGAGCCTGTGTCCCCCCACAGGAGCTCCTGGGAAAAGGGCAAAACAGGAGTCTGGTTCTACTCCTTGAGATCATTCATGTAAGGTACTTGCCCTAGAACCCAATCCATACTATATAGTCAATTATGTTACTTGTTATTAGTAGCAACTTTTAAAATAAGAGCAAATACTGGTAACAGTAACATGCATTTTCAATTCTAGCTAAAGCCTAAGCAGCTAAAATTCAGATAAAGAGCTTTCCACATGACAATTATTTGTTATAGTAAAAGGAATTTCTCTAACTTGCACTTGGCTACACGTGAACTTGATCAAAGTGAAATTTTTATTTTGCCACTTGGTAATCACTAGGGAAACTATAGTACTCTAAATGCTGGTGAGGGCCCTGGACGTTTAGGTTCAACATGCAACAATAAGAGAGTCATAGACATTTGTCAGTTTGAAGGAAAATTATAATTCTCCAATTTCCCATCCGTTATCATCTTCTTCAACTCTCACCACAATTCTCAGAGGTTGCAAATGATACCCCAGACAGGTTAAGTGACTTGCCTATTTCAATGGCTAGAAAGAGGTGAAGCTGGGAGTACCTGTTCTTTTGATACTTGGTAAATGATCTACCTTCCAAACTCCAGGGAATGAGGCTTAATAGAAAGCTCTACTGTATATAAAGAATAGCACCAGAAAACCAGTATAGTGCAGGAAAAGAGTGATAAATGGAAAACCAAATAGTGAATTTTAGACTACTGTGAAAGGGGTTCCAGGAAATCATTTGCGGCAACAGGATGAAGAAACTATCTTGTCCCTATAAGTAAACAAAGCCATATGAAAGTAATGGGGAAACCTGTTTATTTAGTTTTCGGCATATTTCTTAAGTATCTATTATGTACATAGAAGCCTAGCCCAGTAAGAATTTTATATTACATGCCCCAAAGAACATGGACTTCTTATACCATTACATCAAGCAAATTGTAGGTGGTGTGCACACTCTGTTCTTAGTGTGGTGTGCAAAGAGCATGGTGATCTGCTACTGTAGCAACAATGCACACTCCTGGAGCTTGGGCTATCTAGGCAATAAATGCTGTGTGTTAAAGGTAAGCATGCATACCCCACCCAGGAATGCAAAGCTGCAACCATAAGTAGATAAGCACTCTGGGGATTTATGTTTCACAGTGTTTTAGTAAACACGTTATGGAAAGAGTATCCAATATCAGCTGTGGATTATAACACTAAACCTCAATCACTGACCTTTCAGAATCTAATTTCCAAATTTAAATGGCATTGTCAAGTAGTCTAGTCTCCAAATTTAGAGATCAACAGGCTAATTTTGGATGGCAACTTCTGGTAGAGAGGGCTGGTTGATCAAACCCTTTGTAAGCTGCTTTCTATTTAGCCCAGTTTTTAGAGAGAACAGATGGAGGGTACCAGGATAAGCTGTTACAGAGCTGACGTGACCTGTGTAAAGGGCCAAGAGCTGTATGATCTACCAGTTAGTTAAAGAAGTATCACAGGTGACACAAAGGCAAAGAAGATATTGAACTCAGTGGCTGCAGGAGAGGTGAGACTACATCCTGAAATTTCTTTTTCATAACTACACTGAGAATTTTAAAAGGTAGACAGAAGGTTCCTCATGATAAGGAGGGCGCTGAAGGCAGGCCACAGGGCTCCTAGGAACCAGTGTTTCCAAATCCCTTTCTCTTACGCAAATGAAGACAGCCACTCCCCTGGGTCTATGGTTTGCTTTTGTGAAACGAATTCAACAATTCACTTCCCAGCAGGACCCTGGAAACTATCCCCAACATGTAAGGCACTGACATTTTTAAAGCTTTCTAAAGGAGCTGGTGCACCACCTTACTGCCTCCATAACATCCAGTGTTTATGAAACACTTCCTTGTCAAGGAGAGCTCTGATCACAGCCATCATCCTACTGGAAAACAATTGCCAAGATTCCTATACCTTCAGTTATACTAATTCAGTGTTGGTCTTCCAAATAATCAAGTTGAATATATTATTTGCTACAAAGGGCAGTAAACTCCTACTCTGAGGTAGCACAGTAGCAATGAGCATCCTTGGAATTCACCCTTTGAGCCTTACAGCTATAAACTTTAACACTGCTAAGTACCGAGCTAAAGCATTGAGTTGAGCATCCTTGGAATTCACCCTTTGAGCCTTACAGCTATAAACTTTAACACTGCTAAGTACCGAGCTAAAGCATTGAGCTGGAATTTAAGCATCCTTTCTCCCAGAGTTGTTGGTCACTCAGGTAAATGGGGGAGAAAATATTTCTGTAAAACTACCTAGATAATTTGATAAAGCATGGTAACTAACAAAAAGAAACACACAAAGAACTAGAGCCCGCACAACATAAATCGTAACGGTCTTTGGCATCTCATTAGAAATTTGTGCTAACATTCTCCTCTACCCTTGAAATTTAGGTTGCAGATACACACTACTTTATTTATTTTATTGCTCACATCACTCTTTCCTAATATACGCAGAGTTTGTAGCATTTTCTGTATCTTTGACACACCTCTAATCTTCCAGAACACAAAGTAAGATGCTTTTCTTAAGATGTAAGGGAAGTGATGGACATTCATGTGAAACTGTGTTCCCTCCACCTCTGCTCTAAAATTACCTCATCGTAATTACTACTGTCAATCTCAGGGAAGGAAAGTTGGCAAAGGGAGATGAGAAAACTCAAGACAGACATTTACAGGCACTACAGTGTTACAAGGTACCATGGTAGAGAAGTCATTATATTGACTTTTTAGCACCTCATGACTCTTGGTGACCAGGTAAAGCAGGAGAAGGGATAAAGAACATGTGGGTTTAACAAACGTGCCATATTGAAGTGCCCTTTTAGTTTTCAAAATTTTCACCTGCTTTTAAGAGCAGAAGATATTTCATGGTGACTTTCCAGCAGGCTTTTCTGAGGTAGATAAAACATGGATTATAAGTGGTCTGAAGAATGCAGAAGGGGAGGTAAAGACTGTTGCTGGTATTGGTTTGAAAGAAATTTCAGAAGTGAAAGCTGAGCCTGTCATGCAAAATACTAGAGAAAGAAGAACAAGGTTAAAAGCTGTACACCATTTAAACAAGGTTTTTAGAATTTAATAGATGCAAAATAGGCTAATCTAGCTAGCAAAGAATAGGACTGTAGGAAGAATGACAAAGCAAAAGAAGAACGTTTGTTACACACAGCTAGTCAAGAGCAGGCAGATAACAGCAAGAGGTATGTGAACATACCAGCAGGACATCAGTGGACAACAAGGAACATATATCATAATAACACGAGGGTTTAAAAGCAACCAGCAGGCTCGAAGTTTTCAACTGCCTTTTGTTGCTATCTGGATGAAGAACAAACTTTGCCTCTTTCCTCGGGTATTGTAATTGTATTAAATATGTCAGGGAAATCCAAATCCCAGCTAAATAATTAGTGAAATAGATTCTGAACTCACTTTCATGCCTGTGTGAATTACAGATGAACAGGCTAGCATGCCTGAGACCCAACCAAGTTAACAGTACCAGCTGGGGCCTTTCTTTCTGGCGAATCACTGCAGTTATCACAGGGAGATGCTGTGCTGTTAAATGAAAATGCCATTGCAGGGCAAATGTTAGTAGTTAAACACCACCGGCACAGAAACACACAAAGCTATAGTCAAGTTCACAAACACAGCTGGTGGTTAAGAAACCCTTAATGAAGACAAGAAATTTGCTATTGGCTTTGCGTCATTCATTAAGACTTCCAATACCCTTAGAGTGGGACTGTTCTGTATGAGAGACAATTAAATAACTATTGGCCTCAGTTTCTCTCCCCAGTCTAAGAATAAACATTTGTTAGAACGCTCATTGGAAAAGGAGGAAAATCACACATAATGTTCTTGTGGGTTGATGTAGATTCTCTTAGCATCGTTGTGATGGTGTTTGCCAGGGCTCCGGTCTTGGTAGCACATCTGATTGTAAAGAGGGTACGTCTGCTGACTGCCATCTTCCCCAACTGGATTCTCGTCTTCATAGTCAAAACTCCTGCTATTTAGTACATTCTAAAAATTCAAACATTGCTTACATTAGCAGAGCAGCTGTTTGCATTTTCCTAGCACTGGTAAAAACAGGCAAGAACAAATTCATTACAGTTTAGTGTCCCTGACTCATTACTCCAAAAACTATTAAATGACAAGGTAAAGTTCAAAAACTTATATTTTCCAGTCATTTGTTGCTTATTATATCCTGAATCAGAAAAGTCCCAGCTCCTAAATACAAAATTGTGACTAAGGGGGACTGAGACCAGTTTCAGGCTTTGAAATTTGGAGTTGCTATCAGTTAAGGTAACCTACAGAAGACTGGGGTTATAAACCTCAGGAGTCTCTCAAGCAAGGTTCAAGCTTGAAATGAATATATGAGATATACAGAGAATTAAACCAACCAAACAAAAGAAACCTTGACTTAACTCTGGGGAACTGGGGAAAGGACACAGCAAAATTAACGGGCATTTGAACATATGCCTGATAAAACTGAAAACATCTGCCAAGTGTCTTGACCTTTCCTTGTGGCCTGACCTTGGGCCTCAGCTAGCACTTATAAAATGAACCCCATGATGTTCTGTGGTGTCTCTGGTGCAGACTCTTCTGCCTGGTTATGGGTTACATAAAACTGGATTACTTCTAAGAGTAAACAAGCTCAAGGAGTTTACTAAATCTTAGCAGAGACACTCAAATAGGGGAAAGATGAATAAAATGAACTTGTATCCAATTAAATGATCTTTTGATAAGCATGTTAGCTACCAGCTCCACCCAGGCGGACACCCACAACACGGTTACTTACAGAGTGCTGAAGACTGCCAACTTCTCTCTCTTTGAACTGAGTCTGCAAAGGCAAGTGTTCAGGCTGGAAGAAGACACAAAAAGACACACACTTTAAAACACATGGCAAAACATATCAACCACTAAGATTCCTATTTTTAAAAGAGTCAATCACGTCTTGTTGTAAATGTCTACCAACTAAGCAAAATGTTCCACATGAGAGTAAGAAAAACAACTATATTTTTTAAAAGTTTCACTTACTCTCTCCTGGCTTGTGACTTCTGGAAGGAAGAAAATATAGGGCCAGGCACAGTGGCTCTCTGTCGCCTGTAATCCCAGCACTTTGAGAGGCCAAGGCGGATGGATCACTTGAGGCCAGGAGTTTGAGACCAGCCCAGCCAACGTGGTGATACCCCATCTCTACTAAAAATAAAAAATTAGCTGGGCATGGTGGTGCACACCTGCAATCCCAGCTATTCAGGAGGCTGAGGCAGAAGAATTGTTTGAATCAGGGAAGCAGAGGTTACAATGAGCCAAGATTGCACCACTGCACTCCAGCCTGGGCTACAGAGCAAGCAAGACTGTCTCAAAAAACAAAAAAACAACAATAACAAAAAAAGGAAGAAAATGACAACATCATTTGCCTCAGAAGTTGTCATGCAAACTTATTTACCTCTCATATGAGGGAGAGCTCACCACAGAAGGTCTCCTGTCTTTTCTCAGTGGAAGAGTCCGTATTTCGAAACAGGTAAAAGTGGTTTGGGGGTGGTAATGAGACATTATTTTTTGTCTTTATACATAGATTTAAAGAATATATAATCATTCTTTTCTTGCTTGCTACTCTTCCATCCCTATCCCTACCCTCAACCCACACAGATTATAAACAGAGTTCATTTTCAAACCTCATCCTAAGAAGAAAGTTTTTCAGTTTTCCTCAGCTTACAAACATATGACTTACCCTTCAGACTTCGGTTCTAATATCACCTTTCACGAAGCCTTGCACAACACCCTCAAGCAGAGATAGCCACTCTTTTTGTGCCTTCATAGCATTTATTATTACAATTATAAGTCTATTTGCTTTTCTCCTTTTCCAGATTGAGAGTGCTGGTTGAAGTGTTTCACAAACATTGTATCAGCTAATCCTCATATGTACAATACTTCTACAAAACTGCTATCTTTATTTTACAGATGACTGAGGCTTAGCTAAGCAAGTTATCTCCAGTCACACAACTGGTAAGTGGTAAACAGTAATTCCAATGTGGCTTTGTCTAATTCCAAATTCTGTATTTTTATATCCCTGCTTTCATTTTAGTGTCTGGAACATAGATGTTCAGTCAATATAATAAAATAATGCCTGAATGTCTCCGCATGCAGGCATCTGTTAACAAGCTCTGCATTTCACTATCTTTGCTCATACTGTCCCTTTTAGTTTGGAAGGACAAATCTTTGGGAGTAGACATTCTACCTATCCATCACGGCCTGACTAAAGTCATTTTAACAGGGCTTGCCCACAGTGCCTGTCAAAGTTAACCTCTTTACTCCTAGTTTTCCTATTGTTCTTGCTTTTACTTCTATTATAGCACACATCAGGACTACCTTGTTTTATAGTCCCTAATGTCTGTAACTTTCAGCTCCAGTCAGTAGTGAGCCTTTTTTAGTCACTGCTAATGGTCTGAATGTCTGTGTACTCCCACAATTCCTATGTTGAAACCTAATGGCAATGTGACAGTACTAAATCCTCCCCGCCACCTTAGTTTGGGTTTGTGCAATAAGAATAGTTCACTAATGAATTGACTGGAATCTAAACTATCATCAATTCTTGATATCTTATGTCAATGTTACCTTTATTATAAATTATGTGACATGTTCACTCCTCCTGTCACGGTCTGCATAATTCTACAGTGCTTCCCATATGATCAGGTGATATTAGCAGTACACATTGGTAAAAGTCCAAGGCAGGGCCAGTCATGGATGTGTGGCCAGTCATACAGGGCCCCTGGGGTTTAATGCTTTTATTACTTTGCAGTTGTCATCTAAGATTTCTTAATAATTTTGCTGTCAATTTCTGTTTTATAAGTGGTCTAATGAGACAAAAGAGCATGTTTCAGAGACTAGTAGGCTAGGCTCACAGGCATCCCTGCCTCCTGTTGTCTGTCTTCAACTGGTTCTCGGGCACCACTTCCCCATCTTGCTGTCCCAGGTCCTATCTGGCATCCGCCTTGCTATCCCCTCTCCAGTGACTGCTGCTGTCCTTGGCTTAGGCAGATGCCTGGGCATTGGTTCAATAGCACATGCTGAGTCATGGTGCATATGGCAGGTATCTGCAGGCCACGACTCAGTAAAGATGAACCTCTCATTCACCTCCAATCTAGGTACCTCATAATGCCATCTTGACAGCTTTAATTTTTGAACATAGAGCCTGGCATTTTCATTTTGCACTGGGCCTCAGGAATTACGTTGCTGGTCCTGGTCAAAGGAAAATACACTTGGGCATATCTTATATGAAAATCAGCATTTTCATTTGTTTTTTATTCTTCTTCCATTAATACAGATAACTAAGAAATGATCTCCCATTACTCACCGCTGCATCTAACTTGACAAGAGGTGGTGTAATTAGAAGCTTCTCTGTAGAGGGGGTGGGTATAAAGTTTTTAAGCCACTAAAATAGTTAATCCATTTTTTTAAAAGTGGTATCTGCATGTCTTTAAAAAAACTGATTTATAAACTCATTTTCTCCCACTTCAAGTTTCCCTTTATTACAATAATAAAACCTAAATATATTTGTGTTGATTTTTAGAACAAGTCAGTAGAAGCCATCATAACCCACTACCTCTTTTACCAGCATCAAGGAACCTCTGACAGACGTACCACAGTCTGCTCATATCATTTGCTTCAGCAGTCCCTCATGTCTAACAGTATGACTCCATTTCCAAGTCTGACACTTATAGAGGAGAAAAGCAATTTAAGTGATGTTCTAAGTAACTTTGGCTTCCAAGGAGTAAATAATAGCTACCAAATGGAGGACAACCAAAGATTTCTGGCGGTTGTTTCTATTCCTTAATAGTAGTACAATCATGTGGAAAAGTTAAAAAAAAGAAAAAAAGGAAAAGAGATCTTGAACATACCCTCTGATAACAACATGGTCCTTGCCTACTCTTCGTGGCAGTGTGAGGGAAAGCAGGGGTAGTCAACACTGGGAGGGAGCATATTCCAGAAACACAGTGTTTATGGTTTCAAGAGTTCAATGAAAGACTTGGTTAGAAAATGTGCTGTTCTGCTTAGGCTCCAAAATTCTAAATGACAAATTTAACACAACCAGAAGATAAATTATCATGCACACTTTGCTGACCACCCTGGGTTAAGACCTGCATTTGGTCATTACCTGTTAAATGTGGGAACAAGTTTCAAGTCCCCGGAAGCCAGCAATGCAGTATCATAAGTAACAATATAACAAGTATTAAGTTAAGAGCATTTGGGAACTACAGAAGTCAATAATCTGTCTATTCTGCTTCCATACAAACAGATTTTAAAGAGCCATAGCTTTATGAATAATAACACTGCTGCCTTTTTCTCATGGTAGAAGATTTTTAAAAATAGCCAGAAGTGGTGCATTTGACAATGAAAGACAAGAAGGGCAAGATCTCAAAACTGAATAGGAAAAAGTGGTGCCTGGAAACTTCACATGCACTGACTAGACAATAAATGAATGGATAAGTTCCTCTTCTCTATCCCGTGTTCTGAGTCTTCATCACTAAATCATTGTAACTTTTGTAATACAACATTTAATAAAATTGTGTATGGAGACAAGGACCCAACACACCCTAGAAAAGGTTCTGCATTAGGGAAGTGAGGCTATGGAAAGCCTTATGTATCTGTTTCTGCACTGTGTGGCTATCTCATCTCTGACAAGATTTGATGACATTGGCTCCATACATAAGGAACTTAATCTAATGACAGATGAGTATGTACTCTGTCAATCCACAGACCACCTGAAATGTTGTATATACTAGCTCCTCTTTTTATTTAACCAATTTTATTTTTTAGTGGTTTTAAGTTTATAGAAAAGTTCAGTGGAACATACAAATAATTCCCACGTATCTCCTGCCCCCATCCCACAAACTCCACAACTATGAACATGCTTGCACCACAGTGGTACATACATATGTTACTACTGAGGCACCTTTTCACACATCATCACCTGAAGTTTATGGTTTACATTAGAGTTCACTCTTAGTGTTGTACCTTATTTGGGTTTTAACACACGGATCATGATATGGATCTACTCTTGTAGTACAATACAGAATAATTTCACTGGCCTGAAAATCTCCTGTGTTCCGCCATCCTCCCTACCCACCCAACCCATTGCAATAACTTACTTTCTTACAGTCTCCATAGTTTTGCCTTTTCCACAGTATCAAATAGTTGAAGTTATTCAGTATGTGGCTTTTTCAAATTGGTTTCTTTCACTCTGTAATATGCATTTAACATCGTCCCATGTCTTTTCATGGCTTGATGGCTTATTTCTTTTTAGCACTAAATAATATTCCATTGTTTGGATATACTAATTTATTCATTCACTTGCATATTGGTTACTTCCAAGTTTTGGAAATTATGAATTGAGCTGCTATAAGCATTCATGTGCAGGTTTTGTATGAACGTAAGTTTTCACATCAGATGGGAAAATGTTGAGGAGTGTGATTTGCTAGATTGTATGGTAAGGGTATGCTTGATTTTTGTTGTTTTTCTGTAAAGACAGAGTCTTGTTCCATCACCCAGGCTGGAGAGTAGTGGTGCAATCATGGCTCACTGCAGTCTCAAACTCCAGGGTTCAAGTGATCCTCCTCCCACAGCCTCCCAAGTAGCTGGGACTACATGCACACACCACATGCCTGGTTAATTTTTTAAATTTATTTTTTATAGAGATAGGGTATTGCTATATTGTGCAGGCTGGTCTCAAACTCCTGGCCTCAAATGATACTCCCACAGTGTTGAGATTACAGGCATGAGGTATATACTTAGTTTTTTAAGAAACTACCAAACTGTCTCCCAAAGCCTGTATAGCATTTTGTATTCCCATCAGTAATAAGAGTCTAAGTTGCTCCACATCCTCACCAGGATTTGCTATTTTTAAAAACAATAATTAACAAAATATCTTACATATGTCTGAAAAGTCTCTTAAATAATACTGTACATGTTTGGTGACTAATATGTACTAAATGAAACAATAATACTTTAACTGATGGATACACAGCATATATTATTCTATTATTGTATCTTTTCCTAAAAAGCCTTAGGCTACTCTAAATCTGTAATACATATTTCAACTTCTCTAGTTACATGTATATTACAGCAATTTCTATTGAGTTATAATCGATATTCATTCTTCTGATTTACTAAAGCCACAGAGGCTTTCTTCTCTAGTTTCTAAAGTGCTAATACTAGTTTTTCAGGCTTCTTTATTATCTTTTTAACTTTTATTTTAGGTTCGGGGTTACATATGCAGGTTACATAAGTTAATTGTGTATCATGGGGATCTAATGTACAGATTATTTTATCACCCAGCTAATAAGCATAGTATCCAATAGGTAGTTGATTTTTTGTATAAGGTTTAAGGAAGGGTTCCAGTTTCAATTTTCTGTATATGGCTAGCCATTTACTTTAGCATCATTTACTGAATACAGAGTGCTTTCCCCATTGCTTTTTTGTCAACTTTGTTGAAGATCAGATGATGTTGCTATACAGCTTTATTTTTGGGCTCTCCATTCTGCCATATTGACCTATGTATCTGTTTTTACACTAGTACTATGCTGTTTTGGTTACTGTAGCCTTGTAATGCAGTTTGAAGTTGGGTAACGTGATATCTCTAGCTTTGTACTTTTTGCTTATGATTGCCTTGGCTATTTAAACTCTTTTTTTGGTTCCATATGAATTTTAAAATAGTTTTTCCTAATTCTGAGAGGAACTTCAATGTTCCATGTAAATTTTATTTTATTGTTTCATTTTATTTTTTGAGAGTCTTACTTTGTCACCCAGGATGCAGTGCAGTAATGTGATCTCAGCTCACTGTGACCTCGCCTCCCAGGTTCAAGTGATTCTTGTGTCTCGTCCTCCTTAGTAGCTGGGATTACAGGTGTGTGCCACCCTGCCTGTCTAATTTTTTTGTATTTGTAGTAGGGATGGGGTTTCACCATGTTGGTCAGGCTGGTCTTGAACTCCTGACCTCAAGTGATCCACCCACCTTGGCTTCCCAAAGTGCTGGGACTGCACTCGGCTCCATGTGAGTATTAAAATAGTTTTTTTTTTCTAATTATGTGAGGAATGTCATTGGTAGTTTGCTAGGATTAGCACTGAATCTGTAAATTGTTTTGGGCTGTATGTCCATTTTCACAATACTGATTCTTGCTATCCATAAGCAAGGAATGATTTTCCACTTGGTTATTTCCATCTGATTTCTTTAAACAGTATTTTGTAGTTCTTGTTATAGAGATCTTTCACCTCCCTGGTTAGCTATATTCCTAGGTATTTTATTCTTTTTGTGGCTATTGTGAATGGAATTGTGTTCTTCATTCGGCACTCAGGTTGGAGGTTCTTGGTGTAAAGGAATGCTACTGATTTTTGTGCACTGATTTTGCATTCTGAAATTTTGCTGAAGTTGTTTTTCAGATCTAGGAAATTTGGGGCAGAGGCTATCTGGTTTTTAGGTAAAGAAGTATATCATATGCAAACAGATAGTTTGACTTCCTCTCTTCCTATTTGGATGCCTTTTATTTATTTTGCCCGACTGCTCTAGCCAAGGCTTCCAGTACTGTGTGGAATAGGAGTGGTGAGAGTTGATATCCTTGTCTTGTACCAGTTCTCAAGGGGAATGCTTCTAGCCTTTGCCTGTTCAGTATGATGTTGACTGTGGGTTATGATTAACATAGATGACTCTTATTATAATATTTTTAAGTATCGTCCTTCAATACCTAGTTTGTTGAGGGTTTTTAACATGAAGCGATGTTAATTTTCATCAAAAGCCTTTTCTGCATCCATCGAGGTGATCATGTGGTTTTTGTTTATAGTTTTGTTTTATGTGATGAATCACATTTATTGAGTTCCATTATATTGAACCAACCTTGCATCCCAGGAATAAAGCCTACTAGATTGTGGTGGTTTGGTTTTTTGATTTCCTGCTGGATTTTGTTTGCTAGTATTTTGTTGAGAATTTTTGCATCTATGTTCATCAAGGATATTGGCCTGAAGTTTTCTTTTTTTGTTGTCACGTGTGTGCCAGTGGGGGAGGCGAGCTCTGTGTGTATGCACTGGCAAGGAAGTAGGGGAGTCGTGGGGCATGAGTGTGTTCTGGCAATGTGGTAAAGAGAGGCTGTGGGTGGGCTGGTGCATGTCAGTGGAGGCCAGTCTGCTGGAGTTCTGCGACAGCTGAGCACAGTCTGCTGCTAAAGGAGCTATTATGCAGGCCTCAGGAAGCACCCTGGTTGGGTATTCAAAGTTGTGTGGCAAGCAGGCGCAGCCAGACTGGGAGACACCAGAACAGAGGGGAGCATTCAGATCAGTCTAGCCCCACCCCAAGGGCAAGATTGTCCTGTTCTGTCCAGATACGACAGTCGTCCTAAGGCTAAAGTTTCCTAGGGGAGAATGGCAAGTCTTGAGAAATGAGCACCCTTGGCCATGTCCCACTGTATCTGTTCCCACACCAAACCCGCTGTTTTCCACACAGGCTGGAGTGCTACCCCTGTCACCTCTTTAAGCAGCTTTTCCTACCTGCTCAAGGGTCTGTGGAGGTCATGGGTCCCCTCCTGCTAGGATCCCAGAAGTCCAAGGCAAGAGTGAGCCACTCCTATCTCTTCACCAGGAGTTATGGGGGTTAGAAACAAGTTCTGGTGCTCAGCCACCCTGTGCAGAGTTCCCAGCTTCCTCCCCACTGAGCCCAGTCCCAGCCTCCTCCCTCCACTCACTCTCAATTCCTTCCCTCAGATTTTCTAGGATTGTGCTAGGTGTTCCTCCTTGCTGCATCTAGTGGGCTATCTTGAATATGGAATCTTATTTATCTTAGTACCTTCTCTGAGCCAACAAATAAACCAGAGCCTCTCCTCTGTAGTATGTATTATATTTCATCCTGTTTCCATGTAGCTAATACCTTAAAATCCCACCAGCAGAGCTTTCAGAGTTAAGGTTTATTCTCACTGATGATAGAACTAAGATTTCAAGTTGCTATTGTCATAGGGCATAAAATAACCCTGAACACTCTCCTGGCTTTGGAAGTGAAAAACCTTCAAGCTACAGTTCCATTTGGAACCAACGTCCCTGGTGCCAAATTTCAGTCTCTTTAATCTTCTATTTTCTTTCATAATTTCATCCCCAAAGCTCTGTACTTCCTTCCTTAGAACTATACATCTCTTTTACCCTAACTCACTGCAATTTGTAAACCTTAAACAATGCTATTTTTAAAACACACTCTCCTACCTCTCAAACTTTTCCCTAGTCCCTTATCTCCAACTGCTATCACCAACTGGTAAGTACCTCTTCCAGGATTTTCTTAAACCTAGAGAGCAGAATTCCTTCTAGTGACCACCTGTATAGACAGAATCGCCTTCCCATCAAGGACTCTGGCATGTAGATTACTCTTCTGCATTCTGTTTGGGTCATTTTGAGGGACCTGGATGTTCACAAAAATTACTCATCTTATGCCTCCACCTCACTCTTTTTCGGCTTTTCTCTACACTTCAGCAAATCACTCCCACACCTTCAAGAACTTCCATATCATTTCCTTATCTTGCAACTCTCTTACTTTTCTTGCTACCGATTCTTTCCTCCTGGAATACAAGCATGTTTGAGCTTCTCCCATCTTAAAAATGAAATTAAACAGTAATCTTTTAAAACTTCAACTTCCTACATTTTCAAAGGCCCTTAACTTACCTCTGAAAACCTTACCTTGACAAAATACTTTAAACTCACAACCTTTCTGATGAAGGACCATCCATCTTCCTTCAGTTCCTAAGGCTGTGAGTGAAGATGCACGAAGCACCCTACATCACACCTCATGTGTAACTGGTCTGTCCTCCACTGCTGCCTTCCAATTCAGTTTCCCAGCTTCCCTGTCACGTCCTTGGGTTATTTTCCATTACCACATACTAGACATAATTAAATATTTTAATGTGCACTCACTTTTTTAAGGAGAGAGATTATATGAAGAGTACATGAATAATTAATAATTACTTAATTACTTTGATTCTTCCTGAATTCCTGTCTCATGTCTTAGAAAAAAGGAACAAATGACTATATACTGCTCTCATGTCTGTCAAGAAACTCTGAACCCAGTTATAATACAACATTTTATATTACTTTTTCCTTTTTAGTTTACTTCTATTTGTGCTTCTGTTATTCTCCTAATTCCACTGTTGACCAAGGGAATTGTGTGTCTTTTCTTTACTCACCCACCAGAACTTGAGATTAATACTAAGGATCTTTGTTGAAGTTATTTTTCATTCAATGCTAAACAGAGATATTTCTGGAATTACTGGATCATAAAAAAACTCAGTCATTTTCTCTGAGCTGAGTCTTTGTTCTATGACCTTCCTAATTATTGTGCTGGTTTATTTTCTACAAGATGTTCTGCATTTATCTGTTGGCATTTTCCCTCTCTTTTGCTTATAACTCCAAATGGTATTGTAAAAGATTTCATTTGACTGACATGCCCTAATGCTTCTTCCTTATACTGACAAGTGATACATTTTTACTTCTGCTTCCAGTCATGATGAAGAACTAATACCAGACTAATCTTCTTGTCATAAACTAATAGAAAATTGGACAACATATATAAAACGACAGTTTTCAGACACTGGACAACTATGTTGTATAGGACTGGGATCCCAGAGAATGGAAAAATACACACAAAATATTTGCATATATGTGCATGCACACACACACACATGCACATGTGTTATCTTTTGATAACTTTTTTTTTTGGTAACATAAGAAGAGAAAAATTCAAGAAAGCACAGGATCTTGCTGAACCAAGGAAACAGAGTTCGGCATTTGGGAAAGTTGAGCTGACTGAAATGTGTGGGACAGGGTCCTGAAGAAGAGAAAGATACACATAGAAAAAGCTCCAGAAATCTGCATGAGAGTTTCCTTGGTTGAATGCTATGCTGGGCGTGCACAGAGCAAAGAATAACTGTTGGAGAAAGAAAATTTGCTAGGAAGCTGTTATCTTAACAATTACCAGAACTTTATTAGAGTTGAGTGAGACTTACGATCCAACCAGCTGAAGCAGAAAATCCTCATTGAACATGTGAGACATCCAGCAGATACCCAGATTCACATCTTAGAAGGCTAAAGTAGCTTTAGAAGATAGGCTATTCTAGAACCATCCTAATAAATCTTAAAAACAAACTTCCAGAAGATCAGGTTGATTTTGAAGTAAATTAAATGATTTCCAGAAAATAACTGAATTCTTATTAAGAAATAAGAGCAAAATTCAAACAATTGAAAACATAACATTCACAATGTCCAGCATCCAATTAAAATGTACTGACCGGCTGGGTGCAGTGGCTCACGCCTGTAATCCCAGCACTTAGGGAGGCCAAGGCAGGCGGATAATGACGTCAAGAGATTGAGACCATCCTGGTCAACATGGTGATACCCTGTCTCTACTAAAAATATAAAAATTAGCTACGCATGGTGGCACATGCTTGTAGTCTTGGGAGGCTGAAGCAGAAGAATTGCTTGCGGAGGCTGCAGTGAGCAGAGATCCCACCACTGCACTCCAGCCTGGCAATAGAGCAAAACTCTGTCTCAAAAAAATGTACTGACCATGATAAAAAAAAAAGTGGGAAAAAAATAAGTATGTAGAAACTCAAGCAGAAATAACTTGTCTTAGTCTATTTTGTGTTGCTATAACAGAATACCACAGACTGGGTAATTTGGAAACAGTAGAAGTTTATTTGGCTCATGAAGGCTGGGAAGTTCAATATCAAGGTGCTACTGTCTGGCAAAGGCCTTCATGTTACATCATTCTATGATGGAAAGCAGAAGGCCAAGCAAGCACACAATGCAGAGAGAAAAGCCAGGCTGGAGTCTGGAGACAACTAACCCACTCCCAAAATAATGGCATTAATCTATTAACGAAGGCAGAAGGTGATTAGATCAACAGTACTACAATAGCAATTAAATTTCAACAGGAGGTTTGGGGGGATATTCAAAGCATAACATGACAGGTATGATGGAATTAGCAGATAAAATCTTTAAAATGGCTATTATAAATATGTTTAAGGCTATAAAGGAAAACATGAATACAATATGAGTGCTCACAACTACAAAAAGAGAACCAAAGAGAACTTTAGAGCTAGAAAAAAATATAATATCTGAAATGGAAAAAGTTACTGGATGGCAGTGGCAGAGTAGACACTGCAGAAGAAAAACTCACTATACTTAAAGGCAGAAACTGTCGATACAAAAGAACAGAGGGAAAAAAGCCTGAAAAAATTGAATATGGCTTTAGTAATCTGTGAGATAACATCAAAAGAAATCTACCATTTGTATAACTGGAATCACAGAAGGAAGGGAAAACTACAATATTTAAAGAAGTGCCAAAATTTTCCAAATTATATGAAATATATAAACCTGTAATTCTGTGAAGCTCAATGTACCCCCACAAAGGTAAACACATAGAAAGCCACTCCAACACCTTTCAAAATATACTTGCTAAAAACTAACAATAAAGAGGATATCAAAGATGTATCTAGAGGGAATAACGAGACATAATACAGTAAGAGAAATAAAGCATTATCAGTGGCTTCTCACTAGGAAAAAAAGGAGTACAAAAGACAATACAGCTACCATTTTAAAGTGATGAATGAGAGAAAAAAACCTACAATTCTATATCCCACAAAATCTTCAAAAATAGGCTAGGCATGGTGGCTCATGCCTGTAATCCCAGCACTTTGGGAGGACGAGGTGGGTGGATCACCTGAGGTCAGGAGTTCGAGTCCAGCCTGACCAAAATAGAGAAACCCCGTCTCTACCAAAAATACAAAAAAATAAGCCGAGCATGGTGGCGGGTGCCTGTAATCCTAGCTACTTGGGAGGCTGAGGCAGAAGAATCACATGAACCTGGGAGCTGGAGGTTGCAGTGAACTGAGACTGTGACATTGCACTCTAGCCTGGGCAACAAGAATGAAACTTCATCTTAAAAAAAAGTGAAATAAAGGAAAAACTGTCTTATTAGTATATCTGTACCATACAAAATTGTTACGGAAAAGTTACTCAGGTTGAAGAAAATGGACTCCAAACATAACTTTATCAGTTTGTACAATTTTTAAAAAGATACATTATGGTTTAAAACAAAAATAGCAATAATGTATTGTCAGGTTTATAACATAGGGAGAAATAAAATGCGTAAGATGATAAGGAAAAAAGGAAAGAAATTGAAATGCATACTAAAATTCATCCAACATATATGAAGTAGATTAGGTAATATTAAGGTAGATAGTAATATGTTAAAAATGTGTATGCTATATTCTCACTCATAGGCAGGTGATGAACAGTGAGAACACATGGACACAGGGAGGGAAGCACTACACACTGGGGTCTGTTGGGAGGAATAGGGAGGGACAGCAGCGGGGGGAGCTGGGGAGGGATAGCCTGGGGAGAAATGCCAGATGTGGGTGAAGGGGAGGAAGGCAGCAAATCACACTGCCACGTGTGTACCTATGCAACTATCTTGCATGTTCTGCACATGTACCCCAAAACCTAAAATGCAATTTAAAAAAAGAATAAAATAAAATGTAAAAAAATGTATATGCTAAACTCTAGATAATAACAGTGACAACAAAGTGGTAAACCTAACAAGTCAATAGACTGGGTTTAAAAATACCAAATCACTCAGCTAAATTCAAAGAAGGCAGAAAAAGTGAACAAAAGGACAAAGATCCAGTGGGACAAACAGAAGACAAATAACAAGGTGATGGACTTAGGCCCGACCACAGCAACAGGTAAGTTCAGAAAAAATGGCAATAAACATAAACATAGCAATTTAAGGTAAGGACTTTTACATTGGTAACAAGACAATATCCAACTATGTACGACCAATATGAAAACCATTGTAAATATATAAGAAATATATTGGTTAAAAGCAAAGGGATGGAAAAATACACACTATGCACAAATCATTAAAAAAAATTGAAAACCAGAGTAGCTATAGTAATATCAGACAAAGTAACTTTAGGACAAAGAAAATTACCAGAAATAAAAAAGGATCTTTCATAAATGATAAAAGGATCAGTGTATTAAGAAGACATTACAATCCTAACGGAGTACATATTCAGTAAGAGAGCTACAAAAATATATGAAAAACTGACAGAACTAAAAGGGGAAATGGACATATTCATAAATGAAGAACATAACACTCCCATCTTAGTTCTATAGAAATGAAAGGGAAAATCAGTAAATATCTATAAGACTTGAACATCACTATCAATCAACTTGACCTAAGTAACATTTATAGAATACCACATCCCACAATGGCATAATATACATTAGTTTCAGTATACATGGGACATTCACTAAGACAGACCATATGCTGGGTCTTTAAAGAAGTCGCAATATACTTAAAAGACTGAAGTCCAACAGATATATTTTCTAACCCTAAAAGAATTGATAGATTCTGCAAAGCAAAAGAAACAATCATTAGAGTGAACTGGCAACCAACAGAATGAGGAAAAATTTTTGCAATCTACCCATCTGACAAAGGACTTATACCCAGAATTTACAAAGAACTAAAACAGATTTACAAGAAAAAAAAACATTCAAAAGTGGGTGAAGGATATGAACAGACACTTTTCAAAAGAAGACATATATGAGGCAAACAAACATGAAAAAATGCTCGTCATCAGAGAAATACAAATCAAAACTACACTGAGATACTATCTCACACCAGTTAGAATCTTAATCATTAAAAAATCTGAAGACAACAGACGCTGAAGAGGATGTGGAGAAATAGGAACACTTTTACACTGTTGGTGGGAGTGATTTACACTCCCACCAACAGGTCAACTATTGTAGAAGACAGTGTGGCAATTCCTCAAGGACCTAGAAATAGAAATTCCATTTGACCCAGCAATCCCAGTACTGGATATATATCCAAAGGATTATAAATCGTTCTATTATAAAGACACATGCACATGTATGTTCACTGCAGCACTCTTTACAATAGCAAAGACTTGGAACCAACCCAAATGCCCACTGATGATAGACCAGACAGGGAAAATGTGGCACATATACACCATGGAATACTATGCAGCCATAAAAAACGATGAGTTCATGTCCTTGGTAGGGACATGGATGAACCTGGAAACCATCATTCTCAGCAAACTGACAGAAGAACAGAAAATAAAACACTGCATGTTCTCACTCATAGGCAGGTGTTGAACAATGAGAACACATGGACACAGGGAGGGGAGCATTACACACTGAGGTCTGCAGTGGGGGACTAGAGGAGGGACAGTGGGGGTAGGGAGTTGGGGAGGGATAACATGGGGAGAAATGTCAGATATAGGTGATGGGGATGAAGGCAGCAAACCACATTGCCATGTATGCAACAATCCTGCATGTTCTTCACATGTACCCCAGAACCTAATGTGCAACAAAATATATATACATTTAAAAAAAAAGAATTGATGAAAAATCAATAAATAAAACGTTTGAAAATTTCAAAATGGAAAACATATTTTGGAAAATATATTTCTAAATAACTCACTGAGCAAAGAAGAAATAAAAGAAAAACTACAAAATATTTTGAACTGAATACTATCTTAAAAAACCAAAGTTTTCATAATTTCAAACAAAGAAGTGCTCAAAGGAAACTTTGTATTTTAAATGCTTATATTATAAAAGAAGAAAAGACTCAAATTCATGATCTAAGCTTCTTAAGAAACTGAAACAAGAAGAGCAAATTAAATCTAAAGAAAGTAGAAAAAAAAACAGTGAAAAATCAATAAACAAGCAAACAAATAAACATTGGAGAGAATTAATAAAACCAACAGCTGTTTCTTTGAAAAGATTAATCAAGTGGGAAAACCCCTAGCAAGAAATATGGAGAAAACACAATATCAAAATGAAAAATATGACGTTACTGCTGATCCCATATAAATTGAAAGTATAAAAAAAGCGTACTATGAAAAATTTGACACCAATTAATTTTGACAACTTAGATGAAACAAATAAATATATTGAAAGACACAATTAAAATCCTTCCACAAAGAAACTCCAGGCCCAGATGAGATCACTAGCAAATTCTACCAAACATTTTAAAGAAGGACCAACAGTGCTCTTAAAAATTATTTCAGCAAATGGAAAAAAAGAGAACATCTCTGAAACTTTTATGAGATTAACATCATCTGGATAGCAGAACCAGACAAAGATATTATAAAAAAGGAAAAATGTTTTTTTCTTCACAATACCTCAAAACTTTAAACCAAAATGGTCCTCGGTAGATGAATAGAAAAAATTATAGTGTATTCATAAAATGAGACACTTCTCCAGCAATAAAAGAAAGTTTATTCATGAAATAACATGGGTGAATCTTAAAAACATTATACTGAGCAAAATAAATCGGACACAAAGAAGTACTTTGGGATTCCATTCATGTGAGGTTCTTTTAAAATGGCGTAACTAATATATTGTGATAGAAATCACATTGATGGTTGCCTGAGATAGGAGGTGTGTGGGATGATGGTGGTGGTAGTGATGTGATGGCAGAGGGTGTAAGTGAGGAAGTTTTCAGGTGATAGAAAAGTTCTTGTTTGAGGCAATGGTTACATCAATGTATACATTTGGCACAATGTACAATTAAAATATGGTATGGTATTATGTAAACTGTAACTCAACAAAAAATCCTTTAAAAAGGTTAAAAAAACTTTATGTTGTTATTTTATTATAACTACTCCATTTTGGAGAAACATGGGTAGGGAGATGAAGTAAACTGAGAAGTCACTGACATAGTATGGAATCTACTATGATAAAAGTACATATTAACTAAAGGAGCAACACATAAATAACTAGCCCCCATATATAATTCACAAAATATGGATTCTCCAAGGCATATAGGCTATTACCTCATATCTATTAAGTAACTCTCTAAAATAATTAATATAATATTATTAAAACTGTGAACCAAAGGTTGATTTCCCTTTCAGTCTTTAAAATAGTTATGAGAGGGGTTGACCATCTTTCAGGACCAGCAACTATAACAACTGTGTTCTAATCAGGTAAAATTTACAACATTAATTGGGCAGTTGTTCAGTGAGACACATAATTGTTAGTGTTCTCCAAGATAATTACACATATGGGTATGCTAGTCACATGAATGTCTCTTATTATAGCAGACCCTTAATATTCACAGATTTAACATCGCTGGTTCCAAGCATTCATAAGTAAGCTTAAAATGTTTATGACAGTAATTTGTAATTTTGTTGAGACATAAACTGGAAACAAGACCTTGGAGGTTTTCAATAAGAGGCTAATCTAGCCATACCTGTCTCTCAAGGTGTCTTTTATTCTCAACTCTTACATAGGAGTTTTATAAATGATATGGGTTTTTAGTAATGTAGGGTTTCTCAAAATTCTATGAAGTATTCTGTCTGTGAATGTCAACAGGGTTGCTATATTATTAATCAACTTTTTTCTTTAAATTTGAAAATTTGTCTTTATTTTTTAAGTTCTTAGTTCTCTAATATTTATAATCGGCTGTGATCAATGCAGACTGCCACCACATATTACAGAAGTTAAATGTGTAAAGTCTGCCTGGATCTTATTCCCTAAGACTTGAGATTAATTTGCTTACAGTTCCTCTAACCCAATGTCTTCTGCTGATGGATCCCATCCCATAAATCCTCTCCTGTTGACTCACTAAGAGAATGACAGAGAGTTCTTCCAGACCACACATGCTGCTATCAGAGTATGTGTTCAGTAAACATTTAGTGAAAACTTATCAATATTTAAGAACTGACTCCCACTTTTAGTGAGGGGTCCCCACAGATATCTTGGGTATTAGATTATTTTGAGACACCTGTGACAATTGGACTAGAAATCTTGAGGTCTGAATTATTACTTGCAAAGAACAGGGCAGAGAAAGGACTGAGATGGTTCATGGGAAGGGACTGAATGCTGTGAAAAGAGATTCTAGATCCTTGGGGCTTAGGACTTATCTTTTACAGATAAACTGCAGGAGAGGTTCTAGCATTAAAGAAAGAGGGCAAGGGAACACAGAAGTTGGCTTAATAATGGCAACATGATTAAAACAGACATCATTACACTCAGCTTAGGTAAAACTACAACTTATAAGAACTGAAAAAATGATTTTTCCCCTACTACCTCCCTTATCCATTAGCTAATATTCTTTTTTAATTTTTTACTATACAATCTCAGGCTAAAGACTTCAATTGCAAATGTTTCAGCGATTTAACATATCAATATAATTACATTTTCCTGAAAGTATAATATAGCCAAGTTTTATTATAGCCAAGATTTATAGTGAGACAAGCACTGTTTAAGATGCTTTGGTTAGGCAGTATCATTGTCCCCATTTCACAGATGAAGAAACTGAGGCGTAGAATGATTGAGCAATGGTTCCAAGTACCTAGCGCTAAGATTCAAATTCATATTTATGTAACTCCAAAGTCTGTGTCTTAAACCATGACATACAACTTCTCATCTTGAGTATATCTAGTCTCTTAATCTGTTTCCAAAACGGGGCTGAAAAGCAGTAAGACAATGAACATTTGAAAGGGCAGATGGCATCTAACTGAGGAGAAAGACTAGTGATGTTCAAGACTGGTCAGCTTGCCACCTGCTCTGGTTTAGCTTCATCTATGTAAGTCTAAATTACTTCATCTCCTGCTTGAGTTCTAGCCACAATTAAAATAAAACCAAAGCAGGGCTTTTCTCAAGTCCAGGGCCGAACACACAGTGTTCACTTGTTGTACGATAATGCCTTAAAAATTTACTAGGAGAGCATTTCCCCTCTCTTTTTGAGTATTTGTGTATACCCACAGTGATATAGTTAGTGCAGCACCTCAAAATGCAATGTCTAGTCCCCTCGTTTATAATATCATAGATTGTAATCAGGCAGTTAAAGAAGAAATAACATAGTAAGAAAGTCCTCATGGCAAACTTTTCAAATATAGGCTAAAATAATGAGGTTCATTTGCAAGACAGAAGAATATTAGATATTTTATCCCACAAGGTAGCACTGAATTTTTCTCATGTCACCACAGAACTGTAACAGCTTAGTTGTTGAAAATGCTGTCTTAACTAAAAGAAAGGCAGTGTTTCTTCTTATCACTGGTAAATAAATTGCATTACTTTTACTGAGTATACATTCTAGGATTTAATTTTTCAAAGCAAAATTTGATATGACATGTTTTAATGAAATTTCTTATCTTGGTTTATGGTCTTGCTTAATTCTTATATCAAAATACACAAGAAAGTGATATTTTACCTAAATTGTAATATGTATGCAAAGCAAAGTATCTAATTAAAGCAGATAGATGGTATAGGTGATGAATTGGTTGCAGGTAAATGATACCAAAATATAATTCCAAATTGTTCTTAATCATAAATCCTAACCATTTCTGGGGTACAAATGTACATATGTACTATTTTCTATAACTAATAAATGCCTACACATTTTAACATTAGAAAACCATACTGTCATTTTCCCAAGGGGCATCACTGCTCTTCAATGCCATGCCCTAATTATACCTAATTATCCACTCATACCATTTTATCTCCAAATTTTCCCATAAGGTAAACCTCAATTTCATCCACACACCCAAAAATCCTCAAAGATGTTAACTGCCTTTTCAGTATCAAGCACAGTATTGTCACCAAGGCAACAAGTACATAAATATTACCTATCATCATACTACTACATAGTATCTTAAAAATACACATCTTAAAACATGTGTTCTCAGAGAAGCAATGCCAAAAATCATTCCATTACTGCCTTAGATGCTGTAATGATCAAAATTTTACATGCTAAAATAAAAACCAAAATTGAATCCCTCTCTAGAGATCATGAACATGGGCCTTCCCAATCTCTTATTTAATCTAGCATTTAGTTCCTTCTTGCTTTCATGTCTTCCTTATCTGCATGTATAATAAATAGCAATTAGATAATTAGATACATATTTTTCAATAATAAATGAATAAAAAGACAAGGGTATAATAGATAAATGTGGACTTCCTTAAAAATACCACTCTATTTCATATATTAATGTAATTCTTATTTTTAAAAAACTTAATTGTCTTTTGGAAATAACCTTAAGTAATTTCAAAGCTAACTGCTGACCCTTAATTCACAGAATTGGAAAAGACACGTGTTAAGATTTTCTATGTGGTTAATAATTTATGCCATTCATTGCAAAAATAAAAGTAAAAATCAAAACAGAAAAGGTCTCCTGAAATCTTCAATACTAGATGTATTTTAGATCCTGAAACAATAGGCTATATACTAAGTGAAGAATGCCACTTACCTTATATTTTTTCTGATGAGGCAAAACAGAAATGATTTCCCTTATCAACAATCTTTCCTATTGAGGGTGTAACAGGTAGAAAACAAAATACAAAAGGGTGCCTATCCATTTACCTAATGGTTACTTCCTATAAGCCTCCTCATTCTAAGTTATCCCTTGAACATATTTAGTTATTACTTATATGTATTTTTCTTGGGATCTTAAATTTAATTGAATGATATTTTTCAACATTTTCTCAGAAGAAAAGAAGAAAATATAGGTAACATATAGAGTTTCTCCTTCTGAAGGACAGATAAGCTAATAATAGTTAAGAAGGTAAAATACAAAGAGAAACAATTTGCTATGAAAAGTTAATATTAACTTTCAAGAACACCAATTTTGTAAATATAAAAACCAAAGAACGCAGTTTTGTCTGAATTAGAGAAGTAACTATAGTCTCAATTTGGCATTTTCCCCCACAGAGGCACTAAAGTTTTAAGTGACCTACACAGAGGCAGCTTAAACTGGAATCCAGCTTATGAGTTTAGGAAAGCCAGAGTGTATCAGTGATTAGAATGAAAGTTCACAGCACCAGTGACTTTAAAAAGGAAAGTGAAGCCGATGATACAAAAGCTGGAGAATCCTTCCAGTGAAGGTAGGTTGCAGGACTAATAAAATGAGTCAAAGATTTTTCTTATGTCTTCAATTCACCTATAGTGTCACTATTTAATTTTTACATAGTGAAACTGACTTAGATGCTAATCTATGAGGCAAGAAACAACAGTGAAAACTATTTTCTCTTCATATACACGATTCAAATAGAGTTTGGATGTTTTCTATTGGCCCCTAAAGGAGACTAATAACTACAAATAACAGGCCATCTACTTAGTGTGGAATTGGTAAATGTCATTGCAAGATGACATTCCTTGACCTGCTAGTGAAAAGAGTCACTCTATTAGGACAGGGGCATTTTCATTGTAAAAAATAACTAAATGTAGACTTTTGGAAAAACAGTGAGAAAATAATTTTTTTTTTAAATACCAATGCAAAAAATATTTAATATTTAAAAATGGATTATTTTCTCTACTCCCTGAACAAACTAGAATGGCTCCACCCTCTTTGCGACCCTGGCTGGAATTGGTAATACTTAGGGAGACCTCCTTGGGAGCCATCAGAGGGTGTGACTGAAGCAGAAGCAGTTCTTCCCTCAGTCTCAGGAAGGTAGTTAAGACAAAGTGTTAATGAGAAATGTCATCATGCTTGCAATATCTTGTTTGTAATCTGATGGGAACTGAGTCTAGGAGAACAGAACTCTACATAGGTGAATGGACTGGAAATTAATAATTTGATCCTCTGAAATAATCTCATCATAAGTAATATCTACTTGTAAAAGAACCTATGGGCCCCTGCCCTCCAGGAATTTATAATCAAGTCAGATGAAACAAATGTGACTTGTCATTCAAACGGTTAAACAATTTGAACCAAAGCAGGCAATTTGAACACAAGTGGGAAGGCTTCCTATGCTTTTACTTGTCCTTATCTCTCATGGTACTGAGAGGGAAAGAAGACAGAGAAACTCTGGGAAGAAGAGGGCGTTTGCCTGGCAAAGGTCCCACCCTCAAGCCTGAAACCTGCTGCCCTAAATGGGGACAGGCATTCCTGTTTTCATGCCCAATACGTTGACTTTTGGCCTGCCACACTGACTATCCTGTACTCACATAAACTTGAACCCCAGGCTCCAGAAGGAGACCAGCAGGCAAAGAGAGGAGGGACCAGCAGACAGACAGTGGAACAACATGGCAGAGAAATAGAGAAGAGGAGGAAAATCTGAATGCTGAGAGGAGGTGAGTAGGAGTCAGAGAGGAG
The DNA here is from genome assembly GCA_031835075.1 of Saguinus oedipus. Lineage (NCBI taxonomy): Eukaryota > Metazoa > Chordata > Mammalia > Primates > Cebidae > Saguinus > Saguinus oedipus. The sequence goes on along the minus strand of CM063184.1, from coordinate 95,176,299 downwards.
TCTGGGTGAGGGTGGTCAGAGAGGAGTTTGGCTGCTGGATGGCCAAGCTCCAGGGGAAGATCTCCCCATTCCATCCCGGCTGCCAGTTCCCAATCCATCCTACTGACAGCCACGTCCATTACTCAATAAAGTCCTGCATTCACCTTTCAAGTCCGTACTTGTCCATTGAGTCCGTGTGTGACCCAATTCTTCTGGGGTGCTGGACAGAAGCTCGGGATACAGAAAGCTGTCACACTGGCCCTCTGCCCTTGCAGAAAGGCAGAGGGTCCACTGAGCTGGTTAACACTCAAGCTATCTGCAGACAGCAGGGCTAAAAGGGCACACTGTTAACACATGCCCACTTGGGCTCTTGCATCTGTCCCTCTGCATGCTCACCCCCACACCCTCACTGGTTTGAGCAGCTGAAGCAACAGAATATATGAGCCACACCCCTGACGTATGTTCTGCAAGGCGGATCAAGGAACCCTCCAGTTTCAGTACCCAGTACACTGTAGGCATGTAACTACCTGCTGACCTAGTATGATTAAATGGCTAAATCACTACAAGTTCACAATGTCTCATCTGAAACTTTTTTTTGAGACAGAATCTTCCTCTTGTCGCTAAGGCTGGAGTGCAATGGCATGATCTCGGCTCACTGAAACCTCAGCCTCCCAGGTTCAAGTGATTCTCCTGCCTCACCCTTCCAAGTAGCTGGGATTACAGGCACCTGCCACCATGCCCTGCTAATTTTTGTATTTTTAGTAAAGATGGGGTTTCACCATGTTGGCCAGGCTGGTCTTGAACTTCTGACCTCGTGAACCACCTGCCTCAGCCTCCCAAAGTGCTGGGATTATCAGAGTGAGCCACTGTGCCTGGCCCTCTCATCTGACACTCCTAAAACCAGATGTGTTTTTGGAATTCAGAATTTTTCCTATTTTAGAAAAGTGATAAGTACATATTCCACATATTTATAAAGCACCTCCAGCAGGATATGGTACAGAACCCCATGGTCAAGCACTTAAATATAGCTGCAGTAGAAAATTGAATGTTCATATTGAGATAAATAATGATCATGAATAACACCATGAGAGTCAGTTTAGCTCAGATTTGAGTGCAAAAGGGGTTAGGAAAAACTTGATTTGCTTAGAGATTTTTGAAATTGTAGATAACACACCAAAGACTTATAATACAGACTGCAGAAATGACCGGGGTTCAGAGGCTACAGCAATCAACATAAGCTATGAAGAAGTAAAGGTTAACCAGTATTAGTGAGGACTCACACTTTATTGGTGGGATGGGAGAACTCACTTGATCATAATGGGAGTACTGAGTTACATATGGTGGGGTAAGATCACATAAGGCTAGACTGAGAGTCCCAAGTCTGCAGAGCCACCCAGATCCTTGGTGAAAGCAACACAGTGACTGCAGGACTTGAGAGGCACTAATCTGGATTATGATGATGCTGATGATGACGACGACGACAACGGCTAGGTTGTCAGAGCCCAGGAGAATCCAGGATTTTACTAGCAACAATAAGGAGTGAAGAAGGGGAAATAAAACCAAGGAGAAAGGAACACCAGCTCAACTGAAGAAAGGAATGTATTACAGGGGGTGACTATGGGGAGAAGTGATTGTTCTTCAAGAGAGGACAAAGACGGTAAATTCCCTGGGTGGTGAGTAAGCAACTCCTATTACAGACACTGAACCAACTGTGAGGTTCAGGGAGGTGGAGCAGAAGGTATGGGACTGTCATGAACTGAAACAGATGCGTAAGACTTTATGGGCCCCTGCATGTATGATTACAGGTAAAAGATCTAGAAGAGGTGAAAGCTGTTCATGTCTGGATAATAAGATGTAAGAAGATGGGAGGGGCTAAATGTTATCACATGGAGGAAAAGACCACTGGTCTTGTAAAGATGTGGAGCAGATGCAGCTTCAGAAATAGACCTTCCTTGTTCACAAAGATGAAGCATCTTGTATTAAAGGGGAGTGACATGCTCTTGGAATAAGAGTAATGTTTTCCTAACAGACCCAGAAAGGGTAACACATCAAAGAGAATATGCACCATCTGTGTATTAAAGGAAAAGGCACAGTTGTTTGCTTTTCACTGTAGCCCTGATTCTAAAGGAATGCAGCATTTGTATGAAAGTTGCTTGGAGGCAAAAATGGAAAGATCATACTGGATATAAGTGACTCCAAAAGCTGCAAAAAATCTTCTATCACTTTTCTTCCAAAGCTGCTTGGAATGATTTGCTGCAATCTTGTGTTTAACTCAAAAGACCTGAGGTAGGTCTTTTCTAACATATAGGGTAGAACACAAAGGTTCTCAGAACAATGGTGCAGGATTTCACAAGTAAGTCTAGATGCTATAAAGTGTTTATAGAAAAATGAGACCTCCAACCAATGTGCATGGTAAATGGCAGATCAAGGAAACAGGCCAATAGGAAAAATATCCGCCTGATAAAAATTTGTGGGTGGAGAATTCTACAATGAGTATTATGCCACCATTAAGAATGAAAGTTTAATTTGTTAGCATGTTCAATGATTCAACCGTAGGAGCCACTTAACTTTTTTTCCCTTCTATTAATATCATTTTTGAACAAATACCATCTTATATATAGTATGGTCTGAAGAAATATAAGCTTTTAAAAAATGAGCACATAAAGAAGCTTAGGTAATTCAAAGTTCTGTAGAACAAAATCCAGGATAACTCTGGGCACTTTAAATGTATAAAAGTAGATGGAATGGATATTATTTTTATTTCTATCCTTCCTCATCCAAGATGTAAAAATGTTTTAATGCCACCTCATATGTATCTTAACATAGTATCATTAAGCCTTCTGCTTCCAAGTGACAAGGGCACAGAACAGTACATGATGTGTGGGTATGCTTGTGGGCACATGCTTGAGTGTATGTGGAGCTAGAAGTGGGGGAACCATGGTGATGAGAGGCACTACAATGAGGAAGTTAGAAGGAAGAAAGAGGATTATGAAAGGAAGCAGCTGCTACTGACACAAGGGAAAACGACAAGCATCAAAATTACAGGGCTTACAAAATCTACTTGTAGAACTCATGGAGAAAACTCTTAAAATATGGCAAGTGGCCGGGCACAGTGGCTCAAGCCTATAATCCCAGCACTTTGGGAGGCCGAGGTGGGCGATCACGAGGTCAAGAGATCGAGAGCAATCTGGCCAACATGGTGAAACCCCATCTCTACTAGAAATACAAAAATTAGCTGGGCATGGTGGCGTGCGCCTGTAGTCCCAGCTACTTGGGAGGCTGAGGCAGGAGAACTGCTTGAATCTGGGAGGTGGAGGTTGCAGTGAGCCGAGATTGTGCCACTGTACTCCATCCTGGTACCTGGTGACAGAGTGAGACTGTCTCAAAAAAAAAAAAAAAAAAAAAAAAGGCAAGTGTCCACAAGAAAAAGGATTTGTGGCAGTACAAAGTCCCCAATTTCTTTATCTTAAAATATCATTTTAGTTGAATCTGCATTTCATTCAAAACAAGAAAATGCAGAATACTTAGATGACTCATGTCAGCAAAAATGTGTCAATGCGAAAATGCATCTTCCTTATTTTATAAGACATTGAAAATAATCTAATTCAAGTACTTGGCTACAAATCTGTGTAACAGACGTTTAGCAGGGCAAGTTGGATAATGAATTGAATTGTTCTAAGGAATATGTGCACTTTACATTGTAAACATTACTTTTTATTTAAATTTACCAGGAGATGACATGTATATCTTTCAACTGTTTTTGAAGTTATTTTTTTCTTTTGAGGTCCCACCCACATGTGCAGTAGGGTCATATGCTATCTCTGTAAATAGGTTTCAAATGTTAATATGCACTGGTGTATGGAGCCCTGTCCTACAGAGATGTAAAGGCACTGATGTGTTGGAAAAGGATGGTACATTAAATTGTAGCAGCTGAGCATCTTCTGGGTACAATCCCACAGGCTGTAGAATAACGTAACTACTAAAGTCTAAGGTTGTCCTCAACAATTGATGAATGAGAAGCACACTTGCTCAACCCCTTTCATCTGATCAATCTAAAATGTTAGTGCAAGTAGTCCCTTAGGACTATGGAGAAACAAATGCCCTCCTTTTACAAGAAGAAACTGAGTTGAGGTGAAAGGATTCACTCCTGACAGAGCTGGGACACAAATCCAAATCTAAGCTCCTTGACTCATAGGCCAGTGATCTTCTCAGTACTTGAAGCACTTGCAGGCTCCTGAACTAGACTGCATAGGTTTTAATTCTACTTCTAACAGATGGCAGCACTGATGAAATGATTAACTCTCTGAGCTTCAGCATGCTCTTCTTAAAGGTGAGGATGTGCTTCACAACGTTGTTATGAGAATAATAGCATGGCTTCACAATGTTGTTAGGAGAATTTCATGAGGTAATATGCATAAACAACTTACAACAATGCCATAGAGAATATGCTAAATAAATGTAAGCTTTAATTAGCATTAATGTATGTTCTCTTGGTTGGTAGGCAGCAAGGAATAAAAGAACCCAAACTCAGAAGCTGTCTATCAAAGATGATCTTGGTAAAATTACTTAACCCTTGACAGAAATTCCTTGCTTGGCCAAACTTTAGTCAGTCTTCTGAAACTTCTCTGAGGCCCATCTGTGCACTTCCTCATAAAATCTGTGTCTTAGCAATCCCTACTAAGGCAGTTTAGCAATAATCTCCCACCCACCCTCAATATATGATCACCCTAGATAGCTCATCAGGTCCTTCATCCTCCACCATCTCCCAGGTAATGTCGAATCACCCTGCCCTGTCTTCAACAGGAATCCTGCTAGGTTGGCTTAGCCAGAAATTCCCCTTACCTCTGATGTCTCCTCTTAGTAATTTTTTCATCCACTGACCGCCATCCTGATCCTTGGCTATAAATGCCCACATGCATATGCTGTACTCAGAGTTAAGCCCTATCTTTCTCACCTATTGCAAGACTCCCTGTACCTATTTCCATGTTCCTGAATAAAGTCTGCCTTACCATGCTTTAACAAAAGTATCACTGAATACTTTGTTTTCCTTAATACCCCTCAAAGCCTCAGTTTCCTTACTTATAGAAGGGAGAAAACAGTAATACCCAACTAAGGGGTTGACTGTAAGGATTAAGTGAGATGATTCATATAAAGTGCGTGTAACAATGCCTACCATATAAGTAGTGCTCAATAGATTATCGCTATTATTCACAATATAGTAACTCAATAAAAGCTTCAACTTTTTATCACCAATCTAATTCCATCCTACCCTCACTTACTGTCTCCCTCTACTTTTCACTTTTCTTCATCTTCATGCCTAATAAAGAACAGAGCCAGAGATTTATGCTACAACATTAAATATACAAAGAAAGAATAAAAGTTTAAAGAGGATTTCACTTAATATATAAAATAGCCGAGTTTATCCAATACCTTGGTAGATAAGAGCTCACACTTTGGATAGATTCAAAGCGGGGCACACAAGAACACTTTCAACTGGCCAGTACCTCACTTAGTAGCATAGCAATGGTTTTGTTAAATGCCAAGCTAGCTAATAAAGGACATACTTTCTTCTCAAATGCTATCAGTGGCAGTGTACATTGGTATGAAGTATAAATTCACTAGCAATAACCATCAAAATTAAAATCCATGTTTCCATGAGTTTTCACTTATAAGGGATTCATTTGATTGGCATGCTTCCATATGCATTAATATTTATATTTGCAATTTCATTACTGCAGCTGAATGTAACACTGTTGCCCTAATTCTTAGTTCGAGATTTTACACATCTTTCCAGGAGTTAGTTAGGAGATAAACAGAATATATTCGTTGCTGAGTGTTTTAATGGAGAAATGACATCTTCACATTAGACCATGGAAGTGAATGGAATAATCAACAGCTTTAAAATGTGCTCTAGTAACTGTGCTTATAATCCATTAATTTTCTATGATAGTGCATTTTACTTATCCTCAGGCATGATTTACCAGGCAAAAAATATTTATTGACAATATCACAATATCATTGTTGTATTATGCTTGATGCCAAATTTTGATTTAAAACATAAAGCATCTCAAATATCCAACTGTACTCTCCTTTAAAAAAAAAAGTTTGAATAGTCCCGATAGACTAGTATAAACTACATTCATCCTAGAATTTCCCTTCTTTTTAAATAAAGAAAGCACATTTTTTTTTCTTTTCCCTAATCATTATTCTAGTAATCAGAAAACTTACGGAGCCCCAGGACAAGGTAATATAGAAAGAAGAAGTATAGAATTAAGAGCTAAATGATATAGATCTCAAGCTAGTAACTGCACATCCAGCCATCCATCCATCAGTGTACTGAATGCCTAATGTGTGCCAGACATATGCTAAAAGGCAGCAGTAGAGGATTCAAATAATTAAGGCATGCTCCTATCCTCAACTGTGATTACCTTTGAAAACCTGTATTCTTTCGGTAGTCTCTGAACTTTCCTTTGCCCAGAATCTGCTTCTGCAAACTATCCCTATAGCAGCTTATGAACTGTCATCACAAAGGATAAGATCATGTCACTGCCCTTCTCAAACACCTTTGATTGATTAATCCATTCAATAAATATTTGAGCACCAACCAATTGCCAGACACTTTTGTAGATGCTTAAGACAGGCCAGTGCTGACAAAAAAAAATTCCTGTCCTAATGTAGTCTAATAGGATAGAAAAACATATACACACACACACACACACACACGTTCATATATATATAAACATATATATAAACATGTTTCATATACCCTCTTTCTAGGTACTTGGGAGGATTATGTTTTCCTAATGTATTCTGATAGAAAAACGTGTGTGTGTGCATACACGAGCACACACACACACACACACACACAATGTTAATAAGAACTAGAGGAAGATATAAAAGGGAAAGGGGCTAGGAGGTCTGTGTATGCATGTGTGTAGCCACATGCTTGTGGGTGAGCATATCTAGCTTATTCCTGTTTCCCCGTCTCTGCTCACCTATTTGCTCTTCCTGGGAATGTCTGCTGCTTCTTCTCCACCTACTAAAATTCTTCCTATTTAAAAAAACTACTTCAAATTACTCTCTCTGTGCAAAGGCTTCACAGATAACTAACTAGAATTAATGACTCTATCCTATCCTCTGTACTACCACAACTCTTTGTATTTCTAGCATGTTATATTTTTCCCCTTATCCGGCTATTCATCCACGGTTACTACAGGTTGAGTATCACTAAGCTGAATATCCAAAATGCTCCAAAATTCTAAACTTTTCAATCACTGATGTGACACTCTAAGAAAATGCTTTTTGGAGCATTTTGGATTTTCAGATTAGGGATGCTCAACTAACTGGTAAGCACAATACAAATATTCTGAAGTCTGAAAAAAAAAATCTGAAATCCAAAACACTTCTATTCCTAAGTGTTCTGGATAAGGGATACTCAACCTGTATGGAGTGCTAACACAGAGGCTGGTACATAATATACAAAAAATAAAAGTGAGTTGCCTAAGATTAGAATACTGTCCTAATCTGTTTGTCATAAAAAAGGGGCTTTTCCCAATGACCAGATACATACACTGATGTGTGTAGCCTCTCTGGTCACCCTGGAGTAGATGTGTGTATATAACATTGATACACAGGGAGAAAAAAAATACCAGAAGCAAAGGAGACTGCTCACCTCCACAGTTTCTAATGTACATTTACCTGCCAATCCCCAGCATTTAGTCTCTCATTATTTCACATAATTCAGACTTATTTTCACTATCTTCATCAACCTACTCAACGTTGTATCTACAATGCACCCAGCTTTTATACTAAAACTGAGCTTTTATTTGTTTTCGTAATTATAACAGCAAGTATAAAGAATAGGTCAGTTTTTAAGAGGAACTCACTTCATTCTTCTATTTATGGCTAGCATAAGCACTTTTACTCAGGAAGAGCTACTGTCTTATTACAACTCTCAATATTAGAAGAAATTGCATGCTGTTTTAGATAGTAATTATGTACTTAAAAGAGGAAAGGGGGTTAGATAATGTGCCTTCTGAGGTCCCTTCCAGCTGAAAATGCTGATTCTAATGCCTCTCTTAAAATAGCACTAACCAACAAGTCTGCTAGTCTTTATTCTTGAACTATTTCCCAGCTGTAGAAATATCTCCAGATGTAGAGTTATCTCTTTAAATATCTTTTGATTCATTGCAAGAATTCACTTCTAATTGACATTCAATTTTACAAAGTGAATGTGGCAACAAAATGCAAAAATTACTTAGCTCAAATGGGTGAACCACCTACGTGTATATCTGGTTCAGTCATGTATGGGTGCAAATCCACCTACCTACCTACCTACCTATCTATAGTATATATTATCAACACTATTTACTACTTATATATTATTCCCACATTACATGTATTCACATATATATAGTATATATAGTTTTAGTGATACAAATTCTAAACAGAAAGATTACTAAGGCTTGAGATATAGCCAAAAGCAATGGACCTAAAGCTTTCGTTCATTACTGTCGAGTATCACCTCCCTCAAGACTATCAAAGGCAATGTTTACACACATCTAAGAATCCACATTCATGCTGCACGCAGGAGTTCTGTCTCTTAAAAGCAGACTTTAATCTAGACTGATCCCAGATCTCAAATTAGATGAATATCAAGTAGGCACAGAAAACAGGATAATATAAGAAATTCATTTATCTTGGGCTGATTTCCTAGTGTTAATTACAACTCGGGAAATAGCTAATGCAGTCCTATCTGAGACTTCTGCAGGTTCTACAAAGAAAATAGGTAGATAATTCTCAGTTTAGTTTGGGGATTATTCAATTTCCTTGCTGCTCATTCTTCTCTTTGGTTTGTATCATGTCACAAGAAAGTGGACAGGGATCAGAAAAGGAGCACAGTGGACATAACATTGTTCACTGGCATGCTATTCCCCTCTTTCTAGGTACTTGGGAGGATTATATAATCTAACCCCCTTGAAGTTATAAGACTTGCTTGAGCCAATAGAATGGGAGGAGAGACAGCACTTAAAGCTTCATGTATGTAATTGCTGGGACTCAATGCTCCAGCCTTCCTTTCCCCATCCAGTGACTATGGAAGCATATGTTGACATACAATTGCAACTCTAAATTGGCAAATGGAGAGGAGCTGCCCAGGAGCATCACCATAACTTGCAGCAGACCTCAGGCATGTAGCAATAAACTGTTGTTTCAAGACCCTGAAATTTGAGGACTGTTGGTTCCTGCAGCATAACCAAGCCTATCCTGACTGAGGGAAGAGGCACCTAATTTTGCCACATTTAGCAGCTAAGGAAAACTTTTTTGGAGGATGGGTTTAGGTTACTGGTTTCTGAATTACTGCTGGAATTTGACTATCTCTCTTTCACTTATTTTATTCATATTTGGCTACGATTCAGACCAGGCAATTTCCCAAATATTGTTCTTGAAACAGAGTATTTTAATCATTACTAATTCATTATTCTATAAGCATAGCCTCCCATTGTGCAACTAATAAGCTTATGGAATAGTGATGCTCATGCAAGGTAGCCAAGTTACTTATCTGTCACGGCTTTTTAAACATTACAAGCACGTGAAGCATCCAAGTTTGCCCTCTGGGAAAACCAGAACTTCCTTTGTGCTCTCTCAATGGCTAGTCTGTCAAATCTATACCATACTCAGGCAGTATGAGGCAGGTTCTATCTCCTCCTTACATTTCCTTCAAAGATTTTGTCTACTCATACATATTCTGGTTTTTTTCAGGGAAGCTATTTTGAAGAAACTCATCTCATTCTCTAAGTGATAAAGATCTAACATCATGTGAACAACTTTTGGCTGAAGAATTTAATCAGTTAAAGTACCAAAATGTGGACAACAAAAAGAATGTCTTTTAAAAAGTATATGCATTCTGATTAAAGTTAAGCTTAGCTGTTTCAATAGGAAAATTCTGACAATAAAAGATGAAACAGGCATGAAATACCTTGTCATTTAAACATGCCTTTGGCATAAGTCTAGTGCCTGAGTTACATGGAGGTGTGTGTTGAACTGTGCCTTCCAAAGTTATGTCTAAGTTCTAATCCTGGGTACCTTTGAATGTGCCCTTATTTAGAAACAGGGTTTTTGCCAATAGCATAAGTTAAAATGAGGTCATGCTGGATTCCGGTGGACCCTAATCCAACAATTGGCGTTCTTGTAAGAAAAAGAAAATGTAGTCATAGAGATGAACAACACCATGTAATGATTATAAGCCAGAGAACGCCAAGGATTCCCAGCAACCACCAGAAGCTAGAAGAGAGGCATGACAAAGATTTTCCGTCGGGGCCTCAGACACCTTGCTAACACCTTGATTTGAGAGTTCTGCCTCCAGATTAGTGAGTGAATACATTTCAGTTGTTAAGTCATCCAGTTTTTGGTACTTTGTTAAGGCAGCATGAAAATATGTAACATATTGGCTGGGCGCGGTGGCTCAAGCCTGTAATCCCAGCACTTTGGGAGGCCAAGGCGGGTGGATCACGAGGTCAAGAGATCGAGACCATCCTGGTCAACAAGGTGAAAGCCCGTCTCTACTAAAAATACAAAAAACTTAGCTGGGCGTGGTGGCGCGTGCCTGTAATCCCAGCTACTCAGGAGGCTGAGGCAGGAGAATTGCCTAAACCCAGGAGGCGGAGGTTGCCGTGAGCCGAGATCGCGCCATTGCACTCCAGCCTGGGTAACAAGAGTGAAACTCCGTCTCAAAAAAAAAAAGAAAATATGTAATATATGGTCATATATTTCAGTCAGAGTATTGGCTAATGGTAGTAATCTGAGGAAAAAAACTCCCTTTGAAGGCTGACTATACTAACCAGAGCAGGGCATGAGAGTCTACAGTTGAGAGAAATAGTCAAAAGACTCCACATGGGAAATAGCTTCAAGGTATAGCATCTAAAATATTTAACAAATGTAATTATATTTGAGAAAATTAAACATTTAAATTTGATACAAATGTTGTATCTTAGTAACCAGACTCTAAAAATGACAAATGGATACAAAGTAAAGATTTATAAAAACTGGCTCTTAAAACAATGGTATTTTGCTAATCTTAATTTCAAATCTTAATTCTAGTTAAAAATTTCACTAACATTAATTGTCAATATATCAATTATGTTTCATACAAATACTTTGCACATTTGGTACTTTTCTTCTAGACTTAAGTTTCCTTTTGGTTTCACAAATAGTAATTATCGTTTCTTATTTGATTTTTTTTTCAGATTTTTGATAGTATTCTCAGCTCTTACACGTTTCATTTTTTCACTGGGAAATCTTTTCCTGATTCTGAATTGTCCTTACTTTGTAGATCTGCTCTATCCATTTATAAAAATTAGGAAACCCTCTTTCTCAAAATATTATTTATCCAAGTAACTGCAGTCATGACAATGCACCAAGAAAAAAAAAAATCACTGTGACAAAATATTCATTAATGAAATAACCATCTATAAAATCAATCTTCCCTCAAACAGCCTTCCCTAATTAATTCCTTCCTATTAGTATAAATATTTTGCCTTAAGTCTTTCACTGGTCAGCAGATATTATGACCAGACAATGATGTATAACAATACAATGCAAATATAATGGAAATTAATTATAAAATGACATTACAAACCTTGCAAAGATTTACTGACCTATATTGATATTTACCCTGAACTTTAGTTTTATATTTTTATGTTTCAAAAAGTTCTGGATATATGACAACACACAAAGGACACAGATTGCACTTTCCAAAAACTGCTACATTATTTCTAGTCACACATCCTTTAAGAATTGGAGTTTATATAACCTTGCCTTGTATCTGAGTAGGCCTTTGTAGCTGCTTCACTATTAAAGTGTCATGGAAGTAATCCTATGGTAACACAGCTTTCACTTGCCTCTCTCTCTGGGAACATGCAACTCAGGAATCCCGAGCTGTCATGTAAGAAGTCTAGCTACTGGGAAGCTACCAAGCTGGAGAGACCATGCAGAAAGACTCTAAAGAAAGAGATCCCTGGGCAGTGGGAGTGTAAATTGTTCCAGCCCCCATCTGTTTGTGTTTTGTTATCCCAGGAACCAAACAAGTGAATGAGCATTCAGATGACTATAGCCCCAGCCACCATCTGATTGCAACTTTGTGAGAAACCCTAAGCTGCCCAGGGCTTCTCACAAAGCTTCTTGTCAACTGCAGAATCATGAGAGAGAGTAATAAAATGGCTGCTGTTCATTTAAGCCACTAAGTTTTAGTTGTTATGCAGCAATAGAAAGCCAAAAGATTTTTACACCTGGAAGTAGAGTGCTGCTGTAACAAAACCTAAAACATGTGGCAAGAGCTTTGGGACCAGGCTATAGGCACATGTTGGAAGGGCCTTGAAGAGACAGCTGATAGAAGCTTGATGACCTTCAAGGACGTTGTTGGTAAAAGCTTAAAGGAAGATCAGGAAAATATTACTGGAAGCTGAAAGAGAATCCTTATTATATAGTGGGAGAAAGTTTAACATCACTGTTGGCTTGGTGCTGTAAACAAAATTATATATATAATGAATTGGTGAATTTATAAGATTTCTAGGCAGCCTGATTGCATCAGTCTGTTCTCACACTGCTATAAAGGACTGCCTGAAACTGGGTACTTTATGAAGGAAAGAGGTTTAATTGACTCACAGTTCTGCACGGCTGGGGAGGCCTCAAGAAACTTACAATCACTGCAGAAGGGGAAGCAAACATATCCCTCTTCACATTAGCACAAAGTGGAAAAGCCCCTTATAAAACCATCAGATCTCATGAGAACTTACTACCATAGAACAACAGCGCCATGGGAATAACTGACCCCATGATTCAATTACCTCCCACCAGATCTCTCCCATGACATGCAGGGATTATGGGAACTACAATTCAAGATGAGATTTGGGTGGGGACACAGCCAAACCATATCAATGATATAAGTGTCAACTATTTTAACCGTACATGACTGGGGTGAGTTGTCTTTTTAAGGCAGTGTTTAATTTTTGAGATCTATTTCACCCAGGAAATAAATCACCAAGAGTGACCTTCCACACAAACAAAAACTCTGCAAGGTATTGCCAAATTCGAGACAGAAACCTTAAGAATCTACATGGGAAGGGATCCTAAGGGGTTGGGATCAGAATGGAAGGATCATAATGTTGACTTAAAATTTGTTTATACAGATATGCTGAGATTCTGGATTCAATGTATTAGAGTGGCTGGCAGTGGCTCCTACAGGTTGGTTGGCTGACTGAAATCCAGGCCCAAAGGTGGACAACACTAAATGAAGGTGAAATTCTAGAACTTACTTGATGTACTGTAGAAGAGAGAATCCAAATGCTTAAGGAGATAAAATGCTAAGGTGGATTTATCTTATGTAAGATCTATTTAATCACCTGTTACTTTTTCCTTTAGAATAGCTATCACCAACTTTTTTGGAATGAGGGATGGGTTTCATGGAAGACAATTTTTATAGATTGGGGTACAGGGGATGGTTTCAGGATGAAACTGTTCCACAAGGGGCACTCAACCTAGATCCCTCGCATGCACAGTTCACATTAGCATTTGTGCTCCTATGAGAATCTAATCCTGCTGCTGATCTGACAGGTGGTGGAGCTCAGGCAGTAATGCTCACTCCCCTGCTGCTAGGCAGCCCCTGATCACCTCCTGCTGTGCCTGGTTCCTAAAAAGGCACAGAAGAACACTGGTCTGCGGCCCAGGCGTTGGGGACCCCTGCTCCAGAAGGTCATGAGAATATTCCCTTTACCAATTCTTTGTGAAATACATTCATGAGGTAAGATCTGCAACCTTGAGATCTCATTGGTGGCTATTCCCTGTAGGCCCAAGCATGGCAGTGAGTTAAATTAAATAAATGGCACTTTGCGGTGACAAAGGCCAAGTGACAGCATTAAACCACAAGAAACAAGGTGGATGTGGTGCCAGACTAACACCCTGGAACAGCAATTTATGTTAGAAACTCTAATTACCTCATTAGTATGATATACCCTATGTCTCCAGGTTGTGTTTGAAAAGCTTTAGAAGCTGATACATAGCTAACATTTCTCCCTACTCTACTTTTACTCCATACCTTCACACTTATTCTTACTTTCAAGATTATTAGAGATATAAATTCATTCTCTAATTCTGTACTCAAAAACTCATCTTCCCTAAACTCCATTCTATTTTTCTCTCCCATTAGCTCCAATTTTTCCATTAGAAATAATTTTTTAAAATTAGAAAATATACGATCATCACTTTGGCTACAAAAAGAAAACAAATGTATACGGTGGAGAATTATATAAAGTAAAAAAAATCATGTAAAAAAGAGTTGATCTGAAACATGGGTAAAAATAGCAGGATATTGTCTTTAATACAAAGAAAAGGATATAATAATAACTGATTTTGATAATCTAACTGGGTTTCATCATTTCATTTTACTGTTGTTTTGAGTCTTATCACTTTGGTTTCTCATTTTTCACATCAGTTCAGAGCACCAGAAAAATCAAAATTTGTGAAAATTTACTGTAAAAAAAAACCCCGGCAATATAGGAACATTATTCTAAAATAAAAGTTAAATTTAAGGGAGAGAAACACAATTAGGTTGACAAAATCATTATATCTATATGGAAGATGTCTGAATTGACAGGGATTTTAAGATATTAAGAAGGTAGGTGGCTGTGAAATATACATACATACATACAGAAATGGAAGCAGTGAATTTTAACAGAGAAGTACAGGGATTAGAAAAGAGAAGTTTATAAATTCATTTGGCACTTACCACCATGGAATATTCTATTTTGTTACAGACAACACATTTCATGCGAAGTATTAGAGTTTGATGAAACAGAAGGACCAGGGAGGGGAGATAAACTACATTATATAAGGAATGGTTCAAAACACTGTGAGTACTCAAGCTGGCTTAAAGAATATAATGGGAGCAAATCAGAGAACTTTAAATATTTGAAAGGCTATAAAACAATTCCTGAAAGATTATTACAAACATTTAACGTATGTATAAAAAGTGGATTAAAAAATTTATGTTCTTAATAAATGTAGCTTAAAATGCTTAAGAGATTTTAAAAAATTACAGAGATTATAATCAGGACCAGTTAAATTGAAAAGAGGCTAGATTTCTAATTTGTTAGCAATTTGGCCTATCAAAAAAGAAAAATGTATCTCGTGAGGTAGTAAAATTGTTTATCATAAAGTGTTGGAAGCTAGATGATGACCTTTTAGGAGTGATGTTAGAGGAAATTTTGCCTTGAGTAGAAGACAGAGCTTTGAGACCTCAAATGGTGTTTTCAACTCCAGGGCAATGACTCACACTTGCCATGTGCTGGCCTGACAACTCTCTCCCTTGTCAAGTTAGGTAACTCATAATATCACATTCCTCACTTAAAAAAAAAAGGTACAGTGGATTACTTAATTAATTCCAATTAGTTCATTATGGAAAATTACCATCAAGGACAGGATTACTCAGCTGTAGAAGACTTTAAAAATATAAACTCGAGTCACTTTTCATGAGGCAAAACCCATGTTCATTATAAATCCCTGTATACAAGAACTAAAATAAGAGTGGAGGTGAAGGAATGTTCCCTCAGAACAATTTTGATGTTTGGACTTAGAATTACATGCAGTATTTTGAAACATAAGAATAGAAAACAATATAAACCTACTAGAGCAAAAATGGAAAATAATAAATTTAAGTATAAATTGTTATAAGCAAATATAAAAATAGACTTAAAAAAATAAATTGGAAGTTACTAATAACAATTAGTTGAGTCAGTCTTCTTAATGTTAGCAAATCTAACAGATGTGCAGTGGCAGTTCATTGTGGTTTAACTTGTATTTATCTGTTCACTAATAATGCTGAGTATCTTTTTTCTGAGCTTATTGGCCATTAGTATGTTTTCTTTGACAGAAAATCTAAGTAAGTCTGCTCATTTTAAAAAACTAGATTGTGGTCTTCCTATTGAGTTTTAAGACTTCTTCATATATTCTGGAAACAAGTCTTTTGTCTGATACAACTATTAGCAAATTTTGTTTGTGTCTGTTGTTTGCCTTTGCTTTCTTAATGGTGTCTTTCAAAGGCTTATTGTTTTTAATTTTAATGAAGTCTGACTTATAACTTTAAGTTTTATGTTTTTATGTTCTGGTACAATTAATTTGTTTCGTCTGTATGTATGTGTACATGAACACCTGGTTTAAAATTATACATACAGTTAGTTCATATTTCAATGGGAAATAACAGTAAAATTATTCAACTTTGTAACTACCTTTGCTTAAATACAGCCTGCTATTTCTCAGGTTCTACTTAAAAGTAAAGCTACTATTTTACATCATTTTTCCAAAAAGGTATTTGTGGTTTCCATGGGAACACACACATCAATAATAAGGCATTTGAAAGGTTTCAAACAAATACATTTACATACCATTTCTTTTCATAAACAGGATTGATAGTCTAAAGAATTACTGCCCGCCAAACATCTGAAATTAAGATTATTACCTTCTGTAAAGTGCCAATGAATTTAAAATAGGAATCATCATAAAGCTAAGCATTTCCTTTTAAAGGCCTTTAACGATTCTCATTCTTCTGAAGTTACTTTCATACAAAAAAGATTCCACAGATTGCAAGTTTTATATCTCATCTAATATTCATTGTGGTTAAAGCTACTGTAAAGATATCATTCGAAGTGCATTTTAAGCTTCTAGTATCTACGTGAGCTGTCAAACAGTCATAATTGTAAACCAACTATAAGACAATGTTTAATTCACATTTTTAACAAAAAAATATTCTTTAAAAAAGCAAAAAAAAATTTAACTTTTGTTTACGTTGTTTTCTAAATTCAATATTTGGATTGGCAAGGGTTCTTAAAATGAAACTTGAAAACATCTACAGAATAGTGTTTGTTACTTCTATTGTGTGTGCTTTTATAATGACCCAGTAGCTAATCAACTGTATAGTTAAATGTTTACACTCAGAATCACATGTAGCACTTTGGTCTCAAGTAATACCAATGTTACTTTTCAATCTACCACCTATATTATTTTCCCAGGGGAAGAAAAGGAGTCAAGATGTAGTAGGACTAGAAGGGGCCTTAAAACTTAACTTTATTCCCAATGCAGAAATGCTTCCTATAAGCTAGAACAACAGACAACAGCTGAGTCCAATATACAATGTCAGTATTACTTTGCAAGGTATCAGCCTCATTATCAGACAAACCTAATTATTGGAAATGTCATCTTTATACTGAGTATTCAAGTCTACCTACTTGTGACCTTCACCTTGCAGTTCTAGTTCTGTTCTTTTAAAATTATAAAGAAAAACTACACTCACCAATCAATGGAACAATACGAAATCATCACGGACTTTGGTTTTGTGGAAAAAACAGACAAATTAACTATGTTAAAAAAACTCAAGCTGGATCTCCTGAAAAACCAAAAGTAGGCCTAAAAGAACTTAATATATTTCAAGTTGTAAGTTTTTTGTTTGGTTATCATGGAAAGTCATCATAAAGAATGATCCTGAATATGAATGTATAACACATGTATTTTGCTAACAAAGGTAACGACAGTCAGTTGTGACATGTTAGTGAATACGGAAATAATTCTAACAGGCCTAATGCGTTTTGAAAAATGTTTGTAAAGCAGTATCAATGATTCAAACTAAAGTACTACTACAGATAGTTCCCCTCCTCTAAAACAGTGGGTCTTATTAACTTTTCAATAATAAAATTATGTTTTGTCTGAATTTGAAGATTTACATTTTAATGTACATGCCCAAGAATGCACATATGTTATTTTGGGTCTTATTTCTCAGGGTAAGATTCCCAAGAGGCAAGTGATATATATTTAAAAAGATGGAGTTACCAACTGGCTAACTGCCTGCCCTGAACATATTCCCAATTAAGAAATATCAATAAATCAAATAATGGGATGTTGCTGTACAAAAAACTCAGTGGATGAACATCTTGGTTTGAGAATATGTGCCAAGAAATCAGCAAAATAAGTTTGAATCAAATCAAAATAAATTTGGAACCAAATTTAACCAGTGGTGAAAACATGTCTGTGGGCAAAGAGAGAGGTAACTGTGTCTATTATCATGCCTAGGAACAGGAAATTTGAACTATGGTAGCTTGGGAACTAAGGAAACTTACCTGACAGGTTGCCAAGGCAAACGGGGTTAAAAATTCCCATCCTCAGAAAAGGAAATAATTTGGTGGCTGCAGGTCAAATGACTAAGGTCAACTCAACCAAGAATAAACTGTGGTCATGACTACTCTCCCCCAAACAAATCCTTTTGAATGTTTTTCCACATATTCAATTATTTTTAAAACTTTCTTAATTTTTGGCACTTTAAATCTTTCTAAACCAAAATGCATCTTGAATTTCATTTAGTATTTCTAACTTATTTCAAAACTGTAGGATTTAAAAAGTTATGGTCTTTTTTTTAAAACCAATGAACTCTTTAAAAACATTTAAATTAATTCATTCGAACATGTCTTCCTCAAACTTAAGATGTTTCTCAAAAATTTTATTTTAATGAAAATTTTAATTCTAATTTCATTTTATTTAAGGCATCTGAATAGATTCAAAAACACAAGTGTGCTAAGTATTCAATAAATTCGTTCTAAGACAAATTTGTTCTGTGGGCAAAGAGAGAGGTAACTTGTGTCTATTATCATGCCTAGGAACAGGAAATTTGTTCCTGAAATTTGTGAAAGAAAGCTTTCACAGTACTGAGAGCTTTAAGCACCAGTGAGGGCTGGTGATATGAGACAAATGTCTAAAAGAAAAGTCAGTGTTTTCAGTGGAATCACTATCACAGGAGTTAATGTAACACCACAATATTTAGGAACTCAAAGTCGGGCTAGACGGACTTAAATACATACTGGCACTAGAACATAAATATGTAAAATCAAGGCAATCCTAAACATTCTAGGATGTAAGATTATTGTGCTAATACATAAGGAGTGTCTTGATAATAATCAATAGCCTGAGACAGTCTCCCCATTGGTATTTTAATGTAAACAGGTAGTAATAGATATTATTAATCTCTAATCCTGGGAAGCAAGGCAGGCACTGAGGTCTCACTGGCACTGCTCATGTCACAATATGAAGATAGCCGCCTTGGACAACTCTCCATTTAGGGAAGCCTTAATTTAGCCAAGGATGCTATCGTTTAATCTACTTTAAAGGAGAAGTATAAAAAAAAAAAAAATCACTGAGCAATGCTTACTACAATTTACTGAAGAAATGAATGAACACTGTAAGTCTGGACATATAAGTAACATTTATCTTAATGTATTATTGATGTTATTCTCTCAAAAATCCATATGTAGACCCATTTTCTATTTTTGACATATCAAAAGAAATTCAACAAAACCATCTGTCCAGAATAAAATGAACATTAAATGGCCAAATTTGAAGTAAAATTAGATTGATATTGGCTATGTAAAATTTAATTCATAAATAATACGTCCATTCTCTGTCAACAATTTAGTTGCTTTGTTCTGAACATTTGAAATAGTTCAGCTCCCTGTCCAGACTTCTTTGTTTAAATAAATTGCTCCCAATACATAAACATGAGTGCTTTTATAAAGAAAGCTACAAGGTGCTCTGAAATTGGGAGGAAATTTCATTGTACTTGGCTTACCATATTTAACTTCAGTGGTTCCTTATTTCTGTTTACTCATGAGTCAATCAATTTTGATTAAATAAAATGACAACAAAATTAGGTTCTCCACACCTCCATTCCAGAGATAGAAGCATGGTACTACATGGTTATCATATAATCTGAACATCATAAAAATTAAGATTTTCTCTTAAAAAGTCACTGTTGGCCAGGAGAGGTGGCTCATGCCTGTAATCCCAGCACTTTGGGAGGCCAAGGCAGGCAGATCACGAGGTCAAGAGATAAAGACCATCCTGGCCAACATGTTGAAACCCTGTCTCTACTAAAAATACAAAAATTAGCTGGGCATGGTGGCATGTGCCTATAGTCCCAGCTACTGGGAAGGCTGAGGCAGGAGAATTGCCTGAACCTGGGAGGTGAAGGTTGTAGTGAGTCGAGATCGCACCACTGCGCTCCAGACTGGTGACAGAGCAAGATTCCGTATCGAGAAAAAAAAAATTCACTGTTAAAGAGAAGGACAAGCACGAGAACAGGAGAAAATATCTGCAAATCATATAGCCGACAAAGGACTGGTATCTAAAATATATAAAGAACTCTCAAAACTCATAAATAAGAAAATGATCCAATAAAAATGAAGTCTGAACAGATACTTCAGCAAAGAATGTAAACTCATGACAAACCAGCAAATGAAAAAATGTTCTACATATTAGTAACTAGGAAAAATACAAATTTAAACTTAAATAAAATACAACCACACAACTATTAGAATATCTAAAATTTTTAATGTCTGACCATAACAAGTATTGGTAAGGGTATGAAGCAACTCACATGGCTGATAGGAACATAAATGATAAAACCACTTAACATGACAGTTTGGTATTTTCTTAGAAAGTTAAATACACACTTAACATATGATCCAGTCACTCTACTCCTAGGTGTTTACCCAAGAGAAATGAAAGCATATATTTACACAGAGACTTGTTCAACAACTTTGTAATAGTCCCAAACTGGAAACAAAAATCTCCACCAACAGATAAATATATAAACAAAATGTAGTATATTATGGCTACCTAAAAGGAATGAACTACTGATCAACACAACATGAATGAATCTCAAAATCACTATATAAAGTGAAAGAATCAAGACCAAAAGAGAGAACATATTGTATAAAATCTGTGTAAAATTCGAGAATATGTAAATTAATATACAACAGAAAGCAGATCAGTGGTTAGTTTCCCAAGAATATAAAAGAGAAACGGTAAAGAACTAGAGCGGGTAGATTACGAAGAGGCACTAGGACTTTTGGAAATGATGGCTATGTACAATATTTTGATTGTGGTGATATCTGCCACGTATATTGTGTGCGCAGTATATGTAAAACATACCCAATTTACATTTTTAATATGTGCAGTTTAATGTGCTAATTATACTTTAATAAAGCTCTTCTTAAAAAGTAAGAAAGTTGTCATCATAGGAATTGTCCATTCATCACTAAAATGTAAGCTCCACAGACAATTTTTTTAATATTTTTATTGACTACATATTCCCAGTACTGGCACATATTAAATATTCAAGAAATATTAATATGATAAATGACGAAGAAGAAAATCAAAACACTACTATGAATCAAAAAGTGTAGACTCCATATATTCTAGTTTCATTTCAAGCACTAAGCTTATAATAAAGGTATCAATATTTCCAAAAGAAATATATGCTGAATTTAAATAAACCTAAGCAGTGTCAGTTTTGTTTTTCTATTGAAATAATTTAACTGCTTAGCAACTTTAATATTTTTACCATGAATTATACAGCTTCTTTTTAAATAACAATAACCGCAGATGCACTATAGTTACTGTGTGTCAGGTGCTATTTGAAGGATGTAGCATATATTAGTTTACTAGTCCCTATCAAACCTCATAAAGTAGCCTTATCTTATAAAATAGATAGCAAAAGCTTCAATATGATAAAGACATCAATCTCTTATACTTTACATGTTACAACTGTATCTCCTTTAAATTAATTTTGTGATTCTTGGCAAACATGTTTAGATATTTAGATTTTTAAATAGTATATTTCTTTTTGTTTTGAAGGGCCTTCCCCAACTAAAATTAATTTATAAATCATTATTTTATTCAAGCTCTATTGATCATAAAAATTTTTTTTCTACCTCAGAGTAGAATAAGGCCCAGGAATACTTTCACTACTTGTCTGAATAATTGTCAGTACTTACTAACTGAAGGCAATATGAAAAATAAAAACTTTTTTTCTACTCAAGGGGAATACCATGCTAGAAACCCTCAATACTTACTTGAATAATCCATTCAGTCATACGCTTTTCTATAATTTGGAAAAAAATGTTAACTCTTCTATTATATTCTTTCCTCCCTTCCCTAATCCCAAAGATCACAACTACTGGTAGTGTCTGGAAACGTTAAAATATTCAGATCTTGGGGAAAAAAAAAACCATCAATGATAACTAACAAAAGAAGCCTACCTAAAAATTATTATTGAAAGGTGGCAATGATGTACTGGAAAAACGACATTTAAAAAGATACAATGAAAATGCATGAAACTATATAGAGTAGAAAAGTGAATGGGTTCAAGAAAGGCTTAAATGAAATATGGCCTGATTGTAACAGAATACCTGGAGGGACTTATCTCTTGAACTTAAATTCTTAAAACCACAAAGTTTAGTAACATTTGAACTCAAGGCATAACTGTTTTGCTTTTCTTAATCTTCTTATAACATAAACCAATGGGGATATGATTCATCTTTACTAAACTGTTTTTGCCAGATTTGGGTATCATGGAGCAATGCACATACAATTCATGCTGGAATCAAAACAAAATATTTTCACATCTACTTATAAAACGTTTACAAGTTCATCATAATTTTGTTTAATAAATAAAAAGACAAAAGAATGACAATTTTCAGGGAAAAAAATCGCTTTTTAAACATCTAAAAAGACGCAGAAACTAATAAAAGATTGCAAAATTACAATCATATATACCTGCCATTCCTATCAGATCAGCAATGATCAAGTGCAATACATATACATACTATTGGTGAGGTTGTGGAGAAACAGGCATTTTTAAATATTATTGGTAGAAGTCCAAAATGGTACAATTCTTATATAGGATTATTTGGCAATATCTCTCAAAACTATAAATACATTTACTGTTTGATGTAGCAAGATCAAATTTAAAAATTTACCCTGCAGATTATACTTGCATACTAACATAAGAGCACATATACCAGACTATTCATTATAGCATCATTGGTTTATTAACATCTTTTGACATTACAGACTATATAATATACACACATTCCAATACTATGTAGATAGAAAAAAGAATGAGAATGCTCTCTGCATCTCATTAATAAAAGAACTCCAGTATATTTTAGAGAAAACGGCAAGATATGTAACATGGTATATGTATGTATACACTACCTCTTCTACAATGGGAAATAAATAAAAATGTACCTCAGTGTGTTTGTGTGTGTTTTCTTGCCTATGCTTAAAGAAACAGTACCAAGACAAATAAATTAATAAAAGTGGTTATCTGTAGATGCGGTAGGGTAAACAGGAATGGGAATGAGACCTTAGAAAATACCTCCTTATATTGTTTTGTATTTATTACCTATACACCTCAAAAAATGTAAAAATATTTTTTTTCTACACTGTCATGAATATTTACAAACATTTGCTAAAAAAATGCAACATTTTTCAGATAGTTAACATTGCTGACACAATGCATAACCAGTATGACCAACTTAACACTCCAGTCCAGTGACTCAGGTGTTCAAATAGATCTCTATTTTCCTATGCTAAAAGGCTATTTACAGAGGAGGGGAAGGCACTGCAGAAAAAACAGAAACTACAGAAAATATAACAAAAATAATATTCAATGAGAAGTCTATTATAAAGATAATCGCTAACATCTTAAAATATTTCTATAGTCTCTTTTTCTCTGTTCATTTGCAATGCATTTTATGTTGCTATCTCGTACTTGATACACTGATATTATAGACACTGACATTAAATATACTGAAATGTAATACCTGTGATATGGATATTATAAACGAGAAATTTTCACAGATCATAAACTGAAGAGGATATAAAGAAGGGCTTAATTCCTTCACCTACTCATTCAAAAACTGTTTGATATCAGAGTATGTAAGGTAATGCATATGTTAATTTGCTTTATTTAGTTATTCCACATAAATTAAAACATCACATTGCATGTTGTTTATCATAAATATATACAATTTTGATCTGTCAAATTTAAAAAAAATTTATCAGGCACTTACATGTGCCAAGCACCGTGTCATCAACTAAGAATATGGTAGTAAACAACAATGACATGATCCCTGCCTTCATACTGCTTACAGTTTACAACAGGAGTTTTCAAATTTTTGGCCCCAGGACCCCTTTATAAACTTTTACATTTTGAGAACCCAAAGCACTTTCATTTATAGGAGTAATAGCTAGCTACATATATCATATTATTCACTTAAACTAAGAGTTTTAAAAAATTTAATTTATTTAAAAAGAATAGGACATCTATTATATGTCAATATAAACAGTATCTTCTAAATTTTATAAATGGTTCGGTATCTGGGTCAAAAGAGAAAAGTTTGATTTTCATATCTACTACAGCATTCAGTCTACCATAATATGTTGTTTAGTTGAAGTAAACAAAGAAAAAAAAGTTTCACACAGATACATAAGTTGGAAAAGGAATACTACTTCAATAGCCTTCAAATAATCAGTAAAATACTTCTTCAATACTAAACCAAAATGCTACAAGTGGTAGTTTCTTAAGGTTAGTTGCTATGTGGAATCTAAAAACATATCAATAAACTTTTTATATTCTGTGTCATTCATACAAGTACTTTATGAACATATTACATTTCATCACTTAGCAAATTTACACACATATACACAAATATACCTATTTGTGTATAAACAAATATACATATACACAAAAATATACGTATTTGTGTATATATAAACCAAATGTCTTAAGTCATGAAAATTGATATGTATATTCTTATACATGAAATACTGTTCATGAAACAGTTTGAGTTGTTAAAAATTAAAATTTACCAAAAATCATCTGACAGGTAACTTTCTTGAAAATAGAAAAGAAAATCTCATGATAGTTCAAGCGATTGAAAAGCTTTTATTAATATGATATGTCAGCACTGTAAAAATAACTTCAAAAGCCTCATTCCCCATAATATTGCTGCTAGACTAAAATTCCTATTATCATTCTCAGTAGAGTCAAATAAATATCCATTCCATGGAATCTCCTGGTCATGTTCTAAGATTAAATGCTACTTTAGGCTAGAACACAGAATATTCTAAAAGATTTACATTTACATTCAGATTTTTCCATATCAGAAATCCAATTATATTCAAAACATTAAATATGTTTTTTCTGAAAATGTTCCCTAGATCATTTTAGTAGGTTTGGAAAATATTTTTTACAATATTTTATAATTCTTCCAATTCAAAGCCAGAAAATAGCATTATTAATAGAATGCAGTATTTTCAAAAATTTTAATGTAAGGAAATTCTATACTACTGTTGTTATTTCATATTAGATTTAAAACTGAACAACATAAGGAAACCCCTCATATGTATTCCCCTGAGAAATCACAATATGCAAGGGATAAAGTGGAGCACCATCATTTGCAGCAAATAGATTACATTCCTAATAAATGCAAAAAAATAAAATAAAAAACCATTAGAATGAATCAGAAATTTGATATGAGGCTGTATATATGATTCATATTTTTAAAAAGGCATTTTTATAGGCTAATAACAGCCAACTTAAAAAATCCACGGGAGGAGGGAGAAGAGAAATCCCAGTGACTATCAAAGTACTTAAAATGCCTAAAGTAAACCTAACAGTAATGTGAAAAGCACATAGCAGAAAAGAGACTTTATTCCAGCATACATGCACATACTACTACCTCCACCAGAATAGAGGCTTATATCTGGTTTCTAGATGGAAAGAAGTAACATTATCATAAAGTTGTCAATTCTTAGTAAAGTACTTCATTGGTTCAATAGAATTTTTATGGAATCTGGGAAGGTAATTTTGAAGTAGACAGGAAAAAGAAAAGTCAAGAAAAATTTTGAAAGGAAGAATAGAGATAAGGAAATTTACTGAATATCAAATTATATTATAAAACAATTATAATAGCAATTTATCTTGGTTTCAGAAGAGAAAGACATAGCAATATAACAGAATTAAGAGTTCAGAAACAGACCTAATATGTATAAGAATTTATTTTAGGATAAAAGTGCTCTCAAACCATGCAAAAGTACATGTAATTTAAAATATTTGGACAACTGATCATCCCATTGGGGAAAAAGACAGGTTTCTACCTCATAATCAAGTTTAATACAGTTTCAGATTAAAATGAAACATAAACCATAAAACTATTAGTTTTCTAAGACTTTTTTTACACTCTAGCTCAGAGAGAGAGAAGGAAATGGAAAAAAAGCCATTCCAGACAAGGCACAACTTCCAACAAATAAAAGGAAAGAGACAAACAGGTTTTTACTAAACAAAAACTTAAAAGTTTCTGTGTGACACTACAAGGTTAAAAAATAAGAGATGAATACAATACAAAAGATTATTATCCACATCAGAGTTCCTTAATCTGAGAAGCAAAGTTCAAAAAGTAACCCAAAATTTGAAAAATGATGCAAATAGGCAATTTACAGAACTATTAATACCCATAGGTAATTGATTATGAAAAGTAGATCGACTTCATCTAGGAATCTACAGAATGTTTTAATGAGCTACTTTTTCAGTTATCTAACTGGCAAAAACCCAAATCAAAACCAAAACAAAAACAAAAAAACAAAAACAACAGCTCCAGCCATTTTGTGACATTTCACACCACTTGTCTGTTTCATTTATTTGCCAAAAGAGATGTGAGACTATACTCTTTATATGAGAACAAGAGGTCTGAAAAGATGGCACATTTTCACCAGCAGGACACCTAACTGTGCAAGATGACAAAGCTAGCATCTGCTAACAGTCGGTGCACGTGCCAGGGAATGGTCCTTCCTGCCCCATGCTTGGTCAGTAGACTGACTACATGGTCAGCTAAGGAAGAGAAGCTGAAAACATCTTGGTTGGCAGAAACGTTCCTTTAAAATTTTTCCACCAAATTAAATCAATTAATTGATAGACTAATGATTTGTCTTATTCAGGCCAAAGATACAGGACATACTTTAGGAGGAAAGTATTATAGACTATTCCCCCAGAGGTTATAAAACCCCAGTACAGGTTTAGAGATCCAATATGTTGTATGGGTAACAGAGAAAAAGACCAAACAAACAAGTTTAAAAACCCCACTAAAGCTGAGAATCAGAGACTTCAAATATCGATAGTTTAAACTTTCCCTAATACCAAGTACAGCACATTAATACAGGTATAGAATACAAGATAAAAGCACTGAATCAATACTTTCACATGAATTAATGTTGAACTGATTCCAAAACAGAATAAAATACAGTACACTCCAAGGAAAAGCCCTTCATGCTACTCAACAGATACTCATTTTCTACTTTTTATTTTAGAATAAATCTGTATGTCAATAAAACTGTATTAACAGTACGTCTTCAACAAGCATTTAGTAAAAAGCCTAATATAATGTTGATTTGTCTTATCTGTACTAGCCATAACTTTTCTTGTTTGTTGACAAAATGCAACCTCTTAAATGTTTCAGAGAAATGATTGAGCATGTTAAAACTTAGGTATTGCTGTGTAATCTTTAATGTATAATGACTAAACAACATTTTGAAAGAAATAATATAAATGGCTTAGAATTTTTTATTGTATCTTACATTATCTTGTGTGTAGTAATGAACACATACCTGATATAGGTCTTTCTGAGGCAAAGGTGGGGATCGTTCTTCATACACAGGAGGTGGTTTATGTGTGGGTGGAAGGTCAATCCTGCATTGCAAAGGTTAAAAAATGTGATTGCAACATTTAGGAAAGAAAAAAAAGCAAAAAAAAAAAAAAAAAAAAAAAAATCAAAGTTCTCATAAGGTTTGAGAGTATTTTCTTCATACTATATATTTATACAAGCCTACATGTTTAATTCACTTCTTATATTGCCATTAATCTATGAAAGATGAAAATAAAAGTAAATATTGGTTTTTAAAGGTTCCCATATGTAGAACCAATCATGTTTAAAGAAGAAATTAAAATAGAAGAATTGAAATTATTAAGTAATCCAGTATATGACTTTACTTAAGCAGTGCATATTTTAATATTTGACTATGTCCATCAACATTTTAGAGATAGTCAAATGTGTGACCTTTCCTCCAAAGTGTCATAATAAAAAAAGTTTACACTTTATTTTAGAAATACTTCCAAACTGATTTTCAAAAGCTCTAGCACTCTTAGAATATTCACCAGATAATATTTTCAACCTACAGACCATTATAAATCTTGCCATCTAAAATAAACAAAACCACCATTACATTTTCAGGAAATGCATTTATTTTTTCCAAAGTGATATGATCAAAAAAATCAATATTTTCATATATTTTAAATATTGTTTACTTATAACAAAGATAGGTTTAATATACCTTGTAGCTCTCTGCATTTTACAAAATTTTATAAATATATTCTCATGCTTCTGAAGATCACAGATAACATTTTCAGTACTTGTGCTTAGTAAATCAAACAAAAAGTTATAATAGAGGATAAGGAGAATGAAAGCTATATATGCTGAAGTAATAAATTCTACGTGGTCTAATAATGTCTCAATATGAGCATAAACTAGTATTTTAAATGATTAAAACTTAAGTGATAAATAAAATGGTTACATTAATTTGTTAGCCTACCAGTAAATTATGTTTTTAAAACTATAGGAAAGCCTAAGATAATCTCAGAATTAAGATTAAATTAAGCATATGCTAGTCACTCTTGGAAGACTGAAGCACTCCAGTCCCACAAGCATTATACTGAAAGAGCAATTTACCATCCTTTATTTAAAATAATTGTTTCTTCTTATCTAATTAAAATTGCAGCAAATTTCTAGCTCCAAGATGCCACAGGCCACTTAGGTGAGAAGAACGAGGTTCATTGAGGCAAAGTAACTTACTTGTTCATGGTCATAGTACTAATTTCATCATGACAGAGCTGTAACTAACACACAAGTGTCTTTGATACAAAGACTCATGCTAGAATTATGCCAAATTAGAGAAGCAGAGACATACAAAGCATTTTACGAAGACAGAAGAAATATATTCTCTGAAAGTCAACCTTATGTCCTAACATAAAAACATTAATAAACCACATAGGAAATAATGCCACTTGTAAAAGAGCTTCACTTCATCATTTATAAAATATTGTCTTATTCTACTCTCCTCTCAACCATGTGAAGTAAGCAGGAACAGCACTATTCATATTTCTCAGATGAAGTTAACAAAGCTGTTGATGAAATTATGAGAACTGAGACACCAGTCATCTGATTCTACAGCAAGGTGCAATTTCTGCCTTACAACTCTGTCTCAATGACTAGGCCAAAAATACTGCTTATTCTTTAAATAAGATGATGTATATTTTATAACTCACCAGACCAAAAAAAGTACTTTTCTTAAGGAAGTTTTAAAACTCAATGTATTTAATAACTTGATAGTTAAAAGTTATACCTATACATAAGACACACATATACAATCTGAAGAAACCATTAAACCTTCAAAGATATTTTTTATATGTCTTTTGTTACCACTTCATGAAAGGCCTGCATTTCTATTGAGAAGGCAGGACAACATTAAGTATTACTATGTTACCCTTTAGAAAGATATCTAATATACTCTAGGTGAAAAATGTAAAGCTGTTCTTTACCTCTAGCAATGTACTTCTAGACAATGTTCATTTACCAAAATACAGTTTGAGATAATCCCATTAAACTAGGGTCATCTAACAAAGCCCTAACATTAACCTTTCTTCTATCCCTTAAGTACTTTATGAGTAGCTATGAAGGTAAATATAAATATTGATACATACTGATATTCATAGTTGAACAAGGGCACAAAAAGTTACCTACATTTTGTCAAGATAGGACGGTCTCTTTTTTCGAGGAGTCAGCAGCACAGTCACAAAGATAGCAATGATGAAAAGAGCAAGAACAGCTCCAATTACCGCTCCAGCTACAGCTATGGAAGAGGTCTGCTTAAATGGAACATCTGTAAAGTAACAAAAATTAGGCTTTTCAAATAATCTTAAAAATAATTCTTGAAATTGCATATCTTAATTTCTACAATGTGCAAACTGTTTGACTGAAGTATGTTAACCAACAGACCCCAAATTTGATTCATTAGGTTTAGTGGCATTATGCTAAAACCCTCCCTTCTTCCTTGTATTACATTAATATACAAGCTTAATTTTTTAAAAATTATGTAAATATACCCAGTCAAACATCAATAAGAAAATATATTCTCAATGTGCAAAGAGTATCTAGAGAAGATAGAGAAAAAGATGAAAGTAATTTTAAGTTTGTACTCTAAAAGGTAATTTTAAAAATCAGTATTCTCTAGTAGAAACAACCCGTAATACAGACATTTAGCACTTTTATTCTATCAAAATTAAAAGAAACTCTAGTAACAAAATCAAAAATTTTCAGGGGCAAAACAAAATATCCCAGATTAAAAAAAAAACACAGTCAAAAAGTTAACATACATCTTAAGATTTGAAAAATATTTAAAATATAAATATTAAAACAGGACTTGTACAAAATTTCCCTTAATTCATGCACATTTAATACAAAGTACACTAAAAATAGCTTCTCTACTACAATAAATAGAAATTCTATCTCCCGGCGACAGACTTGTCATTTCTGAATATCAGTTTCTCTGTCCCAACTGCACCACAAATTTAGTAAGAAAGGATTTAGAAACCATTATTTGGCTGTTAGTATTTCACATTTTTCCAAAAAATTGAATCACTATTTTATGAACTCCCAAATAAGGGAATCTACTAAAACTATTACAAGTACTACATATTTTCAAACAAAACAATCTTTACGTGTATTAATGTTGACAATTGCAACTATATTAAATCCATCAACTAAATTTTGTGGAGATTCATGAATTACAAAGTTCCTTCACACACCTGATTTTGTCTTTCTTACTAATAAAAAAAGATACTGAGATAACATTCTATACATAAAGATACTGCAGTTCTCAATTTAAATCTGCCAAGACCATTCAATCATAGTAGAAAACACGGAGAGAAATAGGTTGGAGCAGGGTGGAAGCCTCCACTGTTACCCCTTGTTCTAAGAGAAGAATGTTTCATTAACATATATAATGTAAACTAATGAAGAGGTCTCCACTTTAACTTAAATTGACACAATCTTCACATATACACTTAAATAACTGCAATAATTCTTAGGACCCAGACATGGCAAATTTACAGAACTAGAACTGTTGGTTTTGGAATATGTTTCACCTACTTACCATGACAGTATTCCCATATAAATACATTTTTAGAAGTATTTTCCAATTCTGTTTTTATTAACATGGTATTTTAGATTGCCAAAAAGTATGTTTTACTTTATTTCAAATTATAAATTTGTCTTTAGGATACTAACAATCCTGAAGACATTTACTAATGGCTCATTTTATTAAGACTCATTTTGAAATAAAAAACTTACACCAGTTAAGTGCAAGTCACTCATTTCAATAATGTTTCCAATGAATACAATCTAAAAATAGTAAAAAAAAAAAAAAATACAGAATTATTCTGAAACACTATAACCCACTTAATAATTCATGGTGAACCTCATTTGCTAATACAAGTCTGGTTTACCTATTGTTACTCAATTTTTTAATCTATCTCCATTTGAATATGTGCTAGATAAGAAAAATATCTGAAACCCAGTACAGTCAAATGTTATTCTGCACTTGCAAATTTGAAAGAGATTTGGGATAACTTATGGATAATCTATACTATCATTTTCCCCACCATAAAGATTATAGCTTTGACCACTTAATATAGCCATAAAGTAGATGGTCCTATTCAATCCTTAATAATAGGTAGGTTGAAACTATTAAGGTTATGCAGTTTGACCAAGGTCATACATCTCTAGTCAATGGCACAAATAAAAAATACTCATTGTCAAGTACGTTATTTACTCCACACCAGGTATTCTCAAGGTCTCCCTCTCTTGGAAATTTTTCTTTGGCTAAAGGTGGCCTATCATGTTTGCCCAGCTGTACAGAATTTAAATTTTTGTTCTTATTTTGATGATGACAATGTAAATACCATATTTATAGGTTTTTTTCTAACTTACTTTTGAAAAGTTCATGTTACTCTTTGAGTGAGGCCAAATTAAGATTCTCAAATCTAAGGATTATAAATTTTTCAAACTACACATCTCTTCTAAGAAAACCTTTCACTTAATTTTAGCAGTAATCTGGTTTGGTAGTGCTCTGTAATAAAACATCATAATGTAGACTTTTAATCTCTTAATTTCCAACTTTAAATAGATACTATTTTTAAAAACGCGAACGCTTGTCTAAATAGATATTTCTTAAACATTTTAATTACAATCTATCCAATTCTATCACACTAGTCTTATACTAGCTCTAGGATTCTATAACTGAGTGTTGACTGTATATCACACTTCCTTCTATCTTAATTTGGGCATCTTCATTTCACCTGGTTCCATTCATTCTTTATCATATGTATCCTCTCTTTCTCACATACCTCTTTGTAGTATTAGAATAGTCTGGTAGGTGCTAAAATGAGCAAACAGAGGAAAAATTAGGTATGAATCTATTTCCCAACGAACTTACTTTATTTAGATAAACCAAGTATGCTAAATATGCATATGGGATATATTTCATATTTTTTCCAGTTCTTCTAATTGAGAACAAAAGAGGTTAAGTACTTAAGGTGTTAATAATTTAAGGGTATTAACAGTTGATAAAAACCAGTATGAACGCAAAGGAGGAGCACAAATCTTTTGTATTCAAGTAAAGCATTTTGATGAAAACTGAAAATTTAGCCCCAACACTGTTTCCCCATATCCCAACCCAAATAAATACATACATACTACATAGACTGTATATTCCAACAAAACCACTACAGAGGAAAAAATTAAGTGATAAAATGTATAAACATGGAATTTTTAAACACTAAGGTAGTTTACTGAGTGAATGCCATGAAACAACATTACCATCATCCTAAAGAGATGTTCTACTAAGAGCAGTGACATGCTTACAAGAGGCAGAAAACAAGACAAAAATTATAAAATATTTGTCATTAAAAGACTGGTGCATGCATTTCTAAAAAAAAAAAAAAAAGACTAGCTTGCTTTATCACAATAGTAATGGTAACTCATATTCACTGAAAACTCACCTCCAAAAATAGAAAAAGAGCATTCCCCAATACAAGAGTATGCTACTGCCCCTAACTAAGATACTATGTACATGTCATCTGGAGAAGATGTTTAAAAATCAACTAGTTACCAGTCAATATAGATATAAAAAATGAGTTTCATTACTTTTTGAGAAACAAAAGTACACAGTATTACAGATAATAAAGTTTTTTTTATCAAACACAAATAATTTTTTAAAGAAAAGCTATTCAAACATACGTGTACACCTAATTCACATCTAAAATTGAGACATAATGCCCTATGTTTTCTCTTCAGGCCCTTTGACAAAACTTCAGTGATGACATCACAGATTTATGTGTTGGTTTACAAACTTATCTTCCCACCTTTGATTTGCTTCCATACTACATATCACTGTATTACCAATTTTTCCCCCAAACAATCCCATTCTTCATTTTTAATAGACCCTTTAATGTTTATTTTCTCAATGTGACTTTTTGATTCAGTGATTGAAAGGTCTCATATCATGATCAGTGTATGTTGATACTTGGTTTTTAGATGTGATTTGTGCCACCTCTCAAAAACGTAGATTCAAATGGAAGAAATACATTGTTTCAATGTTAACAGTTTTTATCCCAACCAATATTTTTAGAGCTTGTCTTTATGTTCTGAATATTGGTTCTTCATTGAGACCTTTCAATCAATGAATCAAAAAGTATAAAATCGGAAACAAAAAATGCATGAAGCACATTTGATCATGTAGTTTTACCAAAAATGCTTTAGTAATAAAAGTTGACTTTTAAAATGAAATGCAATCACACTATTTCCCAAAATCTGTTTTCATGAGAAAAAATTAACATGTTAAATATATTATCAGATAGCTAAAATTTCCATTTTGTGTATTTTATAATATATGCAGCAAACTGCTATAGCAGCACATGTATAATTGGAGTACATACTAATTTTGAACTGGTAGGTACACTCAAAGGAGTTTTTACTGATCTAGAGAAGAGAAGTAAAAAACTAGAATAAGATGTGAGGTTATGGTACACAGATACAAGTTGATAGGAAGCAGCATGACAATTATTAAGACATCTAATTATATGATATGGTAAAAGAACAAGGTTAATAGATCTAGGCTTCGAGCACCAAATGGCAGCTAATAACACACAAAAAAGTAGGCATTATATTCTTTCTGATGGAAAAACGTAGCACCACTTATATATGACGTAACCTTGCCCTCAAATTAAACCTCCATGGTATCACTACCAATTTACAGAAAATACAGAGGGATGTGTGTGGGGTGCAAATGACAGAATTTAAGTTGGAAAACTTTAGAACAAATGAAGCAGTTTCTAAGAAATAAATTGCAAGGGGCAATGGAGTAGGAGGGGGAGGAACAGAGTAAAAGATATTTCTAGCAATCATCATGTATGGATCATATTTGGAAAACCTGATTAAAACTGCAAAACACATATGACTAGAAATTTGAATGCTCACTTGACACAATATTAACAATGTGTTAACAATGTTACTTTCAGTGTTAACAATGATACTGTGGTTAATTTTTTAAATGGTCCTTAACTTTTAGAGCTATATACTGATTTATTTACCGATGAAATAATATCAGGAGAGATTATGTAGGTAAGGGTCTAAATGAAATAAGACTGACCAGGAATTGATGACAACTGAAGCTAGCACATGGAGATCCATTTCATTATTCTGTCCTGTTTTTGTATAATTTTCCATAATAAGAAGTGGGTTTTTTGGTTTTTATTTATCTTATTTTTTTAAAGAGAGGCCAAGGCACCTAGATCCTGCCCTTGGCTTTTAGATAAAACTGATGCTTTACAATTAGGTTTTCCCTGGGATATTCCTCATAACTGAGACTGTACAACTTGCATATCATGTCTATGTAGCAATATTTTGCATATAAGGAAATGAGGCTCTGACCTATTCTCAAGTTTTGTAAATTACCTTTTAAAGTTATTGCTCTAAAAGGTCACTTTCAATCAGCTTCATTAGCACCCGACCAGAGAAAAACAGCAGCTATTACCTAAAAGGCAAATTAAACAAGATATATCCCAAAATTGAATCACGTTCTAGCCTTCTAAACTGAAATAAACATAACTGTCACCAAGGTTCAAGAAAATAAATGATACCTAAGGGAATACAAGGCAAAAGCTTTTGCAAACAATGTTTGATTTCAAGTCTTGATAAAAACCTAACACTACTCCAGTCAAAGTAGTCAAGTTAAAGTATATATGTACTTTATAAAAAAGCAGATGACTAAACTATTAACAGAAAAAAACAGATATAAACAGAATTTAAAAAACTAAAGTTGGTTTGCTGTGCACACCCCTCAAAGACTATATCATACATGAATTTTTTCATTAGGATACCAAGAAGGGAACAAAACAACCCAGTCTAACTGTGTATTTTCAAAGAAAAACCCTGCTCAAAAAAAGTTTAGAAACAAATATGTAATTTAAAATGTCAGAAATAGGAAACAAAGTGATACATCACATGGTGATTATAAATAATTCCAAGCAATGGCAGCCTCACTCTGTCACCCAGGCTGGAATGCAATGGCGTGATCTCGGCTCACTGCAACCTCCACCTCCTGGGTTCAAGAAATTCTCCTGCCTCAGCCTCCTGAGTAGCTGGGATTACAGGCGCA
This sequence comes from Saguinus oedipus, assembly GCA_031835075.1. Lineage (NCBI taxonomy): Eukaryota > Metazoa > Chordata > Mammalia > Primates > Cebidae > Saguinus > Saguinus oedipus. The sequence goes on along the minus strand of CM063184.1, from coordinate 95,140,617 downwards.
CGCCACCACACGCAGCTAGTTTTTGTATTTTGAATAAGAGATGGGATTTTGCCATGTTAGCCAGGCTGGTCTCAAACTCCTGACCTCGTGATTTGCCCGCCTCAGCCTCCGGCTTACGCCTGGGATTACAGGCGTAAGCCACCACGCCCAGCCTTCAGCAATGGCATTCCTAATCAAAGTAGCTCACAATAACTAATAAGTAAAAAACACTAAATGGCAACTTAAGAAATACCTTATGAAATGTGTTAATTCCAAACTGAAAGCCAATATATAAAATATGACTTACACCAAGGTAATAGTAAAAACATCTAAAATGGGTTTTAACAGCTAGGGTGACAGAGATAAGATATTTATAACAATGGAGAATGTTAATTCATGATTCGAAATTAAATGGTTAATTAAAATCAAATTTAATAGCTAATGCATGCTGGGCCTAATACCTAGGTAACTGGTTGATTTGTGTAGCAAACCACCATGGCACTGTTACCTATGTAACAAATTTGTATGTGCACCCCGAACTTAAAAGCTGAAAATAAATAAACCAACAACCATACACACACAGACCCCCCCACACACAGACACCCACACACACACAAAAAAAAAAAAAAAAAAGGAAAAAAATATTTTTTAGTGGCCTACATGCCAACTATCCTTAACCTAGTATTACTGTCTTGTTTTAGGAAAACAGGTTTCTAATTCCCACAAAACGTTAATGAAATTTTTATAATTGAACTACGTTACACACACGCACACACTTTAGTAAATATGACCATTATACAAATACACACACATATATATATATACACACACACTTCAGTAAATATAAGGACAAAGAAGGTAACACAGAGCCATGAACTTATTACAGAAATATGCCTCTAAAGAACTTTTGCAACTTTTATTTAAAGATTTCTTGTGTGGTTACTGGGGCTAACACCTAATACACACGTTGGTTAAAAAAGAAAAAAAAAAACCACCAAACCAAAAGAAAACAAAACTTAGCACTGGTACAAACTAAAATCCAAACCCAATATATGAAAAATTTGAGAAAGGAGCTTTTTATGAAGGATGCATTTTCTAATTAACAAGTAGATAGGAAAGACAATTCAATCTCAAATCTAATCCCCTATTAGAATTAAAAATTCAAAATGGGTACCACTTATTCTTTCTTTATATTTTACGATTACTTTCATACGTAACCTCTTACTTGTTCATATGCTGTTTTAGCAGTATTTATAAAAACAAACTTAAATCAGACATTTTCACATATAAAATGGCTACATTTCTCTCAATTTCTGTACTTATACACTGTATTCCTACAGTGTATAAGCTCCTTAATGCAAAATAGTTACCCACGGGTTATCTTATAAAACTTTCCTATATATGGCTATTAGAAGTAACACATACTACTGAAAAACCTTAATAGTTTCCTAACTTAACAAATAACCCTATTAGGCACATGGTAAAATACTAAATCTTTCAACTATTAAGTAATTCTCAAATATCACTCTTAAAATTAACTGCTAGTCTACTTTAGATTCAATGCATTTTAATAAAAAGGGCAGAAAAAGTAAGAGTTCATTCGTCATTGTATTATTGAAATATTCTTATATTATTGAAATATTCTTAACCAGTATGAAAGAAAACTCTCAAGTGAATTTACAACAATGCAAAAACAGTTCAAACCATAAGAAAGAAGAAATATAAATATGGACAAAAATAGTACAAATATTCTTTCATTTTTTTCCAAAATAAAATTTCTTTTTTCAAAATTAATTATTTATTTAGAGATGGAGTTTCACTCTTTTTTTTTCTTCTTCTTCTTTTTTTTAAGACGGGGTTTCACCATGTTGGTCAAGCTGGTCTTGAACTCTTGACCTCAGGTGATCCGCTTGCCTTGGCCTCCAAAGTGCTTGGATTACAGGCGTGAGCCACCACGCCCGGCCGATAGTAGAATTTCTATATATACCTGTCAAATAGCTATGAATATCACTGGTATTCAAAAACTAATTTAATATGTTTATTTAATGACTATTCATGTTTTCAAACAAGTTTCTACGAACAGTAAATATACATAAAGTTCTAATAAACAACAGTGCAATGCTTCCCAAAGTCTTAAGCTCTAGTATCAGATTCTTAACAAGGCAGAAACCTTTCAGTTTGCCAAATTATTGGAGTAAGGATACAGAATATGTCAAATACTCACTTGTAGTTTTCCAGGTCACCCTCTCCCACCATGAGAAAAAAAAAAAAACTAATCAAATACATAACCACAATGTAAAAGAAAGTTCATAATCAGTAAGTATTTATATTTTTGAAATATATTTCTTAAAATACATTGCTAATGTCCTTCAGATTATATTCCAGTTGAGATTTACATAGAATCCTAAATATGATTATTCTGATCAGATTCATACAGTATTTCAAACCATTATATTTTAAAGATGAAATTTTGATTTTAATGAAAGCCACAGTTTTACATCTTTCATGGTAAGAAATTTTAGACCCATCTTCCTTGGGGCCAGCTCATCACTGAAACTTAAATTAAAAATAAAGTCACTTTAATCACAGTGTTTTATCAAGGAAGTTTTCTTCCAAAATCTTGCACTAAAAAGTTGTAGTATCTGTATATAAGTGATTAACCCTATTTAAAACCCAGACATTTTTAAGAAGATACAAGTGAACTTTTATTTAACTGTATCCTTAACCTGATACTATAGTCTTATACTAAGTATTTGGGAAGAGAAATAATATAGGTTTCTAATTTCCACAAAATAGCGCTAGTTAAAATGAAGAAAACTAGTTTATAATCCTTCAGAATAAGGCTTTTACTATTTGCAGGATACTATGAACATGTTAAGAGTTTTGCCCCCTAATTTTTTTAGATGTGATGATTATTGGGAAAGGGCTGGTTGGGGTGGGGGAGGGGGGGCGTTTAAAAAGTATCTACTACTTTGCCTTTTTATTAACTAAATAATATATTTTATTTATGACTCTCCTAGTAACATCAACTTCATTGCACTGGCAAAACAGTCACTTTTTCAAATGACTTATCAATAGAAAAACTTATTCTTTAGGCTGCAAAATAGTTGTCATTATATAATTTTATAAGACTCCACTGTAGGAGCAATTTAAGTACCTTACAAACAAAGAGCACATCTGAAGTATAGGTAACATTTCTATCTCAAGGAATATATTCCTTGAGGATTCTGAAGGAATATATATGTAAATATGTAAAAACAAAAACAAAAACAGAAAACCTCGTGTTTCCAGTTTTAATTGTAAAAACAAAAATCTTAAAATACGTAACATACACTTAGGAGGAAAAAAGGAGATGAATGTCATTATCTATCAGCAAGTGTTACCAACTGATTCTATAATTCAAATTTTTGTAGTTAAATCCAATGTTTCCAAGTTTATTCTAAATTTTCTTTCTGTACATTTACCCGTTTAAACAACATCAACATTAAATAACTAAAACAAGATGGTCCAGAGAATTCTTTCTATAGATTCTTAGGCTGTAATGTCTCATTTCTAAAACTAGTACCTCAGTATTCTGAAATGCCCTCGCTGGATCTTTTCATTTCTACGTTTAGGAGATAAAGCATTAAAATAAGGCTACTGCCAAATGTACCAAAATCCATGTTCACATGACAACATAAGAACTGTTTCTCAGAAAGGGGGAAAAAAAAACTAATAATTATCATGTTTGAAAGACATGTATTTTATTACTCTTGTAAGTATTTTGGACAAAAATATTGACCAGCTAATTATGCTCTTCCACACATCATGTTCACTGAGTTTACTACCACAGTTTTAGTGCAACAAAATATCTTTTAAAAGCCACTCTACAGTAATTATGGCAAGGCTCATTAAAATGCAGAGGTAAAGATTTCATTTGTATAGAAATTGAGAAAATAATGTTTGAAAAGGAAAGCCATTCCATCAGGCTAAATACTTTTTGTATATTAAAAAATATATATAAATATTTCTTGAATTAGTTTTATAGTCAATTTTGATGCAGTGTCATTGAGTGGTAATAAATTTTGAGAGGTATATGTTAAACAAACATTATACTTGAGATTATAGTCTTAGGTAAACATTTAACACACAATGCCAAGGTAGTTCCCTTTTTCAAAAAATTTTTGTACCAAATAACTCATACATTTAATGCTGACATTTCTTCTTACCTGTGTGCCTCAGATCAATAAAGTACTCTGCATTAAAATTTAAATCTTGAGACAGTAGTACAGCATTGAAAAAAAATTGTAAAGCAGCTTAGATACACTGAACTCAGATTTTACATTTTCATTTGTCAGATTAGAATATAAAAAGCTTGAAAATCAACTTGAAAAAGCTTATTCTTCCTCAAGAAAAAGTATGAACAATCTGAAAATGATCAACTAGTATGAATGAACATTGTACATAGTTAAGTCACATTTAGTGGTTACTAAACATACCACTCCCTCCTGGAAATTACGGAACCATCTACATGTGAAACTAAGTCATCTTCATTTTCGTCATAATGTTCATCACTGACGAACTTCATTCCCATTTTTAGATCTTCATAATAATCCATTGGTCTTTCAAACCTATTGAGATTTTCTACATTGTTCCACTGAGTTTTTTCAGGCTCTTCTAAATAGTCTTTACGTATCAGATTGTTCACTGGATTTTTGTTTTCTTTTTTTACACTGTCTGGGTAAGAATCAAGCTCATCTTGTTGAAGAACATCTATTTGTGATTCTTTTTGCATATCTGATGGTGGAATGTAGTTCTTGGCAAAGTAGTCTCCACGAAACGTCCGTCTTCTCCTATAGCAGAATATTCCAGCCAAAACACTTACAAGTACTATGAAGAGAGCCCCACCCACTACACTAGCAATGATCGTGGCAATTGTGTCATCCTTAATTGTTGCCAAAGTTGACAATGGGAAGGGTAATTTTTTAGGTTCTGTTGCTAGATTCTCGATGTCAGCAGTTGAGGGATGCCACTGAATTGTAGGCTGAAGGGTGGTAGTAGTAGGAGGATCTAATGGAAACAGTAAAGATAGAGAAGACACAGAAAGGCAAAGAATGTCAATGCAGGCTGATCCAGCAGCAAGTTGACAAGACAGCACAGTTAATGAATATATTCATAGTAATAATAGTTTTTCATTCTTAATTTGATTAAGATTAGAATGTAGTGGTACTTATCTATTTAAAAACAAAACAAAACTGACATGTAGTCAGTTACCAATAAAGAGAAAGGAATAAAACCTATGGTGTAAAACCTATGGTGTAATTCTTCTATTCCAAGTTAACGAGTGATAATTTACCCTAGAAAATAGGTACTTATTTTTTTAATGAAGAATATTACTTAAGTGTCCTATTACACAGATGGCTTAATAATTACTGTAACAAAAAGGTAAATCAAATAAGTCAAATGTACATTTTCTTGGCCGTAGCTCAAGAAAATAAAACAAATGAAAAAATTAAAAGTTTTTCTTAATATCCATTTTTACCCATGAATAATATGGTTTATTTTTATAAGAATAATATGGTTTATTTTTATAAGATATGAGCATATCTTTAAAAGAATGAAAAACTATAGACTCTTGTTAAGTGGGCATAGTATAAGCTCTTGGTTTAATAATTCTCTCAAAAATATTTTCTTTAAATAAAAAAACTCAAAATGTTTTGGAAGGAGATATATAGTAAATATTATTATTTAGTAATAAAAAAAAATAAAGAAGCATGTGTTTAAACTATGTTAGCCAGACAGGCTATTATCAAAGGAGACTAACAAAGTAAAAATATGTTCCATAGTGATAAAAATGTCATCATCATGTCTAACACCCCATGGGCAAATTATCTAAACATTCAGAAATTTAAAAATTTCAACTATATCTGCAAAATTTAATGTCACTACTTTAGGACGGAATCTCAAAAAGAGCAGCTAATATTTTAGAGAGAACATTCTAATAGTATTTAAATATTAGATGCAAATGAACCTGTGTATTGACATTAGATTACAGAGTAAATAGCCATTAATATTAAAAAGCAACTAAACATAAACAATAAAAAATAAAGACTGGTTAATTATCAATTAAGTAGTATTTATAGGTCATGTAACACAAAATTGTAGTGTTTGAAGAAAGGATAAGTTTAAATGTCTTGAATTTCTTCACAGTGAAAAAAATAAATGACCCAAATGGTAATCTCCTATAATTAATTTTTGAATGAGTGATACTGACAGAGCTTTAAAAAATGAATGTTAGAAAAATACTAAATCTACATGGGGTAAGTTATTCTAATATTACAAGCTAAAGAAAAGTACTTACTGAAACAGGTTTCATCATGGAATGCCGTTTGTATAGAATGTGGTAAAAATTTAGCGAGTACAGTATAAAATTAATAAGTACAGTATAACTAATTTTCTATGAGTTTAAACTTACAACAGGTAATCCTGTCAAGTATTTTTAGATGAATATTAGTTATCAGAGTATATTTAAGTGAATCAAGGAAGTTTTAATTTATGAAAACATTCACTAATGGAACAAATTCAATCTCAAGAAAACAAGTGTAGAATTGAAGGACCATGTCCAGTAAAATAGTAAAGTCTCATGTAATTCAACTGCACAGCATTAGAAAACTAAAAATATAGACTAAAAATTAAATCATCTGTAAGACACTTCATATATTTTCTGAGGAAGCAGGAGTACCAACCAGGAAAGTTGAGTTTAATGTATTAAATGTCATCTTTATAACGATTCTCAAAGAAAAGTATTACAATAAACTGGCATCAGCATAAATAAAAGTAAAAATCATCTAATTATTCATAATTTAAATACTTTTCTGCCAGTAAAGTTTAAAAGTTTTTTTGTGGTTCTTTATATGAGTTTTTTCAGAACAGTGATTATACCTAAGCTCTCACCAAATAAGACAAAACTGAACATTTTTACCAAGTATCCTAAATAATGAAACTCTGACATTTATTATTTCCACTTGCAAATTTCTTTATATGAACACAAGTGGTCATCTTGGTCATCTATTTTCCATTTCATTCAGATTTAACAAAATATGGCTTTGAGAAAAATCTAACCAAAAAGATTATTTTAAAATCTTATCTTGTTAATGGTTCTAGAAATGTTTCAACCCATCATCCCACTCCTTAATCAGTACTAAAAATAGCTGAGCCTCATTAGTAATATCATTCCATTAAAGAGAGGCTATTTAATACTTCATTATGTTGCATTTTAAACAATTGAAATATTATAATCCATGCAAAATATTTTCTGTTTTTGAATTTACAATGAGAGTCACTAGCCGGGTGTGGTGGTGCACGCCTGTAGGCCCAGCTACTAGGGAGGCTGAGGCAGGACAATGGCTTGAACCCAGGAGTCAGAGGTTGCAGTGAGCGGCGGTGGTGCCACTGTACTCCAGCCTGGGCGACAGTGAAAGACACCGTCTCAAAAAATAAAAATTAAAAAAAAAAGAAAGAAAAAAACAAAAATCAATGAGAGTCACAATTATTATAAGGCAGTACTATTTCTAATCACATCACGATTTTAAGTCCTTCCCAAAGCAGTCCTCATTTTTCAGTTAGATACTATTTTTCATATTCTTTGCTGACTTTGTGATAAATGAGTACGTAATGGATATGACGATTCTTAAGTTCTTCTCACCCAAACAAAGAACTTTAAGTTTCCTTTTCTTTTTTCTTTTCTTTGAGACAGAATTTTGCTGCTGTTACCCAGGCTGGAGTGCAATGGCGTGATCTCAGCTCACTGTAACCTCTGCCTCCTGGGTTCAGGCAATTCTCCTGCCTCAGCCTCCTGAGTAGCCAGGATTACAGGGACGCGCCACCGTGCCCAGCTAATTTTTGTATTTTTAGTAGAGACGGGGTTTCACCATTTTGACCAGGATGGTCTCGATCTCTTGACCTCGTGATCCACCCGCCTCGGCCTCCCAAAGTGCTGGGATTACAGGCTTGAGTCACCGCGCCCGGCCCAAGTTTCCTTTTCTAATAAGTTCTGCCAAACCATAAAATGGAGTCAAGTAATGCCCTGTAAATGGCATATTTTAGTCTTCTAAGGTATATTTTTAGTGTCATAAAAATTGGCTTATTTTTCATTTAGACTTCATATAGGTTGTTTCAATACACAAAATAATGTATTTCAATGTTTAAGGATTGCTAAATAGCAAATTCTTAAGTTTGATACTACACTTGGATCCTAAAATCCATATGAACTGAAATTCAAGTTTTGCACAAAAATACGCGTTTTAGGCATTGAGGGACTTATTTGACACAATGAAGTAACAGCTGTCAGTTAAGGGAAAAATATACATCAGTAGCAAACCAGAAAAACACAATTTCCAGTAGTCAGTAAGTACTAGACAAGGAACTACTATACTCCTTGAGAGCATTATTATTATATAATTAAGTACAATTTAATAACTAAAATCAAATATTGCAATCCTGAATCAGAAACCTCTTACCAATATCTTACATTTATCAATGTGGGAAAATGTGTAACAAAATTAAGAACAATTTCCCTCAGAGTTGCTTACTCTGTTCTGAGCAGAACTTTTCATCTCTAGTCCTAAGATGCATTTATTTTACACATATTAAAAATTATTTCTCCAATTTAAAAATATCTATTTTAATACTGAGGTAAACATTTTTTCCTGGGAAAAAATGAGTACATGTAACAATGAAAAAGATTAACTGGTCATTTATTGTGTGAATTATGGCTTCTTATTTTCATAAAAAACTACTAGGTTTTACTAAATAGTCATTCTGGAAAGGCAGCATTATACCTAAGATACTTGACATACTCCAACCAGTTATTAGATGACTTAACTAATCTCAGCATGGTATACTGTATTATAGACTCTGGATAGAAAAGTCAAGTCTAATTACTGAGTACTTAAACATAAAAAATTCTCGGACGGGTGCCCTGGCTCACTCCTAAATCCTAGCACTCTAGGAGGCCAAGGCAGGTGAATTGACTGAGCTTAGGAGTTCGAGGCCAGCCAGGGCCACACAGTGAAACGCCATCTCTACTAAATTTCAAAAAATTAGATGGGCGTGGCAGCATGTGCCTGTAGTCCCAGCTACTTGAGAGGCTGAGGCAGAAGAACTGCTTGAACCCAGGAGGTAGAGGTTGCAGTGAGCTGAGATCATGCCTCTGCACTCCAGCCTGGGCAACAGAGTGAGGCTCTATCTCCATTAAAAAAAAGAATTCTCTCTAATAACTCTACTTCTTTGAAAGTGCTTAAACTGTGATTTTGTCCATATTTACTCAAAATTTGATTTCCCTTTTTAAAGAGTTATAGTTACATAAAAGCAGATTCTGGATTTGTAAATTGATTCCCAATTGTTTTAGTCTCAAATTTATTCATTCATGTAACAAAACTGTATTGAATGCCTATCATATGCTAAACAGCATCGTAGATAATGGGAACATAGCAGTTATTAAAGCAGACTTTATGTTTAGACTTATGTTCTAATAAGTGTAAAAACAGACAAGCATATAAAAACAATAAAATATGTAAATATTTTACATATTTATATAGCAATACATGTGGTTACATGGCAATATGTACTGAAGAGAAAAAGAAGGGGGACCAGTAGTAGTAGTAAAGGGGTGGGAAGGGAGGTTATTTTATTTCAAATATAGTTGTGAAGGAAGACCTCACTGAAAAACATGAGGGCAAAGGCCTTAAGAAGTGAGGGAAAGAGCTATGACAATACCTGGTAAAAGCATTCCAGGCAGTGAAAACAGCAAATGCAAAAGACTCTTAAGTAGGAATGTGCCTTTTATGTTTGAGGCACCAGTAGTGCCTCAGCCAATGAGCAAAACATGTAAGAAATGAGATTAAAGAGATCATCTGGGAGGAAGGCATGTATAGAGCCTTGTGAGTCACTATAAGGATATGGTTTTCATTGTGGGTAAAATGGGAAGCCCATGGAAGGTTTGGAGGAGAGGAGACATGATCTGACCCGCCCTTTTAAATAACCATCCTAACTGCTCATTTGCTGACAAAGGGAAGGGGGACAGAGGCAAAGTAGGGAGATTAAATGGTTACTGTAATAGTGAAGTAAGAGTGGCTATGGCTTAGACTAGTGTAGTAGTAGAAGAGTTGAACTGGTAAGATTCTGTATTTAACATAATGGAAGAGCTAGCATTGATTTGTTAATGAATTCAACAGGGTTTGAAAGAAAAAGCAAAATCAAGAATAACTGTCAAGGGTGGTACGCTGAACAAATGTAAGGAAAGAAGGACCAGTAACTGAAAGAAGGAAGACTGGTACAGAAATATGTGTGGTATCAAGGAACAGTAGAAAGATGAGAACCTCAGATTTGAATATATTAAGTTGCAAATAACTATCAGACTACCACAGAGAGTTAATGATCATTAACAGATAATTGGATGCACAAGTTAGGAGTACTGAACACTAAACTCAGAATGCTAACAGAGTATACATTTAGGATATCATCAATGAAATCAGTACATATAAGAGAGTCCAAAATGAGCCTTTATATTTATTAATTTTTTTTTTTGAGACAGAGTTTCACTCTGTCATCTATGGCACAATCTGAACTCACTGTAACCTCTGCCTCCCAGGTTCAAGTGATTCTCCTGCCTCAGACTCCAGAGTAGCTGGGATCAGAGGCACGCACCACCACGCTGGCTAATTTTTATAATTTTTGTAGAGACAAGGTTTCACCATGGTGGCCAGGCTGATCGCAAACCCCTGACCTCAGGTGATCCACCCACCTCTGTGTCCCAAGGTGTTGGGATTACAGGTGTGAACCACCAAGCCCAGCCAAGCCCTGATATTTAAATGATTACATAGACATACTGAGTCAAATGTTTACAAGTAATATCCCACACCAAACTGTACAATAGAAACACAAAATAAACAGTCCTTAAGTGTATTTTAAATGTGCATTTCCCTGGCTTATTCTCTAACTAAAGAAAGAGAGACTAATGTACTAATATGTAACCTCATTCAGATTTCCAGCCAGTGGCTCATGCTTCTAATCTCAGCACTTTAGGAGGTTGAGGTGGGCAAGATCACTTGAGCTCAGGAGGTTCAAGACCAGCCTGGACAATATAGTGATACCCTGCCTCTACAAAAAAAAATACAAAAATTAGCTAAGGGTGATGGTGCACACCTGTAGTCTCAGCTACTGGAGGCTGAGGTGGGAGGATTGCTTGAGCCTGGGAGGCAGAGCTTGCAGTGAGCCAAGATCACATCACTCATTCCAGCCTGGATGACAGAGTGAAACCATGCCTCAAAAGAAAAATAATACAAACAGATTTCCATGAAAGCACTGATACTGGCAGAAAGGGATAGGGCAGCTCTAAGCTTTTTGCTAGAGTCATGCAAAAAAAAAAAGTTTACATTTCTATCATGTGCCAGGCACAATGCTCATTGCCGAGTATGCAGTGGTGAATAAAGCAAGCACAAATTGCTAAATTGTGAAGGTAAATAGTAAGTAAATAAATGAGCATACAACTAAACATTTGTGGTGCCTGCTATAAGAAAATAATATGTGGTACTGTTCTTAGATTGAACACACAAGGACTAAGAATATAACACTTAAGCAAACACAAAATTTCTCCAAAACCTCTAATTTATCTAGTTCTAGGTTTGAACAAAGCTAAAATTCTTAACTGTTTATTCCATAATTACCATACAAACCTGCATTTATTAGGATATCTTCCTTTTCCCTCTTAATTTTCCATTTGTTTGACAGGAAGATTGCTATATTCTTGCAATCAGTAAGGAGTAAGATGCTCAAAATATTTTATTGAATTTTTTTAAATTAAGTATTCTATTGATAATTTATTACCTGAAGCCACAACCAGGAAAAAATATACTTTTAGCTCTCTTTATATTTTATGAATGATCAAATTTATACTCAGCCAAATTAATAAAAATATTCACAATGAAACAAACAGAATGTGAAAAATCTAAGCTGTTAGTGGTTTAAGGACAATAAAAAGCATCATAAATTTTATTTCATTAACACATTTTCAGTAGCATACCTATTTCACCTCTCAGTAACACAATATGGTATAGTTCCATATTAAGTGGCAAACAATGTTATTTAACAAGCCAAGTCATCAAATTTAATATTCCATTTTATTTACCAGACAACTGTGTACAAAGTGGCCATCAAAGGAAAAGAAAAAAAAAATCATTATTTGTTCTTAGTATAAGGATAAAAGAATCTAGAAAGTCGTATTATTTATTAAATAGTCAATACTGCTGAACTAAAAAATTAATTATATGTACAGGCTTCAAAATGTATATAAACTTGTTACATAGACATTTTGACATTTCAATATAGGATGCCACATTACATACCTATCTCAGGATTAGGGTTATTTTATCACATTCCTTTTAGATTATTTGGAAAAACTTCACACTGAGGAATCTATATCTTTGCATGTAAAAATTATTGCTTAGGATCATACTGTTATGATGATTATTCAGAAATATTTTAAATAACATATTTTGCAAGCAGACAGTAACTTACCTGAAATGTAGATGACTTTTTGGTCACTTCTTTGACCAAGGGAATTGGTCACTTTACAGATATAAACACCAGAATAATTGAAAGTCAATGGATGAACAAAATGAAGAGTATTGTCTGAAGCTAATAAACCATCAGGCCATTGTCCATCCAACCTAGATTTTAAAATGCATAACATTATTTTAAATATCTTCAGACTAAATTTATTGACAGCTAGTTAAAATGAGACACTAAATTTGAGATGTTAGTCAAAATAAAAAAGTATCTTTTATACAAAATTCACTAAGAAGTATACAAAAAGTAACAAATTTTCATTTTAATAAAGATGAATAAATGCCATTAAGAACACCCATTCTTCCAAAATAGCAGTCCATGTAAGAGCTGCTATGTCAACATAATAAAATGGGAGAAAAGCAAAGAAAAAATATATAAAAAAAATTTATTCAGAAAACTGGAAGTTGGAAAAATATATTATTTGAAGATAATACACATACATACAGTATCAGAGAAATTAAAATTCTCACTGAATCAGTGAGAATTTTATGACATATCTACAATATGTCATATTTATTTATGGCATATCTTACAATGTCATATTTATTTATGACATAGCTACAATAATCTTAATGAAGTCATCTCACTTAAATATGCAATCATGTTTTAGCACCCTCTATAACATATTTATAGAGCATCATTTAATGCTAATACAAATAGACACTGTGTTCCATCCAAAGATAGTTTCTAAAGCAGCAAAATGGGTTTTCTTATAAAATAATTGCATTTGTAAGGTGGGCATCTGTGACAATAAAAAGCGAGACACCACCGGGTGCAGTGGCTCACACCTATGATCCCAGCACTTTGGGAGGCCGAGATGGGTGGATCACAAGGTCAAGAGATCGAGACCATCCTGGTCAACATGGTGAAACCCGTCTCTACTAAAAATACAAAAATTAGCTGGGCATGGTGGCGCATGCCTGTAGTCCCAGCTACTTGGGAGGCTGAGGCAGGAGAATTGCCTGTACCCAGGAGGTGGAGGTTGCGGTGAGCCGAGATCGTGCCATTGCACTCCAGCCTGGGTAACAAGAGTGAAACTCGGTCTTTAAAATAAAAAAAAAAAAAAAAAAGGCAAGACACCCATTTGGTGTCAGTAATAACTCAACAGTATTTACACTAATTTGGCTAAGAGGTCCTATACCTAGTATACCTATTACTGTAAACCATAGAGAGTCCCACTGTGAGAACTCTAAAGCCATTCATTATAATGGAACTAAGCATACTGCTAAAAATCACTCTTCTAACTTGAGGGTACCAAAACACATACACACACACACACACACACACACACACACACACACACACACACACACACAGAGAGAGAGAGAGAGAGAGAGAGAGAGAGAGAGAGAGAGAGAGTTTTTAAAGCTTAAAGATTATTTTGTTTGTTTTTAAGAGGATAAGACCAGGCACAGTGGCTCACAACTGTAATCTCAGCACTTTGAGAGGTACGCATATCACTTGAGGTCAGGAGTTTGAGACCAGCCTGGCCAACATGGTGAAACCCTGTCTCTACTAAAAAAACAAAAATTAGTTGGGCATAGTGGCGAGTGCCTGTAATCTCAGCTACTCAGGATGCTGAGGCAGGAGAATCATTTGATCCCTGGAGGCAGAGGCTGTGTGACGCAACAGTGCACCACTATATTCCAGCCTGGATGACAGGGCAAGACTTTGTCTCAAAAAAAAAATAATAATAATAAGATAAGAAGATTAAAAAGTCAAGTAAACCCAGGGGCTCAACTACTACAGTGTAGGCTACGTAGATTTTCAAAAAGTTTATTCACTTATTCCTTCATTCAATTACTAGCAGCCCACTATTTGCCATACTCTGCTCTGCCGGTGGTGCTGAGATACGGAAGTGAATAAAATGTAGTCTCTATTTTCAACAATGTAAGTATATAGAAGATCGACAACTTATTACACAGGAAATAAGAACAAACAACAATAAAAAGGTGGAAAAAAGCAAATCAACACTGAAGGATAGAATAATTTTGTTTTGTAATCTCAAGTATAGTGGAAAAATAATCTGTAACATCTTTTCGAGTTGGTAGCACTTTAATTCAGCACTGAGGATAAAGATAACAAGCTTACATGGTTTAAAAAATGAAAACAAAAGCACCCAACCTTTTCTTTTGAGGGCTTTGGAAAGAAAATTTCCAAAAGTATCGGCTTTCAAAAGGTAAACTTTTTCTACAAGGATAACAATGAAAATGAACCATGTATGTCTTAACAATTACCTTTGTACTTTGGGCTCAACCTTCTAATCCCTTTAATTCTCCGAGAAATTGTAAAATGATGTAGAGTTAGAAATATCTAAATATCACATTAAACCTACAACAAAAGCATATTCTATGCCCTTATATCTACATTACATGACTTATATTCACTGTCTGTACCCTCCCAAAACTCAGTGAAGTATTGTTATTGGCAAGGAAATTTAGGATTAAAAGTAAATGACTTACTCAAAAAAGACATCTATAAGTTTAGTTACTGGAATGAGAAGCCAGAATTGTATTGCTTTTAGAAATACTGTATCAAATAAACATCTTAACTAATGACTGCTTCCCATTTAAGAAAAAGAAAATAAAAAATGTTTTCTCTACTTTTAAAATAGTATTTATGCTTAAAGACAACCAACTGACCAGATATAGTGCTTCCTAATTCCCATAAAATCTCACCAGAAAGAGTTCAGAAATTAAAAAGTTATTAAAAACCCTAGAGGAGAAAAGAAAACAGGAGGCAGAATTCAATAGACAGGATGTTTCAACAAACTTTCAGAAGACAGAAAATAGATTTAAAAACAATATATGCCTTAGAGATCAGTGTTTCTCAACCCAGGGATGGTTCTAAATAGACTACAATTCATAGGACTGCCCACTACAAAAAAGAAGTATCAGCCTAAAATATCAATAGTGCCAAGATTGAAAAGTTTTAGTTTAAGATGAAGAGTTGCTTACAAAAGGCACACGGATAAGAGAGCAGACAATTTGGTCAAATAATCAAAAAAAAATTTGGAGTTTGATTCACTATACCTCAGAAAACTAGAAGGAGGCCAAGAGGTAGTTAAAAGATAAACAACAAAACAATAGATTCCTCCCGACTCTGTACAAATACCAGACATTTATCTCTCAGGCAAATAAAATGCAGGTTAATTCTAGAAATAAACTGGCCGCGAAGGAAAGACTTATACTCTTCTATTAGTGATATCTGGAGCCCCCCAGGAAAATAATCACATCTCCATCTGATCACTCTAACTGGAATCTTAATGAGCAATCCCGACTACAGAAAGAGCATCCACTAAGCATTTTATTTTAATGCTTCACAGTAAAAGACCAGACAACTAACAAGGTGAAGAAATATGAACACAATGAAAGACCAAACCAAAAAACCAAAGAACCTGGAAGGAAAAGAGACAATATGCAGGAAGCAGAAAAAAACTCTCTGGGGAAGAAATAACTGGAGTATCCCCAGGAATAACAAGAAGGATACTACATTCATGAAACAAGAAAAAGGTGCTATTAAAAAAAACCATATTTTTATTGTTGGCCTATTTTCAGTTTATAAGAGCATCTTCTCATTTTCTAAAGAATATTCAATGAGAATAAAGAATATTCTCATAAGAAGATGCTCTTATAAACTGAAAATAGGCCAAAAAAATTTTTTGTATCAAGTCAACGGAAATTTTTTTTGAATCAAGAAAATCTTCTAGAAAGAACAGTAAGATCACCTGAAAATACACACAAAAAAATAATATTTATTATACAATAAATAGGAGTTTTAAAAAGAGTGAAGAGAAATTAAAAAAAAAAAAAAAACACAACCAAAAAAAGGTGCTCTCTTCCCGCCGCCCAAGATGCCGAAAGTAAAGAAGGCCAAGGGGAAGAAGGTGGCTCCAGCCCCTGCTGTCGAGAAAAAGCAGAAGGCCAAGAAAGTGATGAATCCCCTGTTTGAGAAAAGGCCTAAGAATTTTGGCACTGGACAGGACATCCAGCCCAAAAGAGACCCCACCCACTTTGTGAAATGGCCCCGCTATATCAGGGTGCGGCGGCAGAGAGCCACCCTCTATAAGCAGCTGAAAGTGCCTCCTGCAATTAACCAGTTCACCCAGGCCCTGGACTGCTGAACAGCTACTCAGCTGCTTAAGCTGGCCCACAAGTATAGACCAGAGACAAAGTAAGAGAAGAAGCAGAGGCTGCTGGTCCGGGTCGAGAAGAAAGCAGCTGGTAAAGGGGACTAAGAGACCACCTGTCCTTCGAGCAGGAGTTAACATCGTCACCAGCTTGGTGAAGAACAAGAAAGCTCAGGTAGTGGTGATTGCACATGACGTGGATCCCACTGAGCCGGTTGTCTTCCTGCCTGCCCTGTGTCGTAAAATGGGAGTCCCTTACCACATTATCCAGGGGAAGGCAAGACTGGGATGTCTAGTTCACAGGAAGACCTGCACCACTGTCGCCTTCACACAAGTTAACTCGGAAGACAAAGGTGCTTTAGCTAAGCTGGTGGAAGCTATACGCACCAATTACAATGACAGATATGATAAGATCTGCCGTGACTGGGGAGGCAATGTCTTGGGTCCCAAGTCTGTGGCTCGCATCGCCAAGCTCAAAAAGGCAAAGGCTAAAGAACTTGCCAAGAAACGGGGTTAAATGTACACTGTTGAGTTTTCTGTACATAAAAACAATTAAAACAATACAAATTTTCCTTCAAAAAAAAAAAAGGACCAAAAAATTTAAAAATTATTCAAGTTGATAGATACACATCTGAAGATCAAAATGGGCCCTAAATACTGAGAAAATATGAATAAAAACCTTAGTATAACAGTTTGAAATTTCATAGAAAGAAAATTATGCACAGAGTAATTATTATACAAGTAAAGAGGCAAATATTAGCCATAGGGAAAACAAATGGCTGTAGACAAGAGAAAACAGAAGTCTGGTATATTATTTAGCTCTTAGTAACATGCACCTGTCCTAGAGAGGCAAACAGTGATTACTGAGTTTAATTAAAAGTAGCTAAAAGTTCACGTGGACTATGAAAGGTAGAAATGTTTGTATAGGGATGTGTTTGTGAATAAAGGAGTAGACATAAAATTATAATTATTTATCTAACTAAGAAGTCAACAGTCAATATTAAAAAGTATTAAGAAGTAACAGCTTGAGAAAGGGGGAAGATGGCACTATAGGAGCAACTCAGGATTGCAGCTCTCAGTGAAGGTGCAGAGGGTGAGTGCACGCCGCATTTCCAGATGGATCTTTGTTGCCCACAGACCAGGAGATTCTCAGGTGTAGAAGCGACACAGGACGCCAGCGCCACAGCGCAGCGGCACTCCGCACAAAATACACTGGTCTGGGTGCCCTGTTAAACCGGCAATTAGAGATTTGGGAAGGCAGATTAGCATATTCAACTGATTAAACAGGATTTAAACAGTAAGCCAGGCCAGGAGATTCCCGGGAAGCGACGTTTGAGCCAGCGCAGTGGGTCGCTGCACGGGAAATCACACAGATCCCGGTGCCCTTTCAGCAGGCGATTGAAACACCTGGGAGAGAGTCAACCGTTCAGCTTAAAAAAAAAACAAAAGCACTCTGAGACAGGGAGCCAGGTGATCAGGCTCAGTGGGTCCCACCCCGACAAAAACAAACAAAACAGCAATTGGAAATGCTCCAGGTTGAGAGTTTCACAGCAAGCACAGCTGAACCCAAGACAGTGCAGCTCGGTGGGGGAGGGGTGTCCACCATTACCGAGGCATTCCGTCCCTACTGAGGAACTCTCCCAATGCTGACACACCCTGCCACTGCCAAGGCAACCCGCCTTAACAGAGAGAGTCCTCCAATACAGAGGCAGGCCACCATCACCATGGCAGTTCTAACCACACCCATATAAACAGGACTACAGGGAATTACACTCGGCAGCCGGGCAGAGCCCACGACAGCAGGGCGGAGCCCACAGCAACAGGGCGGAGTCTCGGCAGGCAGGTAGTGACCAGACTGCCTCCTAGCTGGGCAGGACAGTGCAACGGATACTCATAAATAAAGCCCTAACTCCCCAAGACAGAGCATCTGAGGAAAAAAAGGGGCTTTATGAGTTCTGCTGCAGCACAATTAAACATACCTACCTAGCAGCCCTGAATGAACAACGGAGCTCACAGCTCAGCACTTGAGCTCCTATAATGTACAGACCATCTCCTCAAGCAGCTCCCTGACCCCTGTATATCCAAAGAGTCACCTCACAAAGGACTGATCAGACTGACATTTGGCGAGCATCATTCTGGGACAAAGATAGCAGAAGAAAAAACTGGTAGCATCCCTCACTGTTCCGCAGCTGCTACAGGTGTACCCCAGACAAGCAGGGCCTGGAGTGGACCTCAGCAGTCTTACAGCAGAGGGGATAGACTGTTAGAAGGAAAACTAAGAAACAGAAATACTTCATCATCAACAATCTGGGCCTCCACTCAGAGACCAAATCAAAAAATCAGCAACTACTTAGACGACAGGTGGATAAATCCACAAAGATGGGAAGAAACCAGCGCAAAAAGGAAGAAAACACCCGAAACCAGAAAAACCTCGCCTCCTACAAAGGAGCAAAACTCCTCACCAGCAAGGGAACAAAGCTGGACGGAGAATGAGTGTGATGAAATGACAGAATCAGACTTCAAAAGGTGGGTAATGAGAAACTTCTGTGAGCTAAAAGGACATGTTCTAAATCAATGCAAAGAAACTAAGAACCTTGAAAACAGATTTGAAAAAATATTTGAGGAAATGATAACAAGAATGGACAACTTAGAGAGGAATATGAGTGAATTGAAGGAGCTGAAAAACCACAACATGAGAACTTCATGAAGCATGCACAAGTTTCAACAGCCAAATTGCCCAGGCAGAAGAAAGGCTATCAGAAGTTGAAGATCAACTCAATGAAATAAAACGAGAAGCCAAGATTAGAGAAAAAAGCACAAAAAGGAATGAACAAAGTCTCCAAGAAATGTGAGACTATGTAAAGAGACCTGACCTACGTTTGACAGGTGTACCTGAATGTGACAAAGAGAATGAATCCAAGCTGGAAAATACTCTTTAGGATATTATCCAGGAAAATTTCCCCAACCTAGCAAGGCAGGCCAATATCCAAGTCCAGGAAATACAAAGACCACAACAAAGATACTCTGCAAGAAGAGCAACCCCAAGGCACATAATCGTCAGATTCACCAGGGTTGAAATGGAGAAAATGCTAAGGGCAACCGGAGAGAAAGTTCGGGTCACCCACAAAGGGAAGCCCATCAGACTCACAGCAGATCTCTTGGCAGAAACTCTACAAGCCAGAAGAGAGTGGGGGCCAATATTCAACATCCTAAAAGAAAAGAACTTTCAACCCAGAATTTCATATCCAGCCAAACTGAGCTTCATAAGTGAAGGAAAAATAAAATCCTTTGCCAACAAGCAAGTACTCAGAGATTTTGTCACCACCACGCCTGCTTTATAAGAGCTCCTGAAAGAGACACTACACATAGAAAGGAACAACCAGTACCAGCCATTCTAAAAACATACCAAATGCTAAAGAGCATCAATAAAATGAAGAATCTGCATCAACCAATGGGCAAAACAGCCAGCTGGCATCAAAATGGCAGTATCAAATTCACACATAACAATATTAACCCTAAATGGAAATGGGCTAAATGCACCAATCAAAAGACACAGACTGGCAAATTGGATAAAAAACCAAAACCCATCGGTGTGCTATATCCAGGAAACCCATCTCACATGCAAGGATACACAAAGGCTCAAAATACAGGAATGGAGGAAGATTCACCAAGCAGATGGAGAGCAAAAAAAAAGCAGGAGTTGCAATTTTCGTCTCCTATAAAATAGACTTTAAAGCAACAAAGATCAAGAGCAACAAAGAAGGACATTACATAATGGTAAAAGGATCGATACAACAAGAAGAGCTAACAATCCTAAATATATATGGACCCAATACAGGAGCACCCAGATATATAAGGCAAGTTCTTAACGACTTACAAAGAGACTTAGACTCCCACACAATAATATTGGGAGACTTTAACACTCCACTGTCAATATTAGACAGATCAACCAGACAGAAAATTAACAAGGATATCCAGGGCTTGAACTCAGACCTGGAACAAGCAAACCTGATACATTTACAGAACTCTCCACCCCAAATCCACAGAATATACATTCTTTTCAGCACCACATCACACCTACTCCAAATTTGACCACATAATGGGAAGTAAAGCACTTCTCGGCAAATGCAAAACAACTGAAATCATAACAAACAGTCTCTCAGACCATTGTGCAATCAAGTTAGAACTCAGAATTCAGAAACTAACTCAGAACCGCACAGCTTCATGGAAACTGAACAACTGGCTCTTGAATGTTGATTGGATAAACAATGAAATGAAGGCAGAAATAAAGAAGTTCTTCGAAACCAACGAGAACGAAGACACAACATACCAGAATCTCTGGGACACATTTAAAGCAGTCTCCAGAGGAAAATATATAGCAATAAATGCCCGTAAGAGGAGAGTGGAGAGATCCAAAATTGACACCCTATCATAAAAATTGAAAGAGCTAGAAGAGCAAGGTCAAAAAAACTCAAAACCTAGCAGAAGACAAGAAATAACTAAGATCAGAGCAGAACTGAAGGAGATAGAGACACGAAACCCTTCAAAAAAAAAATCAATAAATCCGAGCTGGTTTTTTGAAAAGATCAACAAAATAGACAGACCACTAGCCAGACTGATAAAAAAGAAAAGAGAGAACAACCAAATAGACGCAATAAAAAACGATAAAGGGGAAATCACCACAGATTCCACAGAAATTCAAACCATCATCAGAGAATGTTACAAACACTATGCACATAAACTAGTAAACCTGGAAGAAATGGATAAATTCCTGGACACCTGTGTCCTCCCAAGCCTAAACCAGGAGGAAGCCGAAACTATGAATAGACCAATAACAAGGTCTGAAGTTGTGGCAGCAATTAAGAGCCTATCACACAAAAAAAGCCCAGGTCCAGATGGGTTCACAGCCGAATTCTACCAGACACACAAAGAGGAGCTGGTACCATTCCTTCTGAAACTATTCTAAATAATCCAAAAAGAGGGAATCCTTCCCAAATCATTTTATGAGACAAACATCATCCTGATACCAAAACCCGGCAGAGACTCAACAAGAAAAGAAAACTTCAGGCCCATATCCATGATAAATATAGATGCAAAAATCTTCAATAAAATACTGGCAAACTGATTGCAACAGAACATCAAAAAGCTTATCCATCATGATCAAGTAGAATTCATCCCGGGGATGCAAGGCTGGTTCAACATACACAAGTCTATAAACGTAATTCACCACATAAACTGAACCAAACACAAAAACTGCATGATTATCTCAATCGACACAGAGAAGGCCTCTGACAAAATTCAACAGCCCTTTATGCTAAAAACCCTCAATAAACTCAGTATTGATGGAACGTATCTCAAAATCATAAAAGCCATTTACGACAAACCAACAACCAATATCATACTGAATGGGCAAAAACTGGAAGCACTCCCTTTGAAATCTGGCACTAGACAAGAATGCCCTCTCTCACCACTCCTATTCAATATAGTACTGGAAGTTCTAGCCAGAGCAATCAGGCAAGAAAAAGAAATAAAGGGTATTCAAATAGGAAAGGAGGAAGCCAAATTGTCTCTATTTGCAGAAGACATGATAGTATATCTAGAAAACCCCATAGTCTCAGCCCAAAATCTCCTGAAACTGATAAGCAACTTCAGCAAAGTCTCAGGATATAAAATCAATGTGCAAAAATCACAAGCATTCCTATACACCAATAACAGACTTAAAGAGAACCAAATCAAGAATGAACTGCCATTCAAAATTGCTACAAAGAGAATAAAATACCTAGGAATACAACTTACAAGTAACGTAAGGGACCTCTTCAAGGAAAACTACAAACCACTGCTCAACGAAATAAGAGAGGACACAAACAAATGGAGAAACATTCCATGTTCATGGTTAGGAAGAATCAATATCATGAAAATGGCTATACTGCCCAAAGTAATTTACAGACTGAACACTATCCCCATCAAGCTACCATTGACTTTCTTCACAGAACTGGAAAAAACCACCTTGAACTTCATATGGAACCAAAAAAGAGCCCGCATAGCCAAGTCAATTCTAAGCAAAAAGAACACAGCGGGAGGCATCACACTATCGGACTTCAAACTATACTACAAGGCTACAGTAATCAAAACAGCATGGTACTGGTACCAAAACAGAGATATAGACCAATGGAACAGAACAGAGGCATCGGAGGAAACAAAACATATCTACAACCATACAATCTTTGATAAACCTGACAAAAACAAGCAATGGGGAAAGGATTCCCTGTTTAATAAATGGTGTTGGGAAAACTGGCTAGCCATGTGCAGAAAGCAGAAACTGGACCCCTTTCTGACACCTTACACTAAAATTAACTCCAGATGGATTAAAGACTTAAACATAAGACCTGACACCATAAAAACCCTAGAAGAAAATCTAGGCAAAACCATTCAGGATATAGGAGTAGGCAAGGACTTCATGACCAAAACACCGCAACAAAAGCCAAAACAGACAAATGGGACCTAATCAAACTCCACAGCTTCTGCACGGCAAAAGAAACAGTCACTAGAGTGAATCGGCAACCAACAGAATGGGAAAAAATTTTTGCAGTTTACGCATCTGACAAAGGGCTGATATCCAGAATTTACAAAGAACTCAAACAAATTTACAAGAAAAAAACAAACAAACCCATTCAAAAATGGGCAAAGGATATGAACAGACACTTTACAAAAGAAGACATACATGAGGCCAACAAACATATGAAAAAATGCTCATCATCACTGGTCATTAGAGAGATGCAAATCAAAACCACATTGAGATACCATCTCACGCCCGTTAGAATGGCGATCATTAAAAAATCTGGAGACAACAGATGCTGGAGAGGATGTGGAGACATAGGAACACTGTTACACTGTTGGTGGGAGTGTAAATTAGTTAATTGTGGAAGACAGTGTGGCGATTCCTCAAGGACTTAGAAATAGAAATTCCATTTGACCCAGCAATCCCATTGCTGGGTATATATCCATGCTGGGTATATATCCAAAGGACTATAAATCGTTCTACTATAAGGACACATGCACACGAATGTTCACTGCAGCACTGTTTACAATAGCAAAGACTTGGAACCAACCCAAATGCCCATCGATGATAGACTGGACTGGGAAAATGTGGCACATATACACCATGGAATATTATGCAGCAATCAAAAATGATGAGTTCGTGTCCTTTGTAGGGACATGGATGAATCTGGAGAACATCATTCTCAGCAAACTGACACAAGAACAGAAAATGAAATACTGCATATTCTCACTCATAGGTGGGTGATCATGGACACAGGGAAGGGAGTACTACACACTGGGGTCTATTGGGGGTAATAGGGGAGGGACAGTGGAGGGGGGAGCTGGGGAGGGATAGCATGGGGAGAAATGCCAAATGTGGGTGAAGGGGAGGAAGACAGCAAAACACACTGCCATGTGTGTACCTATGCAACTATCTTGCATGTTCTGCACAAGTAGTACCCCAAAACCTAAAATGCAATAACCCCCCCAAAAAAAATAAAAAATTTAAATAAATAAATAAAAAGAGAAGTAGCAGCTTAAGGCCTCTGATTGTAACTAACCATAAGAAACTGCTAAAATTGCTAAAGTAGTCTCTGAAAAACAGAACTGAGTGAATAGGAAGGTGGGACAGGTAGGGCAAGAGAGAACAAAGTAATTAAAAATTTCCGCTATTACTATAATCATGTATTATATAGATAAAAACAATTTTGAACGTGGATTTAAGAATGTTTCACTTTTAGATAATTTACTTTTAAAGTATATAACATACCTGCTCCATACAGATTTGAATGGTGGTGGATTTGCATCAGCATTACATTTGAGATTAACACCTTTTCTTCCTACAAACCAATTTCCATCATAACCTGTTACCGAAACTTCAGGAGCATCTAGAAAATAAATGCATGACAGGACAGATTATCTTTTGTTAATGATAAATGCAATATACATGGTAAAACATCTATTAACACAATAGCCTAAGCCTTGAAACAGGAATCATTTTTCCTTACTCTCAACATATATAATCTATATGGAAGACACTACTCCAAAAGTATTGGCTGGCTGAAAGAATGAAATGAATGGAGAATGAGTACCCCCAAATGGGTAATTATAGCACATACAATTTGAGTAATTAGACATGCTGAACGTTAAGGAATCTTCATAAACCTATAATCACCAAAATAAAAGAATCCCATTATGTGAGATATAGAGATACAGGATAAAGCAAATATGTTACAGTATTTAATTAAATAAGACATGGCATTTAAGTACCATGTAGTACCAACTCACCATATAAAACAGTTTTTAAAGAGATGTTTAATCTAAAAGGAAATATCCTCTAAGATATAACAGGTCAATTACAAGAGATTAGATTCCCTATGTTACAATTAGTATTTTGGGGTCATGTAAAAACACAGGCTTTCTATGACTACATACTTACAACTAAAGTAAATTATCTAGGTCCTCAAATGTACTAAAACAAACTTTTATGCATTCCATGTACCCAAAGGTCATAACTAGTTGAATGAGCAATTATCCATATCTACCAGCAATATAAATATGTATCTCCAAACTATTAAGTCCCATACCTATCATTCATTCAACCATCATTCTGTTTAGCTCCTTACAAGTGCCAGGTATGGTACTTAGAAATAACATACTCTTTTAGGTGTTTGGTATACATAAAGACTTAGATACATAAAATTTACATTCTAATAGTAATAAGGAAGATGACATTTAAAAATATTGAACAAAAACTCTATGATGGCCAAGAAGAAAAAGAATAGGATGCTATGAGAGAAGAAGAAAGGCCTAATTTAGATTGGGGATGGAATGGAGGAGGTGATAAAAGGCTTCCCTACGGAGGTGTTAGTTACTTATGTATGAAGCAGAGAATATCTTTCTGTGAACTACATAGAAATCTAACTTAGCAGAACATGATCTGATAAGAAGCTAGAGAGAGACCAGGTAAGTTTTTACCTTTGCCAGGGAGGACTGTCCTAATGGAAAGCAAAGTTTACAAAAGGCATTAAAGTATCCCAAAAGGATATCTCTAAATTTTGAGGTATAAGTTTGTGATATAAGACAATATTTAAGTTTGTTTACATGTTTTATAGGTCTCTAATTTACAGAAGGAAAAAAGTCATGACTATTCAAAAACATTTTAGGGGCAAGCCAATAAATCAAAACCATGTTATAAACACTCACATTAGAAGAAATACTTCATATATCTAAGATTTCATTCAAGCAAACAAAAAAATACAAATTGATGAATATATTATTTCTAGACACTGAAAGGAAAACATATATGCATACACAAAATATATTAACTCACAATTGGGATCTGAATTTTATGAGAAAAAGAAAAAAGTTAAGACTGTAAAAGCAAGATAGGAGAAGGAAAAAGAAAAATTTTAACAGGATTCTCCAGAGAATTGAGAAAAGATGGTATTAGCATTTAAGAATGCAATGGGAATAACATTTTGTAAACTATGGCTTTTCAAGTTAACCCTATAAATGTTAAAAAAAGATCCTGGGAATTAGCTTTAAAAACCATTACACCAAAGTAATGAATGTGTGTAATTTAAAATTCCATGCATGTCATATCAAAAAGCAAGTAAGCAGCAACAACAAAAAAGAGAACTCCTTCAATAACACCTAGATTATAATCTGCACGTGGATAGAAGTAAAAGCAGAACCTAAATACTTTTCCTAATGTTATCTCTGATCTACCTAATTTTCATTATCCTTGCTATAAACTATCTGCAGCCATCACCTTTTCTCCTACTCCAAATGTTTAAATGGTATACAAATCACAAAGAATGTATTAAAAACTAAGAAACTTTATTTAAAGGGAAAAGCAGATGGAAAAGAATACATAAACACATACAGAGGAAAGTATCCCTTAACAAAAGTATACAAGTAACAAGGTGGCTCAGCTTTGAACCTGTATCTACAATGGTTATTATCCAATTATGTCTTTAAAATATATTTTTTACCTAAAAAAAAGCTTATAACATGATCAATGATACAAGATTAGAAAAAACATTGAAAAATATAGATTTTCAAACTAATTAATATGTATCCAAAGAAGTCAAAGAAAACAAGGCCAGGCACAGTAGCTCATGTCTGTAATCCCAGCACTTTGGGAGGCTGAGGCCAGCAGATCACAAGGTCAGGAGTTTGAGACCAGCAGGGCCAATATGGTGAAACCCAATCTCTACTAAAAATACAAAAATTAGCTAGACATGGGGGCACAAGCCTAAAGTCCCAGATACTTGGGAGGCAGGAGAATCACTTGAACCTGGGAGGCGGAGTCTGCAGGGAGGCAGAGGCGGAGGCTGCAGTGAGCCGGGATTGCACCACTGCACTCCAGCCTGGTAACAGAGTAAGGCTCCATCTCAAAAAAGAAAACAAGATGGGGAGCCTCGGTGAAACTAAGTAACAGCTCAATTAATAAGAATGTAGAAGCTGTTTGTCCTTAAGCATTGTACATTTTTTTTTGAGACGGAGTCTCGCTCTTGTTACCCAGGCTGGAGTGCAATGGCGTGATCTCGGCTCATTGCAACCTCCGCCTCCTGGGTTCAGGCAATTCTCCTGCTTCAGCTGAGATTACAGGCATGTGCCACCATGCCCAGCTAATTTTTTGTATCTTTAGTAGAGACAGGGTTTCACCATTTTGACCAGGATGGTCTCGATCTCTTGACCTTGTGATCCACCCGCCTCGGCCTCCCAAAGTGCTGGGATTACAGGCTTGAGCCACCGCATTGTACATTTTGAGGTACATGTTGCCAGAACTCCCTAAGTCCAGCCAACTTTTAAGATCATAAAAGGAAACAGCTATACAATTTTCAGTTGGAGAGCAACTTTAAAGTCATCTGTTCATCTTTAAAAAAGTAATTAAAAATGCTTTAAATACAATTTCCATGAAAACATAAAATTAAAAGAAAAACAAAAACAAGGAAAAGCTATTAAATATTCAAAGTAAAAATAGTCTGATAAATATGCTGACAAATATTAAAAAAGCAAATGTTACTATTTACTTACACTGTATGTCTAATATGAAAGAGTATCGGATATCCTTTTCCAAGGCTGGATGTTTTACAACACAAGTAATTCGTCTTCCTCTAGCAAATCTGGTTGGAAATAGCTTGTACTGGCTGACAATTGTTGCTGTTTCATTTGGAAAAGAAGTTGTAGTGGATTCCATTTCACCAAGATCACCTTCCCAGTCAATATGTGCAACGGGTTTTCCAGTGGCTGCGATACAAATGGCTGCTACTGTTTCATTTCCTCCATCAATTAAAGAATCTGGCCCTTTTATCAGGCTCACAGTAGGTTCAACTGTTTAAATATTTTTTTAAAAATTAGTTACATTCAAACAAGAACATGTTTATCTTTCCAAGTCACATCTAGACATATTTCATAAGCTTAAGGACAACTGCATATAAAATCTACACACTTTTTTGGTAATGCCATCATCAATTACACTCTTGGAAAAAATGCATATAAAATCCACACACACTTTTTAGGTAATGCCATCATCAATTACAGTCTAGGACAAATGAGACCAAGAATTCATACTACCACTAAAAAGGTGGCTTTACCTGATAAAAATATATATTCCCTTAGGGACAGATGAATTCCCTCCAACTTTATACAAAAAATTTCTGTGAACTAGATCACAATTCCCTTTATGAGATTAAAGATACTACTTCTCTGGAAGATAAGGATATACATATATATCTCTTCATTTTACAGCAAAAAAATACTTTAAAGCAAATACTTTTAAAAATAAGTTATGATTATGAATGTTAAAATGTTAAGAAAAAATAAGTTCCTTTGAGCCTACCCATTGAAGGTGAAATGTTTTTCTTGGCCCAGTAAGTGACTCAATAGTTTCATTTAAAACATTGCCTTTCAAACTTTCAACCTTTAACTCCTTATGTATCTCAAACAACCAATTAGGGTTGCTAATGTGTTCTACTACTTTTATTTACAACACATACTTTAAGCTCATGCTAACATGTAACATCACTAACAGTTAAGTTTATTGGAATGTACATACCACCCATCCTTCTTCCAATATACGAAAGTTCCGCAGGGTAAAACAACAATTTTAGAACCTCTCCATCTGCTCTGGCCCCCAGTATCTCTAAGTTATCTTTTCACGTTTTCCAGCGATTATGTGGTTCTTTGTGTGTAAATTCCTCAGTAGTGGCTTCATAAATTTTGCGTCCAGTCTTTAGTTTACTGTGTGCATTGAGTTTTTATTTCCATGATTTTTTTTCATTTCCAGGATTTGGAATTGGTTCTTTCAATACCATCAAGAACAGATGGTATTGTAAGAACCAATTTTTGTTTCACATTTTACTT
This sequence comes from Saguinus oedipus, assembly GCA_031835075.1. Classification (NCBI taxonomy): domain Eukaryota; kingdom Metazoa; phylum Chordata; class Mammalia; order Primates; family Cebidae; genus Saguinus; species Saguinus oedipus. The sequence continues at coordinate 95,111,492 of CM063184.1, read as the reverse complement.
TGAAATCTATTTTTATTTCACATTTTCCTCTCAAGGATATGATTATTTTTCTTATGTAGGTCCTTTTACAAGATGTAGTGTATAATAACAAATGAAAAAGTACATGCAGCATATGCAATGAATAATTTTATAGCAAACATCCATGAAACCATCACACATCTTAACAAACAAAATTACTGGAACCTCACAAGTTCCTCACCTTCCTCTGCTATATCTTAAAACCCTGCCTGCCTCACTGTGAAACCATTATATTGACTTCGGAGATCAACTGTTTATTTTTCACTATAGTTCTACAACCAAGAAATGCAAACCTAAACAACACAGTTTAGTCTGTTTCTGAACTTTTTAAGAATGGAACTGGACTATATGTATTTTTGTAGTTTTTCTTTGACTCAATGTTGTGTTCTGGAGATTCATTCATACTCAAAACATTTAGGTTAAATTTCTTGTTTTTGGAATTCATTTTATTTTACTTTATTTTTAGATTTGGATTTACATACAATTGTATAGATTAGTTTTAACTGCTTTATAGTTTATTAGCGGACAATGGAGTTCCACTTTCATCTGAACAATTTTACAAGAAACATTTCCATTCATATATGTTAGCATATTTGTGTACAAGTTTATCCCTAGTAGTAGAATTGCTAGTACTTTAATTTTCAACTTTATCATATAATTTCAAAAACCTTTCCAAAGTACTAACGTACTCCCAATCTTAGAGCTCCTGCTGGTCCATATATTCACCCGTTGATACTGTCACCCAGCTGATACTGTCACAGACCTTTCAGTATTTGCAATCTGATAGGTATGTAATGGTATACCACTGAGATTTTATTTTGAATATCTCAAATTATGATTAAGGTTGAAAATCTTTTCATATGTTTATGAGCCATATGGAATCTTTTCTTCTGCAAAATGCCTATTATAGCCAGCTATATTTTTCTTACTGGTGAGTAAAAGTTCTACATAGATTTGGGAAAACAGTCATTTGTAATTATACATTCCCTTAATTTGGTTCTACTACTATCACTCTACTGAAACTTTAATGTCAACAAAGCCACCTCATCTAAAACTCAACACTTTAATGTCTAATCTCTTTAATTTTGTAAAATTTGATACTTCAGCACAGCTATTCCCAATCAACTGAAAAGAATTAAATACTAATGTGTTAAAGTATTTGTTTTAAGTCATGAATTAACTCCTAGGCTATGAATTTAGAATTATACTGGCTACATGTTTTCCTTAAAAGAAACTAAAAAATAGTCAAATCATTTTCTGTAGGGCTTACTTCTTACTGTGACTCTAGAGCAACATTTTCTTAAAAACTTTCATATCTTTTCTTGATATATTACTCTGAGTTACTCTCATAACTCTCTCTGACTTTTTCCTATTTCTTCTAACCTCTTTCTTAATAAATAATCAGTCCTAGGCCTGCAACTACTTTTGTATCTCACTTCAAAACTTCAATCTGATAAACACTACTACCCAGATGATTCTGAACATTCTTCAATTTTGATATAAGGCTTGATACCTCAGATTCCTACACCTGGTTATTTCCATCTCAAAATCAATAAACCAAACACCAAAATCATTTTATCCTCCCAATCACCAACACCTGCTTTTCATTCAGATATGCCCATTTAATTAGCATTGACAAAATTTAATCACAAACTTTCAAAACCTGTTACTGTTGAAGCTTTCCTTATTTCTTATATCCAGTCAGTTACAAAATTCTGCTAATTATTCCTCTGTAATAGTTCCTGTCTTCATTCATCTGGTAAAAATTACAAAATTAATTGCAACTCTTCACGGCCTCATGGCTGAGACATTATGATTTAAGGACTTCTTCATTTCAATTGATCAAAAACACCAGACCCATCTTCCTAATCACAACTGTCATCCCATTACTCTCTAAATCAGGTGAGCTTTTAGTTAGGCATTCATCTATATATGATATGATCAAAGCAGTGTTTCTCAAACTTCACTGTGTCTACAAATCACTCAGGAATCTTGCTAAAATGAAGACTACCATTCAATAAGACTAAGAGGGGTCTGAAATTCTTTTTCTTTTTTTTCTTTTTTTTTTTTTTTGTTGTTGAGAGGGAGTCTCACTGTCACCCAGGCTGAAATGCCATGGTGTGATCTTGGCTCACTGTAACCTCTGCCTCCTGGGTTCAAGCAATTAACTTGCCTCAGCCTCAGGAGCAGCTGGGACTACAGGAGTGCTCCCACCACGCCCAGCTAATTTTTGTATTTTTAGTAGAGACTAGTTTCACCATATGGCCAGGCTGGTCTCAAACTCCTGACCTAGTCATCCACCCACCTTGGCCTCCCAAAGTGCTGGGATTACAGGCATGAGCCACCGTGCCTGGCCTGAAAATATTTCTAACAAGCTCCCAAGTGATGCCAATGCTCTGGTCCACGAATTATGTTTTAAACAGCAAGGGTCTGAGAATATAAGACATTTGAGAAGCAGCACAACTATTGTATACAAAATATGAACTTCCAGTAATATAAAACTCAAATTCCATATCCAAGCATTTAAGTTACTTTAACATGGTCCTACTCTATAATTCTAAACTTTAATTCTTGTACTTTATAAATCCTTTCAACAACCATTAAATTACTTATTCAGTGATCCATTAATGCAGGGTTCTCAACAAAGGGTGATTCCCCACTAACTCCTGCTCCCCTTTTGAGGACACTTGGCAGTGTCTAGAGACATTCTGAGTTTAACAACTGAGGAATGCTATTGGCATTTACTGGCATAGTGTTTAGAGGCCATAGATGCTTGTCTATGACAAATAGTACAGCTCACTACAACAAAGAATCCTGGCCCAAAATGTCAACAATACTGGGGTTAAGAAAACTTTGCCTTAATGTTTAGTGGTTCCTTAGCATACCCTCATGGTGGGTGGTGAGGGTTGGTTCCACGGCCCCTGAGTATACTCAAATTCGTGCATCATCAAGTCCTGCAGTTGGCCCTATGGAATCTGTGTACAGGAAAAGTTGGCCCTTCATATATGCAGGTTTCACATCCCACAAACACTCTATTTTCTATTTGCAGTTAGTTTAAAAAAATCTATGTATAAGTGGACCTACACAGCTCTAACCCATGTTGTTCAAGTGTGAAGTGCATACTGTTTTCTGTTTCCCTGCCTTGGTTCACATACTATCAAATTCTAGAATACCATTTTCCTACCCAAAACCTACTCACCACTGAGGACTGACTCAACTCTTTCTCCTACAAAATATTTCTTGACTACCAAGTTCACTAATCCATTTCTATATCCTACTCAAATAACACTGTATTACTGCTATACACTGGAAACTCTTACTGGCTTTAGGGACATAAAATTAAATTTTAAAATGCACAGTCACTGTCCACCACGTTTATAGTGGAGAAAACCTAATAGTGTGGTAACTGCTACAATAAAGATAGTTCTCAACATAACAAATGACAGCCAAAAAAGCATCAGATTAGGGAAAAGGGGTCAAGAACAACTACTAAAAGGATGTGATTTGATGAGTAACAGTTACATAGAAGAATATAGGAAGAAAGAGAGGACAGAAAAAAAGGCAATCCAGGCAGAAAGAGAAACACCCATGAAAAAGAACTGCAAACAGTTTATTATGATGATAAGACTTGGGTTTTTGAAAAAGAGCAGCAAGGAGTAGAACAGATAAGCGAGAGATGTATGCATTGGCAAAATAATGACTAATCTTGTAACAAACAGCCTGGATGTTAAGCCAATAAGTACTGTATTAATTAAGAGGGAACTACTAAAATTTAAAGAAAAATAAGAAGTGATTTTATCCCCATGAGCTAGCTCTTTCACAGGCAAAGCACTTGTCTTCTTTTTTTTTTTTTGGAAACAATCTCATTCTGTTGCCCAGGCTGGAGTGCAGTGATGTGATGATCTCGGCTCACTGAAACTTCCAACTCCCGAGTTCAGGTGATTCTCAAGTCTCAGCCACCCAAGTAGCTGGGATTATAGACGTGCACTATTATGCCTGCCTAATTTTTGTATTTTTAGGAGACATGGGATTTTGCCATGTTAGTCAGGCTGGTCATGTACCCCTCAAGTGACCCAGATGCCTCAGTCTCCCAAAGTGTTGGAATTACAGGAGTGAGCCATGCCATACAGTACTTTTGTTACACTTTTTTTCTTTTGAGACGGAGTTTCACTCTTGTTACCCAGGCTGGAGTGTAATGGCACGATCTTGGCTCACAGCAACCTCCACCTCCTGGGTTCAGGCAATTCTCCTGCCTCAGTCTCCCGAGTAGCTGGGATTACAGGTGTGCACCACCATGTCCAGCTAATTTTTTGAATTTTTAGTAGAGACAGGGTTTCACCATGTTGACCAGGATAGTCTTGATCTCTTGACCTTGTGATCCACCCACCTCAGCCTCCCAAATGCTTTTTTTTTTTAAGAGACGGAGCCTTGCTCTATTGCCAAGGCCTAAGTGAAGTCTTGGCTCACTGCAACCTCCACCTTCTGAGTTTAAGCAATTCTCCTGCCTCATCCTCCCAAGCAGCTGGGATTACAGGTGCTCACCACCATACCCAGTTAATTTTTTGTATTTTCAGTAGAGACAGGGTTTCACCATGTTAGCCAGGATGGTCTCGATCTCCTGACTTTGTGATTCACCCACTTTGGCCTCCCAGAGTACTAGGATTACAGGTGTGAGCCACTGTGCCTGACCTGTGTTACGACTGATGTTCTGCAGGTGAGTTTTTGGATATTCATGCCTTGCCTTCTAATCAGAAAATTTCTCAAAAATATCAATCTCTTAAATGTAAGTTATATTTCCCCATAGCTCTTAGGCCAGTGTCTTAAACATATTAAGCCTCAAATATCTAATTTTATTTTTATTTTAAAATAATATCTCTCAACATGAAAAAATATATAATACATTTGGACAAAATTGGTGTCCTCTATTTCAGAGACTAATATTACGCCCTTAAACATTAGGGGCTATTAACTTGTTTGGTTCTCTGGGAAGCAGACACTGTGATATGAGAAGTATAAAAGGTTTATTAAGGAGTGATAATTGGGAGAAAAGGGAGAAGGAACATTGAGTAAGGGGCGCTATCAGTACCTTGACAGTCTCCATCAGGCCAATGAGCAGATTCCATTAAAGGAGTCCCACTTTGGGTAAAAATCTTCACACCAATATCTTATTCAATCACTGGCCCCAAGAAGACCTTACCCTTGGCTACCACTGCCTCACTTAGTCACTGGCCTGAGGTCACTCACAAAAAGAATAGCCCTGACTCAAAAACTGAAGTAATCTTAAAGGAGCCAACAGCTGGAAGCTGTCAGCTACCCAGACTACTAGTAGCTGTCTGAATAGAGCCTATGCAGTAGATTATCATGTCAGCAGCCACCAGTTGCTATTACTTCTCAATCTTCATTTCTGTCATTCAAAAAGAACTTGTCAGCATTTCCAAACTGGTTTACATTTCACTGCAAGTAGCTTAAGGTTCACAAGCTTTTTCAACATTTTACCATAAACTTTAACAGGTATAAGATAGGAAATGCTGAAATATCACTATTAGGAGCAAAAGCACAATATTCAGATAGCTAGGCAAATTTAAAATAGCAGAAATAAAATTTGATATGAAAAATCAAAACACGAGGTGTCAATGACTTCTAGATGCAAAACAATATTCTTTTAAAAATGAAAAAACTTAAGATGGTAATTTAATTAAAGGCTGAAAATTTGAGGGGAAGTAAAGAAAATAAAGTGTCAAAGAAACTCAGAACTTAGTATATAATCAAAACTCAGCATGATCTTTCATAAAGAAACCAGCTAGAACCATGTAGTATTACATAGATAAGTAGGTATATAAGAAAAGATTTTATTTAGAGAGAACCTAGAACCATAAATTTTAAGATCTTAAATCATATTTGAATTCTTTTACTTTAAACCTAAAGTTAAATAAAATTTCAACCATTTTATTGAAAATATTTTTATTATAACCTTCACCACTATCACCAAAATACATAATTCAAGCATACTTACCTAACACAGTTACAGTTGTAGAGGACTGGGCATTTCCAAGCGGGAATGTAACAGCTTTGCAGATGTATTTTCCAGAATCAGAGAATCCTATGTTATGTAGAGTAATTGTTGCATCATTAAGAGAATAGTTTTTAAACAAGACTCTTCCCTGATACTCTCCTTGAACAGAGAATCCATACTGAGGATGATGAACTGCAACAGTCTGTGAACTTTTGCCATGTATCTTCTCCCACGAAATTTGTGTTATGGTTTCATTTACTTCAATTAAACACTTCAATGAAACATTCTTTCCCCATACTGCTGTGACATGTGGCTCCACAATAATTGGTCCAGCTAAGGCCCCTATGGAAGAAAAAAAAAAGTACTGCAATTCTTAAAATAGAAAAAGGTTGTCAACATTCTCTTCTCTTCCTGCCCCCATCTGTAACTATCTTTAGCTACATACACACATGCGCACGCACACACACACACATACACACATGCACTCACACGCACTGCACACAAAACTTACAACTGAGTAATAAAAAGAAATGAAATACAAGTTCTCTGGGCTGGATAGGAGATCCAAATGTGACTAGCAAATAAATTAACAATCCACCAATATATAATGTGGTGAAAAAAATCACTAGATTAGGACTGAGTTGACTTGGAAGAAAGATCCTTCTCCAGTCAAGCCTTCACATGAGTTCCCAGCTCTGGCTGACACTTTTGACTCCAGCCTTGTGAGACCCAAGTAGAGGACTCAGTTAAGTCATGCCCGGATTCCTGGCACACAGGAACTGAGTGATAATAAATGGATACTGTCTTAAAGCTACTATGTTTTGGGGTAAATTTTTTACACAGCAATAGATAACTTATGTAGGATCTCCCAAACCAAATATAATACCAAAGTATGTTCTTTTGGAGAGTCCCTAAATCAATTATCTCTACTGAAAAGTCACTCAAGATAGATCCTATTGCCAGAAAATACTAATGAAGAAATGGTTATATAGATGGAAAATAGTTTTTCCATTTCAGAGTTAAAAAAAAAATTCACAAGCGAAAGTTAAAATGAATTCAAACTTCTTCCATAGAATACTTACTTCCTTCCTAAAAGCAATAGAGCAAAACTTACAAAGTTTTGAGGGAAATAAGGCTAATATTGATGACTACTATAGTCAAGCAAGATGCTGCTAATTGACAAGTATATTAAAACATGTATAACAATTCCTTGGAGGTCTACCACTCACATATGCGGCCTAACAAAATAAATGAGCACACAAACCAAGAAGTAAACCAAAATAAGCACTCAAAAATGGAAATTGTATAAACAATAAACAATACCTTTAAAAGTTACATCTAATTAATATTTTTAAATGAATAGTGAAATGCAGAAGGGTTTCACAAGATAATAAAAAAATGCATTTAACCATGTTCAAACATGTCGAAATATGTCAAAAACTTTATGCAATGTTACTTCCATTAATATTTTTTAGAGGAAAAATCAAAAACAAAAAGTAAATTATAAGGCCAATTTTATTATCTACCAGATGACTGAGGATATTACAAAAAGGGACTGACAATTCACACTGACTGTGCTTAACAACTATGAATTAAAAAGTTTCAGTTTTTAACCACTGCCCCAAAAAAGTATCAGGTCCTGAAAATTTACTATCACGTTCTATAATGCTGGAGTACAGATAACTACTAAGCTTTAAAATTAATCCAAGATACATGAAATATGAAAGTATTCTAATGTATTCTAGCAACCTATTACAACCTTGGTACTTTATAAACAAATAAAAAAGCAGTCTCATGCATATTAATTAAAAAATTCATTTATTATGAAATAATAGCTCTGTATTTAAGAAAACTACACAGCCAAGTAGGACTACTCCAAGAACACAAGGATATTTTGAGACTATTCCTCACATTAAAAGCTCACACCACTTTCTTATTTGATGTTAAAAAGGCATTTAATAAAACTTAGCATTTACTATCTGATTTAAAAAGAAAATCTCAGCAAAGGACTCTTAACAAAGCAGATTATTCTCAAATCAGTGGCCATTATCAACATTAAACAGAAAGAGACATGGCTATTAAAAAAAGATCAAGATAAGATGATGCACTATCATTACGATTGTTCAACTGAGACTGGAAATTCAATCCAGTGTAATAAGAAAACGGAAACAATAAATATTAGGAAGGAATAGAAAGAATTGTTATTTAAAAAATCCAAGAAGATGAAATAAAGGGTTATTAGAACCAATAATGTGGTTGCTTATAAACATATGCAAAATGTATATGAACTATATAATCAGCATGTTACAATGGGTGATACCTTTACACATTTATTGCAGAAAAGGGTTCAATTATATTTGTAAACATTAATATTTAAAACACTCATGAGTAAAATTGTAAAAAAAAAACTTATAAATCTGACTTGAAAAAATGGAGGCTATGCCATATTCCTAAATAGGAAAACTTACTTACATGTCAACTCTCCGTATATTAATACACAAATGAAATGCAATTATAGTGAAAACTCCAATAAAAATTTTAGAAAAACAGAGTAGAAATAACTGCCAAAAATATTTCAAAACACTAACAGACTACTTTAGAGGAAGAAAAACATTAAAGTAAAAATAATAAAAAGTTTGGTATTAGTAACATAAAATAATTCAAAGAACACAAACAGACCTATATATAATATTATGTGGTATATAATAAAGCTAACATTTTGAGTGTGGAAATAATAAATTAGTCAAGAAATACTGAAAGAGCCTGAGCAAAATACTTGGAAAAATACAGATCCCTCTTTGATACTAAACACCGAAAGGAAAACAAACAAAAACCCTAGATTGACTGAAGACCTAAAAGTAAAAAATGATTGCCTGTACATACGTATACAGATAAAACTTTTCTGTACATCTTGACAAATAACACTAATTACCCTAGAAAGGTAAACTTAACATTACTGAGGACCAAAGAAAAAATTTCTAGTTTTTATTTTACCCTCAGATGGAGGTAAAACAACTAGAATAAGAGAAGTGTCACGGAGTGACTGTTTGTGTCCTCCCTAAAATTCATTCTGAAGATGAGCCCTCAATGTGATAGTATTTGGTAGAGAGGCCTCTGCATGATAATTAAGTTTACATAAATTCATGCTGGTGTGCTCCCCTGCATGAGAGCTCACTCCTCCTCTTTTTCTAGGTCATGTTAAGATACTTTGAGAAAGTGATTGTCTACAATTCAGGAAGAAGATCCTCATCAACTGGATCTGCTGGCACATGGATCTTGGACTTCCAAGTCTCCCCAACTGTGAGCAATAAATGTCTGCTCTAAGTCACCCAGTCTACGGCATTTTGTTACAGTAGCCTGAGATGGTTTGGATGTTTTGTCCCCTCCAAATTTCATGGTGAAATGTGACCTCCAATAATGGAGGTAGACTTGTGAGAGGTGTTTGGGTCATGTGAGTGGAGCCCTCATTAATAGCTTGGTACTGTCCCTGTGGTAACGAGTGAGTTTTCACTCTCTGAGTTCACAGGAGAGGAGATCTGGCTATTTAAAAGAGCTCACCCTTTGCCCTTTCTTGTGCTCTCTCTTACTATGTGACATGTCAGCTCCCCTTCACCTTCTGCCATGATTGTAAGCTTCCTGTTTCTGGCCCTACCAGAAACAGATGCCAGCACCATGTTTCCTGTGCAGCCTGAAGAATGGTGAGCCAAAATAAGCCCCTTTACTTTATAAACTACCCACTATCAGGTATTACTTTATAGCAACACAAATGGACTATAATACACACCCCAAGTTGACTAAGACAGGTAGTACTGGCCTAATTATATCTCCTTACAACCCAGAAAAACCACAGCCTAGTGGACCACCATTATTAAAAGCAGTATTTGGAGATACTGTGGGGGGTGAGGGGAAGTGACCCATTGGTTCAAAATTATATTTTAAACATTCTACAACATTTAGATTGGGAAAGCCTGTTTCTCAGCATGACAGCAGAGATACAAAAATCACCAAATAAAAAAGGCTGGGAGACTTAATCAGAAGGGAGTAATCGCTAATGAACAAGGTCAATATTTACCAAAAAAAAAAAGTATAAGTGGCTATTTTTTAAGGTGTTTGGCTTTACTAATAAACAAATACTAATGTAACTATCAGGATTTTTTTTCATCTTTTAGTTTAATTTCTAGAAAGTAATGAGTGATTTTTACTAATTTTTCTATATTATGAGTTGTACTATTTGTTACAAAAGTAAGTTTTGGTGTATTTTTTGCTTGTTTCAACCCTTAAACCTTTTGGCAAAGCTTTGTACTACTCTCCTAGTATTGATAAATTTGGCCCACCCTTAGATTCCATAAGCCTCTAATTACATATCTCCTTTTTTATGTTTTAATTAGCCAGAGTTCTGTTGTTGCAAATAACAAAATCTAATACATTTCCATTCCTGGACTAAATCCAAAAGTTAAAAACCACTTCTGAGTAAGATCTTCCCCTATGGAATCTTAAAATGTGAAGAAACAGATTCCTGTTGTGGCTCTTAAACCAAACTCCAAATTAGAATGCCTCACTACTTAGAGACTCCCAATCTTTGAGCCTATTACTTCGTCCCTCTACTTTCCACATGAAGCTGAGTTTAACTGGAGAGCAGAAAGATCCTGGAGAAACATAAATGTTTATTATTAAAGACCTAAATTATTTAAAGTAAGTTCATCACTACTGGTAATTTAAGTCTAGAATATAAAGTGGCAAAAAAATAGCAAATAACTGAATCTTCAATATCTAGCAAGAAACTAACCTTGTCATAAGGTGGTCCTGGCTACTGCACACTCAGAAGCGAAGGAAAACCATGATAAAATGGGATACCCTGTTTCTACTCTGTCTTCCTGATTTAAAAGTTTAGTTTTGTATCATTAGCTAATTAATTAAATTGAACTTATTATTTTTTCAGAGAAAGCGAGAGACAGGATTTATTCCCCTATCTGTAGCTCCGCAAAAACACTATATCCATGAAAACACAACTCTTTGGAGTTTTCAAGTGTATTTGAATAGTTATTCAGTCTGTATTTACGGAGTGCCTTGGAGATACAAAGCATTTGGAAATACACACATTCAAGATGCTTGTGACAGAAAAGAAAATGTAGTAACATATATAACTACCATGGGTTATTTACAAAAACAAAAAGAAATGAAGTGAGATCCATATTAGAGATCACACTTAAAGTTTCTGAAAGGAAAATATGAACAAAATGGCAACCATTTCCTTTCTTTCCTCCCTGACTCTCAGCAATGAACCAAGTAACAGAAACCATCACAAACTTTTGATACTATTCTTTTTAAGACTGATGCTCTCTTTTACCACATTTCACTTCTCAACCTACACGGTAATGACATGCATGTTAAGACATTTCAGTTCCCAGGATCTTTCAAATATTAAGATCTACACAATGGATATGTGCAAATATGCTATAAATGAAACATTTATTTTAGTCTGTGTCCACCTAAACACCAGCTTTGAAAATCTCTAAGATAGGAATCCTTTCAGACTCCTCAAAATTTAAAATAATTTTGAGGAAACTAATAAAATACACATAAATAAACAAGCAATATAATAGCATAGAGTTATCCTCAAAAAATTCATCACAAATACATTTCAACAAAACACATTTTGGATGAATCAAATTTATCACCAGCACATTCAGTAATTAACCTGACTTGTTTTAAACTGATAGGTAAGTCATGTCAACTTTGAAAATATAACAAAAAGGTTTTTCAATAAAATCTCCCAACAATACTTAAAACAGAAATAAGCATATAAGAATAAAGCCAGGTGAATTAAATAATGTTCTTAACACTATAAACTGCAACCAAGTATCAGAGTATGAAAGAATCTCTAACTTCATCTCATGTCATAACTAGAAATAATAATTTTGGAATTAAAGGTTTCTATAATTCTCTAAGGAGAAACCTGGGTTACATGCCAAAAATTGGTTGAGAAAACCAACCATTTCTTCATCATTGATTGATCAGTATATGTGTTGGGTGAACACTTTGTGCCAGGCACTGCTGTAGGTGCTGAGCCCTTAGAGAGTCTGCATTTTAATGGGGAAACAATTAGCAAGGAAGTAAAAATACAGAGAAGAGAGGTGTAAATGGCAAGGATGCATAGTGCATTCAAACATTTAAACCGAGTAGCATCAATAAAGTTGGCCAGGGAAGAAGGAAGAGAACCAAGAGGGCATCCTACACATTAAGTGAAGAAAGTACCTAGAAGACAGTGGTCAATTATTCCAAATGCCGCCAAGAGTTTAAATAAAAAATAAAATAAAGCAATGATAAGTAACCACTGAATTTAGCAACTGTTTTGGTGGAGTGGTGAGAATAAAAGCTTGATTTGAAATAAGAGATTTCTCCTTTCTAACTTGGAGTAACAAGATTTATCCTTTTGCCTGAAACAACCATTTCAAGGTAACAGTCAATAAGCAACAAAGTTCTGATCCCTCAGACACAGTAGACAAACAAGGTGAAGCACAAGGACAGAGAAACTAGGGCTAAGCAGTCTTTGAGTTATATCCAAAATTGTACTGAAGGTTCTAGTCAGTACAATCAAGCAAGAAAAATAAATTTAAAAAAAAATTCAAATCAGAAAGGAACAAATGAAATGTTTTTATTCACAGAAAACACAATTGTCTTTTGAGAAAATATGGTGGAATCTACAACAAAGTTACTAAGACAAGGGTGTTCAGCAAGGACAGTAGTCGTCCTTATGCAGGACCTAAGACCAATATACACATATCAATTGTATTTCTATGCATTAGTATCAGAAAATTAGAACACAAAAATTATAAAACATTGCTACCTAGAATAGCATCCAAAGAAGAAAATAAGGGCTGGGCATAATGGCTCACACCTATAATCTCAACAGTTTGGGAGGGTGAGGCAGGCAAATTGCTTGAGCTCAGGAATTCGAGACCAGCCTGGGCAACATGACCAAACGCTGTGTCTACAAAAGCTATCCAGGCATGGTGGCTCACCGCAGCTATTCAGGAGGCTGAAGTGGAAGGATCACTAGAGCCTGGGAGGCAGAAGTTGCAATGAGCTGAGATCACGTCACCGCACTCCAGCCTGACAGAGCAAGATCCTGTCACCAAAAAAAAAAAGTAAGAAAAAAGATGAACCATGGATAAATCTGACCAAAGGTGTGAAAAACCGTATAGTTAAACTATAAAATTTGCTGAGAGAAATTAAAGAATATCTAAAGAAATGGAGAGACATACTTTATTCATAGATAAGAAGATACAATATTATTAACACTAATTCTCTTTAAATTGATCTACAGATTTAACACAATCAAATTCCCATATTTATTCAAAACTGTCAAGGTGTTCCAAAATTTATCTAGAAATACAAATATCTGTGATCTTAGGTTAGGCAAGTATTTCTTATGCATGTCACTAAAATCACAATGAGTGGATTTCATCAAAATAAATTCTGCCCTTCAACACTGAAGCCCCTAATTAGGAGAAAAAATAATAAAAATACCCACAGGCAACATCATACTTGTGTATGATGTCAAGAAACCAGAATCTTTCCTGCTAAGATCAGAAACAAGCAAGGATGTCATCTCTCACTATTCCTTTTTCAGTATCACACTAGAAGTCCTTATTAAAGTAATAAGACAAGAAAAGGTAAAAGTATACTGATTATAAAGAAAGAAATAATACTGTCATTGTTTGTGGGTGACAAAAAAGAACTCCTGGAACTAATAATCAGTTATAGCAGAATTACAAAATACAAAGTTAATAAACAAAAGTCAGGCCGGGTTCAGTGGCTCATGCCAGTAATCCCATAACTTTGGGAGGCCGAGGCAGGCGGATCACGAGGTCAGGAGATGGAGACCATCCTGGCCAACATGGTCAAACCTTGTCTCTACTAAAAATACAAAAATTAGCTGGGCGTGGTGGCAACATGCCTGTAGTCCCAGCTACTCAGGAGGCTGAGGCAGGAGAATCTCCTGAACCCAGGAGGTGGAGGCTGCAGTGAGCTGAGATTGCACCACTGCACTTCAGCCTGGTGACAGTTGAGATTCTGTCTGAAAAAAAAAAAAAAAAAAATTCTGCTCTGCAAAACACACTATAAAGAGAATTAAAAGATAAGTCATGCTCAAAGTTACTAATCTTGAATTACAGCAGCATTAACCAGCCTTCAGCTACCTGAGTGGAGGCGTGAAGCACGCACAGAGCAAGATTTAACCCAGGTTAGACATTTTACCAGACATGCACAATTTAAAAGAGAAACAGACAAGGGAGTTGATAGTGTAGACAAATAAGTGGTTTTAACAATGGATGACGAACTTCAACTTGGTCAAGAAGGTGGGGAGGAAGTAAGATGAAAGGATTATAAAAACCAATACAGCTAAAGAATTATTGCAACTGAGGTACTAAGCAGGATGAGGTGGAAAATGGGAGATGACAGCTGGATAGTGGAAAAGTTCATTTCTCTGGGACTCAGTCTTAATGTTTATAAAATGTCTCATCGCTTTATATTTGAATATTCTTGAAAACTGTCAAAAAGCTTTTATATGTATCATTTCATTTGATCTCCACATCCAAACCCTTGCCCCTAAAAAAAATCACCCTATTAGGCACAGGTAATTTTTTTTCCCATATGATGGATCAAGAATATAAATAGTAAGGAACAGTATCATTTGCCATAGTTCAGAGGATCAGGGAAGACTTTCCTGGATGTGACATTTAAGCTATACCTTGAAGGCTCATATTTTCATAGGCTGAGAAGACAATTTTCATGTTAAGCAAGGATTCAGTGTGAGGCCAAAATATATAAGTACAAGTAAGACCGGAAAGGAAGGTTTCATACAAAATGGGAAAGGACAGTAATCAGAAATGGCACAAAGAACTAGAACTAAAGTCTTACAATTATCCTCTGGCACACTGCTTGGCATCTTCTAAAACAGTACTGTCTCAGCGACACAGCCACATGTGGCTATTAAAAATTAAATCAAATTAAATTAGATTTTCAGTTACAAGGCTTATTTCAAGTACTCAATTTCCACAATTGGCTAGTGCCAAGTGTACTGAATAGTATAGCTATATAACATTTGCATCACTGCAGAAAGTTCTAGATAACACAATTCTAGAATAGAAGTTCAATAAGTCAACTTCCTTTCTAAATACAGGTTGGCAGGTTTTCATAAAACCAAAAAATTCAGCTTCAAAAGAATTAATTTTTTAAAGTTTACATTTCTATAGTAACTTACCATAACCAATATAGAGAATAACAGGAACAGAAAATAGCAAATTTCTACTAAACTATTTTCTACACGTGAACACTAACTATTAAGTTAATCCTAATGTATCATGATATCTTTAATAATCTCTAGCAATTTCAGGCTTTTATAAAATGCTTTCTAAAATGGAGTCTTCACCATCTATTCTCAAACAATCACTATGTTTTAACTTCAAATAAGGACAGTATCTTAATTTAACCAACCAACATAAGGGTTCTCCTTGGTTAAATTTACTATATGGCTAAAAGCACAATTTCTTCATATTTTCAGAAGAGAAGCACAAAACTTTAGATCAGAATGAGGCCTTAGAGGATATCCAATATACCCTCATTCTACAGAGACAGTGATTTGCTGTTATTATATGACTAGTTAGTGGTAAAACACAGAGAAGAAGCCTCCTAGCTTTCAACGGTTGTCTTCCCAACTCCCTCAAGCTGAGCGCAAAATGAGTAAAACTGAATGTTTTATAAAAAGAAAATCTAGAAGAGCTACTAGTTGGGACATTCAAAAACTCAATGATTTCCAAAATACAAAGGTAAAGAGGTACTGCAGTTCTTAAATCAAGCACTATGCAAGCAAAATGCAGACAGAGTTTTCGTAACAATTATTCAGATTCTACTCTTTCCATTCCCACTTCAACCTGTAAAATTTTGCAATTTTAAAATACTAATGAATTATTTAAAAAATAATTTTAGTTTTTAAAAAAGTTTTAAATTTAGTTTAAATTACTATATAAATATTTAAATGAGTTTTAAACTTAATAATAAAATGTATTACCAAGAATATTACAAAAATTATATTAAAGGTTGAGTATTCCTTATCTGAAATGCTTAGGATAAGAAGTGTTTTGAATTTGGTGTGGTTTTTTTCTTTTTGGAATTTTGAAATATTTGCATATATATGTAAGATATCTTGGGAATAGGACCAAAGCCTAAACAGAAAATTCATCTATGTTTCATATACACCTTATACATATAGCTTGATTATACACAATAGTTTTTAAAATTTTGTGCACGAAACCAAGTTTGTATGCATGAAACCATCAGAGAACAAAGGTGTCAGCTGTGAAATGTTTCAAATTTTGGAGCATATCAGATTTTGTGAACTTGTAAATATCTTCTCAGAAATTGATATTTAAGAAACTAGCACTTTAAAGACAAAAAAAAATCTATAAACAATAGCCTTCTATAGTGGTTCAAGTAAAAATTTATATACCCACATGTCAACATTCATTAATAATCCAAAAATCTCAAACTTGCTGTTTTAAAGGAAGCACCTCTAAACAATTACAAAGGGGAATATGGTTCAGTAATATATATACTTCTAAGACCTAAGAATGAGATTTAAAACTGTAAACGAGTAACAGAATGAAACAAAAAAAGTAAGAACTTTGGAGTTGGACTTAGATTCAAGAACACAGTGTGATTATGGGTCCTTGAGCTATTTTATCACCTATAAAATATTATCACCTAATTAACAAGGTCTCAGTAAAATTTAAAATAAAGCACTCAAACATGGGAATAGGTACAAACTAAGCACCAAAGGAAGAACCACTAGAACTGTTTCAGGTCCAGTTGAAATGGCTATATGATTTCTGTCTTGTGCCCCCAACCCTAGCATCCCTAGCAGCTAAGAGGTAAGCACAGAGAATGTATAGAGCTATGCTGATCCATAGTTAAATTTTGCAAGGCTTGTGTGATTGCAAAAATGTCTGAGCCATGCAGACACTCTAAGACAACTCAAGGTTGAAGAAAAAAGTGTTTGCTAATATAGGCAAAATACAGGATGCACATAGCACATATTAAGAGTTCAAATACTTATTGAATTTCACTCATGGAATATAAAGTATTAATACTATGTACTACAACACAGAAGACTATACAGCTGCAACTTCCCAGAGCTGATAATCTAGAAAAGAAAATAAGACAAAGAAGGCAATGAACGCTATGGCTACAGTGACTTAATTTGTTAACCAAGCCAAAATACTGTTTAGAGAAACATTATTAATAATTTTATCACAATAGTGTAAACCTAGATATTCCAAGGAAAATGGGGACATACTATCCTTATGAGAGCCCCCAGTTAAGGGTACAAACTTAAAAACAGTTACAAAAAGGAATGAGAGAAGTATGTAGTATAAGAAAAGCTACATCTACAAAGTAACATTTTTTTTTCAGCTACAACTAAACGAGTCATTCTAATTTTATCTGGGAAGTTGTAGGAGATCAGTAGCATTTATGCTGGATATTTGGTGAGGTGAAATTTTCCAGGCAGAGAAAGCACTAAAGGATAAACAAAAACAGAGATTCACAGAAACAGAAAATACAAGTGTCAGTAACAAAATGACAGGCGATAAGGCCAGAAAGGCAAGTTCTTAATTCAGTTTGTTTGCTCATCCGTTTTTGTTTTTTGTTTCTTGTTTTTTTTAACTAACATTTATTTAACAACTTACCTACATGGATCATTTATGCCAAGGAAGGACAAAGGAGATGAGGCATGCTCCTTATCTTGGGGAGCTTAAAAGTATAGTAAGGAGGAGAAACAGAATACTGTAGGCTGAAAATACAGGAAGTCAAAAAATTAGCAAGAGTATAGGAAAATTGGTCTAATAATTTACAGATTATACTGGAAAAAAAGAGAGCACAGATGTAGAAAGGATAATTAAATTAGGTGAAGGAAAGCTGAAAGTATTATCTTATTTGGAAAAAAGGAATCTCTGAAAATGTAAGTTAAAGGTCTCAGGATGAAATGACAGTGGATTATCCACGTAGATCCCAAATCCAATAACAAGCGTCCTTACAGAAGATATACAGAGAAAAGGCCATGTAAAGACACAGGAAGAGACTGGAGTTATGTAGCCACAAGCCAAGGAATGCCTGTAGCCACCAGAGCTGAAAGAAGCACAGAAGAGAATCTCCCTTAGAGCCTCTGGAAGGAACATGGCTTGATTCTGAAACAAGATGCATAGCACAAATTACGGACTTCTGCGCTCCAGAACTGTGTGAAAACATACTTGTTTTAAGTCGCCAGTTTATGATAATTTGTTACAGAAGCCCTGGGAAACTAAATAAGAGTGTACTGCACTAAATTTGACATAATGTTATTCCCAGAACAACAATAGTAATATGAACAGAAACAGGGAAGATGTTCAGACTTGCATACTGCTCAAAAGTCCTAGAATCAATGCTAGTTTAAAAGTATTTTTTTGCTCTGTTCTAAAATCCAGATAACTTTACAGATTAAAAGCAAAGAAAAAGGCAATTATAAACTCTATAGCTTCTGACTTCCTCATCTAGAAAAGCAAGGATCTAGACAAGAAAACTGGTTTTCAAATTGATCTCCATGTCCAATTCTAGTAAGGTAACTCAAGGAATAGGTGGGGGAAAGTACTATAAATGAGAATTTCAAAGCACAAGGCTTACAGATTCTATCAGAGCAGCTTCACTTTTATACATGTAAAATTTTTATATATATGTATTAGTCCTTTTTCATGCAGCTGATAAAGACATATGACTGGGCAATTTACAACGGGAAGAAGTTTAATGGAGAACTCATAGTTCCACGGGGTTGGAGAAGCCTCACAATCAGGGTGGAAGGCAAGGAGAAGCAAGTCACATCTTACATGGATGGCAGCAGGCACAGCGAGCTTTTTCAGTGAAACTCCCCTTTTTAAAACCATCAGATATTGTGAGACTTACTCACCATTACGAGAACAGCACAGGAAAGACCTGCCCCATGATTCAATTGCCTTCCATCAGCTCCCTCCCACAACATATGGAGTTCAAGATAAGATCTGAGTGGGGACACGGCCAAACCATATCATTCCACATCTGGCCCCACCCAAAGCTCATGTCCTCATGAGGTTTTAAAACCAATCATGCCTTCCCAACAGTCCCCCAAAGTCTTAACACATTTCAGCATTAACTCGAAAGTCCACAGTTCAAAGTCTCATCCCAGACAAGGCAAGTCCCTTCCACCTACAAGACTGTAAAATCAAAAGCAAGTTAGTTACTTCCTAGATACAATGGGGGTACAAGTACTGGATAAATACAGCCATTCTGAATGAAAGATATTGGCCAAAACAAAGGAGCTATATAGGCCCCATACAAGTCCAAAATCCAGTGGGGCAGTCAAATTTTAAAACTCCAAAATGATCTCCTTTGACTACATGTCATCTCACATCCAGGTAACACTGATGCAAGAAACAGGTTCCTATGATCTTAGGCAGCTCTACCCCGTGGCTTTGTAGGATACAGCCTCCTTCCCAGCTGCTTTCAAAGGCTGGCATTGAGCGTGTGCAGCTTTTCCAGGCAAATGATACAAGCTGTCAGTGGATCTACAATTTGGGGGTCTACAGGGCTGTGGCCCTCTTCTCACAACTCCACTAGGCAGTATCCCAGTAGGGACTCTGTGTGGGAGTTCTGACCCCACATTTCCCTTCTGCATTCCATGAGGGCCCCAGCCCTGCAGCAAACATTTGCCTGGGTACACAGGCCTTCCCATACATCTTCTGAAATCTAGGCAAGGGTTCCTAAACCTGAATTCTTGACTTCTGTGCACCCATAGGCTCAACAACACAGAAGCTGCCAAAGCTTGGCAGCTTCCACCCTCTGAAGTAACAGCCTGAGCTGTACTTTGGCCCCTTTTAGTCATGGCTGGAACAGCTAGGATGCAGGATACCAAGTTCTAGACTGCACACCACAGAGGGACACTGGGCCCAGCCCATGTAACCATTTTTTCCTCCTAAACCTTCAGGCCTGTGATGGGATAGGCTGCTACAGAGGTCTCTGACATGCCCTGGAGCCATTTTCCCCATTGTCTTGATGATTAACATTCAGCTCCTCATTACTTATGCAACTGTCTGCAGCCAGCTTCAATTTCTCTTCAGAAAATGGGATTTTCTTTTCTACCACAGTGTCAAGTTGCAAATTTTCCAAACTTGCATGGTCTGTTTTCCTTTTAAAACTGAATGCCTTTAATAGCACCCAAGTCACATCTTGAATGCTTTGCTGCCTAGAAATTTCTTCCACCAGATACCCTAAATCATCTCTCTCAAGACCAAAGTTCCACAAATCTCTAGGGTTGGGGCAAAATGCCGCCAGAATCTTTGCTAAAGCATGGCAAGAGTCACCTGTGCTTCAGTTTCCAGTAAGTTCCCTATCTCCATCTGACACCACCTCAGCCTGGGTTTTATTGTCCATATCATTATCAGTATCTTGGGCAAAGCCATTCAACAAGTCTCTAGGAAGTTTCAAACTTTCCCACATTTTCCTGTCTTATTCTGAGCCCTCCAAACTGTTCCAACCTCTGCCTGTTACCCAGTTCCAAAGTCACTTCCAAATTTTCAGGTATTTTTTTCAGTAATGCCCTCTCTGCTGGCACCAATTTACTGTATTAGTCCATTTTCATGTTGCTGATAAAGACAACCCAAGATTGAGCGATTTACAAAGGAAAGAGGCTTAATGGAGAACTTACAGTTCCAGGTGGCTGGGGAAGCCTCAAGATCACAGCGGAAGGCAAGGAGGAGCAAGCCACATCTTAAATGGATGGCAGCAGGCACAGAGAGCTTGTGCAAGGAAACTCCCCTTTTTAAAGCCATCAGATCTCATGAGACTTACACTACAACACTAGGACAGCAGAGCAAAGAATTGCCCCCATGAATCAATTACCTCCCATTAGGAGGTAATTACCTCCCATTAGGTCCCTCCCACAACACATGGGAATTCAAGATAAGATTTGGGAAAGGACATAGCCAAACCATATCAATACTAAATAGTAAAACTATTTGAAAAAAGTAAGGAGTAGGGGAACAGGAAGGAGGCTGAGTACAACCAGATTAGATGTTTGGAGTCTTTTTCTGCACTCTTTGGCAACTTGTTCCTTCTTCTGCCTTCTGGACAGATGATGATCAAAGGTAGACCCCAGAAATGTATACTGTAATACTATAATCCAACCACACTCTTTTCTTCCAACATAATTTCCACAAAGTACCACAATAGCAAATATTCATTTGCCTTTGAATATAACACTCAATATAACATAAAATCTTTTTTGAAAAGTAACTTTAGGATCCTTCTTTCATTGACTCCAAGATGAAGATCTTTTTCCCCATGTCTCTAAAACAGATACAGGTGGTATGTATATATGCAAATTTGGTTATTATTCCTTGTGGCAAGACTGACCGTACGCGACACTATGACCTCTGACTTTTAAGTTAAAAAGAAACCTATGTTCCACTAATTTCTTCTGGTATGATGAGGCTAGCACCAGAATGAAAACTTACAGAATAGACATTAGAGACTTGTAAGAAAAATCTCAGTGACGACTGTCTTTTATGTACTAATGAGTTAACATAGCACGCATAACTGCTATCCTCAAAAAAGGCCTTCCTGGAAAATTAGCCCTTAACTGGCATTGGTGAATTTAGATTTGGGGAGGGGTTCTACTATTAACTGATGAAAGTTCCCTCTTTGTGCAAATATGGTTTACACTGAATAACTACTTTCCTTCTAGGAGTCTGGAATTTGGGTATATGCTAGGCAGGGAGTACACTCATGATCAGGTCCCCACACCCAAAAAAAAACCCTATGCACTGGGTCACTATTCTCTAATGAGCTTCCCTGATTGGTAACATTTCATAAATGTCACAACTTGTTCCTAAGGGAACTGAATCCATCTTGTGTGACTCTGGAAAAGAAAGGTGGAATCTTTTGCCTGGTTTTTCCCAGACTTTGCCTCAGGCCCCACTGCTGATTGTGCTTGGTATCCTTTATATATCATAAATCATAGCCTTGAGTATGACTCTGCTGAGTCCTGTAAGGCTCCAGAGAATTACTGAATCTGATGGTAGTCTTGGGAACCTTTTAACATATTTTTTATAAAAGATAGCATCAAGCAACTCCTCGTAGCACTGAGGAAAAAGCACAGAAAGGCAAAAGCAATACAAAAAAGACTCTGACTATTAAAAATTAATAGGAGTACCTTAAACATTTTCCACTTATATTTCCATTTTCTTGTATACACACAAATTATGATGATTTTTAAAACTATGCCTATGGGTGAAATATTGATAAGTATAAAAGTATCATAAATATAAAATAAATCAATACACATAAAATAAAAATTACAAGTATTGTCATAGATTGTTTTGTCTTTTCTTTCCTTAAATGAAATAAAAGTAAATATAAGTCAATATATATAAAATAAAAATCGTAAGTGATGCAAAAGTGTTGTTACAGTTTGGTTTTGTATTTTCCTTCCTTAATGCTACATAAAATCATAGTATCTTTTAATCTACGACAATTTATATCCTATGAAATAAAGTATTTGTCACAATTTGATATCCTAAAGCAATAGATCAGCATCTACAGAATAAGTGTCTCACATAATGATAAGGCAATGCAAGTCCTGACACACTAAGAATAGACTAACAGAGATTTTAAAACAATGGTTTTATGTTTTTTCCACATTCCATACACTACCTAAATATTTAAATGTTTTAGTTACATGAATATGTATAATTCCCAAAGTTTCTAGAAAGGCAATAATACAAACATTTTTCATTTCGTTTAAGAGATACATAAGGCTGGATGCAGTGGCTCACGCCTATATTTCAGCACTTTGGGAAGCCAAGGTGGGCGGACCACCTGAGGTCAGGAGTTTCAGACCAGTCTGGCTAACAAGGTGAAACCCCATTTCTACTAAAAACACAAAAACTTAGCTGGGTGTGGTGGGGGTGCTGACTGTAATCCCAGCTATTCAAGAGGCTGAGGCAGGAGAATCACTTTAACCTGGGAGGTGGAGGTTGCAGTGAGCTGAGATCACACCACTGCACACCAGCTTCAGCAACAAGAGCGAAACTCTGTCTCAAAAAAATAAGTAAAAAATAACCCACCCACACACATAATACTTAGCTTCTAATCTTGTGCAAGAACACCTTTAAGATACCTTCACACTATGGAAATGTGTGCATTATCAATTTAAATACTGTAGTAGTACATCTTCATGAACTTGTGTTAGGCAAAGCCTTCTAGATATGGCACAAGCATAAGCAACTAAAGAATAAAAAAAAAAAGAGGTACACTGTACTTTATCAAAATAAAAAGCTCCTCTGTTAAAATGGACAACATCAATAAGGTGAAAGAAAACAGCCTACAGACTGAAGAAATCATTTGCAGAAGACATACCTAAAATACTTGTCTCCAGAATATATTCTGGGGGGGGGGAAGCTCTTACAGGTCAATTAAATATAAATAACCCAATTGAAACATAGGCAAAGGATCTGAATTAACACACCTTTAGGAAAGTTATGTAAATGGCTAATTAGCAAATGAAAATCTGCTCAACATCATTAGCCATCAAGCAAACCAAACCAAAACAACGATATACCACCTCGTACCCACATGTGATGGTTAGAATTAAAAAGGCAGAAAATAACAAGAGTAAGAATATGGAGAAGAATTATCAATGCTGGTGGAAACATAAAATGGAATAGCCTCTTTGTAAAACAGTTTGGTAGTTCTTCAAAAGGTAAAATATAATTGTCAAAACCTCCAGCAATTTCACTTGCAGTTAAATACTCAAGTGAAATAAAAATATATGTCCACACAAAAACCTGTAAGTGACTATTTACAGCAGCATTATTCATAATAACCACAAAGCAGAAATAACCCAAATGTCTACATACAAATGCTATATAACTACATAATAGAAAATTAGTTCCAATAAAAAGGAATGAAATGCTGATATATACAACAATATCAATGAACTTTGAAAACATTACACTAAATGAAGTAATACAGATACAAAAGACTACACATTTATGTTAACATTTAATGAAATATACAGAATAGCACATCTATAAAGACAAAGAAGTAAATCAGTGTTGCGGGGTGAAATGTTAGGGTAAAATGGGAACTGACTTTTTTTTTTGAGGAAATAATAAGATTTACTGTAATGATAGCTGCATAACTCTATGAATACACTCAAAACCAATGACCTATACATATTAAATCAGTAAATTGTAAGATATGTGAATTATATCAATAAGGCTGCTGTATTTACTGTATAAAAATGCCTTATGAGATACACACACACACACACACACACACACACACACACACTCTAGCACTAATGGCAGAATGAGAATAAAGATGGTTAAACCAATGGTTTCAAATTGGTTGCTGTAAAAGTGATTGCAGGTTTCAATGGCAAAAAAACCACAACTACTTTTGCACCAACTTATTTAGAAAGATAAAGTAGAAGTTTAAGGCAAAAAGAGAATTTTAATTACCAGATTTGCACTGAAGAAAATACAAAGGATGATGTTCAGAGAAAGAAAAATAATTCCAGATGGAAATTTTAAAATGTCATGAAAAAACGAAGAACTACAGAAAAGGTAAACACATAGAAAAAAGAAATATTTGCTGTATAAAACAATAAAAATGCCTATGAGATGAACACATACACACACACACACACACACACACACACACACACACACACACACACTAGCACTAATGGCAGAACAAGGATAAAGACAGTTAATGTTTGATGGTTCCTGAATTGCCTGGGAAGTAATAATATATGTACTAATTACTATGACTTTAATAAGTCAAGGATGCATCTTGTAGTCTCTCTAGGGTAGTTAACAGTAGGGTAGTTAATGAAGTTAATATTAAAGAATATAACACCAGCAATCTAACAATAGGAAAATGGAAGTAAGAATAATTACACAAAGAAAAGCAATAAATGAATAAAGCAAAGGACATATGGACAAATAGAAAGCAAAATATAAGATGGTAGAGCTAAACTCAAAAATGTAAATAAATAAACTATAACAACTAAATAGGCCAAACAAAAGACAAAGCCTAGTAGACTGACTTTCTAAAAAATGTCTGCTGCTTACAAGTGATGCCTTAAATTTAAGGACACAGAAAGATTGAGAGTAAAGTCTGCAAAAGGATAAAATGCAAACACTAATCAAAATAAACTTATATAACTATATAAAAACTAGACAAAATAAATGATAAGGCAAGAAGTAATGCTAGAGATACAGGACCATTTAATGATGATAAAAGATCCACATCTCAGGAAAGGACAACTCCAAATTTGATTGTACCTCATAACCTGGTACGTACAGAGCAAAAATTTACAGAATCAAAAGAAAAAAATAGGCCAGGCTTGGTGGCTCACACCTATAACCCCAGCACTGTGGGAGGCTGAGGCAGACGGATTACGAGGTCAAGAGATCGAGGCCATCCTGGCCAACATGGTGAAACCCCGTCTCTACTAAAAATACAAAAATTAACTGGGCATGGTGGCACATAGTCTCAGCTACTCAGGAGACTGAGGCAGGAGAATCTCTTCAACCCAGGAGGCAGAGGTTGCAATAAGCCGAGACTGAGTCACTGTACTTCAGACTGGCGACAGAGAAAGACTCCATCTTAAAAAAAAAAAAGGACAAATCCACATCATGGATTAATTAATTCGTTAATTAATGAGTTAATTACTGCTCAGTAATTAACAGAAGCTAAATAAAAATTAGAAAGGGTTAAGAAGATTTGAACAATGCAACCAACTAAATTGATCTAACTGATACATAAACATACCTGGAAAGAGAACACCTCACCAACAAGAACAACGTACATTCTTTTCAAGTGTATACAAAATTGCCAAAACTGACTGCATACTGGGTCCAAAGACTGAAATCATACAGAGAAAGTTCCTTGACACAATGTTAATCCAAAAATCAGTAAGAAAGATAACTTTTAAATCCCCATATATTTAGTTAGGCAAAAATTTCAAAATAATCCATGAGTCAAAAAGATCACACGGCAATATCAAAATGTTCTGAACTGAATACACGAGGGATGCAGTTAGTCATGTCTAAAAGGAAAAAAATTATATATATCTATATATATGTATACACATACATACACACACACGTATGAAAAGAGAAAGGCTGAAAATCAATAATCTATCCATCTCAAGAATGAGAAAGACTAAGAAATAAGCCACTCTCCAAACAAAAATAAAAAAACAAGATAGAAAAGAAAATAATAAAATAGAAACCGAACATGAAATAGAATCAATCAGCTATGAATCAAAAGTGGGTTCTTTGAAAAGTATAATAAAATTCTTTATTATGAACAAGTTTTTATGTACAGATTTGAAAGCATGAAGTTAACAAATTCCTACAAAAAATGCTAAGTGCCAAAATGACACAATAAATCTGACTAGTACTATAATTATTAAAATGTTAAATCTGTAATTAAAAATCCTTCTCTTAAAAACTCCATGCCCAGATGAATTCTACAAAACAAAAAAATTATCAATCTTAAACTCTTACACAACACACACACACACAAAAAGATGAACACTTCCCAATCTTTTTATTTTTTTTTTTTGAGACGGAGTTTCGCTCTTGTTACCCAGGCTGGAGTGCAATGGCACGATCTCGGCTCACCGCAACCTCCACCTCCTGGGTTCAGGCAATTCTCCTGCCTCAGCCTCCTGACTAACTGGGACTACATGCGTGCGCCACCATGCCCAGCTAATTTTTGTATTTTTAGTAGAGACAGGGTTTCACCATGTTGACCAGGATGGTGTCGATTTCTTAACCTCGTGATCCACCGCCTCGGCTTCCCAAAGTGCTGGGATTATAGGCATGAGCCACCACGCCAGGCCAACTTCCCAATTTTTCATCGAAACATGGCAAAAGCATTTTAAGAAAGAAAAACTATGGGCCAATTTAATTCATAAATGTAGGTAGAAGGAAAATAAAATAGCAAATTGAATCCACTGATATAATAAAGGACATATTCATCAAAACCAAACTGAGATTACTCCAGAAACACAAAAATGGTTTAATATTTTCATAAATGTAATTCAGCATTGGTAAAGCTGTATAGCAGAAGCATGTTGGGCCCATAAAAATATAGTTCAGTACATTATTAAAAAAAGGGGAAGAAAATCACATTCTGAACTTTAAGATAAAGCATTGATATTTTATTTATAAAATGTTTTATAACATCAAAAATCCAAATAACTTGAATGAATCTATACTTAAAATTAGATTAAGTTTAATCTAAAAATCTATAGTTATATAAGATCTCTACACACAGAAAAAACCAGGAAGTTTTATTGAAGGAAAACCTTAACAAATGGAGAGATAAACCAGGATCATGGATTGGAGACTTGGCATTAGAGAGATGCCAAATCTAGCCCCCTATTAAGCACCCAGTCACAATAAAAATTCTTAGAAAAAATGGGAACAGAAAGAAACTTCCTGCCTTAGTCCATTTTGTGTTGCAATTAAGGAATACTTGAGACTGAGTAATTTATAAAGAAAAAAAGATTTATTTGGCTCACAATTCTGATACCTGGCAAAGTTAAGACTTGGCATCTGGTGAGAGCCTTAGGTCACTACTCATGGCATAGGGCAAAGGACAGCTGGTGTGTGCAGATCACATGGCAAGAGGGGAAGCAACAAGGCAAGAGAGGAGGTGCCAGATTCTTTTTAACAACTGGCTCTTGAAGGAATTAATAGAATGGGAACTCACTCATTTCCCTCTACCACCCCAGGGAGGGCATTACTCTATCAATGTGGGGATCTGCCCTGTACCCCCCAACAGGCCCCACCTCCAACCCTAAGGATCAAATCAGCATAAGGCTTGGCAGAGTAAAAAATACAAACTGTAACCTGATAAAAAGCCTTCTGCCAGGCATGGTGGCTCACGCCTGTAATCCCAACACTTTGGGAGGCTGACTTGAGATCAGGAGTTCAAGAACAGCTTGCTCAACATGCTTAAACCCCATCTCTACTAAAAATACAAAAATTAGCCAGGGGTGGTAGCGGGCACCTGTAATCCCAGCTACTTAGGAGACTGAAGCAGGAGAATTGCTTTAACTGGGAGGCAGAGGTTGCAGTGAGCTGGGATCGTGCCACTGCACTTCAGCCTGGGCAAGAGAGCGAGACTCTGTCTCAAAATTTAAAGAAATTAAAATTAAAAAAGGCTTTTTTTGGAGACAGAATCTTGCTCTGTCGCTCACGCAGGAGTACAGTGGCACAATCTCTGCTCATTGCAACCTCCACCTCCCAGGTTCACGTGATTATCCTGTCTCAGCCTCCCTAATAGCTGGGATTACAGATGTGTGCCACCACACCTGGTTAATTTTTACATTTTTAGTAGAGACAGGGTCTCACCATGTTGGGCAGGCTGGGCTTGAACTCCTAACCTCCAGTGATCTGCCTGCCTTGGACTCCCCGAAGTACTGGGATTACAGGCGTGAGCCATAGCACCCGGCTTGGCATCTTCTATTTACAATAAAAAAAAAAACAACAAAACATCATACTTAATTTTGAAATACTGAACACTTTTACATCTGAGATTACACATGTATCAGTGCTTATAGGCACTGCTTTAACATCATACTGGAGGTCCTAGCCAGTGCAGTAAGACAAAGGAAAAGAAAAACAATACAATTATAGAAAAAAATAGGGCTTCATCATCATAGATTGCCATCTATGATAATATAGATGGCAAATCCAAAAGATTCTACAAAGAATTAAAAATAAGTGAAATTAAGCAAGGTCTCTTTACATAAGATCACAGTACCAAAACTGATTGTATTTTATATGCCCACAAATGAGAAAACATTTTATAAATATTTATAACATCAAAAATCCAAGTAACTTGAAATAAATCTGTAATTAAAATTAGTTAAAGTTTAATCTAAAATCTATAGTTATATAAGACCTCTACACACAGAACAAACCAGAAAGTTTTATTGAAGGAAAACCTTAACAAATGGAGAAATAAACCAGGCTCACGGATTGGAAGACTCAGCATTAGAGAGATGCCAAATCTAGCCCCACAATAATCCATACAAATTTAATGAACTCCCAATAAAAAAATCCTGCAGGCTTTTAACGAAAATAAACTGCTACTAAGATTTATGTGGAAAGGAAAAAGGAACAAGACTAAGTACAATAAACCCGAATAGGCGAGCTTACTCCACCCAATATGAGGATATATTATAAAGCTATTATGAGACATTATGATACTGTACAAAAATAGAAGAATGGACCACTAGAACAGAGTCCAAAAATAAACACAGGCAAATATGGCTACTTGATTTATTATAAAGCCAGGATGCATAGCAAAGAGTCTTCTCCATAAATGGTGATGGCCGAGTAAATAGTAAATAGGGGTGGGGTGGGGAAAAACATATAATCACAAAAATAAATTTTAGATGTACTACAGTTAAGGAAAATAATAAAGCTTCTAGGGGGAAAAATTTCATGATGGTGTATTAGAGAAAGATTTTGTAAACAAAAACACAACAAATTAATTGTAAAGAAAAAGGTTGGTTTAGACTACACATATAGATATTAAGAAACTGCTTATTATCAACACAAACCATTCAAAGAGTGAAATGGCCAGAGTAGGAGAAGATATTTGCAATACATATAATTAATAAAGGGTTCATACTTAGCATACGTAAACAATTTCTAGGAACCTATAAAAAGATGAAAGACAACCAAACAATAAAAAAGAGAGAATGAACAGGCACTTCACAAAAGAGGATATTCCAATGGCCCATAATCTTAAATCTCAATCATCAGGGAATTACAAATTAAAATCACAATCACCATTATATGCTGATAAGAATGGTTAAAAGAAAAATACTGATACTACAAAGGACTAGTGAGGATGTAGAGCACAACTCTCAAACATTACTGGTGGGAGTATAAATTGTTATAAGCACTTTGGAAAATTATTCCAACAAAAACATGCATAATATGAACCAGCAATACCACCACCAAAAACAGATACAATGATGTTCACAGCAGTACCATTCATAAAAGCCTAACAGTAAAAACAAACCAAATGTCTTTCCAACATTAAAACTGATAAATTATGGAATAATCATGGAACAAAATACTGTACAGTGGTTAAAAATGCTGCTGCATGCAACAACACGGATGAATCTCACAGTGTAAGCAAGGAAGTATTACAAAGTTCAAAAACATGCAAACTAATGTGTGATGCTAGTCAGAACTGTGGTTCAGACAAAAGGATTTGTGACTGAGGAGTATAAGAGGGACTTTTGGAGCCTGGTAATGTTTTATTTTTTTGACCAGGATAATGGTTTCATGAATATGATCACATTTTAATAGTTAATCCAATTGCACATTTATGTATATATTTTTCTGATGTATGTATGCAATTCGTGTGTGTGTGTGTGTGTGTGTGTGTGTGTGTGTGTGTGTGTATATATATATATATATATTTTTTTTTTCCCTGATGTACTATGCCCCTCAATAGTATCTTAGCTATGGTTCTGGGTATAGTTCTAGATGCCTACCTTCTTTTGGTTCTTGATTTCCATACCTGAAGCATCCAACAGCTTTCAAAAAACTGTCTTTTAACCATGGGGTTAAGTTTCTGAAGTTTGTTAATTTAGAAGTTTTAATATTTCATGAGTCTGTCTCAAGTTTTGTTTAAACCAACCTCACATCCTCAAATGATGTATTTAACTGGCACTTTGACTTCAATCAAGCCTAAAATCTCACAATTTACATAGACAAAACAAAAATCATCACCTCTATATTACAGGTAAAACTGTGTCCCCAAAAAGATGTGATGAAGCCCTCGCCTCTAGTGTCTGTGAATGTGAACATATTTGAAAATAGAGACTCTACAGACGTATTTAACATGTAAATTACGATGTGGTCATACTGAAGTGGGGTAGGCCCTTAATCTGGTATGACTGCTGTCCTATTGAGACATACAGGGAAAATGTCACGTGACAACAGAGCAGAGATTGTATTAATGCAGCAGCAGGCCAAGAAACACTCAAGACAGACACCCGCAACCAGAAACTAGGCCAGAAAGAGGCAAGGAAGGATTCTATCCAGAGTCTCAAATGGAACATGGCCTTGCTTACACCTTGATTTCAGACTTCTAGGCTCCAGAATTGGAAGAGAATAAATTTATGTCGTTTTAAGTCACCCAGTTTGTGGTATTTTATAGCAGCCCACCCTTCCATGTACACAACATCTAATTCCCACATCAATCTTCCATTCAATAACCTTTGCAACATTTTCCCATCTGTCTGATAACTCCAAAATCACTGATTTTCTACCATTTCTTATATCCTAGAATCATTAAGAGGTATTACTTTGCCTTTTAATTATCTCATTTCTAAATATTTCCCTTCCATTTCTATCATTACAACCCTAATTCAGACCTCAATAACTGTACAACTAGAGTACCTCACTTATTGGTATTTTTTTAAATCCTACCTTCCTTATATCATTTCTCTCTTTTCAAACTTTCAGACACCCTATCACATCACATTCAAAAAGCACTTAGTCTGACTCTATTCTGCTTCCTTCAATACATAAACACAACTGGTTACCAGGAACACAATTTTGTTCTTTATTGGCTAGTATTTCACAGTACCTACAATAGTCTCTGGTAGACTTAGTGCTCGATTAAATATTGACAGCCACCAACATAAACTTACTACTGCCTCCACACCATCTTTCATGTTTCACAAGTTCATATTATGCCAATTCATGCCATTACTGACTCATTTCATTCATTCTTAATTGATGTCTTACTCCATTTTACACAAGCTTTATCACTTAAATCACTAAAAAACTCATTCTAAAAGTTTGTCACTTACATCACTAAAGAACAAAGCCTTTTTGTAATTTCCCTCTCTTACACCTAGAAGTGTCTCAACATCTTCACTTATTATTTTCTCTTCCCTATCTAGTAGAAAGAAGTGTCTTTTATTTCTAACACTAGCCTTTCTCCTCTATGTTTTTAATGTTTTCACTTATCTCTTTTCCTGGACCTTGCCATTATCAATGAGCTTCTCCTGCTTCTCTCCCAAAGGCACAGAAGTCTCATCATATAAATTAAATTTTTTTAAAAAAAAGCTTTTCAACTTTCTATAGTGGACACTTGTGGACAATGTATTTTATTGGCCTATGGCAACAACAACATCCAGTTTCTGTGAGCAGCAATGCCAGTGTCAGAAACAAGGCTATATATAATACCCAGCATCCAGGAGACAGAAAGTAATGACCTTGACAAACTGCCCCTCAATAGTATCTTAGCTATGGTTCTGGGTATAGTTCTAGATGCCTACCTTCTTTTGGTTCTTGATTTCCATACCTGAAGCATCCAATAGCTTTCAAAAAACACTGCCATGGGGTTAAGTTTCTGATGTTTGTTAATAAAACCTTCACTCACGTCATGGGTTGGGCTGCTGTAACAAAATACCATAGACTCGCTGGCTTACAGTATTTCCTACAGCTCTGGAGCATGAAAGTCTGAGACAAGGGTGCCTAAAAAGTTGGGGATCTCTGCTTTAAGATGTCACATTTTTCTCCTAACCATGTTTACTAAAATTACTAAGAGTCTTGAATGCCCTTACCTCTAGTAAATGTATTCATTTATCAAATAAGATTTTTCTTCGTACATTATTTTTCTCCTCCCTCCCTCTGAAACAGCTTATCCAATCAAAATATCTCAATCTAAAAAAAATTTCTGGCCCCCTACACTCTTCCCTCTTTCTACTTTTTTTCTCCCCCGCCTGCTTCTGCCTGTGTTCCCTTCTCTCTTCTGAAATAGCTTATCCAATGCAAATACCTTAATCCTGGTAATTCCATTTCACAAATTACCTCCTATCTCACCCTCCTATCCCCACCTTCACAAATTTCCAAGTACAGCTCAAAAATACACTACAAAGGCACCACAATTAAAATGTACGTGAAACCTCACTGGATTAATCCATCCTTTTATCATCCTTTCCTACTTATTCCTAGTTACTCCAAGTTAGTTCATATCTAACTCCTCCTTCCTTGCCCACAATGATATCCAAACACCGTATAATCTACTTCTCAGATACAGTCCTCCCTTCAAATCCCTTTGCCAGATTGCCATTTATCTCTGTAATCCTCTCTTTCCAAGGAACATTACCATGGTTGTCACTTTCACTTGTCTCTCACAGCTCCTAAATATCTTTTACATTTCTGCCAGAGCTATACAATGCTATATAAAGTCACAGATGGACTTAACAGTTACCTGCCTTCAAAAGGTCCTCAATGGTTACACAGTTTAATCTCATCAGCAAAGTATTTAAAAATCCATGACTTCCCTCCATAAAGTTAATGCCTGAATCACAAGGGAACACTAATTCCTTCTAGAATCCTCATCTCAGTGGTCTTTTTAACTTGGAATGCCCTCTTTTTCATTGACTTTCTCTCACAAATGGAAATCTGAACTCTTCCTTCAAGATTCAGCTAGAAAATTAGCTACTCTAAGTCTTCCATCCCTAGTTAAATCGGTCCTCTTTCTATAATCTGACAATACTTTGTTTATATTTCTAACAAGATAATTCATTTTTGTTTGCTGTATTATTGTATTATTTGTTTTGTTTACATAGTACTTCACTGCAATTTAATTTCATAGCAATTCTGTGAATAAAGTATTATTTAGCCATTTTAACAGGGGAGAAAACAAGCAGAGAAGTAACTGGGTTTAAAACACACACACATATACACAGATAAAGACATGTTTCATTCCAGTCTCCTGACAATTCAGTTTCACATTTCTTATGGTAAAAGACTCCAAGGAACCTAGCGGAATCCTTCCTATGTAACAGATGCTTTACAGAGTTACGGGATTTTGTTTTGTTTTTTATTTTGTTGGTGAGACAGTCTTGCCCTGTTGTCCAGGATGGAACGCAGCGGCAAAATCTTAGCTCACTACAGCCTCAACCTCCCAGGCTCAAGCAATCCTCCCACTATAGCCTCCTAAGTAGCTGTGACTACAGGTGAACTCCACCATGCCTGGCTATTTGTGTGTGTGTGTGTGTGTGTGTGTGTGTGTGTGTGTGTGTGTGTGTGTGTTGAGATGAGGTCTATGCTGCCCAGGCTGGTCTCAAACAATTGGGCTCAAACAATCCTCCCGCCTCAGCTTCCCAGGGATTACACATGTCAGCCACGCGCCCAGCCTGCTTTGTGTTTTAAATATGTTTGAAACCACCCTGTTTTAACTGTCTAAACTCTTGAAGACATAGCTCAAAAGTCTCATTTTTAACTCTTCTAGTCCTTAATATTTTGGTAAGCTATATCATATCACTTGGCATGTTGCTACAAATGTCATTTTATATATAAGCATGCCATTAATCTTACTAATGAGTTCATAAGCTTTAGAGAGCCAACATGCCTCATTCCACTGTGGTATCCTTTATACTCCCTAGCACATGGTTGTTGCTCAACAGCCCCCAATTTATCCCTTGTTCCAATCTCTAAGTCCTTTATTATTATGATTTTGCATGACAGATATAGATCAACTGTGACTAAACTTTACTTCTACTCTAACAGTAAATATTACTTAACCCATTCCTGAAATATAAAGCTCATACATAGTCAGGGAAGTATTCTAAGCATCTGATGGTAGGAAAATCTAGAGTGACTATTTTAGATGACTGTAGAGGGCAGCAAAGCAACAGTAGTATGCTCAAATAAAACCATGTATTTTTCTTAGGGAACTTCAATTTTGTTTTTGTATTTCAACAGATGCTGTCAGGGTTTAAATTTTTGAAGGACAAGAGACTTTTGGGGATGCCAAATACAAATTTCACCAGCTACTTATATATTTAAACATTTTTACTATCAATGCCCAGATCTTTTTATATAAAAAACAAGCTTGATAAACAATGCAGTTTCAAAATAGCCACCATAATTGCTGAGTACATTAAGAATCTAAAAGTTGAAAATGTTTTCTCATTGAAAACTGCAAACATAATCTATCAATTTTATTTTCTTAAATACAGAAAAGAATGTCAATAATCTAACTAGATAGTCTCATTTCCTGCTAATTAGTATTACTAATTCTAAACTTGATATGCCTTTTTGTTATTCAAAATCAGTCAACTGTAGGGTCTATACCAGTTTAAAAAAAAAAAAAAAATTATAAATCCTCTGACACTGTATTAGTATACAACAATAAACAGAATGAACCTTGAAAAGAAATAGGAATTCCCTTACCGTCATTTCAATATTGAAGTTCACTCTGTTTTTAATATGAACTATGCAGAAAAACTGTATCAAGATAATCACATATTTATAACCTCAGAATTATTTACAGGAATGGGGAAGCTACTATAAAAATTGATAGTGAATACAACTGTATTATTTGCATGTTATACATTATCAAAGATTCTGTTGGTAGTCATGTTTTACTTCCTTTAACAAGCAGAAATGAAGAGTTTTAGGGTAACTGCAGTAGCCATTAACATAAGCAGACTTATGATTTAGGGAGAAATGCTATCATGTTTCAGCCCTGTGCCCTTAAAGAGAAGTATAGAAGTGTTAGCTCTATGTCTTCTTCTACTTGATTCTCGTCCAAAAAACTAAAGGAACTAAGAAACACTTTTTTATATCCTGCATTTAAAGTAAAGTAGGTAGGCTATCTCTAAGGTTTTAAAAACTAGACAGTTTACTGTCAGACTTAGTATTAAATTAAATGTATAGCCATGAATGATTATCTCTAATCTAAATCAATTTTGTAGGGAGTCTGCGTCTATAATGAAGGATATTTGTGAAATGAATCTTAATCTACCCCACACTAGCTACAACTAAATTAGAAATTTTATTAATAATCTTCAAAAACTATGGCCTAAGATTTTCAGTAACAGCAATTGTGTCTATCATGAATAATTCATAGAAATAGTTACTATATTAACTTGATTTTACTACAGTTTACCAATACTAACATTTCATTTATACTTTTTTCTTCTGAATTGAAGCAATAGAAGAGTCAAGGATACTCCTGACATTTTATATAATGTTCCCAGACACTTAGTTGGAGTCCTAGCCCGGCATAGTTTTATATTAGGATAATTACATTACAAAACAGACTATCTTAAATTTACCCACTTCATTCCAAAAACTCAATTCCTCAATTCCGGAGTCAGATGTGTCATACAGAAAGCATGATACATTTCACAGAAGCTGCTAAACAGGTAAATAACCTACAGCTGATTTTGAAGTAACAAAGTACAAGACTACTATTCTCCTAGAAAGTCAATTCTGCAAACATCTCAAATTCAAAATGGGTAAGGCAACAGAACTGAAGAGAGGAAAAGGAATTTTTTAAAAAGAAAAATCAATGGAGAACTATCTCAAGTAACATTTGTAAGTCTATCAACCTTTTATAATTACAAGAGTACAAACTTCTTTAAGTATATATTCCTATCATGTGTTCTGCACAACACAGCTTCTGCAACATAATACATATTACACATAAGAAAAAATTTGTTTAATTCGTTTGTTAAACAGGATATTTTACTGAAGAATTTCTTAGAACATTAATAAACTAAAGCATATTGTAACTTTCCATGAGCGATATATCATTAGTTTTTCCTATTCCCAAATGTATTAAACCATGGTACTTTATCTTCCAAAAACCTATCTTCTGAGACTAGTGTTTCACAAAAACACTTTAACAAAGACTGTTCTCAACCTGAAAGCATGAAAAAAATGAAAACAGAATTGCATGCTCACTGTATGCAACAAGTGGTGAGGGAAGCCTTCCTGGAAAAGTCAATCTTAAACCAAGCCCTTCAGAATTTGATCAGGTAGGAAGGAAGAGCAAAGGGCATAACCCACGTCAGAGACAATGAAAGGTTTGGACTTGAACTATCCAAACTGGTAGCCACCAGGAACATCACACTTGACTATGAAGTGCATTAAGTGTAGCTAATCCAAACCGAAATGATCTGTAAGTATAAAATATCTACTGGATTTCAAAAACTTACCATGAAAGAAAATGTAAAATATCTCAATTTTTAATAACAATTGCATGCTGAAATAATGTTTTGGTTACACTGTGTTAAATAAGATAAATTTCACTTATTTCTTCCTTACCTTTTTAATGTGGCATCATGAAAACTTGAAATTACATGGCTGGCATTATATTTCTACTAAAATGTGCAGGTTTAGACTAACCTTGATTTTGCCATTAAACTCTAGAAATAAATAAAATATGAGTGTCTACTACATGCCAAGCACATAGGGAAATGAATAGTGAACGAAAGAGTGAAGCATATTTCTTTCAGAAGATAACATGTGGTAAATTCATAAACGAAAATGCTATAATAAATAGCACTTGTCAAGAGAAGAAAGAATGATCTGATGTTGTCTTTCAAAATACAAATGTCCTAATCCTTGGACTCCCTCCGCACCTCAGCTGTCTTACAAAAATTGTTGATCTACTAAGTCCACAGTGGGGCCTGGCCATACTGTTTTAAAAAGGAATCCCTAGTAACTATGATTAACTCACACATCCTATCTTCGCAGGCTCTAGCTATTTGAGAATAGTGATTTACAGCCCCACTCCCTTTTTCTGTTATTTTATTTCTTATGATAAAACCTAGGCTGACAGCCTAAAGAGCCTCTACTGGGTGCAACAGCCAACCTATTTAAAGTAAGAACAAGTTTGATTCTTTTTTTTTTTTTTTAACCATTAAAGTTAAAGGAAACCAAACAAAGTTTTTTACACATGGCTCACATTCCAGTTTATGAGTATCTAGTCACAAAGCAACAGGTTTTCCCTACTCATCTTATTTAGCAGAATGAATGGTGGGCAGTCAATAGTCTCCCAAGAAAAACAATCTCCTGGATGCTAGATTGAAGAAAACAGGTAAAATTCACAATATAAGTATATAATATCCTTTAGAAAACAACTATGGTACCTGTAATATGGCTATATCTAGACTCACAGGAGGCAAGCCTCATTGAAATTTGTAATTGAAAAGTTACATTATAATTAGTGACTCTTTTAGAAAAAAACCTTGAAGCCTACCCTTAATAAAGTTTCATAACATTTTTTTTTTTTTTTGAGACAGAGTCTCGCTCTGTTGCCCAGGCTGCAGTACAGTGGCTCAGTTATAGTTCACTGCAGTCTCCTCCCCCCAGGGTTCAAGTGATTCTCCTGCCTCAGTCTCCTGAGTAGCTGGGATTACAGGTGCCTGCCACCATGCCCAACTATTTTGTATTTTTGGTAGAGATGGAGTTTCACCATGTTGGCCAGGCTGGTCTCGAACTCCTAACCTAAAGTGATCTGCCTGCCTCGGCCTCCCAAAGTGCTGGGTTTACAGGAGTGAGCCATCATGCCCGGCTTCACAAGAAATTTTAAATAAATGATTAAACTCTATCAGAGCTTATTCTGATAAATAAAATCATAAATTTTATAAAATTCAGGAAAGAACATATATTCAAGAATTTAAAGACTATTTTAGACAAAATATGTATGAGGTACTCAAGCATATGACAGATTTTGGTGCTCAGATTTTGGATGTGTGTGCATGGTACACAAAATTGTCTTTAAAGTTTCATTACTGACCTAGGTGTTATTTGATTTTAACCTACATTTACATATTAATAGTAATTATTAACTGTCTCATCTTTTGCAAACCATGTAGGCTTATTGTCAATTTTTAGGAAGATTTTAATAGATTACAGAATATGTTATAGCAATGTATTATTTACTCACTAATGTTTAATGGTTAAAAGTTACAGAATGTCAAAATGCTCTCTTAATTATCATAGCCAGCTTCCCTTCAATAATTTTCAAGTAATTAGCAATAATCCTTAAGTTGTATTCCCGCACATACAAAATATACATCAGAATTGCCGAATTACTAAATTGTAAACAGATGCAAATATAAGTGACATAAACGAGGTAAACACATATAATACACACAATTGACCAGCTTTTCCAATTCTTACTTCTGATGCTATAGATAAATGCAAGAAAGGAAGACGTGATCTTCTCTGCTTGCTTCTAAATTTGGGTTACTTTCCAAAAACATCTGTTTTGGATGCAGAAAGACTCAAATCGGCAATATGTACTATATTCCCCAACTGATACCATCAGTAACTTACAGCAGAATCAAATTGTCACTCCCTTCTCCAACCTCCATCTTCAATAAAATCACTAACATTTTAAGTGATCTTAGGAACTGCCAATCTTAAAACACATTGGACACCATTAAGGAAATAGTCAACTTGGTTTTAAACAATTATTCACTTGAGTTAATTTGACTGTATTCTAATATTCTGAACACTCATCATCTGTATATTTATATGAAGTAAATTTAAATATTTGAAGATCACTGACTGGGCTATACAGTCAATATAAAGATGTAAAGTACAAATACAGCAAGCCAATTTGAAAACTCAATCATTCACAATGTTGGTGTAGAATTTAAGAATCACTAACACTAGCCTAGTTTATGCTGTGCAATATAATAAATGATAATATTTAAGTGTTACTATATTTCATGCACTTTCCTAAGTGTTTTATTCTGTCATTTAATCCTCACAAGACATCTATCCGCAAGTTGGTAATGTTGTCTCTTTTTAAAACAAGAGAAACTTCAAGTTTCCAAGGTTAAATAACTTACCAATGATTTACAGCTAGAGAGAGAGAAAAGGAGGAAGGGAGGGAAGAACAGGGAGGGAAGAAAAAAGATATCTCAATAAGATCTGACCCAAATGATTTCTTTAAAGTGACTTTTTTCTCACTGCACATTATAAGCCTTTATCTAATGGGTTAGGTTTTTCTTTTCTGGGCAAATCAAAATACCTCATGAACACCAAACTGTTCTATAATCATGTTTCCTTTATGTCGATCACCAAGTTATAAGCATCTTGAAGCCAGGACTCTGTCTTATTCATGTATTATGTCCCCAAGCACCTATCAAGTAGTCAAAAGGCTTTTAAAAATTCCATATCATATTAGATCTTCTTTTCTGTGATCTTTTAAACATCCATCTTAAGATAAAGCCTTGCTGAAAATGGCAAGAGGCAAAGAATCCCAGAGTCAAATGGGACCTCACAAAGGTCAAACAGTCTATCTTCTTATTCATCACTATCATATCCGTGCTAATTTTCTCTACGTCAACCCAAAAAAATTGTGGGAAGAAAAAGTGAAATAAATCTGACCGTCTATGAATTGATTATTGCCATCATAAAGAAACTTAGAATTTCATAATTAAATAAGGTTTTTCAAGTCAGATGATGCAGTCCCCTTGACATTTAAACCTAGGAATTTTTTTGTATTGCATTTTAGGTTTTGGGGTACATGTGTAGAACATGCAAGACAGTTGCATAGGTACGCACGTGGCAGTGTGATCTGCTGCCTTCCTTAGGCTTAAAAACAAACAAAAAGCTGGCAATCTGAGAATCTGTAAAATTCTCATCTTAAAAGTTCAATTCTCCAAATGAGACAACGTGCACCCCAAAACAGCAAGTCGGCAAATCTGATATAAATATTTTAAAACTTTCAGAATATCACATCCACCAGTTTTGAGGAATATTTTTATTATCACGATACAGTTTAGTTAAGGCCATGCTGCATTATCAAACATATCAACATATCAACAGTAACAGCAAAAAGAAAAACCTGTATGTCATAAAACAAGTAAAGCATTCTCAACAGATCATCAGCTACAGTCATCTTTTTAAACCTTAAAAATCTTTTCAACTCTAAAACTGGCTCCACGCAAATACCAATCACATACCAAACCTTGTAAGTAGTACTATGAATGTCATTATAACTCTATTAACTAACAGTAGTGAAGTCAACAATCTGTTAACAGCTTACTTGAAAATTTTGCTTCTATATTATTAAGCTCCCATAAGTCCTAACAGTTGTGCCTATTCAAAGACTGAATTCTAAAATAAAGGTTGATGGAAAAAACTCTTCATAAGGGTTCACAAATTAGGGTGTTAGAACACCATAAGCCAAAAAAGGAAGCTCTTTAAATGAGTAGCACACAGGAATACAAAACTGGTGTCTACCTCTACAACAAGAAGAGTTGACTCTAAAGACTATACCTACTCTAAAACACAGTCCATTTGCCTATGCTGCTTAAGTTTTTAGGCTATAAAATAAAATAGCAAATCCTTCCAATACCACATTATTAAGGAGATTTTTTAAAAAATTGTGTTCTTCTTCCATGTGAAAACCAAGACGTTCCTTCGAAAGTAATCAACAATTCATTTTCACAACTACTAAGAAATTATACTGTAAATAATTCCTGTATCACCTATTCACATTACCCGGCTTCAGTCTTCCACAGAGCTTTGCCTAACTAGATCCGCCCCTCTGGAGGTATAAATATTCTCTCAGTCC
Organism: Saguinus oedipus; assembly: GCA_031835075.1. Classification (NCBI taxonomy): domain Eukaryota; kingdom Metazoa; phylum Chordata; class Mammalia; order Primates; family Cebidae; genus Saguinus; species Saguinus oedipus. The sequence continues at coordinate 95,069,935 of CM063184.1, read as the reverse complement.
TTAACATAAACGACGTCAGGACAGTAAACTGGTAAGGTCCCCTCCAACTATCCTCTCACTCGATTGTGAGCAACATCCCCAATTCTCCTTCATGGAATAGAACAGCACACAAATGCGACCTAGACTCTGGCATCCATTTAAAAAGATACAGCATTAAGAACTCTGTCCTGGAACCAAGTATCTGGGGATACAGAAAGAGTGTACAATTAATAACATTTCATCTATCATACTATGCTCTGTGTAAATCAGAAACTTTCATTACAGTGCTGGAAACAGTGGTAAACTGGGAGTGGAAACTGTCAGCCCAGAAGCAGCACTCCATCCCATCATGCAAACTGTGCTACCCTCAAAAGCAACTACCCTGACTCACCTACGGTGTAACAGGATTCCCCTTCTTTTAAATCACACTATCCAAGAAATTTGCACACCTCTCAACACTGGTAACGCTTCAGTTTAAGGTTCCATGAAATACTGAAAACCAATCTTTGAGCAAGCTTAAGTTCTGCCCCTCCACTTTTCTGACCAAGAGCCCTCAAATAAATAACGTCTCGCCGTGTTTTAATACTGTTCCTCCCGCCAAAGACTGGTGTCCTTATTTTCCCAAATCACGGCCTTTCAGTGTCACTTACGTCCATTTCTCTTGCATGAAAAGCAGACTTTTTTTTTTAGCGCGATCCTTAATAAGTAGGCTTCTAGTCTGCCATACCTGGGAACAAAACCCAGAGACGAGCTCCCAAATATGACAGGAAAACAGTGACCTAGCACGAGGAAAGAGACGGAAAACTGGCGTGTGGCTGTTTTGGTTAGAACAGCCGGGCACAGTCCATAAAATCAGGTATTTAACACGTAAATCCTGTTCCTGCGGGGGCTGCTAAATAAGCGCGGACAGTGTGGACACGTCCCAAGCTGGAAGGCAGGGGCCGGGCTCGATCTGGAGATCCCGACGCTGCCAGCGCAGACGCGGGCACCGCCAGACGGAGGAAAACCGACTGCAGGGGCTGCTGCGGCTGGGCGGGCTGAGGCGGTGCCCTCTCCGGGCTGGGAGGCCTAGAGAAGCGGACCCGGAGGCTTCAGTCCGTCGGCCTCCGTCCCAGGGTTTCTGCGCTCACAGCTCAAGTTTCACCGGGAAAGAAAAAGCAGCCGACACGCAGCCCGGCGCCTTCACCCACGAGTCTGCGCTCTGCGCTTCCCGGGCCGCGAGCGAGGAAGTAACGGTCCCCGGAGCAAACCCGGAGCAAACGCGGAGCTCAGCGCACTCCGCACCACCGCCCACCCTCGGCCGCCCGAGCCGCGACCCGCGAGGCCGCGGGGGAGGGGAGCCGGCCGCCGGCGCAGCACTCGCTGGCCCGGCCCTTCCAGGGCCTCGCCCCGGGCGCGGCGAAAAGTTTCCAGCCAAAGTCCTCCGCACTCGCTCGCGCAGCCAACCGCCAAACACGGCCGCCTCGCTGCCCGGGAGAGTGGCTGGGCAGAGCCGGCCGCGGCGCCCGCGCCCTCAGCGGCGTCTCCCTCAGCCCACGCCGGCCGCCGAGATTCACCTACCACAGAGCCGGGAGAAGAGCAGCAGCGGGAAGAGCAGCAGCAGCAGCGGAGGTGGCGTCGGGGGCTGCAGCAGGAGCCCGGCTCCGAGGAGAGGAGCGGAGGAAAGTTGTGTTTTGCCGCCTCCAGGACACAGCGAGGCCGGCCGCGGGGTCCGCGCCATCCCCCACCCTCCCCCCGGCCCGCTCTCCCGCCCGTCCCCCCGCTTCCCCGGCCCCGGCGCCTCGGGCTCTGGGCGGCGGCTGTGGAAGGTCTGGCGCGCGCGTCCCCAGCTCGCAGCTCTAGCGCCGTCGCCGCCGGCTCACACTCATCCGAGCGCTGGCTGCTGCCTCGACACCGCCGTCGCCGACGCCACTGCCGAGGCTGAGGCGGGAGCCGCCCGCCGCCGCCGCCACTCCCCTCCCCCCGGCAACAGCCCGCCTCGAACTCCTGGGAACTCGGAACGCACCACCCCGCCCCACGCGGGAGGGGGGAAAAGTAGCCGACCCTCAGAACGGGCTCCCGACTCGCCCGCCCTCCCGCATAACTTCAGCTCCCGTCTGATCCCCGGGCGCAAGCCTTGTCTCCTCCCACCCCGCCCTCCTACACACGCTCCTCCCCTTTCAAAAAAAAAAAAAAAAAAAAGCAACGCTTTTCATCCACTTTGATAACGGGGTTTCTCCCAAAGCTGAGCTTTAAAAGGCACAGGAAAATCTGGAATAGCTTAGTCGGCCCCGCCCCTCGTTCCTGCCTGGTTTCCCCCCTTCCCTGCCTTTCCAATGGTCTCGCCCACTCCGCCCCTCTTGGGTCCACCGAGGCCCCAGCACCGACCGAGGCGAGGGCTGCGGGACAATCACGCCAGGCGCTTGCCTCTCCCGGGCGGCGCTCTCCCTCTGGCAGGGACCGGAGCCGAGGAGGGGTGGGAGGGGAAGGCAGGAGGGGGCTGCTCTTCCGTTGCCCAAGCTAATGGTTCCTGTGTAGGAAGCTGGACGCAGCCTGCTGGGCTAGTAATCCTCCTCCTCGCTGGGGCGCGGGGGACTGAAGGGAGAGACTTTCTCCTCCTTCCTGCTCGCCGGGACAGCTGTGCTCTCCGAATCCCTCCCTCCTTCCCAGCCCACTTCCCCGCTCGCCGGGGCACCTTTGCTCAGGCGTTTTCCTGCTCTTTTCGCGGGCAGGGCGGCTTGGGGGAAGGGTCGGCGGAGCTGGGCGAGGAGCGGGGTCTCGGGTTGCCTTTCTCGCTCTTGCTTCTCACTGGCCGCTGGGCTGTCCACTTTCTGCGCCGGGCAACTGGCAACAGGAGGCCATGGATTTCCCCCGACGAGTGCGTTGGTGTTTTTCGTTGGTTTTGTTTCGTTTGCATGTTCGTATGTGTAGTTTTTTTTTTTTTGTCGGTTTTCCTTGGAACTGATCGCAGAGACGCGACCTCGGGAAGTGTTAAACATTTGCCCACGAGGGGAGCGTCATGCCCACCGTGACCCTCGCTCACCCCAGGTGGCTGCCTGCCCTGCCCTCTCCATCCTCCCGCCTCGCACTGTACCGGCGTTTGACCTTGGAGCCACTGCCACATCGGTTCTGTGGGGGGAGCAGGAGGGTGGATAATTTGGACTGTCCGGCATAGGGGGCGGATTGAAGGCGGAGGACACCAGTCCGTAGGCCCGACACCATTAATTGTATGTAGGTCCTGTCATCTCCACCAGATAGCCGTAAGTGTGTTCCAATAACGGGAAAGCTGAACAGGGATCAGCCGCCCAGAAATTAGCCTGTCGAAGCTAAACTAATGCTTGCTTGCGGCCAAGACCACGCTGTCCTCGGCTTTCGGTCACTGGGGTCTTCCCACCTTCCGCCCGCTGGATTACAAGGCTTTACTCACCTCCAAGGCTACAAGCCATTCTGTACCCTGCCCACCTCTTCTTTTCTTTCTTAACTTCTGCCTCCCATCCAGTCTCCCAGCTCGCGGTCTGCCTTTTTCCCTCCATCCCTTTCCTCTTCCTCCCTCCCTGTGCCTGTCTGCCTCTGTCGTTCCCTGTAAGCTTGTGTCCTGCAGCCAAGGCTTTCTATCACCTATCCTCAAGATGCACTTAGGAATAAACCTTGTCCTGCGTCGCTCCGGGAGATCCCCTGATGAGGATCATAATTGACAAAATGTAGCTATTGTGACATTCCTCGGCTGTGCTGACACCACCTTTTCCCTTGAGAAAATTTCTTTTCCTATATTCGCATTCCCTAAACCTAATTTCACTGCTAAATTTAGACAGCCCACTGCGCAGCCACTAGCTAATTATCTGTTTAGATAGCACTTTAACACGTTGTTGAGATTCAGTTAAATGTTAAACAACCAAAATTTTAATATCACTAGCCAATTTCATTCCCCCAGGTTTTGCCTGATGGTTCCACATCTCCACGAAAAATAATTTAGCCAACATTTTCAAAGATGCCAAAGGCTTAACTTGGGTGGGTCCATTAGGCAATTGCTAGAGACCATAAGGAATTAGCAGGTTTAGTTCTTCTCAAAAATATAATATGGAACTGTAACAAATATATTTCCTCCCTATTTATAGAAGTTGAATAGTGGCCTGCTATGATCTTCTCTGACCTAAAGTGAAGAGAGAGCATGGAAAAGAAGTATTTATAGATCTTATATAAGAATTAAAAGAGCACCATGCTGGTGTTTTATATGTATTATGCTCTAACAATAATAATTTGTGTTTATACAGCATCTTCAACTAAAGATGTCAAAGCACAAGCTCACTTACCACAGAAGGTGGCAATTACTATTATCTCTACTTGACAGCTGCAAGCACCTAGGCACAGAGTTTAAGTGTTCTGCTAACACTACCAGCCATATATGGTGGTTATCCTGCCAGAACCAAGTTCTTGCCTTCCAGTGGACACCATTGACCTCTCAAGATTATTCTTTAAGTTAAAAAGAATAAATTTACTAAGGTAACTCAAATTTCTACTTTCTATAGTAAAAGTATCTAATCTTAAATAACATTCTCCTCAGATGAATGAATTTTAGACATACCCACCCCAAGCTTTCCTGTTGGAAATTTTTACTGGCTACAGAAAGAGATTTTACATTACATATATAACTCATTTTTTTTTCAAGGGAAGAAATACTGATAATTTTTTATAAACCTTTAACATGAGATCATTAGTGGTTTCTATGCCATTACAGATAAGTTCACATTTATTGTTTGAGTAACAAACTGTTTAAGGAATGCATAATTATAGCTAACATTAATATTTCTGACACCACTGAATAACAAAGTATGCATGTATTTTTTTCAGAAAAAAATTATCTGAACAGAAAGCAACACAATCCTAATGCCAACAATGGTTTTATTGTTTTGGATTAAGAGTACTGATGGTGTCCATCCTACTTTCGGTTCAAAGCTTGTTTGCCAATTATCAAGGTTCATTAACTCTTAACTAAAAAACAAACGTGGACATCTTAACAAAGAAGTAATTATGTATAGTGCTAGGCATTTTACATTTACTCAAATAATCCAAGTGAAAGGTTTGAGACTATTAATAGAATTTCATAGCTGACTCTGAAACAAAGAAGTATTTTATAGAAGAGGTAAGACATTATATACTTCAGCTAATTCTCCTTAACATCAGCAATTTTTTTACAACCTGCTGTGTGAGGAAACATAGCTTTTCCTATAGTAGAAGAGGTGAACAATATTTTGTGGAATATTTGAACTTGGTACTATATTTGATAATAACCTTATGTTACTCATAACAGGATCACATTTTTGTAAAGAAAATTATGTGTTGTGAGATGGAGTCAAGTTTTACTTTTTTACAAAGGAATATCTAATTGACCCATTACTGTTATGGGAAAAAAATCATCTTTTCCCCACTTCTTTATGGAGACATCTTTGTCATAAATAAAATGTCAAGATTCAAAAAAACAAACAAATTGCAAAACCACAGAAAAGCCCATCCACTTGCAAAATGTTCACCAACCTCATTCTTATTAAATGAAATTCTTTCTTACTGAAGAGATCTTCCCTATATACTCATATGCCTTTCTGCCTCCTATTTCCTTTGGGTCTTTGCTAAAATTTAACTTTATCATTGAGGCTCTCCAACACCACCACTCTAATCCCTCGGCCCTTAACTTGCTTCATTTTCTCCATTGCCCTTACCATCTGACATGTCTCTATTTATTGTCTGTTCCCTCTCACTAGAGGGAAAGTTCCACAAGGGCAAGCAAGTATCTATATTTTCACTGCTAAAACTCAAGTAGGCCAGGCACCGTACCTCCTGCCTGTAATCCCAGTACCTTGAGAGGCTGAGGCTGGCGGATTGCCTGTGTCCAGGAGTTTGAGACCAGCCTGGGCAACAAGGCTGTATTAGTCTGTTCTCATGCTGCTAATAAAGACAAACCCAAGATTGGGTAATTTATAAAGGAAAGAGGTTTAATTGACTCACAGTTCCAAATGGCTGAGAAGGCCTCACAATCATGCAGAAGGCAAGGAGAAGCAAAGTCACATTTTACATGGTGGCAGGCAAGAGAGCATGTCCAGGGGAAATTCCCTTTATAAAACCATCAGATCTCATGAGGCTTATCACTATCATGAGAACAGCAAGGGGAAGACCTGCCCCCATGATTCAATTACTTACCACTGGGTCCCCCCCACAGCACGTGGGAATCATGGGAGCTGTAATTCAAGATGAAATTTGGGTGGGGACACAGCCAAACCATATCAATAGCAAAACCTGCTCTTTACTAAAAATACAAAAAAAAAAAAAAAAAAAAATTAGCCAGGTGTGGTGGCATGCCTCTATAGTCCCAACTACTCCAGAGGCTGAGGTGGGAGAATCACCTGAGCCTGGGAGGCTGAGGTGGCAGTGAGCCAAGATCACATCCCTGTACTCTAGACAGCTGGAGAAAGACCCCGTCCCCCAACTCTCCCCCCCAAAAAAACAACAAAAATGGAAAAACAAAAGTCCCAAGTACCTAGAATGATGTCGGCCATATAGGTTCCAAATTGGATGATTAACTGATTATTGTGAAAAAGCATACTTAAGTACATGTGTCATTCATTAGAGGTTTATACTTCTTTAAGGTCTTGAACATAGGATAGATCTTGATTTTTTTTTTTTTAAGCTGAAAGGTGGTTACTCTGGTCATTGCTTAACACTCTTATTATATTGTTATTGGTGCTGTTTCTTAAACTATTATCTCTCCATTATGTATTCATAGTTCTGCTCTGGTTTTGTAAGGCTGGTGCTAGGACTGTATGCAAACTATGTATCTCCTTTACCAACTGGCTTCCTGGCAGGTTCTATCAATAGAGGTCACTGGAGAAAATGTGGACCCCTGGAGTAGGACAAAAAGGACTTGTTCCTTTCCATGTGCTTCTTGCTATCAGAGTCACCTCAGCAGTAATAACCTGTCACACTGTCTTAAACAGTTGATTCCAGCCTCCCACTTCTTTTATACTCAAAATCCCAGAGTCCTTATGAGTCCTCAAAAGTACCAGCCCCAGCTAGGCTGTTTCTACTTGTCGGAGGTCCAAGCCCCAGCTAAGGAGGATACCTCTTTTAAACTTCTGAATTCTAATAATACAACCTTTTTCCCTTGTCCTCCTAGCTCCAAAGGTAGTAACAGCTTCCCACAGTTTATATCTCTGGGTCACCACAGTATTCCCCTTTTTGATCTGGAGAACCACCCCTACCACCCCTGTGCAACATTTTCATATATTCCCTTGATTATATAGTATAGTTTCTATATTCCTGATTGGACCTCAACTTATTTTTCAGTGACTATTTCCCTTCTAGTAGCTATTTTTTTCTAAGTTGAACTGTTTAAATCACAGAACCAACATCCGTCCATCAATTAATGTAAATAAAAACAACAAGGCAAATGAGCAAAATTTATTTTTTCATTGGCATAATCCGGGTTAGCAGAGATGGATCGGAAATATGTAAATTTGGAGCTAATTATATTGTCATGTCAGCAGTATATACACATACTTTGTATTCTTGTTGTTGCTCCTCATCCAGGTCACGGTAAAACAAACATAAATTTCTCATTTTTAGATGGTTAGGTGATTTTTAAATGAACTTTGCACTTGAGAATTATTATGAAATTAAGAACAAAAGGAATATACAATTTAATAGACGAAATAAGACCTAGTGTTTGATAGATCACTAGGGTGATTATAGTTTACAATAATCTATTGTGTATTTCAAAATAGCTAGTAGAGAATAATTCAAATGTTTCTAGCAGAAAGAAAAGGCCAATATTTAAAGTAATGGATATCCCAATTATACTGATTTTATCTTTACAAATTACATGAATGTGTTGTCACATGTACCCCCAAAATATGTACATCTATTATGTATCAATACAAACAAATGAAATTTTAAAAATTATTTGAGAAAAGATTTGGACTTTTCTCTTAAACCTACAATGAAAACAAACTTACATTTTACATAACTATCTAAAGCGTAGCTCTATTTATAGTATACAACTCCTATAGAGGTGCTGGTGCTCCAAAAAGCATAGTTTGAGAAACTGATATGCAGGCAGAAAAAAAGAGCTATACTGTATCATTTTGGTAGGTAGGTTAAATAATAGTGTAGGTAGCTTTAACAAAGATGATTAAGCTACTATGTACTGGAATCTGTGTTCGGTATTGGAAATAGAAAACCCCAAGTCCTGACTCCAAATACTAATAACAATATTCTTGCAAACATTGGAGGGATGTACAGTATGTGACAGAGCAGAGGACTCTCAAGTCTGCCTAAAAGAGACTGGGAAACCCTCACAGTGCAGATAACATTTGAACAGTGTTAAAGAATGACTAGAAATTTTACATATGGATGGAGAAAAAGCAGAAGAGGGAATAGGGGAATGATAGAAGGACACAGGGGCACGACTTAGTATGATGTGTTCTATAGCCCACAAGCATGTCCGTTTAGTTGAACTGTTTAAATCACAGCGCCAACATCAGTCCCTCACACAAAGGGGAACTGGAAGATAAGGTAAAAATGAAGTTAGATGGGCAGGTAGGGATTGTTTGTACCTTGTAAGGGAGTCTGGATGTTATCTGGTCAATCATGAGAACAAATAAATTTTCAGTAGGGGAATGACAAGATTAGATTTGCTAGAAAAGTCCGAGAAAAATGTGAAAACGGATATATTGTCAGGGGATTTGGGAGAATTATAAACACAAGTTCACTAAGAAACTTGTTATAAGGAACACAGTGAATGAAGATCTGAACTTTCATTCCTGGATGAAATAAAGTGATAAAGCAAATGGAAAGGAGAAAATGAATTCAGGGAAATTTTAGTATTTTAAAATAAAATAGTTTATTTCCAGAGTGGGTTGAATGTATGGTGTGCTAGCTAGGAGGTAATGATCTGGACAACTGAGAGAAGCAAGAAGCAAAAGGCATGAGAGCAAAGTGATGAAAAAAAGCACTCAAAGTAGGTAATGAAAACATGGGTGAGACAGAAAGATACTAGAAGAGTGAGAGCAAAGTGATGAAAAAAAGCACTCAAAGTAGGTAATGAAAACATGGGTGAGGCAGAAAGATATTAGAAGAGAGAACATAGAGAAAAAAATGGGTAGAAAAAAACAAATGACAAAGTTTTACAATAATGTAATTGATGATTTTATAAATTATTGAGCAAAATTTTAGGGCAGATTTTATCATTTACCTCCACTAAATATTGTTCCTTGGAGTCTCATGTCTTAGTTAACCAGCTTTATGTAATGTCCAGTACAGTTTATTTTACATTGTCAATAACCAAAAAATATTTCTTGAAAGGAAGAAAAGGAAAAGAAAAGGGTAGATGGTTTTGCTGTTGTATTTAGATTGACCTGAACTAAAGAATTTTGGTGTCTGTATAGGATCAGTACAGTAAAAAGCCACTTCTTCCCCCATAGATATTTTAACAAATCCTGCCCTAATTAATCACCTAAAGCACTGTTTCTAACTTGTACCCTTTGCTATCCAACCCAAAACATATATTTATCAGACACGCCATTCCCCCTATCCAAGAGAGACACACAGAAGGAGTCTGTGTAATGTAATGGTAAAATCCCGAAGGTCACATTGCCTGGGTTTCAGTTCAAATCCTCACTTTGTAACCCTAGGCAAGTTATATCTTACTTTCCTCATGTGAAAATAGGGAAAATGATTATTTCTTCCTCACCATATTTCAGGGTAGTTTATGTAATTACTTTAAAAAGGATCTAATACATAAAGCCCAAGACGTGTTAGGTGTGGGAGTAGTTTTGTTAGTAGTAGTATTAATATTAGTATTTTATTATACTTCTGAGACAGGGTCTTTCTTTGTCACCCAGACTGTAGTGCAGTGACACCATCAGGGCTCACTGCAGACTGGACTTCCCCAACTCAAGTGATCACCCACTTCAGCTTCCCAAGTAGCTGGGACTAGCAACATATACCACCATGCCTGGCAATTTTTATTTTTTGTAGAGACGAGGGTCTCACTATGTTACCCTGGCTGTATTCGTATTTTACACATACATTTAGAAATTGCATATCAAGGGCCTGGCGCGGTGGCTCAAGCCTGTAATCCCAGCACTTTGGGAGGCCGAGGCGGGCGGATCACGAGGTCAAGAGATCGAGACCATCCCGGTAAACATGGTGAAACCCCATCTCTACTAAAAATAAAAAAATCAGCTGGGCATGGTGGCGCGTGCCTGTAATCCCAGCTACTCAGGAGGCTGAGGCAGGAGAATTGCCTGAACCCAGGAGGCGGAGGTTGCAGTGAGCCCAGATTGTGCCACTGCACTCCAGCCTGGTGCCTGCCGACAGAGTGAGACTCTATCTCAAAAAAAAAAAATTAAACAGTCGACACAAAATAATTCCTAATTTGCCGGGCGCGGTGGCTCAAGCCTGTAATCCCAGCACTTTGGGAGGCCGAGGCGGGTGGATCACGAGATCAAGAGATCGAGACCATCCTGGTCAACATGGTGAAACCCCGTCTCTACTAAAATTACAAAAAATTAGCTGGGCACGGTGGCGCGTGCCTGTAATCCCAGCTACTCGGGAGGCTGAGGCAGGAGAATTGCCTGAACCCAGGAGGCGGAGGTTGCGGTGAGCCGAGATCGCGTCATTGCACTCCAGCCTGGGTAACAAGAGCGAAACTCCATCTCAAAAAAAAAAAAAAAAAAAAAAAGAAATTGCATATCAATCACAGCAGCCAGGGAGTGGAATTTCGATTAGGCTCATGTTGCCAACCATCCAACTGAAATCTCAAAAGCAATTCCGATAAACTCTGACGTACATTAACCAGACTGTGTTAACTCAGCATCATTCTTGCTTTGTTTATAAACCTCTGCAGTTTACCTCTAGAATAATGCTCCCAAGAGGTCTGTATCGTAATCCCCCAAACCTGTGAACAATATATGGCAAAAGGGGATTAAGTTTGCAGATGGAATTAAGGTTGCTAATCACCTGACCTTAAAAATAGGGAGATTGTCCTGGATTATCCAGTTGGGCACAATGTGATCACAAGGGTCCTTAAAAGTCAGAGGAAGGTAGAAGACAAGAGTGAGACAGAGATGTGACCACAGAAGAATGGTCAGTGAGACACAGGTTGGGGCTTTGAAGATGGAAGGGAGAAGTGAGGTATATAGAAGACTGAAAAGGCAGGCTGGGCGCAGTGGCTCATACCTGTAATCCTAGGATGTTGGGAGGCAAGAATAAAAGTCCAGGAGTTTGAGACCAGCCTGGGCAACATAGGAAAACTCTCTATCTACCAAAAAAAAAAATAGTTGGACATGATAGGACACTTGTGTGGTCCCAGCTACCCTAGAAGCTCAGGCAGGAGAATTGCTTGAGCCTGGGAGATGAAGGCTGCAGTGACCTGAGATCTCACAACTGCACCTCAGCCTGGACAACAAGCAAGACCCCATCTCAGAAAAAAAATGAGCGAAGACACAAATTCCCCCTTAGAGACCCCAAAATGGAATACAATCCTGCCCATACCTTGATTTTGGCCCAGTGAGGACTGTGTTAGACTCCTAATCAACAGAACTATAAGATAATACATTTGTGTTGTTATAAGCCATTGAATCTGTAGTAATGTTATAGCAGCAGTAGAAAACGAATCCATCTCCCAATTCCTTTACATTAACTTCTAGGAGCAACACTCAATAATATTAACAAAAAACTCAGTTTTTATGTTTTGTTTTGTTTTTGTTTTTTTGAGATGTGTATTGCTCTGTCACTCAGGCTGGAGTGTAGTGTCATGATCTTGGCTCACTGCAACCTCTGCCTCCTGGGCTGAAGCCATTCTCCTGCCTCAGCCTCCAAAGTAGCTGGGACTACAGGCATGTGCCACCATGCCCAGCTAATTTTTGTATTTTTAGTAGAGACAGGGTTTCACCATGTTGGCCCAGATGATCTCAATCTCTCGACCTTGAGATCCACCTGCCTCAGCCTCCCAAAGTGCTGGGATAACAGGTGTGAGCCACTGCACCCAGCCTATTTTTTAAAATATATTTAAATTCTGGGATACATGTATAGAACGTGCAGATTTGTTACATAGGTATACATGTGCCATGGTGGTTTGCTGCACCCATCAAACCATCTCCTGCACTAGGTATACCTCCTAATATTGTCCTTCCCCTTGCCTCCCACCACCCTACAGGTGCCAGTGTGTCATGATCCAATCCCTGTGCCCATATGTTCTTATTGTGCAACTCCCACTTATGAGTGAGAACATGTGGTGTTTGATTTTCTCTTCTCATGTCAGTTTGCTGAGAATGATGGTTTCCAGCTTCATCTATGTCCCTGCAAAGGATGTGAACTCATCCTTTTTTATGGATGCATAGTATTCCATGGTGTATATGTGCCACATTTTCCTAATCCAGTCTGTCATTGATGGGCATTTGTGTTGGATCCAAATCTTTGTCATTGTGAATAGTGCTGCAATGAACATACATGTGCCTATGTCTTTAGAGTAGAATGATTCAGTAATGGGATTGCTGGGTCAAAGGTATTTCTAGTTCTAGATCCCTGAGGAATCACCACACTATCTTCCACAATGGTTGAACTAATTTGTACTCCCACCAACAGTGTAAAAGCATTCCTATTTCTCCACATCCTCTCCAGCATCTGCTATTTCCTGACTTTTTGGTGATCCTTATTCTAACCAGCATGAGATGGTATCTTACAGTGATTTTGATTTGCATTTCTCTAATGACCACTGATGATGAGCTTTTTTTCATACGTTTGTTATTTGCATAAATGTCTTCTTTTGAAAACTGTCTGTTCATATTCTTCATTCACTTTTTGATGGGTTGTTTTTTTTTTCTGATAAATTTGTTTAAGTTCCTTGTAGATTCTGGATATTAGCCCTTTGTCACATGGATAGAGTGCAAAATTTTTCCCAATTCTGTAGAGAACAGGCTGCCTGTTCACTCTGATAATAGTTTCTTTTGCTGTTCAGATGCTCTTTCACTTAATTAGATCCCATTTGTCAATTTTGGCTTTTGTTGCCACTGCTTTTGATGTTTTGGTCATGAAGTCTTTGACTATGGCTATTTCCTGAATGGTATTGCCTAGGTTTTCTTCTAGGGTTTTTATGGTTTTATGTTTAAATCTTTAATCAATCTTGAGTTAATTTTTATATAAGGTGTATATACAGTTTTAGTTTTCTGTACATGGCTAGCCAGTTTTTCCAGCACTATTTATTAAATAGGGAATCCTTTCCTCATTGCTTGTTTTTTCCAGGTTTGTCAAAGATCACATGGTTGTGTAATATTGGAGTTCAGGGGTTCAGGGTGCCCTTAGCTCCCCTGAGAGGATGATTTTCCAGCTTCTAGGTCTCCTGCCCTCTCAAGAATGAGAGGGGATCATGGCATAGTGCACAGTAAATGCTGGTCTCAAAAGTGTAGAAAGTGATTTATTGAGAGAAAGAGAGAGAGAGGGAGAGAGAGAGAGAGAGAGAGAGAGAGAGAGAGAGAGAGAGAGAGAGAGAGAGAGAGAGAGAGAGAGAAACAGAAGGAGAGAGAAAGAAACAGCTCACTTTCACACTGAGTGAGAGAATCCAGAAAAACGGAATCCAGGAAAGGAAAGCAGCTTCCACTCTGGGGAAGGGAACAGAGAGAGATGGAGTTTAGGAGGGGAAGACAGGCTTCCACGAGAGAGTGTGGAAAAGGACTCCAGAGGGGAAATCCAGGAGAGAGAAGGATGGCTTCCATGAAGGGAGTGTTTGTGAAGGGGACCCAAACGTGGAGTCTGAAGGGTTGTGGAAGAAGGGGACTTTTAACCTGGGAGGAACCCCCACCTTTTCTAAGTCTCCTTGCCAAGGAAAGGAGTTCCTTAGAACTTCCGCTTGGGTGATTGACTCTTAATTTCTTCCCACGCCAGTGAAATTCAAAAATAAACCGTTAAGTCTCCTGGATGGAGAGAGATGGGAGCGGGGCATGGCCCTAGGAAGTTCTTGCCCTTAAAACTATGCCCCCTTGTGGACCCGGAAAGAGAATACATTCCCTCATTCCCCTGCTCTGAGCAGGAAAGCCCAACTTCTGTTGGAATTACGGGTGTCGATCCTCTTTAACTACTTCCTGCTGAAATGGGGTGTAGAAAGGGCCTTGCAGTTGAGGCTTCCTCCAGAGGGGAGCCTTTCAGGGGTACAGGTTGATCCTGAGGTCCACGATAGAGCTCACAAGCCAAGGACATCAGGGGTTCCAGTGGCAGGATTATTTATGACCTTATGGTTCTATAAGAAATGAGTGCGACAAGGTGGTTAAAGATGAGAGGCCCAGAGGCCAACAAATAGAGAATGGTTATAAAGGAGCCTAGGAGAGAATAGAGCCAGGGCATTTAGTTGTTAAACAAGCTTCACAACACTTAACTGATTTACAAAATATCAGCATTTTGCCCAGAGACAGATTCCCTTCCCACTAAGAAAAGGATACTCAGAGTTTGAGAGATAGCGAAGTTGAGGGTTATAGTCCTGTTAATGCCAGGATATAAATTACACTTATGTGTGGTTACTTCCCTGAGGATCTTGTTGGAAAAGCAGATGTAGATCTTCTAAGAGCTCGCAGGGATACAAAGGGTTGTCTTCTGGAACTTCAGGCTGCGGGGTGGAGGGTCTATGATTTTCCTCAGGAGGTCTCCAAGGCTTCAGCCAAGTGTGATGAATCCATGAGTCAATTCCCACCACTTTAACTTCCATTGAGGTAGACAGAATAACCAAAAATTGTCCTTCCCAAGGACAAGATGGGCCTAGAGAGGGAGAGTCTGAGGCGAGAGATTTAACAAGCCCAACTCTTCAGGGCAGGAGAGAAATACAGAGAAGGCTGTGCCAGCATCCGGGAGAAGACTGACTTCCTGGACTTCTAGGGTCAGCTTTACCCGGGGCTCTATGAGGGTGATGGCTCATGCTGGCACTTGCTCCAGACACCCTCAATCCTGCCATTGGGTCATCTGGTCAGACATCCCAGGCCCTGGGAACCTTCATCCCCTGGGACAGTGTGCTTTCCAGTGATTACCTTGGCACAGCAGGCAAGGACAAGATGGTGGTCCGTTCCTCTGGGGACAATTTCTTGTAAAATGTCCCTTGAGACTGCACTGGTAACAAGTTCTGCCAGACTGGCAAATAACCCAAACCTTTCCCTCATTTGAGCCCCTGGGTCTGCTTGCCTGAAAGCCATAACTAAGGCTGATCTCTCCTGTTCCTTTCAGCCTGTTCCTTCTCATCTCTATTATAAAACACCAAGGTTGCCTGGTTCAGTAATGATTCCAGACTCTGTTCTGGTTCCAAAGCCAGCTTCTGGAGCTTCCATCTGATACCTGCTGCTGACTGAATAATGGACTTGTCCTTTAGTATTAACTGATTCTTAATGGAGTCTGGTGACGGGGGCATACTTTATTAAGGCATCCCTCAACTGCTCAAGGAAAGCTGTTGGATTTTTTTTCCCTTCCCTTTGGGGGTTAGGTTTGCCACTCAGAAGAGGGTAATTTGGCCATGCTATTTGGCAGAGAAAAATGAGTGGCTTCTTCCTTAAAGACTATATGTCAAATTGGTCCCAATTTTCCAGTATACACTTTAATGGGGACTTGAGTTTGGGAATAGAAGCACCCATCTGAAATTGGACACAAGGGATGCCTGCATCCCTGATTAAAGAAATTATAGCCGCTTCTACCTGAGGTGTCCCCCAGGTAAGATGGGTACTAAACTGAAACATCTTTCAGTCAGTACCCCGAAATTTCATATGCCCAAAATGCGTGATCCATCTTATCAGAGGGCCTCCTATGTACTGGATTTGAATCATGACCTACCAGGGTCATAGGACCACTCTCACTGCCTACATTACCTCCAGTGACTACCATAGAGGAATAGAATGAGAGGATCTATTGGGTTAGGTAGTCACGTACCAACAAGCCCTGATGAGGCCAATGAGGCTCAGGAGATGGGTACCAATATTTCCCAGCAAAAGTCCAACTTACACAGGCCAGTTTATAAAACTGCCCCAGAAGGGTAAAATTCTTGGGAGGGGTTATTAGAGCACACAATTCAAAGAAGACAGGTCACGTGGCTGAAGCTGGAACAATACCCTTAGGACCTGGGCCTCCTCTCCCCTAATCCATCTTCTCTTGTAGGAAAATGTTCTTAAGATTGTGAGACCTGCCATTGACTATTTGGGACCTGGAACCATTTTAACTATGATCTTCTATATGGAAAAGTTCTGCCATAGAGAGAGCCAAGCCTAAGCTAGACAGATTATACACCAAACATGGAGTCCCATAGATTTCAGCTTCTGAATTTCCCCAAAAGGTTTTGCCAATTCAGGACAGGCTCCCAGCAGGGACTTGAACCAGTAACCGTACAGTTATAAGCCCTGTATCTTAACCAACAGTGCACACAGGCCAGTTGCATCAAGTTAAGGCAGAAAGCTTTCTTAAGCTGTATTTTGAATGAGAATACTGCACCCTGAGACTATGTGGCCTGCCTAAAAGCTGGGCAGGGCTGAGGGCCAGCAGCCACTTTCTCTCTGTCAGCCATGCTGGCAGAGGAAAAAAGCCGCTTGCCACAACAGTTTAAAAGTCATGTTAGCAGCCGCTGCTGGGCCAGCCGTGCATTCCCATGCGCCCACCATGTTGACTCTGCCAGAACCATGTGCACACCTGGGCCACTCCCCAAGCTGCTGCCCACACGGGGACCCGTGCATCCTGGGAAGCCTTTTTACCTGGCTGCCTGGGACTGGAGAATGCCAGGGAGGCCTTCCAGAACTATGGGCCAGGCCACCACACTCCCAGGTCCCCTACAGGCTTGAGCTCTACCTCGCTTCTTCCGGCTGTTTTCTCTAGCCCGGCTGCAGCTTGCTGCACAGCTGAGCTGTAAGAGGTCCCAATTCCTGTTCAGGGGCTGGGCTATTCCCAGCCGGCAAGGAGGGAAAGGCCCTGGGGACAGTGCTCTTCTCCGCTCCACAGGCTCCTTTAGGTTTTGGTCCCGAAGGATAGAGAAGGAGAGGGAAAGCAGAGGAGAGCTTGAAGGTAAGGAAACTGCTTTTAATTCCAGCTAGCCCATGCCACGTAAGACGGGCTGGGTCATGCCTCCAAGGCTCAGCAACGCTGCTCCAGTTCCCTGAAGCCCTGCCTGGCTGCGCTTGCTTCAATGTTCTTAAGGAGACAGGACAGAATGGGGCTGGTTTTACTCACGATTTTGAAGTCTTCTTCTCTGGCTGTACCTCTTTCCTGGCTGTACCCCTTTTTCTGGCGTACACCTCTCCTGGCTGGCTCACCAAACATGTAATATTGGGGTTCAGAGGCTCAGGGTGCCCTTAGCTCCCCTGAGAGGACGTTTCTTCAGGATCTTGGTCTCCTGCCCTCTCAAGAATGAGAGAGGGTACCATGGCACAGTGTGCAGTAAATGCCAGACTCAAAAGTGTTTGTAGAAAGTTATTTATTTATTTATTTATTTATTTATTTATTTATTTATTTATTGAGAGAGAGAGAGAGAGAGAGAGAGAGAGAGAGAGAGAGAGAGAGAGAGAGAAACAGGAGAGAGAGAAACAGGAGAGAGAAACAGCTAACTCTCACACTGAGTGAGAGAATCCAGAAAGATGGAATCCAGGAGAGGAAAGCAGCTTCCACCCTGAGTGGAAGGGAACAGACAGAGATGGAGTTTAGGAGGAGAAGACAGGCTTCCACGAGAGAGTGTGGAAGTGGACTCCAGAGGTGAAATCCAGTAGAGAGAAAGATGGCTTCCATGAAGGGAGTGTTCATGGAAGGGGATCCAAATATGAAGTCTGAAGGGGTGTGGAAGAAGGGGGCTTTCAACCTGGGAGGAACCCCCACCTTCTCTAAGACCCCAGGCCAATGAAAGGAGTTCCTTAGAACTTCCACTGGAGTGATTGACTCTTAGTTTCTTCCCGTGCCTGCAAAATTCAAACATAAACCATTAAGTTTCCTGGATGGAGAGAGATGGGAGGGGGTCATGGTTCTAGGAAGTTCTTGCCCTTAAAACTACGTCCCCATGTGGACCTGGAAAGAGAAAGCATTCCCTCAGTTGTAGATGTGTGGTGTTATTTCGTATGCCTCTGTTCTGTACTATTGATCTGTATATCTGTTTTGGAATGAGTACCATGCTATTTTGGTTACTGTAGCCTTGTAGTATAGTTTGAAGTCAGGTAGTGTGATGCCTCCAGGTTGTTCCTTTTGCTTCAGACTGTCTTGGCTATATGGGCTCTTTTTTGGTTTCCATATGAAATTCAAAGTAGTTTTTTCTAACTCTGTGAAGAAAGTCAATGGTAGAGCTTAATGAGGCTAGCATTGAATCTATAAATTACTTTGGGCAGCATGGCCATTTTCATGATATTGATTCTTTCTACCCATGAGCATGGAATGTTTTACCATTTATTTGTGTCCTCTCTTATTTCCTTGAACAGAGGTTTCCAGTTCTCCTGGAAGTAGTCCTTGACATCCCTTGTAAGTTGTGTTCTTAGGTATTAATTCTGTTTGTAGCCATTGTAAATGGGAGTTCACTCATGATATGGCTCTCTATTTGTCTATTACTGGTGTATAGGAATGCTTGTGAATTTTGCAAATTGATTCTGTATCCTTAGACTTTGCTGCAGTTGCTTATCAGCTTAAAGAGTTTTTTCACTGAGATAGTGGGGTTTTCTAAATATACAATTATGTCATCTGCAAACAGAGATAATTTGACTTTCTTTCTTCCTATTTGAATACCTTTGTTTCTTTCTCTTGCCCAATTGCCCTGGCCAGAACTTCAATACTATGTTCAATAGGAGTGATGAGTGAGGGCATCCTTGTCTTCTGCTGGTTTTCAAAGTGAGTGCTTCCAGCTTTTGCCTATTCAATATGATATTGGCTGTGGGTTCATCATAAATAGCTCTTATTATTTTTAGATCAGTTTCATTGATACCTAGTTAACAGAGTGTTTTTAACATGAAAGCATGTAGAATTTTATCAAATGCCTTTTTTGAATCTGTTGAGATAATTATGTAGTTTTTGTCATTGTTTCTGTTTATGTGATAGATTACCTTTATTGATTTGCATGTGTTGAAGCAGCCTTGCATACCAGGGATGAAGCTGACTTGATTGTGGGGATAAGCTTTTTGATGTGGTACTTGATTCAGTTTGCCAGTATTTTATTGAGGATTTTTGCATCAATGTTCATCAGGGATATTGGCATGTAATTTTCTTTTTTTGTCATGTCTCTGCCAGATTTTGGTATCAGAATGATGCTGGCCTCAAAAAAATGAGTTAGAGAGGAGTCCTGTTTCTATTGTTTGGAATAGTTTCAGAAAGAATACTACCAGTTCTTCTTTGTACCTCTGGTAGAATTTGACTGTGAATCCATCTGGACCAGGGCTTTTTTTGGTTGGTAGGCTATTAAGTACTGCCTCAATTTTAGAACTTGTTATTGGTCTATTCAGGGATTTGACTTCTTCCTAGTTTAGTCTTGTGAAGGTGTAGGTATCCAGGAATTTATCCATTTTTTCTAGATTTTCTAGTTTATTTGCATAGAGGTGTTTATAATATTCTAATATTCTCTGTTGGTAGTTGTATTTCTATGGGATTTGTGGTGATCTCCCCTTTATCATTTTTTATTTTGTCTATTGATTCTTCTCTCTTTTCTTCTTTATTAGTCTGGCTAGTGGTCTATATATTTTGTTAATCTTTTCAAAAACAAGATCCTGGATTCACTGATTTTATTTTTTTCGAAGGGTTTTTCATGTCTCTATATCCTTCAGTTCTACTGTGATCTTAGTTATTTCTTGTCTTCTTCAAGCTTTTAATTTGTTTGCTCTTGATTCTTTAGTTCTTTTCTTGTTTTTTTGTTTTGAGATGGAGTTTCACTCTTGTTACCCAGGCTGGAGTGCAATGGCGTGATCTCGGCTCACTGTAACCTCCGCCTTCTGGGTTCAAGTAATTCTCCTGCCTCAGCCTCCTGAGTAGCTGGGACTACAGGTGCATGCCACCATGCCCAGCTAATTTTTGTATTTTTAGTAGAGATGGTATTTCACTGTTGACCAGGACGGTCTCAATTTCTTGACCTCATGATCCACCCACCTCGGCCTCCCAAAGTGTTGGGATTATAGGCATGAGCCACCGTGCCCGGCCTCTTTAGTTCTTTGCATTGTGATGCTGGGGTGCCCATTTTAGATCTTTCCTGCTTTCTCCTATGAGGATATAGTGCTATAAATTTCCCTCTAAACATTGCTTTATCTGTGTCCCAGAGATTCTGGTACATTGTATCTTTGTTCTCACTGGTTTAAAAGAACTTATTTATTTCTGCCTTAATTTCATTATTTACCAAGTAGTCATTCAGGAGGAGATCGTTCGGTTTCCATGTAGTTCTGCCGTTTTGAGTGGATTTCTTAATCCTGAGTTCTAATGTAACTGCATTGTGGTCTGAGAGACCGTTTGAGAGTGTTTTAGTTCCAATTATGTGTCTTATCAGAGGTTAGGATTACAAACCCCACTATTTTTTTGCTTTCCATTTGCTTAGTATATATTTCTCCATCCCATTATTTTGAGTCTATGTGTGTTAGATGGGTCTCCTGAATTCAGCATACCAATGGGGATGGGTCTCAACTCTTTATCCAATTTGCCAGTCTGTGCTTTTAATTGGGGCATTTAGCCCATTTACATTTAAGCTTAATATTGTGTGAATTTCATCTAGTCATTATGATGCTTGCTGGTTATTTTGCCTTTTAGTTTATGCAGTTTCTTCATAGTGTTGATGGTCTTTACATTTTGGTTTGTTTTTGCAATGGCTGGTAGTGGTTTTTCCTTTCCATATTTACTTGTTCCTTCAGAAGCTCTTGTAAGGCAGGCCTGGTGGCAACAAAATCCCTTAGCATTTGCTTGTTTGTATGGAATTTTATTTTTCCTTCACTTACGAAGCTTAGTTTGGCTGGATATGAGATTCTGGGTTGAAAATTCTTTTCTTTAAGAATGTTGAATATTGGCCCCCATTCTCTTCTTGCTTGTAGGCTTTCAGCAGAGAGATCCCCTGTTAGTCTGATGGGCTTTCCTTTGTGGGTAACCCAACCTTTCTCTCTGGCTGCCCTTATCATTTTTTCCTTCATTTCAACCTTGGTGAGTCTGATGATGATGTGTCTCAGGGTTGCTCTTCTTGAGGAGTATCTTTGTGGTGTTCTCTGTATTTCCTGAATATGAATGTTGGGCTGCCTTGCTAGGTTGGGGAAGTTCTCCTGGATAATATCATGAAGTGTGTTTTCCAACTTGGTTTTATTCTCCCTGTCACTTTCAGGTACACCAATCAAATATAGGTTTGTTCTTTTCACATAGTCCCACATTTCTTGGAGGTTTGGTAATTTATTTTCATTCTTTTTTTCTCTAATCTTGTCTTCATGCTTTATTTGATTAAGTTGATCTTCAATCTCTGATATTTTTTCTTTTGCTTGATTGACTTGGCTACTGAAACTTATGTATGCTTCATGAAGTTCTCATGCTGTGTTTTTCAGCTCCATCAGGTCATTTATTTTCTTCTCTAAACTGGTTATTCTAGTTAGCAGTTCTTCTAACATTTTCTCAAGGTTCTTAGCTTCCTTGCATTGGGTTAGAACATGCTCCTTTAGCTCAGAGGTGTTTGTTATTACTTACCTTCTGAAGCTTACTTCTGTCAATTTGTCAAACTCATTCTCCATCCAGTTTCATTCCCTTGCTGGAGGGGAGTTGTGAGACTTTCAAGAAGAAGAGGCATTCTGGTTTTTGGAATTTTCAGCCTTTTTGTGCTGATTATTTCTCATCTTCCTGGATTTATCTACTTTTGTTCTTTGCTGTTGGTGATCTTCATATGGAGTTTTTGCATGGTCATCTTTTTTGTTGATGTTGATGCTATTACTTGCTATTTGTTAGTCTTCCTTCTAACAAGGCCCCACTTCTGCAGGTCTGCTGGAGTTTGCTGGGGGGTCCACTCCAGACCCTGTTTGCTTAGGTATCACCAGCAGAAACTGTAAAACAGCAAAGATTGCTGCCTGCTCCTTTCTCTGGAAGCTTTGTCCCAGAGGAGCACCCTCCACATGCCAGCTGGAGCTCTCCTGTATGAGACATCTGTCAATCCCTGCTGGGAGGTGTCTCCCTGTCAGGAGGCATGGGGTTCAGGGACCCACTTGAGAAGGCAGACTGTCCTTTAGCAGAGCTCAAGCACTGTGTTGGGAGATCTGCTCTTCTCCTCAGAGCCAGAAGGCATGAACGTTTAAGTCTGCTGAAGCTGTGCCCAGAGCTGCCCCTTCCCCCAAGTGCTCTGTTCCATGGAGATGGGAGTTTGATCTACAAGCCCCTGACTTGGGCTGCTTCCTTTCTTTCAGAGATGCCCTGTCCAGAGAGGACAAATCTAGAGAGGCAGTCTGGCAACAGTAGCTTTGTGGCATGGTGGGCTCTGCCCAGTCTGAACTTTTTGGGGGCTTTGTTTGCACTGAGTGGAAAACTGCCTACTGAAGCCTCAGTAAGAGCAGATGCCCCTCACCCCCAACCCCCTCAAAGGCCTAGAGTTCACTGTCGACTTCAGACTGCTTTCCTGGTAGTGAGAATTTCAAGCTAGAATTTTAGCTTGGTGGGCTCTCTGGGGGTGGGATCCACTGAGCAAGACCATTGGTTGCCTGGCTTTAGCGAATGATTCTGTCTCTCTGGCATTTCAGGCATGACTGGGGTATGAAAAAAACTCCTGCAGCTAGCTTGGTGTCTGCCTAAACAGCCACCCACTTTTGTCCTTGAAACCCAGGGCGCTTGTGATATAGGCACCTTAGGGAGAGGGAATCCCCTGGTCTGTGGGTTGCAAAGACCATGGGAAAAGCATAGTGTCTGGCAGGGTCCCTCACAGCTTCCCTTGGCTAGGGAAAGGAATTTCCCTACCCCTTGCACTTCCCAGGTGAGGCAATACCCCACCCTTCTTCTGCTTGCCTTCCTTGGGCTGCACCCACTGTCTAACAAGTTCCAATGAGATGAATTGCGTGCCTCCGTTGGAAATGCAGAAATCACCCACTTTCTGTGTTGGTCTCACTGGGAGCTACAGACCAGAGCTGTTCCCATTCGGCCATCTTGTCTAGGAAATGAAAACTCAGTTTATTTCTAGCTACCTTATCTAGCCTACCTCCCTAGGCTCTAGGCCCACTCCATTCCTGAGTAGTCTCTTTGTTTTTCTCATAAGACTCTTTAGGACCCTGTTCCACCACAAACAAACATCCCAGTCTACCTTCTCAAACTAAATGAAACATGAATTTTTATCTTAACATTTAAGATTGTTGGCAGCCTTTTCTTTAAAAAAGCTTCTGTTTATTCCATGTACTTCAACCCATGTTTCTTGAAACAGGGCTGGGTAATCTACTTCTAGACCATTATTTGTAGCCTTTCTTTAACAACCACCCCCCCCCCCCCACCTTTTGAACTTCTGTGTGTATTTTTAAAATTCTGCTTCTACTCGAAGTCCTTGACAAAATCAGCTGTTTTCAATCTCCTGAGAACCTCTGGTCTCAGTAGGAATTTCTCATTTAAAAGTTTTTTTCTCACCTAGCCTCCTGTTTTCCTAGCAATTTATCATCACTGTTGAATTTGTACTTTGTCTTCCAATTTTTGTCTTGTAATACTTATCTCCAAATCCATGACTCTAATTCTGGCTTTTCTGCCTTTCTATTCAGATTGGACTTAACATGGTAAACTTTTCAATAACATGCTCATCAGCCCTTGTCTGCTTTGCTAACCCTCACTAATGGCATTCAGCACTCCTACCATACATATCAAGAGTTGCTTCATAAAATATCAACAGGGTGCCAATTATAATTCCTGATATTTCATCATATCAAACTCCTCTTCAAATTCTCAAAGCTATGCAAGAATCCTTACAGTCATCTTTTTGAAGACTTTGCAGTAACTGCTTCAAATTTTTCCCTTTCTCCTCAAGCCTCCATCCATTTCCTTAGCCCATACACTTTCATTGGATAAGACTGCTTCCTATTTCCCCAATAAGAAAGCATTCCTAGATGAACTACATGAATTACCTCAATGTAACTTCCCTTCTCACCCTTTCCTCTCTCTCAGCAATAATTTCAAAGTTCATTGATTGTAACCTTATCTCCACCTTCCCCCACAAATCAGAATCTATAAATGGTTATATTATAAGCATCTGATGATGGAAGAGCATAGATACAACTCACTTCTTAAAAACAGAATGAACACTGAGTATTAGAATTTCTAAAATCTAATTTCAGATTCAGGAACCCAGCTTCAAAGATAACAGACTGCTGATAGCTCAGCTTCCCTCTTGTACCCTAGAGTCTTTCTGTTATGGGAATAAAGAGCCAAAGGAGTTGACCTAATAGATAGAGTCAAATTGGAGCACTGTCAGCCAGCTTGTCAAATGAATCAATTCTATTTCTTTCATTATCAAATACTTTAATGCTCAGATGTTGCCACTCACTATTTGAAAATATCATTATGGCATAAAATATATGTGAATATTTAGGTAAAACAGATTTTGTTTTCATATTTCCAGTAGCTGGGACCATAGGTGTGTGTCACATGTCCAACTAATTTTTTACATTTTTTGTATAGACAGGGTCTTGCTATGTTGCCCAGGCTGCTCTCAAATGCTTGGATTCCCACCTTGCCCTCCCAATGTGGTAAGATTTCAGATTTTGTTGTTTTCGTATTTTGTTTTCAAATCTGTGAAAATTTGTTTTCATGTATTTTGTTATGTTTCTATATCTTAATGTGCTAGAATATCAAGATTAGAGGGGTCTTTGCTTTCTAATTTTTCTTATTTTGGACTCTTTTTCCTATTTTCATAACTGTCTTCATGGTTACTTAAATTAATATGGAATATATTTGATTATTGAAAAATATTTAGGCATTCATGGTTGCAAGACACTTATATTAGTCAGGGTTTTCCAGAGAGATAGGACCAATAGGATAGATAGGTTGATAAGCAGCTAGGTAATTAGATAGGTAGATAGATGATAGATAGATAGATAGATAGATAGATAGATAGATAGATAGATAGAGAGAGAGGATTTGTTATAGAAAGTGGCTCATGTAATTATGGAAGCTGAGAAGTCCCACTACAGGCTGTCTGCAAGCTGAAGATTTTGGAATGGCAACAGCATGGCTCAGTACAAATTGAAAAGCCTTGGAACAAGGGAAGTGGATTGTGTAATTCTCAGTTTGAGATTAAAGGCCTGAGAACCCAAGGTGGGAGTGCCACTGGTGTGAGTCCTATTGTCCTAAGGCTGGAGAGCCTTGAGTTCTAATGTCCAAGGGCAGAGGGAAGAGAGCATGTAAGCTCCAGGAGAGAGAGAGAGAAAATCTTTTTCTGTCCTTTTTTGTTCTGTTGGGCCCCCAGCCAATTGGATGGTGTCTGCCCACTTGAAGGTTTCCACTCTGTCCACTGACTTACAGGCCAGTCTCCTTTGGAAACACCCTCACAGACACACCCAGAAGTTTTGCTTTACCTGTTCTGTGAATATTACTTATTCCAGTCAAGTTGATACCTAAAATTAACCCTCACAACTTAATATGTCACTTTTTGGTAAATTTCTGTATGACATAACAGAAATCCCTGAGAAACGGACTCTTTTGCTTATGGTAAAACAACCATTTCAAACAGTTTTTGTCCCGGAAGGGATTATTAACAATAAATGAAGGGACTACCCTTTTGAATACTCTAGTAGAAGATACACTGCATTTATTCAGCAAGTATTTATTCCACATCTTCCATGCTCCATCCAGTGGGGATGTAGCAAGGAATAAGGCATATGTGTCTTTCGTTTCTATGACTTTTTACTTTGGCATGAGCGGTAGATATTAAATGAATATCATCTATTTAATTATTTGTCTCAGTTTTATGAATATTATGAGGAAAGGCACAGGGTGCCAGAGGGTACATACTGAGGGAACAAAATTAATATGTTGGGGACAAAAATAGCTTTGTTGATGAACTGTTGTTTAGGCTAATACCCAAGGAATAAATTAATATTATACCTTATGGAAATTGTGTTTGTATGTGAGTGTGTGTGTGCGTGCGTCTTGATAGAGTGGTTTAAAAGCCAAGTTTGATTCATTTGAAAAATTAGAGTAGGAACATGTGCCTGTTATCTGTGTTCCCCTCTCAATCGCAGGAGATAGAAGCCTGCAAATTACATTTTGTTAAGTCTTCGGTAAGCACATTTTATATTAATTTCTGTCACAAAGTGGCAAGAATAGGCACAGTGCCTGCAACATATCAAAGGGAAGTAAAGACTAGGGGAAGGTGATAACAGCTTCCTGATCTCCAGGTAATATTTTATTCATTGAAACGGTTCTTGGATTCTGTTTTTCCAGCTGTACACTAATACAGGATAGAAGAAGGGCGTAAGAGCCTAATGAGATCAAAAAAGACCAGGTAAAGAATATTCTTTTGGGTTGAGTATAGAGTATTTTGGATTTCATTGTAACAGCAATGGGAACCCCTTGAAGGATTTGCAATAGAGAAGTCATATGATAAATTTTCCAATTTTAAAAACAGCAATTTGACTGCCATAAAGAGAATGGATTGGTGAAAATAAGAGTGAATTCAAGAATCAGTTAAGTGGATAGGAATTCAAATAAGAAATGATGGCAATTAGACCCAAAGTGATAAAAGTGGAGAAGCTGACAGAGCTGAAAAGAAATTGATAGGACTTGGGGCTTGGTTGGATTTAGGGGGCAAGAGGGAAAAAGTAAAGGATGATTCTAAGATTTCTGACATGAGCACTGGGTAGATGATGATGTAATTCACTGAGATGAGACAATTTTAGGGGCAAATATAACTTAGAGTTCAAGTTGCATATGAGATATATAAGCAGATATGCTGAGCATAGTTATATATGTAGATGTAGAACTTGTAACATCAATCTATGCTGAGGAAATAAGTTTAGAAGCAGTCAGCAAATTGATTATATTTCCAGCCATGTAAATATATGAAATCTGTTAGGACATGAGCATATTGTGAGAATAATACGGTCTAATCCTGAGAAATGGGAATATTTAAATGACATGCTGAAGAGAAGGTAGTGCCAGAAAAAGAAACCTAAAAGTGGCCAGAGGGGAAAAAGGGAAACTAAAAATGTGGCATCCTAGAAACTGAGGAACAAGAATAATTCTAGAAAGAGGAAATAATTAATTAGGTTGAATACTACGATTGAATGAGTACATTGGTAATCTCAGCAAGAGCAAGTAACAGAAACCAAGCAGTTGTTAATATAAGCAGACACTGAATTTATTTAAACGACATTAGGTAATTTATTAAATCTCTGAGAGATGCGGTAAACCAGATTAGAGTCCAGAGCCAGAAACAATGTCCAAAACCATGTTGCAGAGGAAATCAAGAGAAGATACTATCGATGCAGCCAGTGGACACTAGCTGTCACATTTGATACCAGGGAGAAGACTTGAACTGTGCGTTAGACACCACTTTTTACACTGCTGCCAATGGTCATCTCTGGAACTCAGTTTCCCTGCAACTGTCACCACCACCAAAGAGTTTCTTGAGGCCTGCTTTATTCACAGGCTAGTCTACCTGACCTACCTGGTGACAGAAACAAAAGCTAGATTGAAACTAATGGTGGAATAAATGGAAGATGAGAATCTGGGAAGAAAAAGAATATAGCTGACGTTTGAACGATGCAGGAGTTAGGGGTGCTGACTTTCTGCACAGTCAAAATTTCACATGTAATTTTTGACTTCCCAAAACTTAATTACTAATAGCATGCTGTTGGTACTACTGATAACATAAACAACTGATTTACATATATTTTGTATGTTATATGTATGATATACTTTATTCTTACAAGAAAGTAAGCCAGATAAAAGAAAATGTTATTAAGAAAATCATAAGGAAGAGAAAGTATACTTATATCCATTAAGTGGAAGTGGATCATCATAAAGATCTCCATCCTCATCATCTTCACATTAAGTAGGCTGCGGAGGAGGAGGAAGAGCAGGGGTTGGTCTTGATGCCTCAGGGTTACCAGAGGCTGAAGAGAATCCACATACAAGTGAACTCATGTAGCCCAAACCCATGTTGTTCAAGGGTCAACTGTAAATAACTGTTCTAAGACATTTAAAAGAAAAGTGAGAGAGCAGTGGCTTCATACTGACCTGCAGTATGATATCCACAGAGAATTTTTCAAGATTAAAAAGATCTAGCAAATAGGGAGAAGCTAATGAAATTAGGAAGTTATAAGATGATTTAAGATATAAGATTACCTGAGTAGCAAGGCTTGCTATCACACTATTGTCTAACATTACTCTGGGGATACCAAGTATAGAAAGTAAAAAAGTAATTTAGGGGTTTAAATATGAGAAAGGATGAGTTTAGATTATTACTATTTGCAGGTAACGTAATTTTATTTGTGAAAATCTTAAAACAATTACCTAAATACCTTTCAGAATGGAATAAGTTGACTAAAAAATCTGTATACAGAAGTTAGTAGCCCTTATATATTGAAACTACAATGAGTTAGGAGATCTAATAAAAGATAAAATGCACTTACAATAGCAATAAAAATGATAAAATACCTAGAAATGATCTTAACAAGAAATACGTAAAATTTATATAAAGAAAACATTAAAATATAAATTACAAAAGTAATAGAAGAAACCATAAGGTTTTTTGTTGTTGTTGTTGTTGTTGTTTTGTAATCATGGGTTAGAAAAGGACTTTCCAAGTATAAAACAAAAGCCAGAAGCAATTAAAGTAAAACTTGAATAAATCTGGCTATAAAAATTTTCTGCATAACAAATAAACCAATATATATTACAAAACCCATATTTACATATAATAATGTCTACAAGTCAATTTCCTAAAAACATTACATGAGAAAATAGAAAAAGGATATGAACAGAGAAAAAGGATATACAAATGGATTTTAAATATTTGAAGAGGCTCAATCTTAAAATAAATAGGCAAAATGTTAATTAAAATTGTATTATGAAGCCAGGAAAACCTTTGTAGTGGTCTTGTGTTGGGTGAGTTTTACTGCTTGTTGGGGCTTAGAAAACAATACCCCAAAATCAAGCCTTCAGGAGTAGCCTCAGAAGCGAGGGTGTTTCTTTCACCTTCTCCTACCCTCCTGTCTCTGGCCTTTCATTCTTCCTTGAGGTTAGCCATAGAAACTAGAATCCATCTTTCCCAAGGCAGATCACAGAAATGAGAGCCCTTTTTTCTTTAAACCAGCCATAAAACTTAAAAATATAACTCCAGGTTGCCCCCATGCCCCCATTTTCTGTGTAAAAATTGGCCATACAGAAATTATCTGACCTGTCTTGTTTGATTGCAGGTCATAAGACTCTCATTTCAGAGAAGGTCCTGCCCCATATACAGAAGGAAGAAATGCATGCTCAGAGACATCAAGAATCTAGGCAGACAGGCCTTACTGGGTTTCCCCACTCAGTCTGTTAGCATTAGATCATATCCTTTGTGTCCATTAATATTTCTACCTGGCTGTCCATACTTCATTTAACCTGAGTATAAAAACAGATAGTTTTCCCCATTTCTTTGGGTATTCATTCTGAAAGCTCCCATATACATAAAACTATAATCGAATAATTTTATATGCCTTTTTTTCCTATTATTAATCTGCCTCCTAGTGATTTTCAGCAAATCGTCAGAGGGCAAAGGGGAAGTTTTCCCATGGCCCCTACACTCTCATACAGTTTTGGTGGCATTGTCATTTGATCTCTATGGATAATAATTTGACAATATTTATCAAAATTGCAATTGCATTTACCCTTTACCTGTGTAATCCCATTAATAGGAATTTAACTTATCAATATATTTTCACTTATGTAAAATAATGTACAAACATATTCATTGCAATGTTGCTTATAATAGTAAAAGTTAGGAGACAATGTAAATGTCCATCAATAGGGTCAGGATAAACAAAATTATGGAACATTTATAATTTATACTATGCAGTTTTAAAAGAATGAATCAATACTTTGTGAGTTAATATTGTTTCTAAGATATATTTTAAGTGAAAAAGCAAGATATGCCACAGGGTATAAAGTATGTTACTTTTTTTTTTAAGCTTGAGAAAATATTTGTATACATTTACTTAGGTGTGCATAGAATATCTCTGATAGGACACCTGCCCCTAAGAGAAGATAGATGACTGGGACTAGAAATAGAAAATAGATTTTCTGTCATATTCCCTTTTGTAATTTTTGAATTTTTAGACATCTAAATATATTGCTTACTCAAAACAGTTAAAACTTGAGCAAAAAAAGGAAAAAAAACTTGAGCAAAAAGCATGAGATTCCTGGAAATATATAAAGGAATACATGCCAGAATAGTGGAGAGATTGGCCTTACATATAAAAGTAAACATCTCCTTCAATTTTACAGATCAGAAAGAATATAAGGGAGTTGAGGGGAGTTGTAGCATTGATTTGGTGCAGGAAGTTGAAGGATTGAAGAAATTTTTTCCATGATGCTTTTTTTTTTTTAGGGACGATGCAAAGTCATGAGAGTCTAAGAGCAGAGCAGATGTTTGAAATACTTACTGTGAGTATAGGAGAGTGAGTTGACTGTAGGAGTATAAAAGTGCAAGGCAGTATTAAGGGCCAAGTAAAGGTTAGGCATTAGAGATCAAAACTGATTTCTATTTGCTCAGTTGCCTGATATTTCTCCATCTCCTCTTACTTGGTTGGGGTGAGACAAAAAGGTAATGAAAATGAGAGGTTTACTTTTCTTGCTAAGATGAAGACTGAGGACAAGATGATATCTGTGAGTGGAAAAACACCCTAAAAACAGGTGATTATGCTGCCAAGAAATGCCACCCGGGTAAGGAAAAGTACCATTTGACTGTTTGCCATCATCTGTCACACAGAGAACAACAAATTTACAAAGATTTGCTTACACAGAACACAAATCCTATTTGGTTTTCCTAAGTTCTTAGAAGTTTTGTAAGGTCCTGACTAGTGTAAGCTCACTCTGTAAAACTAGGTTTAATCAAGTTATCAGCTTGCAAACTCCTTTTTACTCATTTGTTATTCATGTTAAATTCAGTATAGTAAGAATCTATTTTGAGAGGTTTCTTAAGGGAACTTTAAAAAGAATATTATACTAAACTGGATTTTAAAAATATTCTACCATTTAAGCCAAACTTAGAAGTAGAACTATATCCTGAGTCATGCTGATTTATTACAATGTTGAGTAGAAAGAATGTGTGTATCTGCTGTTCCTGATGTATTAACTGTTAAAAATTGAAGGACATAAAAGTAACAATAAATTATTATTTTTAGCTCTTCGCCTTGAATATAGTACTCTGTTTCTGTTCACTAGAAATGCCTTTTAAAATACTAATTTGTAAGTTTAAAAATAAATGTCATTTCTCAGTAATTTAATCTTTAGATGTATTAAGGCCCTTCTGTTTCTTAAAACTCTTAAAATTACAATATATATGAGAAGAGCCAATCGCTTATTTTTATCATGGCCTCCTATTGAAAATGAAGGTAATATTCATTCCCCAAAAGTCTGTTGTTGCAAATCCTCTGAGAAAGTGCTTTAAAAACCTCTCACTTTATTCATATGCTTATGGAGGTAGCTCCTAGTCAGTGCCCAAGCACTGCCTCCCATAGTGATATTGAAATAGCAACAATGAAAAGACCATTTCTTCGGAGTTGTCACTGGAAACGGAATTTTCCTTATGCTGGGTGCAGACTCAGGACTCGATTGATAGTCCTTTGGTTACTCTTCAGTGATAGGCCAGTAGCTCTGTATGTATTTGCATGGGCAGTATAAACTGTACATTCTTAGAATACAAAACATTATTTGGCTTTCCATATAGGTTCAATGGAAAAGTCGTTGCATTGACTAGGGCCCATACTTGTGAAGAATTATGAAAACACAGAGCATTTTGCAGCAAATTATATAATCATGTAAATAGTAAACTAATAATAAACAGTAAACTGGTAACTAAAATATATTTGAAATTTGTAATGTCTCGTATCTTCATGGCACTACAAAGGTAATGCTATTTTAAAAATGAAAAGCAGAAGCTTGAAATGTGTACAGTACTCCTTTTATTTGCTTCTGAATATGATTAGGCCAGATACTTTTTGAATCAGAGAATTTTTTGACCTAAATAGGTTTAATCCTCTTCTACTTCCTATACAAGGAAACAGGCTTTTAGTGAAGAAAAGATTTTCTTTTCTCACCCATTACTAGGTTTGTGGCTGAGGCCCCTATTTAACAAAAGAGGTTAACAAGAAAAAAGTCATAAATATTTATTTACTCTAAAGTTAATGTGACATGGGAGACTTCATAAAGAAATGAAGATCTAAAGAACAGGTAAATCTATGTGTATTGTATGCTAGGTTTGATAGAGAAGTGGATAATCATGGAGAGGTATGATTGGACTAAGTGGTTAGCAAGGCAGGTTTGTACACATTCTTCTCTGTGTCCCTGGGTCTTCACAGACAAGGATGTTTGTTATCTCCAGGGACAGGAATGGTACTTCTAAGATGTGAGTCTATGACTTTGCTTCAGGGGCGGAGGGTGGGAGAAAGTCAGAGAGTAACTTTCCTGCTTCTGCTATTTTGGGGTAATATATCCTGAACCCCATCACTTGTAAGTAAGTTTTTGCCTTATTCAGGGACTTCTATCCTCTTTCTTTTGCATTCTTTTTTATGAAACATACTCATGGCAGAAATACATCTGTGAAACTGTGGGTTTCACCTTAGTCAAGTTTGTCTCCACGGGCACAAGTCACAAAGGGCTTCAAAACCATGTTAACATTTAAGATTGATCTGCCCTTCTGCTTCTGAATGTGAGAGCCTATACTGGATCTCTGAAGAAAACAAAGATGAGATGAGGTCCTTTGGACTTCATGAATTTATAACAAAATTCTGAAGTTTGACCAAGACAGTATATGGAAAAATTATCTTTTCATGTCTTTATGTTTTGTGTCCCCTTTGTTGCAGTAACAACACAGATATAAGAAAAAAGGGTTTGAATCTGTTTATAGTATTAATCAGATTCCCACTCTCATTCATATTGAGATTTTAAATCCTTTTCTTACACATCTAAAGGAAAGTGTATCTGACCCAGTGGTTTTTCCTTTATCCTGTCACTTTATTTACTATGCCTCATTAGGCATAGTAAGGTATTTTATTTGGAGTTTTCTCTCATAGTACTGGAAAATGCAATTTTGCTAGATGAAATTGGTTTCAATGCTAAAAAATAAATATTTATCTTCTTAAAAAATAAGTGTTCACACTTTGATATAACATTTATTTTCCAGACATGTACACTTACTCAGAGATAATATTGTAATAGAAGATTTAGGAGAATAATTTATTGAGAATATATAGAATCATCCTCAAATATTTTTTAATTTAAAAAAATTGGTGGTTTTTTTTTTTGCTTTTTAACCTTTTTATTTATGTATAATAATTTACATATTTATGGGATACATTGAGTGTTAAATTCAGAGCATGAGTAATGATCAAGTCAGGGTATTTGGAGTATTGATCACCTTGAGTGTTCATCATTTTTACATGTTAGTATCATTTCAAGTCCTCTCCTCTAGTTTGAAATATACACAATATTATTGCCTAGTCACCCTAGTCTGTTATCAATTATTATAATTTATTTATCTTATCTAACTATATATTTTGTATCAATAATCAACATCTCTTCATTTCTCTCAGCCCCCTTTCCCAGTTTGTTATTGTTTTACATTACATGTCTACGAAGTCAAGGATTTGAGCTCCCACCTGTGAGTAAGAACATGCGGCATTTGTCTTTCTGTGCCTGGCTTATTTCATTTAACATAATGACCTTCAGTTCAATACATGTTGCTGCAAATGACATGATTTTATTCTTTTCTATGGCTGAATAGTATTTCACGGTCTACATATAACATATTTTCTTTATCCATTTGTCCATTGATGAGCACTTAGACTGATTCCGTATCTTTGCTATTGTGAATCCTGCTATGATAAACATGCAGGTACAGATATCCTTTTGATATCCTGATTTCTTTCCCTTTGTACAGACACCTAGTAGTGGGATTACTGGATAGTATGTTAGTTCTATTTTTAGTTTCTTGCAAAATCTTCGTATTCTTTTCCATAGTGGTTGTACTAATTTACATTTTCACCAACACTGTATAAGAATTCCCTTTCCGCCACATCTATACCAGCATCTGATATATTTTGTCATTTTCATAATAGTCATTCTAAATGGGGTGAGATAATTCTCATCATGGTTTTGATTTGCATTTCCCTGATGATTGGTATTATTAAACATTTTTTCATATACCTGTTGGCCATTTGGATGTTCTCTTTTGAGAAATGTCTATTCATGTTCTTTGCCCATTTTTAAATGAGATTATTATTAGTATTATTATTATTATTTTAACTGTTATTATGTTTGAGTTCCTTGTATATTCTGGTTATCAGTCTCTTGTCAGATGAGGAATTTTCAAGTATTTTCTCCCATTCAAGAGGTTAGGGTCAGGCACAATGGCGAATGCCTATAATCCCAGTGCCTTGGGAGGCCATGGTAAGAGGTTCACTTGAAGTCAGGAGTTTTAGACAAACCTGGGAAACATAGAAACATCCTGTCTCTACAAAAGCAAATAAATAAACTGGTTGGCTGTGGTAACATACACCTGTATGCTCAGCTACTTGGGAGGCTGAGAAATGAGGATCACCTGATCCCAGGAATTTGAGGCTGCCATGAGCTATGATTGTGCCACTGCACTCCAGCCTGGTGACAGAGCAAGACCGTGTCTAAAATAAAACCAAAAAGGTGTTGTCCCTTTACTCCATTTATTATTATTTTTTTAATATTTTAAGTTCTGGGGTACATGTGCAGATCATGCAGGATTGTTGCATAGGTTTACACATGCTGTGGTGGTTTGCTGCATCCATCCTCCCCCATCACTTACATTAGGTGTTTCTCCTAACGTTATCCCTCCCCAATCCTACCACCCCCTACTGTCCCTCCCCTAGCATCCCACACTCCCCAAAAAGCCCTGGTGTGTGATATTCCCCTCCCTGTGTCCATGTGTTCTCATTGTTCAACACCCACTTGTGAGTGAGAACATGTGGTGTTTGCTTTTCTGTTCTTGTGTCAGCTTGCTGAGAATGATGGTTTCCAGCATCATCCATGTCACTGCAAAGGACATAAACTCATCCTTTTTTTGTGGATGCATAGTATTCCATGGTATATATGTGCCACAATTCTTTATTCAGTCTATCAATGATGAGCATTTGGGTTGATTCCACTGCTATTGTAAACAGTGCCACAATGAGCATACGTGTGCATGTATCTTTATAGTAGAATGATTTATAATCTCTTGGGTATATACCCAGTAATAGGATTACTGAGTTAAATGGAATTTCTATTTCTAGATCCTTGAGGAATCACCACACTGTCTTCCACAATGGTTGAACTAATTTATACTCCCACCAACAGTGTAAAAGCATTCTTATTTCTCCACATCCTCTCCAGCATCTGTTTTCTCCAGATTTTTTAATGATCACCATTTTAAATGGCATGAGATGGTATCTTATAGTGGTTTTGATTGGCATTTCTCTAATGACCAGTGATGATGAGCATTTTTTCATGTGTTCGTTGGTCACATAAATGTCTTCTTTTGAGAAGTGTCTGTTCATACCCTTTGCTCACTTTTTGATAGGGTTGTTTGATTTTCTCTTGTAAATTTGTTTAAGTTCTTTGTAGATTCTGGATATTAGCCCTTTGTCAGATGGGTAGATTGCAAGAATTTTTTCCCATTCTGTTTGTTGCTGGTTCACTTGATTGTTTCTTTTGCTGTGCAAATCTCTTAAGTTTAATTAGATCCCATTCATCTATTTTGGCTTTTGTTGCCATTGCTTTTGGTGTTTTAGTCATGAAGTCCTTGCCTACGCCTGTGTCCTGAATGGTATTGCTTAGATTTTCTTCTAGGGCTTTTATGGCATTAGGTCTTATGTTTAAATCTTTAATCCATCTGGAGTTAATTACTCTGTTCATTATTTCTTTTGCAGTGCAGAGCTTTTTAGTTTAATGTAGTCCAACTTATCATTTTTGTTTTTGTTGCCTGTGCTTTCAAGGTCTGAATCATAAAATCTTTGCCTAGATCAATGTTCTGAAGAGTTTTTCCTATGTTTTCTCCTAGCAAGTTTATATTTTTGGGTCTTACATTTAGGTCTTCAATCCATCTTGACTGATTTTTGTTTAAGGAGAAAGACAAAGGTCCAGTTTTATTCTTCCACATATGCTTACCAAGTTATCTTAGCACCATTTACTGAAGAGGGTATCCTTTCCCCAATGTATATTCTTGGTAGCTTTGTCAAAGATCAGTTGGTTGTAGATATTTGGCTTTATACCTGGGTTCTGTATTTTGTTTCATTGGTCTATGTGTCCATTTTTATACTAATACCGAGTGGTTTTGGTTATTTGTAATATGTTTTGAAATCAGGTAATGTGATGCTTCCAGCTTTGTTCTTTTGGCTTTGGGTTGTTTTGGCTTTTCAGGTTCTTCTTGGGTCTTATACCAATTTTAAAATTGTTTTTTCTATTTCTTCGCAAAATAATGTTGATATTTTGATAGGGATTGCATTGGATCTGTAGATTGCTTGGGGTAATATGGACATTTTAAACAGCAGTCCTCAACCATTTTGGCACCAGGGATCAGTTTTGTGAAAGACAGTTTTTCCACAGACTCGGATCAGGGGAGGGGGGATGGTTTCAGGATGAAACTGTTCCACCTCAGATCATCAGGCATTAGATTCTCATAAGAAACATACAACCTAGATCCCTTGCGTGTACAGTTCATTCTTCTTGTTCATGCTCCTATGAGAATCTAATGCTGCCACTGATCTGACAGGAGGTGGGGCTCAGGCAGTAATGCCTGCTTACCTGTGGCTTACCTCCTGCTGTGTGGCCTGTGTGGACTGGTTCCTAACAGACTGCAGACCAGTACCAGGGGCTAAGGACCCCTGATTTCAACAATACTAACTCTTACAAACCATGAGAATGAGATGTCTTTCCATTTGTTCATGACTTTTCAGTTTCTTTCATCAGTGTTTTGTAGTTTTCCTTGTAGTGGTCTTTTAGCTCTGATTAAATTTATTTCTAGATATTTTCTTTTTCTTTTCTTCTTTTTTTGTAGTTATTGTTAATGGGTTTGTCTTGATTTCTTTTTCAGCTATATTATTATTGGTATGTAGAAATGCTACCAACTTTTGTATGTTGATTTAGCATCCTGCAACCTTACTAAACCTGTTAATAAGTTCTGAGCATTTTTTGGAGTCATTTTTTGTTTTTTCTAGATATGAGATTATATCATCTGCAAAGAACAATTTGATTTTTTCTTTTCCAATTTGTGCGCTTTCTATTTCTTGTTCTTATCTGCTTACTTTAGCTAGGACTTCCAACACTGTGTTGAATAGGAGCAATGAAAATGGGCATTCTTGTCTTCTAATGCTAGAGAAAAGCTTTCAACTTTTTCCATTCAGTATGATATTAGCTGTGGAGTTGTCATATATGGCCTTTTAAATTTTAATTTTCAGTTATGGTCCCTCTATGTCCAGTTTGTTGATAGTTCGTTTTTACCATAAAGGGTGTTGACTGCTGTCAAATGATTTTTCTGCATCTATTGAGATGGTTTTTGTTCTTCATTCTGTTGTTATGTCACATTTGATTTGCATATGTTGAATCTTCCTTGCATCTCTGAAATAGATAACATTTGATAATGGTGTATTATCTTTTTGATGAGCTGTTGGATTTGGTTTGCTTGCATTGGTGAAGATGTTTGTATCTGTGTTCATCAGGGATATTAGACTGTAGCTTTCTACTTTTGTTGTTGTGTCCTTGTCTGATTTTGGTGTTAAGGTAATCATAGCCTCATAGATGAATTAATGAGAATTCTCTCCTCTTCAATGTTTTAAAATAGTTTGAAGAGCATTGGTGTTAGTTCTTCTTTACACATTTGACAGAATTCCACATTGAATCAATTCAGTTCTGGGCATTTATTTGATGGGAGACTTTTTATTACTGATTCAACCTTGCTACTCATTATTGGTCATTTCAGGTTTTCTATTTCATTCTGATTTAATCTTAGTAGGTTGTATGTTTCTAGAAGTTTATCAATTTTCTCTAGGTCTTCAAGTTTCTTAACATATAGTTGTTCCTAATAGTCTGATCTTATGTCTTCTTGTAGAGCAACTGTAATGTCTCTTTTTCATTTCTGATTTTGTTTATTTTGGATCTTTTCTTGGTTAGTGTAGTTAGTAGTTGATATGGTGTATTAATCTGTTTTCACACTGCTGATAAAGACATACTTGAGATTGGGTAATTTATGAAAAAAAAGTTTCATGGTCCCACAGTTCCATGTGGCTGGGGAGCCCTCACAATCATGCTTGAAGGTGAAAGGAACATCTTACATAGCAGCAGGAAAGAGAAAAATGAGAGCCAAGTCAAAGAGTAAACCCCTTATAAAACCACCAGATCTTGTGAGACTTATTCACTATCTCAAGAACAGTATGGGAGAAACCGCCCCCATGATTTAATTATCTGCCACCAGGTCCCTCCCACAACACTTGGGAATTATGGGAGCTACAATTCAGGATGAGATTTGGGTGGGCACACAGCCAAACCATATTATTCCTTCCCGACCCCTCCCAAATCTCATGGCCTCACATTTCAAAACCAATCATGTCTTCACAACAGTCCCCCAAAACCTTATTTCAGCATTAACTCAAAAGTTCACAGTCCAAATTCTCATCTGAGACAAGGCAAGTCCCTTCCACCTATGAGCCTACAAAACAAAGCACAAGTTAGTTACTTCTTAGATATAATAGGGGTACAAGCATTGGATAAATATACCCATTCCAAGTGGGAGAAATTGGCCAAAATGAAGGGGCTATAGTCCCCATGCAAGTCTGAAATCCAGAGTGCAGTCAAATCTTAAAGCTCCAGAATGATCTCCTTTGACTCCACATCTCACATTCAGGTCACACAGATGCAAGAGGTGGGCTCCCATGGCCTTGGGCATCTCTGCCTCTGTGGCTTTGCAGCACATGATGCCCCTTCTGCCTGCTTTCACAAGCTGATGTTGAGTGTCTGTGGCTTTCACAGGTGACCAGTGCAAGCTGTCAGTGGATCTACCACTCTGGGATCTGGAGGATGGTGGCCCTCTTCTCACAGCTCCACTAGGCAGCGCCCTAGTGGGGACTTTGTGTGGAGACTTGCACTCCACATTTTCTTTTCACACTGCCATAGCAGAGGTTCTCCATGAGGGCTCTGCCTCTGTAGCACAACTCTATCTGGACATCCAGGTGTTTCCATACATCTGAAATTTAGGCAGAGGTTCCCAAGCCTCAGTTCTTGACTTCTGGGAATCCACAGGCTCTACACCATGTGGAAGCTGCCAAGGCTTGGGGCTTGCACCTTTTGGACCCACAGCCTGAGTTGTACGTTGGCCCATTTTAACCATAGCTGGAGCAGCTGGGATTCAGGGCACAGCAGGGGTACCCAGATCCCAGCCCACAAAACCATTTCTCCTCCTAGGCTCCCAGGCCTGTGATGGGAGGGGCTGCCACAAAGGTCTCTGACATGCCCTGGAAACATATTCCTCATTGTCTTTGTGATTAACATTGGGCTCCTTTTTACTTATACAACTTTCTGCAATAGGCTTATAGTTCTCACATTTTTTTTTTTCTGTTGCATTGTCAGGCTGCAAATTTTTCAAACTTTTATGTTCTCCTTCCTCTTGAACACTTAGAAATATCTTAGAAATTTCTTCTGCCAGACACCTAAGCCATCTCCCTAAAGTTCAAAGTTCCATGGATCTCTTGGGCAGAGGCAAAATGCTGCCATTCCTTTTGCTAAAACATAGCAAGAGTCACCTTTACTCCAGTTCCCATCAAGTTTCTCATTTTCATCTGAGATCACTTCAGCCTGGATTTCATTGTCCATATCATTATCAGCATTTTGGTCAGAGTCATTCAAAAAGTCTCTAGGAAGTTTCCTCTCTTTTTCTGAGCCCTCCAAACTATTCCAACCTTTGCCTATTACCCAGTTACAAAGTCGCATCCACATTTTTGAGGACTTTTATAGCAGTGTCCCACTGTTTGGTACAAATTTACTGCATTAGTCATTTTTCATGCTGCTGATAAAGACATATCCAAGACTGGATAATTTATAAAGAAAATAGGTTTATAAAGAAAATAGGTTTATAAAGAAAAGCGGCTGGGGAGGCCTTACACTCATGGTGGAAGATGAAAGACATGAAAGACACCTCTTACATGGTGGCAGGCAAGAGAAAAATGAGAGCCAAGTGAAAGGAGAAACCCCTTATAAAACCATCAGACCTTGAGACTTATTCACTAACATGAAAAGAGTGTGGTGGAAACTGCTCCCATGATTCAATTATCTCCCAGTGAGTTCCTCCCACAACACATGGGGATTATGGGAGCTACAATTCAAGATAATATTTGGGTGGGGACACACTCATCTTGAATTGTAGCTCCCATAATCCCCAAGTGTTATAGGAGGGACCCAGTAGGAGGCAATTGAACCATGGGGTAGTTTTATAAGAGGTTTTCCCCCCTTTTGCTCAACACTTCTTCCTGCCACCATGTGAAGAAGGATTTGTTTGCTTCCTCTTCTACCATGATTATAAGTTTCCTTAGGCCTCATCAGCCATGCTGAACTATGAGTCAATTCAACCTCTTTACTTTATAAATTACTCAGTCTCAGGTAGGTCTTTATTAGCAGTGTAAGCACAGACTAATACAGTGGTTAATCAATTTTGTTTATCTTTTTGAAGAAGCAACTTTTCATTTTGCTGATCCTTTATATTAATTTTTAGTTTCTATTTCAGTTAGTTCTGCTCTGATCTTTATTGTTTCTTTTGC
This sequence comes from Saguinus oedipus, assembly GCA_031835075.1. Lineage (NCBI taxonomy): Eukaryota > Metazoa > Chordata > Mammalia > Primates > Cebidae > Saguinus > Saguinus oedipus. The sequence continues at coordinate 95,029,025 of CM063184.1, read as the reverse complement.
TAATTTGGGGTTTGGTTTGTTCCTAATTTTCCAGTTCCTTGAAGTGGAACTAGATTATTTTACATTAGATTTTTTGAAATCTCTTCCTTTTTTTTTTTTTTATTATTTTTTTATTTAGGGGCTTATTTCTATAAACTTCTTTCTTAGTACTGCTTTTACTGTGTCCCACATGTTTTGATACTATGTTTACATTTTCATTGGTCTCAAGGTTTTTTTTTTAACATGTTACTCATTGACTCAATAGTTTTCAGGAGCAAGTTGTTTGATTTCCATTTATTTGTATACTTTCCAAAGTTCCTCTTGGTGTTGATTTCTAGTTTTATTTGATTGTGGTCTGAGAAGATACTTGATATGATTTTTACATTTTTACATTTGTTGAGACTTGTTTTGTAGGCTAACATAGGTCAGTCTTAGAGAATGTTCCATGAACTGATGTGAAGAATATGTATTCTTCCATTTTTGGGTAGAATATTCTGTAAATGTCTATTAAACCCATTTGATCTAAAGTCAAGCTTAAATCCAATGTTTCCTTGTTGATTTTCTGTCTAGATGATTTGTCTAAAGCTGAGAGTAGGGTGTTGAAGTTTCTCATTATTACTGTATTGCAGTCTATCTCTCTCTTTAGATTTAGTAATATTTGCTTTATGAATCTGGGTGTTCCAGTGTTGGGGGCATATATATATTTAGAATTGTTATATCCCCTTGCTACTCTAGTTTCTTTATCACATAATGACCTTCATTGTCATGTTTTTGTTTTTGTTTTTTACTCTTCTTGGCCGAAAGCCTGTTTTATCTGATATAAATATAGCTACTCCTGCTTACTTTTGGTTTCTATTTGCATGGACTATCTCTTTTCATCCCTTTACTTTCCATCTCTATGTGTTTTTACAGGTAATGTGCATTTCTTGTAGGCAGTGTATAACTGGATGTTTATTTTTTTAAAAATTCATTCAACCAGTCTATGTCTTTTAAATAGATAATTTAATTCATTTACATTCAGGGTTGTTATTGATATGTGAGAGTTGTTTTCTGTTATATTTCTATCATACTGTTGTTTTCTGCTTGTTTTTAATAGTCTTCATTTCTTTTTCTTTTTCCTCTCATCAATATTCCTTGTGTTTTAGTGATTTTCTGTGATGGTAACATTTGGGTCTACTGTATTTCTCATTTGTTTGTTGGCTTTACCAATGAGTTTTATATTTTTGCATGCTTTCGTAATGGAAACTGTCATCCTTTTGCTTCAAGGTTTGTAACTCCTATGAGTATTTCTTGTAAGGTCAGTCTAGTGGCGATGAATTCTTTCAGCATTTGCTTATTGGGAATAGATCTCTCCTTCATTTATGAAGAATAATTTTGCTGGATATAGTATACTTGGATGGCCATTTTTATCTTTTAGCACTTTGAATATATCCTTGTATTCTCTCCTGCCACAAACTCTGTGGTAAATTGAACACGGGCTCCTTTATATAATGAGACACTTTTCTCTTGGCAGTTTTAGAATGTTCCTTTGTCATTGACTTTAGACAATTTGATTATAATGTGCCATGGAGAATAACCTTTTTCATTTTATCTGTTTGTGGATCACAGGGCCTCCTGTATATAGATGTCTAAATCTCTTGCTAGATTCGGAATTTTTTCATCTATTATTTTGTTAAATAAGTTTTCCAACCCTTTCATTCTCTCTTTGCCTGGACATACCGATAATTTATATATTTAGTTGTTTTATGGTGTTCTGTATATCATGATGATTGTTATCATTCTTTTTTATTCTTTTTTCTTTATTTTTGTCTGACTGGGTTATTTCAAAAGACCCATCTTCAAGTTCTGATATTCTTTCTTCTGTTTGATCTAGTCTATTGTTGAACCTTTTGAATATACTTTTTATTTCATTGAGGAATTTTTTCAGTCCCAGAATTTCTGTTTGGTTCTTTATTATAGTATTTATTTATTTGGTAAATTTCTTATTTATATTCTTAATTCCCTTTTCTGATTTATTTGCATTGTTTTTCAGAATTCTCTTGCATCTCACTGAACTTTAGTACCATAATTTTGAATTCTTTTTCAAAATTCTTGAAATGAATTTTGAAAAAGAATTCAAAGAATTCTTTGAATTCAAGAATTTATTTTTGATTGGAATCTATTACTGGAGAATTACTGTATTCTTTTGAATCATGATATATCTCTAATTTTTCATGTCTCCTTTATCCTTACTTTGATATGTGCACATCTGTTATGATAGATATTTCTTTCAGTTTTTTGGCTCGGCTCCATAGGAGAGGACTTTTTCCTGAAGATACATTAATATTGTTGATTAAGTAGGGTTCTCTGGCTTTGATTTTGGGTATATGTAGTAGTGTAGTCTCTGTATGGTTTCTTTGTCTATAATCAGTGTCAGTGGTATCTGTGATTCTCCAGTGTTTTAAGTTGTGGTTATTAATGGAGGCTGTAGTAAAGTTTTGCTAGGGGTGGGGTGCCAGGTGGGCCAGTCTTTGGGCCCCAGTTGTGACAGTGGTTGGTTGAGTATGCCTGCCATTAGGCACCATGGTATTGTATGCTGGCACTGGGGTTATTTGGATCAGGCAAGCCAATTCTTGGACCTCCAGGTTGTTGTTCACATGCTGGTAGTGGCAGCAGTGGACCAAATGGATGAGCAGGTTCTTGGATCCCTAAGTAACTGGCATGGATTGGGCAATGCCAGTAGAGTGGCACAATGACCCTCTGGGTCTTGAGCTTTACATGCTGATATTGGCAGTTGCCATGGTACAGGATCACTCTCCACAGTCTCAGACACACAGCTCTCAGGTTCACTGCTCTTGGCAGCAGAAGTACTGCAGCACCATGCAGAGAGGGGAGGGACCCAGTCTTTCATGTACAAGCCCAGGCATGAAGGCCACACCACAAGTAGAGGTACAGCCACCACTCATAGCCTTAAACAGACAGTACTCTAATTCACCCACCTCAGCCTTCAGTGGCAGCAGTAGAGGCTGTGCCTACTGTGGTGTGCAAAGGAGGAGAAAGGATTCTGCTCTCTATGGGTGAGCCTGAGCCACTCCTCTGGTGGGAGATGATCTCACTCTCCACTTGCGTTGCTGACCACAGAATTTGTGCCACAGCTGGGGATGAGGTCACCTCTCACGGCCACTGATAGGGAGCTCTCAATCTCTGAAAAGTGTGTATTTTGGTTTCCTTTGTCCCAGGGCTTCCTTTTCAGTTCAGCATTGTCATTTCCCTATAGGATAAGTTACTAGGGACCCTGTAGCACCTTTGGGTCCAGCCAGCACTATGGCACTGTAGCTCTCCAGGTAGACACAGGGAGATGTAATTTGGAGATCCCAGTATGTAGAGTTTTGTGATCTGTGGTTCCCAGGGCAGGATGCTGCCCCGTCACTGCTGTGCTCTCACAGTGACAGCCTGCTGCAGCTGCTTAGGTCTCAGGGAGGTGGATGACCCAGCGTGAGTTCCCTGACTGGTACAATGGGGAGTCTCCAAATCACCACCCAAGCTAGTGGCAGGATTTGTGTCAGTAGAGAAGCTCTCCCATGGTTCAGATTGTAGCAGTACATGCTGGGGATGTACACCACTAATCTTCTCTCACTTACCTTTTCTTTGCAATTCCAGACCCACCTGGGCTCCCAGCCAGTTTAGCTAAGCTGGTCTTTTGCTTCCTTTTTCTTTTGGGCTTCAGGTGTTTCTCATGACTTATCTGTTGGACTCCAGTGCTCTCTCCTAGATGATCTGTTTGTGGTATGATTACCAATTTGTAATTTTGTTTTTCCTTTCTGGAGAGGGAAGGTGTTTGAAGTCTCTAGTCAGCCTTCTTTAAATAGGCTCTCTTCAGATATTCATATATGTCATTACCTGAGAAAACCTTTCCTTGACCTCACAGTCTAAATTAATTACACCTGATTATTTATTCACATAACAAATGTTTATTTAATTTAATATGTAACTCACAAGAGTTTAAACTTCACTATGACTTTGTCTATTTTGTTGACTACCATATACATACTCAGCATTTAGCTAATGTTATACATCGATTAATTCAATGAATATTTGTTAAATGAACAAATAATAGAAGCATAGAACTGATAATGCTTTTAATGAAACATTCCATATTTATTTACATATTTTTTTATTCCATAAAGTGTGGTAGAAAAAAATATATAAAGAGGGAAAAAAAAGAGTAATTTAAAAGGTATTTTGCACTGAGATTTTCCTCTCTTTAAATGTCCTAAACCTGAAAATTTGGTCCAGAGGAAGTGGTATCAAGCAGTTCTACAAAATCCAGTTAAAAGATTAGAAGTACTTTTTTTGCCATCTATGCAAACAGTCCAAGTTTAGAGGGAAAACACAAGGCAAAACAGTGAGAGGCATCTGGAAAGTAGGTGAAGGAGTGAGTGTTAGGCAGTTTTCCCCATCCTTCCCTTTCAGGGAGAAAAGGTAAGCATTGCTGTCATCCTCTGTATTCAGTGCTCTTTGTCTACTTTGCTCAGCACAAGGTCACATTCTACCTTAAAAAGGGTGTTTTCTAAAGAAAGGTGATGCTGCTACCTATGAAACTGATTGATGCTTTTGAAGCTTCCTCATACTCTGTCCTGATAGTTGTGGTTGTTATCCTGAAGTAAAAAAAGTAAATCTTTTGATGTTTTTTCATGAAGCAGTCTTTTCATGTTTTTTTTTTTTCTTGGAGTGCATGTGTGCGCGTATAACATGGTGGAGTAAGTGAAATTAGTAATATTTCAGAAAACTTGATTGCTAATTATATAAGGCCTAACTCTGAGTTACTCTCTTAGTTTTATTACATAAACAATCTCAGATACATGAATCATTAAGGGGATCCTGTTTAAAAAATGGTTCCTAGATATTCAAGGATATTGTACCTCCAATTTCATTTTTTCCTAAGGTACCGAATTTCCTATTAAATTATACAAACATTTAATACAGTCATACATCATTTAACCATAGGAATATATTCTGAGAAATGCATTGTCAGGTGGTTTGTCATTGTACAAACGAAGAATATACTTACACAAACCTAACCAATATAGCCTACTACACACCTAGACTATATGATATAGCCTATTGCTTCTAGACTACAAACCTATAAAGCAAGTTACTGTACTATAGGCAATTGTAACACAGTGGTAAGTATTTGTGTGTCTAAACATATATAAACTTAGAAATGGTACAGTGAAAATACAGTAAAAAGACAAAAGATGGTGTATCTGTATAGGGCTCTTACCATGAATGGAGCTTATAAGAGTTGACATTGCTCTGGGTGAGTGAGTGAGTGAGTGGCAAGTGAACAGCAAAGCCTAGGACACTACTGTACACTACTGTAGACTTTATAAACACTATACCCTTAGCCTACACTACATTTATAAAATTTTTTCTTTATTCAATAATAAACTGTGCTTATTATAACCTTTTAATTTTATATACTTTAATTTTTCACTTTTGTCTCTTGTAATAATGCTTAGCTTAAAACACAAACACATTACACAACTGTACAAAAATATTTTCTTTAATCCTTATCCTATGAGATTTTTTTCTATTATTATTATAATTTTAAATAACACAAACACACACATTAGCTTAGGCCTACACAGCATCAGGATTATCAATATCACTACCCTCCACCTCCACATCTTGTCCTACTGGAAGATTTTCAGGGACAATAACATAAATGATGCTGTAATCTCTTATGATAACAATGCCTTCTGCTGGAATACCTACTGAGGTATTTTACAATTAACAAAAAAAAGTAAGTCTAAAGAGTACACGCTAATTTAACAATAAAAGTATAGATAGTAAATATATAGACCAGGAGCAGTCATTATCATGATCAAGTATTCTGTGCTGTATTTAATTATATGTGTTGTACTTTTACAATACTGGCAGCATAGTAGCTTTGTTTACATCAATGTCCCCATAAACGTGAGCAATGGATTGAGCTGTGACATTATGATGGCTATGATGTCTCCAGGTGATAGGAATTTTTCAACAGTATTATAGTCTTATGAGATAATTATCATATATGTGTCCCTTTATCGATACTTTGTTATGTTGCACAATTGTACTTGGTGTTTGTTTCTAAGAATTCAAGAAAAAAACTTTGTTTCTAAGAATTCCTGCCATATTCTTTGGCTCAGGGAATGCCTGCAAAGGTACACATACCCAAAGGCCTTTTCTCAAGGCAAGACAGCCCACAGTGACCCACTATGCCACTAATATTCACAATTCAGAGGTACACAGAGAAACTAGAGTCAGAAGCCAGGAACTGCCTGTTGGCCACAGGGCAGCAATTTGGTTCCTGGCAGTTTGTTGTTTTTCTCAAAATTGGAAGTACATTGAAAAGCTGTCTCCCTTGTAGTATGCTGGTTATAAGCTATAGAGTTGAGGCAGGCACAAAATAGAGTAATTTATCAAGCTTCCCACAATTTCTCCCAGACCTGAAAAGGCTGAAAGGAACATGAGATCTTATCACCCTAATTGAGAGGATAAGACAGCATAAAGAAGCTATTTAATTTGTACAAAGAGAATTACCTAAAATTATATTCATGTGAAATAGCAATGGTGGCTCTAATAGCAAGTTACTGTCTGAGTCCTCTGGAAATAAGCAGAACTTTAAGACTGAGAATTCTTGTCAGTGTGTGTATTTTGCTAATTGAAACTAGGAGAATAGCTGGGTAGAAGGTGAAAAGTTGTAGTCTAGTCTATCAGCAAAACATGACATCTCATGAGAGCCTCGCAGTGCCTGCAAGTGATATACTGGATAACTCTAGGAGTCACTTTTTGGACTAACTACAGTCTAATTTTCATAGGTATGCTGGTCAAATATATTCAATTTCCTTGTTTGCTGTATAGTGAAGGGAAAGAGGAAAAAGAACAACTGAAGCCAAATACTACCATCACTTGCTCTTACCTTTACTCCCCTATATCCACACAGTTTACTGAAGAAATCTTAGAATTTGTAAGAAGCTATAGAGATCAGCCCATTTTGATGTTTGTTTTTGTTGATACAGCACAAGTATATGCAGAACTGAATCAACTGACCTAAGGTAACATAATATAGAAGGGAGGATGCTGTACAGCTTGAGCAAATCAGCCAATCTCTTTGCGGTTCAGCTTCCTCATCTTAAAATGAAGAGTTTGGGTTACAGCAATGGCTTTCAAAGAGTTGGGGGTGGGAGGAGCTTCCCAGTTGAGACCCACCAAATTAAATAATTGAGTAATCCTAGAAGTGCTAAGTGGGATAACTAAGTCAGGGTCTAAATATGTTTTCATTCACTTCTCTGTGGTTATGCAGCAACTTGTTTAAAAAATATAATAAAGAAAAAAGAGGAGGAAGAGGAGAAGGAGAAAAAGAATTACTTTTGAAGTGTCAATGGAGAGCAAACATGAAGTCAATCTTACTGTTTTAATATCATGAAAATGTGATTACATTATTATGTGAAGGCCATTCAATCCCGGGTTAATTTAATTACTCTGAATGTAATGACCCAAGTGGAATACCATATAATCACTGTAGCTTTAGAAATAAGTAATTCCTAGGCATTTTAACATTTGGGTTGGTGACAATATGACTGTTGTCAGCAGACTTGTGCATATATTATCCGGCCATTCATCATAGAATCAGTGCATATACATTGTGTATGTTGTGATCTATGTTATAGTACAAAATCTCTGTCAGGTACCAAGACCAATCTCCCTAATAATGCTGTTAACCAACAGGTCAAATTTCAGCAGGAAAAATATGCTAAAAAACCTGAGTCAGTTTCAAGGTAATTCCCTTTTTAAAATTAAAGGTTTTAAAAAGTTTCTCACTGATTTCTAAAAATTGATTTTTAAAGCATTCTCACTTTTTTCAGAAGCTAAATTTAATATTCACTTTAAACCTCAATTGGCATTTAGTCATTTGTGCCTTTTAAAGATGTTTCCAATGGAGCTTCACTGAGGGGGTAAACTGTGATATGATGTTCACAATAGGTTGCTAGTGGATTTTTCCACCAATGTAATTTAAAACTAATTGATAGACTTAATTTTTTGGAACAGTTTTATGTTTTCAGAAAAACTGAGCAGAAAGTTCAGAGAGTTCTCATTTGTTTTTCCTACCTTTCCAATTTTTCCCTATTATTAACATCCTGCATGTGTGGTACACTGTTATAATTGATGAGTCAATATTGATACACTATCATTATTAACTAAAGTCCATAATTTACATTAAGTTTCGCTCTTTGTGTTATTCCATCTACAATTTTAACAAATGTATAATGACTACTCTTTTTTGTTATAACACATGTAGCAGTTCAGGAGAAAGAAAATTCAGATGTCTTTGAAATATTCCAATTTTTAAATGTTGACAACCAAATCAATTTTTTCTTTGTAATTTCATATTTTGTTAATTATGTCAAACTGTATCCCAAAGTCAAAATGATATTGCCAGTTACATTCACAAAAGTCTTGCTTCCATTTCTTTTCATTGTGCTCTGTTTTATCTCTCTTATGAGTAATTAATTAGTTTTTGTTTTATCCTCCATTCTATATTTTTGAAAATAAAAACATTGTGTATATATACACTCATATTTTCTTTAATCTTTTTAACAATAGCATACTATAAACACTGTCTGCCCCTTGTTTTTTTCACTTACTACATTATGAATCCATATTAGTGTATGAATATCTTCCTCAGTTTTTGGGCAACTATGCAGGGTTCCATTATGGGGATGTACCATTGTTTATTTCAGGGATTGACAAATAATAGCCTAAGGACAAATCTAGCCTGACACCTATTTTTTATCAACTTCAAGCTAAGAATGAGTTTTATGTTTCTAAATGATTGAAAGAAAAATTAAAATAATAATATTTTTAAATGAAAATTATTTAAAAGACAAATTTCAGTGTTCGCAAATAAAGTTTTATTAAAACACAGCCATGCTCATTTGTGTATTGTCTATGGCTGCTTTTGTGCTACAGTGAGAACAATGAGTAGTTGCAAGGGAGACCACAGAGCCTAAAGTATTTGCTATCTGGCCTTTTCCAGAAAATATTTGCCAACTCTGATTTTTTGAGCCCATCTACTATTAACAGATGTTTTGGTTGTTTCCAGTTTAGTAGAAATAATAAATAAAGAAAGCTTTAAAGTATAGCCTTTGACATCAGTCATTCTGTATTTTTTGCCAGTATGTATTTTTACCACAGATGCCTAGAATTGGAATTGCTGTGTCAAAGGGCAATACATAGGTAATTACAGTAGAATTTGGCAAATTCCTCTCTGGAGGAATTGTATAATTTTTGGCTAGGCTTGGGTAAACAGGTATTCTAAGAATGTGTGAGAGTGCCTGTTTACCCAAGCCTAGCCAACATAGCATATTGTCAACTAATTTGTTAATTCAAGTGGTTTTAATACAGTAGGAGATGTCAATAAAATATGTCCAAACATACGCTGCAGCTAGGGATCCACTCATTTGCAGATCTGCAGTGTATTATTGGTCAGGTTGTGCTGTGTAAGAGCGTTCAATTTTGAAGGTGCAAATGAAGACTGAAAGCCATCCCTCTTCACCTTATTTTGTGCCTTAATACAGGTCTGCTTACATCACTGGAGGAAAGTATGCCTTCCCTCATTGGTCCAGCCAGAGACAGCTGCCGATTATTAGCCTCAGTGGATGTGGCTTTTTGCAGTTTATTGCTACAGGAAGTGGGAGATTGGGGAAGTGAGGCAGCTTCACAATTTGTGACACATATTGTAGGTAGGTCATTCGAATATAGAACTCAATTCACCCACCTATTTATTTTTCCTGCTTTTCCCTAATATCTATTCTGCAAATCCACACTATCCTCAGCTAGCTTAGTTCTAATCTTCCCAGTGGAGTCTTTTTTAATTATTCTCATTCCACCTATTCATCTTTTATTTTCAAATTTCTATCATCTTGTCTGTAACTCACAGCCTATCACAAAACTGATTCGTTTTCTTGATTGTTTTATCTCATTACCTTTCTTTGTCCCTTTCTTCTTCCCCAGGCCACCCTTCTCTCTACCTCCTATACCTCCTCTCTCTTACGTACTAGAGTCTTAGGTATATGGCAGATGTTTAATATATATGGTGGGTGAGTTAAATGCACCACATTTTCCAAAAGTGCATCCAAAAAACACTTGGAAATTCCCACTGGATTAACTTGCTGGAGTGGGGTTTTATAACTGAATGGGATCCAATGGGCTCTTCAATCTGATTAGCAGGAACTGATGTATTATTAGAAGTAAGTGTGAGTTGTAGTTAAGAAGTGAGGTCAGAGCCATCAGGGCAAATGCAGATATCAGGAGATGGATGAGGAATCAGGAGTTGGCGAGTCAGGATGGTTTGATGGTGAAATGTGAAGTGCTACAGAAGATCTGTTTCCAGACAAAGTGGCAACAATGTGAGTGTGCTGGAATGGTCTCATTGAATTGTGGCTATGTAGCAAGAAGTCAGGACTGGTCTGGTGGGGGTAGGAGTTCAGCAGACTTTCTGTTAAGATCCAGACAGTAAACATTTTAGCTTTGCAGACCATAAGGTCTGTGTTGCAACAATTTAGGTGTTATTGTATCTCAACCGCAGCTATAGACAATTTATAAATAAGTGAGTATGGCTGTGTTATGATAAAACTATTTATGGACAGTAATTTAAATTTCATAAAATTTTCTCACAGAAAATTTTTTTCAATAATTTACAAGTGTAAAAACCATTTTTATCTCAAAAGCTGTGTAAAAGCACAGCAGGGACCCTAGTTTCAGCCCCTGGTCTAAAAGCACAGTGCTGATCTATTAAGAAGCTGAGTACTGATTTCCATCCATGAAACTCTACATGAGAATGTTTGAATTTAGTTGTTTTTGATATAATTTCCTTGTATAAAAACTGATGGTTGGTTATTTTAAAAATAAAATTACTATTACAATTGTTCTGATAAAATAATAATAGTGGCAACTGTTTGCTGCGTACCTATTATGTGTCTGAAATTACACATACATTGGTTAGTCCTCACAAGAACCCTATGAAATTTGAAAGATTTTGTAATTTATTTGATGTCACATAGCTAGTTAGTAACCAATCCAGGATTCAAACACTAAAACAGAGCAACTGCACAAACATGAATAAATACAGCTTGAAATTGGGTAGAGGCCAATCATTTTAATAGCGTCACCTGGTGAAACACAGGGCACAAGGCAGATTGAGAATCCAAAAATCCAAAAATTCAAAATCTGAAGTGCTTTAATATCTGAAGCTTTTGAAACAATCAACATGATGCTCAAAAGAAATGCTCAGTGGAGGATTTTGGATTTTCAGATTTGGGATGCTCAGTTGAATAATGCAAATATTTCAGAATCCAAAAAAAGCCTGAAATCCAAATGCTTCTTGTCTGAAGCATTTTGGTTAAGGGATACTCAATCTATTTAGTAAATAACACTGTGTTGTCATTCATGTTTCACAACTTAAGGCAGATGTAAGTGCTGACTAAAATGCCATTGGTGAGGTGAAATTATGCTAATTTTATTCCATAAAAGTTTTATTAGTTTTGAGTTTCAGATTATGATGTAATTTCAACAATGAGTTACAGCTTCAGTTCTAGAAAACTAGTGTTGGGATACCTCTAAAATATGTATTTGAAGTATTTGAAGCTGTGAAATGTCTGTACAACAGTTATCCATCTATGAAAGAGGGTACAGTGAAGCATATATCAACCTAACACTATCTGTCAATGATACAGGAAAATATTCCCCATATAATCACCCTGTTTTACATTCTTACGATTTACATACTGCTCACACATATATTATCATGTTATATAAAAGCTGGCACAATCCTAGATGGTTGGAAGGGAAGATACCTTTATCTTCCCTTGCTTTAGAATTGGAACTATAGAATTAGAACTATAGAATTGGAACTTCCTGCTTTAGAATTGGAACTATAAGGCTCAGTGAAGTGAAGTGAGGGATTGAAGATTAAAGAGGTGGTCTATAGATCCACATCTTAAACCAAGGCCAGCTTCACAGGTATTGACCTGTGCAGTTGAATAGGGCCCTGAACTTAAAAGGCCCTTGTGGTCCGGGCACAGTGGCTCATGCCTGTAAGCTCAGCACTTTGGGAGACCAACGTGGGTGAATCATGAGGTCAGGAGTTTGAGACCAGCCTGGCCAACATGTTGAAACCCTGTCTCTAGTAAAAATACAAAATATTATCTGGGCATGGTGGCAGGCACCTGTAATCCCAGCTACTCAGGAGACTGAGCCAGGAGAATTCCTTAAACTCAGGAGGCGGAGGTTGCAGTGAGCCAAGATCACGCCACTACACTCCAGCCAGGGGTGATGGTGTGAAACTCCATCTTAATAAAAAGGAAAAGAAAAGAAAAAAAAGGCCCCTGTGCTTGGTTTAATAATCTACTGTCAATATTTTGAAATTCTCCATAACTTATTAATAAGGGGTTCCACATCATTGTTTTGCATTAGGCTGTGAAGATTATGTAGCCAGTCCTATTTTAAACCAAAATCTTATTGTCATGTGATCTATACCTTTTTCTTTGTTCTCCAAGAATAATTATTTTTTCTTTCCCTTAAGCTTGTACTGTGTCAAAACATTCTCCAAGAATTCTTATGATGTTTACATATGGGGGTGCCAACCTAGACCATGGCATGTTAATCCATTACCTTCTAGTGTATTCATTGTTAGTTATCTATTAGTCTTTAAAATTCGGATGGAAAATGATTTTATACCTAGAATTCTATACTTAGACAAAGTATCAAGTATGAGGGTGGAGAAAAGAAAAACATTTTCAGTCAGGGAAGCCTCAGAACATTTGCCTCCAGCAATACCAGTGTAAATCAGGAAATAGGAAGACATGAAATCCAGGAAATCATTGCTGCAACCCAGAAGAGTAATCAAGGGTAGTCCCAGGATAGCTATGCAGCCCATCTGGAGAGCAGCAGCCCCAAATGAAGCAGAAAGTTGAGACAGAAACTTTCCGTGGTTAGGGGTGGGGAGAGAAGGACTCATTTTATAAATACCTCATATGATGAGACTTCAGAAAAAAAATTGAGAATGACTTTAAAAAATATACATATAAGAATAAAGTGAAGTAAGTACAAATTCCAGAAACAAACCCAAAAAGCTGTGTAAGACAGGAAATGTAACTATAGTACAACTGGTTGGCTGATGGTCCAACTACTTGACTGCAGTGATATTTATGTATCTTCAAAATATAAACACTGTTAGGTTACTTAACTAAAAATTATATAACTGTATTGGACGGAATGGGAGAGAGGTTGTAGTTGTGTTGTAAGAGCTAAATCACTACATATTAGAGAAAGACATAAATAGTATCTAACATTGGTAAATCAAGAATAGCAACATAGGCCGCATGTGATGGCTCATGCCTGTAATCCCAGCACTTGGGGGCTGTGGTGGGAAGGATGTTTCAGCTGAGGCTTTGGAGATCAACGTAGGCACCATAGTACGACTTCATGTCTGAAAATAAATAAATAAATAAATAAATAAATAAGCCAGGCTTGGTGGTGTGCCTGTGTTCCCAGCTACTTGGGAGGCTGAGGTGTGAGGATTGCTTGAGCCTGGGAGGTTGAGGCTGTAGGGATCTGTGATGGTGCCACTGAATTCCAGCCTGAATGACAGAGCAAGACCTTGTCACACAAAAAAGATTAGCAATATAAACATATTATTTATAAATGCAGAAGCTTTTAGTTAAAAAAATTATCTGTAGGAAATAGAATCTCGTGTTAGAAATGGAGAAAGAAATGATAGATATATTCATTATAACTTTTTCAGTACTATTTGATTTTTATCAGCATATATATGCATCACTTTTATATAAACATGATTTTGAAAACTCTTTTCAATTGATTCTCAGAATTCAAAAGTTTTAAAACCTCTTTTCAGGTATCAAAATGGTGAGAATATACAGATGCTGTGCTGTAATCTATTCAGTTTACTTTGATATAATATAAGCTCCTATTTCTTAAAGGCGCCTTAGTAGTTTTAGTCTAGGTGTTCTAATTCTCACTTTACTGATGAAGGTGTTTTAAAAATTAGCTAATGCCTATAAAGGGATTTCAGGTATTGGATAAATGGCTTAGTCAATGTTAAAGCAATTTTTCTAATGAAAAGTTTTAAGGCATGTTTATCTATGACTTTTATTGGGTATCACATGACAAGAAAATATAGGAAACTGGACATTAGAATGACCATTGTGTCATTCTATTATAGTATGTTGTAGTTTTTAAAACTGTAGATATTTTTTAAATCAAAGAAAATTTATTTTATACCTCTTAGAGGTCACCAAAATTAAGGAAGAATAAAATATAGAGGGTAAAGTTAAATCAAATTTTAAAAGTAACAAAAAGCACCCTCATGTCATTACCTGGTATCTAATACCGTTACCTGGTATTAGATGATATTAAAGAGAAATAGGTTTTGATATAAAAATTTAAATCATATTTATAGAGTACCTACTGTAAGTCAGACCTTGTTGCTGGCTTATTTCAAATATGGTTGACTTTGAACTATATGGGCTTGAGCTGTATGGACATGATGATATGTGTTCCCTTTCTCCAACCAAATGCAGACTGAAAATACAGTATTCTTAAGATGCAACCCAAGTATACAGAGGGCTGACTTCTCATATACATAGATTGTAGGAAGCTTACTGTGGGACTTGAGTATGCATGGATTTGGTTATACAGGGATTACCCTGGAACTAACAATCATCCACGTATACAGAGAGATGACTGTACGTAATCTCTTCCAAACAATGTCATTTTCATTGTGCAGATAATGAAATGGACCTCAGAAATGTTAAGTGACTTGTTCAAAATTATACAGGTGATGTGATAAACTTATAGCTTACGCCTATGCAATCTAACTCAGAGTTGTCTCCAGTTCAACATCCTATGAAGTTTTCTGATAAAGCATGTGAATCAAAAATGAAGGTAATGAGGGAGATAATACTAACAGGGTACAGTGGCAGTTGTTGTATATTGCCACCAAATTTGAAAGGCTTTGAGTTCACAAGTTGGGCCTCAAACTTTCTGATGAACTTGGATTTAGTTAGAAAAAGTAGAGGATGAGGATAAAAAATAATTTGGGGAGATCTAGATATAGGCTGTTGTTGAGTAACAGGGAAAAGAACTTAAATTTCTAGATTGGTGGTTCTCAAAGTGTCCCTGAAGTAGCAGCATCAACATTACCTGAAAGCTTATTTAGAAATGCAAATTCTTGGGCCCCAATCTAGATCCAGATTCATGCTTCTGAAATCTTAGTTACATAGGAATTCCATGGGCAGCTAGTTACAAAGATTCCTGGGTCGCACCTTCAGAGATTCTGATTCAGTTGGTGTGAGATGGGGACTAGAAATTTGTACTTCTAATAAACTCCCAGGTGATGTTGGTGCTGCCATTCTGCAGACCACTTTTGTAGATCACCGTATCCCATAATAGGTTATTTTTGTTCAGAGAGTGAATATCTGAATGTGGGAACTTTTCATCAGGACAAGGAATTGGTACAGTGCAATGGGAATGGAGGGTAAGAACGGAACAACCAGGAAGATAGGCAGAACAAATAGATCAGTCACAAGGCCTAGTAGTTAGGTTTGTACCCAGAGTGGTTAAGGTTTACGTCAAGTACTTATGTTAGGAGATGATCTAGAATTTTTCTTAGCAGGCCTAGTTTTGTTTTACTCATCCTGTCTGAAACATGGCAAGAAAGGGACTCTTTTTTAGTGATTGCAATTAGTTTTATCCAAAAGCCCACGAATCATTGAAGGGAAGAAGCACCAGGGAGCAATTAATTTTTTAAGTTTTAGCATCATATTATTATTTTTTCTTCCAAGGCAACTCCTGAAATAGGATGTTTAACTAAGGCCCTGTCAACATCCTCTAATCTTTCCCTTTCACATCAGGAGTAAGAAGTAGTGCTTGAGGATATATCATTAAGAAAACAAGTTCCTTAGTATTAAAAATCTAAAATTAAGACTTTAATCTTAAAAAAATTAAATATAAAACATATTTTCATCTAAAAAAAAATTCCCAC
Organism: Saguinus oedipus; assembly: GCA_031835075.1. Taxonomy (NCBI): domain Eukaryota; kingdom Metazoa; phylum Chordata; class Mammalia; order Primates; family Cebidae; genus Saguinus; species Saguinus oedipus. The sequence continues at coordinate 95,012,956 of CM063184.1, read as the reverse complement.
ATCCCCTATACCTTTTAACATTTCCAACTTCTTCCCCAAATCTGGAAAGAAATGTTGAAGTCATACTTAAAGATTCAGTTGAACATACTGTATTTGTTTTAAGAACAAAGGTTCAGAAATACATTGTGTAGCTTTGTAATTTGAGGGTCATATTTAACAAAAACAAACACCTCCATACTAGAATTCAGAAATCCATCGAAAATTATTGTGTTTTGTGGTAATAGGTATAGAGCAACTTTTTCACTTCTTATAGAGAGAGACCAGAATATTCATTGAATTACAGAGTGGAGAGAAACCTTGGGAGACTCAAACCCTGTTCATTCAAACCAGAGGATGAAATAAAGGGAAAAAAATGAATTTGATTTTGTGTTCTAGATACTAAAAGTTAAACAAAGATACAAACTCAAAGCCTTTGAATTAGAGAGAAGACTGAGGAAGAAAGGACCCACTCTACCGGAGAAATTTATTTTTTAAGTAGTCAAGGATATTAGAAATGTTTCTCTCAAATCTTACATCGAGTTTCTTCAGAAACAGATCCCAAGATAGTCCAAGTGGTTTACCTGAGAGCTGATCTCAGGAAATCCCAGTAGAGAAGTGAGGAAGAGAGAGAAGGGAAGGCAGCCAATAAAGAGTGTATCATCATGCAAATTACCAGTGAGAATAGAAGGAGCTTCATCCTGCCCGGAGAACACTGGAGTCAGTGTAGAATACGTGCTTCGAAATTCTCCCACTAACTCCAACAACCAGTCATTAGTTAGGGGTAGGGTGAGGAGGGGGGGGAATTGATTCTCCGGCACTGCTGGTCTGCCTTGTGTATGGGCAAAGAGAGTTCCACCCAGGGTCAACTACAGGATTTGTGGGGCTCAGAGCAAAATCAAAATGAGAATGTGAGATCCCTTGTGGAAAAAGGCTTTTGCTAGTTTTTCCTCTCTCTCTCTCTCTCTCTCTCTCTCTCTCTCTCTCTCTCTCTCTCTCTCTCTCTCTCACACACACACACACACACACACACACACACACACACACAGTGTGTGCTCTTTGATGTCATGCTCCCTCTGGCATGGAGATACATTCAGGGCAAGTGCAGGTCCTCATAGTTGTCTGGTCCTTGCCCCGTTTTGTCCCAAAATTAGGCACATAGGGTATGCTCAACATATGTGCCTGACCCTGACTCTCATCACAACTTGTGCCCAGGCAACCTCTGTGGTAAGAGAGTAGCAGAAGTCACTGGGTCTGAGGCAGGGAAGCAGCAGGACCAGGGAGTGTGCAGAAGTAGAGGCTCTAAGCCCCCTGTGCAGTTCTGTTGTCCCATTGAAAATCTGTTACAGAATGAAGATTCAAAGGTAAAGAGTAAGAATTGCAATACAGCAAATGCAGAGAATTAAACCTCAAGCATGTGGTACCCACTTTTGAGTACAGGGCCCTGGGTGTCTGTACTGGTTATAACCCATGAAGTTAGCTCTGGTTCAGCCAGCTAGATGAACCTTTTAGCAAAGAGGTGAAGCTGCTGGTAGTTGGAGAGTAGAGTGGACTACAGTGGTTAAAGTCCAAGGGGGTATGGATGGGACACGAACAGTGCATGCTAGAGAGTCAGAGATTTAAACTGTAAACACCCAGTTCTGTAATTAATTTTACTTTTCAAATGAGATCACTGAATAAAGTTATTCCAACACTTCTGGATGGTCTTTCCTTTTGGCTCATTCCCATACATTAGGGACTCAAGTCATATATCTTGCATTAGCAGCTGTGGAAACAAGTATGGTTTTCCCAAATAGGCTCAATCATGTATTAAGTATTTTTGTTGCACTCCTAATATGTACCAGACACTGTGCTATGTGCTATAAATACAGTGATGAACAAGACCAGAAAGCTCCCTACTATAATGGTAATTATATTACAAGTTTCACTCAAGGAATCTGCTACTTGTATCTTGCTGAAATTCTCCCCACATATAGGAAGTAATACTAGTACTTGGAAAGAGAGAGCAGTAATATTGTTATTTCATGTCAGTTGCAGCCTTTAAGAGTTATTCATGAAAATGCAATAGCTACATTCTTGTCTCCCTTTAAATCCATTTAAATCCTTGCTAAGCTATAAATTCAGTGGAAAGTCCCTTGGGTTAATTATAAATTTTGTAAAAATAGTTCTTTCTATTCCTTTTCATAATGATAAACTCACCAGCATATCATCCAGGATAAATATATAAGCAGTCATGTTTAGTATACTGTGGTTTCTAATTGTCCCAAGGTTGCTCTAAGGAGCAGTGCTTTGTAATAAGTCATCTGTACTCCTGCACCCTAATTCGTAGGGTTCAGTTTTTTCTTATGAAAGTGAATGAAAGTGGAAACAATCTTTCCTTTGGTATTCCACCAGTTATGATCTTAAAACTGTTCCTGAGTGTTTGGATTTTAACTTCTCTTCACTACTCCTTTACAGCATGAAAGTAGCACTGTACTGATGGCTTGCCTCTTTTTCTCTCTTTTTTACTTTATCTTTGGTGTGAATAAGATTTTAAGAAATGACCACACCAATAAGGCATTCAGAACTGTGAAAAAAAAATCACATCATGAAACAAAATAATTCTCACTGTTTCTGGAAGAAAATGGCCATTGTTTCTTATCTCTGAGGTAGTTCTTGGGATGATGACTGAAATGGCAAGAATAATTGAGAAAAATTCCTATGCGCATCACAAAAGCCAAAATGCACCTTTTCTATTATACAAATAATCATCAGCTCTTGCTGACAATTGATATGGTCCATTCAGAGAAGAAGCATTCGTATTCCTAGATATGATATGAAAAGCCTCTTATCTCTCCTTCACCATATTTGCAGTGATTTAAAACACCGTTTGCTGCATGCGCTATGCATACTGTACACAGAAGGATGAAATGTATCTTAGAACATACTTATTTCAAATGATGCTGTTGGTATACTCCTTTATAAATCTGATTTTAAAAGATCATAAATAGCTTGCATAAGAAATATTAAAACAAGGAAAATCACACAGAAGTCAATTTGGTTTTCAGCAGTGTTGAAATATATGTTTATGGTGTATGTATATTTTACTGATAAAACCATTTGGAAAGAAAGGTTTTAAACATTTTAAATGCCATTTTGTGTCACTTTAGAACTTGTATTTTCTATATCATAATATAGAAAAAATAATTCCAAAACATTCCACTAGCAAAAAATGGCAATATTGGAGGCAATTTTCAATTTTTCATTTATAAAATCTCTAACACCAAAGAAACATATAAGAAATTCTAGATGAGCCACACCCTATTTCAGTGAAATAAGTATTAAATTAACTTTAACATCTGTTTATATGGCTCTTTTCCATACTTAGTACAGAACCTTCAGCTCCAGCCTCCTGCAAACTTGGCCACAGTTATTTCTAAAGATTTCCCCTGGGGAGGTTTTATTGTTATTACCAAGTTTTATCAGCTCTTTTTTTTCTGAGACATTGTCTTGCTATGTCACCCAGACTAGAGTGCAATGACATGATCTCAGCTCACTGCAACCTCCACCTTCCGGGTTCAAGCAATTCTCCTACATCAGCCTCCACAGTAGCTGGGATTACAAGCATCCACCACCATGCCCAACTAATTTTTTTTTTTGTATTTTTAGTAGAAGCGGGGTTTCACCATGTTGGCCAGGCTAGTCTTGAACTCCTGACTTTGTGATGCACCTGCCTCAGCCTCCCAAAGTGCTGGGATTATAGGCATGAGCCACCACACCTGGCCTTTCCATTTTCTTTATCTCCATTTTCCTTATCTCTAGCTCTGACCTGTAGCTGAGGATGTCTGATGTTGAGGTGTTTGTTGTCTACTAGGCTACATGAAGGTACCCCAAAACAGCTGTCCCAGTTTCCCACAAATGTTCTGCTGGTATCTTGCTCTGATAAGCTGCTATGTTAGGAAGGACTCTTATTTTTTCTGGGCATGGCTCTCTCCTGTCAGTTATTTCCTTCTGCTACTAAGTTCTTAAGCAAATGACATGACAGAGTCCTCCAAGAAGTCAAAATTTCTGCTACTAATCAAAAAACTTCTCTTACTCCTGTCATAAGTATATTCTCTATTGAGCTTTCATACTTCCAGTGCTTAAGTCTCAAATCCTGAGTCATCCTTCATTGCCTCATTTCCTTCACTCCCTGCAGCTAATCCATAAGTAAGCACACTTGAATCTACCTTTAAATCTATCCCAAATCTGGCCAGTTTTCACCCCATCTACCTCTATCACCTTAATCCAAGTCTCCATCACCAATTCTTACTTGAGCTATTATGAAGAAGGGAATTAAATAATAGCAATAATAGTAAAAACAAAACCTTATAATTTGTAGTTGCTATATAATAAATTTTGCTATGTTGTGTTCTGTTTAATACAAAACCTAATCTCCAGTTCTGCTTAAAATTAACTAACTCCCTGTAAAACCTACTTTATCTATTCTCCCCGCATTCTCAGCAAAGTTATCAGGCATCTCAAGACTCCTGTTTTTCTTGCTGACCAGCTGCAAGGTCACATGACAAGATAACACCCAAAGAATGTACAATGCATTTCTCAAAATGCTACTTTTCAAGTGTAAAGTACATCACAAAACATGTTACAAATTAATTAACTGTCCTTTGTTCTGGCTTCTTTGAACCTGTTAGCTGCTACATCACCCTGGATGTATGAAAAGTACCCCATTTTCTTTCTCCTTTGCTCAGCCTAGAGATGCTAATCTGCTGAGCCAGTGACCACCTTAATCAAATCCTCCTGTTTCACCCATTGGTCTCTCCAGTTCCTAAATATTCGGCAACATTTTTTTTTGGTGAGCCAGCCAGGATGTCTCCTGAATATTCTGCAACAAGTATAATAGTCCTAACTGATGTCCTTGTTTCCAGCTTTGCCACTAATACAGCAGCCAGAATGATCATTTAAAAACCTAGTTATAATTCTGCTCTAACCAGGTCAATGGTTTCTGTCTTAGAATGAAATTTACCTTGTTTTACACAGCCCTTAGCAATCTGGCTCCTGGCTTCCTAACACCTTTTCTTAACCTCCCCCTTACTCACTCACCCTTCACCCCCAACCCCAGGGTTCATAAAGCCCCCTCACTTTATTTTCTGCTCTATGCAAGTATCACTTTCTCAGAGGGGGCTCTCCTAAACTAACCACCTTACATTAAGAAAACTACCTTTCCCTGGCCAGTTGCGGCAGCTCGCACCTGTAATCTTAGCACATTGGGAACCTGAGGCCAGCAGATTGCCTAAGCATAGCAGTTCAAGACCAGCCTGGGCAACACGGTGAAACCCCATCTCTACTAAAATAAAATAAAAAAAATTAGCTGGCTGTGGTGGCATGTGCTGTAGTGCCAGTTACTTGGGAGGCTGAGGCAGGAGAATTGCTTTAACCCAGGAGGCAGAGGTTGCAGTGAGCCAAGATTGCAACACTGTACTCCAGCTTGAGCAAGACTCTAAATAAATAAATAAATAAATAAATAAAACTTCATTTTCCTGTCCACTATATCCCACTCATGTTCTGGCCCTTTAATCGACTTTTTCATCACAGTACTTTTTACCATCTGATATATTAAATATTTATTTGATATATTTGTTTATAATCTGTCAGTCCAATTAGAATGTCAGTTCCATGAAAGTAGCAGTGTCATTTGTTTTGCTCATTACTGTATCCCTAGAACGTGGCAAATAGTAGGTGCTTAATAAATTTGTTGACTGAAGGAATGGGTGTTTCACCCCTCCTATGAGAATGGTGGCTACTGGAACAAAATTTGGTATTTCTAGATCTTTGGTTAAATATTATAATAACAGCATTGTATCCTAATGTCTTAGTTCATTTTGTATTGCCATAAAGGAATACCAGAGACTGGGTAATTTATTAAAAAATAATAATAGGTTTATGGCCAGGTGCGGTGGCTCACGCCTGTAATTCCAGCACGTTGGGAGGCCGAGGCCAGTGGAACATGAGGTCAGGAGTTCAAGACCAACCTGGTCAAGATGGTGAAACCCACTCTCTACTAAAACCACAAAAATTAGGTTCCTATAATCCCAGCTACTCAGGCAGCTAAGGCAGGAGAATTGCCTGAACCCGGGAGGTTGCAGTGAGCCAAGATCGTGCCACTGCACTCCAGCATGGGTGACAGAGCAAGACTCCATATTGAAAAAAAAGAAAAGGTTTATTTAGTTAATTATTCAGATAGTTCAAAAGTTAATGATTGGGCATCTGTATCTAGTGAGGTTCTCAGGCTGCTTCTACTCATGCAGAAGATGGAGGAGGGCTGGCTTGTGCAGAAGTCACATGGTGAGAAAGGAAGAAAAAGAAAGAAGGGAAGGTGCCAAGCACTTTTGACCCCAAGTGTTTTGGTCATGAGGGCCAGCCCTCATGACCCAAACACCTCCCATTAGACCCCACCTCCAATACTGGGAATCAAATTTCTACATGAAATTTGGAGGGAACAAACATCTAAACCATAGAACCCACTATTACTGCAAGCTATTATAGCCAACAATAATATTGATTAAGAAATGTGATTTAAATATATATATATATATGGTATTAAATGAATGTCTTTAAACATTTGGCTACCTTTTAGGGAAAGTAAGACTATCAGTCTGGATAGTTATAATGATAATATCTTAGGATATGTGATAGCCATATTATATACATCATACAATTCATACAGAGGACGATTTTTAGCTATTATTTTTGATTCAATAATATCTAAGGTTTTTCTCAAAAGTTACATTTTATATATATTTTCTTTCAAAGTTAATGCAAAATAAAGAATATATACTAAAGAGGAAGAGATCTTAAAAAAGAAAATTTGTTTTTTTTGTCGGTTTTTTTTTAAATTTAATTTTATTTTTTTATTGCATTTTAAGTTTTGGGGTACATGTGAAGAACATGCAAGATTGTTGCATAGGTACACACATGGCAGTGAGGTTTGCTGCCTTCCTCCCCATCACCTATCTGGCATTTCTCCCTATGGTATCTCTCCCCAACTCCCCACCTTGCACTGTCCCTCCCCTGTTTCCCCTCACAGACCCCAGTGTGTGATGCTCCCCTCCCTGTGTTCATGTGTTCTCATTGTTCAACACCCACCTATAAGTGAGAAAATTTCTTAGCCTATTTATAAGCTTAAAAAGGAAAACATTTTGTTAATGAGCAGTGAACAGAGAAAATGCACTGAGCTCTCCGCTGTGTTTTCCTTCTCCTATACTCTATTACGATTAATACTTTGCTCTGGTTACCAAAGCTGTGGGGGTTTCTCCCACACCAATCAATTCTGACACTAACTCAGTATCTTACAATTCAGTTCAATTCTGACACTGACCGGAGTTAGCCCAGACCCCACTGGTTAAGGGCTGAGTCCCATAAGACTGCTCTGCACTTAAGACACCTTTCACAAATAACTAGGTTCATAGGTTACCCACAACTTCTGTCTCAGTTGGCTACAAATGAGAGGTTCCCACAACCCCCTTTTCAGATTCAATGATTTATTCAAATGACTTACAGATCTTGGGAAAACACTTTACTTATTTTTACCTGTTTATTATAAAAAGATGCAACTCTGGAACAGCCAGATGGAAGAGATGTATGGGGCAAGGTATGGTAAAGAGTGGGGAGCTCAGTACTTCCAAGTAGTCACCAACCCAGAAGCTCTCCAACCCTGTGCTTTTGGGTTTTGTGGATTTTGTTATGTAGTCATGAATGATTGACTCACTAGTTATTGCTGATCCATTCAATCTTCAGCTCTTCTCCCCTAACTAGAGTTGGAATAACATCTTCTGGGGTTGAAACGTCCAGCCCTCTAATGATTGGTTCCCCTTACGATCAGCCTCCATCTGGGGGCTATCCAGGACCCTACATCTATCAGTCATCTCGTTATTCCAAGACTCCAAGGAGTTTAACAGCTGTGTGCTAGAAAACAGGAACAGAGACCAAATATATATATTTCTTATTATATCACAATATCACAGACAAGAAGTTCTTTGTACATAGCTCATACTGATTCATGTAAGTGGGAATGTGTTTTCCTGCCTTTGTCTTCAAATGTCTTTCTCCTTTCTAATGAAATTATAATTTATTTTCTTTTTTTGAGACGGAGTTTCGCTCTTGTTACCCAGGCTGGAGTGCAATGGCGCGATCTTGGCTCACCGCAACCTCCACCTCCTGGGTTCAAGCAATTCTCCTGCCTCAGCCTCCTGAGTAGCTGGGATTACAGGCACGCCACTGTGCCCAGCTAATTTTTTGTATTTTTGGTAGAGAGGGGGTTTCACCATGTTGACCCGGATGGTCTCGATCTCTTGACCTCGTGATCCACCCGCCTCGGCATCCCAAAGTGCTGGGATTACAGGCGTGAGCCACCGTGCCTGGCCTATAATTTATTTTTTTTTTATAAATTGACAGTGCATTTAAAATTCTTCTTCGGAACAGTGTAATTTAAAATGAGGCTATTTGAAAATGGGCTATTTGTGTGCAAGAAGCTTTATTAGGCCTAAATAACTGTCCAAATACATATTTTGAAAGTTGTATAAAAGTGTTGTTAATATCCTCAGTAAGTCTAATCAGTTTTCTAATCTATAATTAGCTTCATTAATCTCTGGACAATATTACTAGCCTCTGAGAACTCTGTAGACCAACAAGGAAAATCTGAGAAGCATGGAGAAACACGCAGGAAAAAGAAACAAAGAAATTTGACTATAAAATAGATAGCAGTCGGTTCCACTACGTTAAGTAGCATTTATAACTTGTTTGAAGTTCTCAGAGGTTTCATGCTTGGGAAAACTAGGAAGGTGAGAAAAATGAAATTTGAGTAGAGAATGATCTTTTGAAACAGAATAACGGTATAAAAACCTTTAGGCCAGGGGAAAACTTTCTCTGAAATTTCAATTCAAGTTCTTGAATTAGACAACCTCCTCAGACAAGCATTCCCTGTCATTACCATGGTATGCTTTCTGTAGTGCTATGATTATGGAGAATGCCATAATTAGAATCTTTAATAGCAAAAGAAAAATTACTATAATACTATTGCAATAATTTTTACCTGAAAAATAGTAACTTGCCATCTTTTATCTGAAATAATGTAATGCTTAAAGGCTGCTGAATTGCAATTCTTTTGGTTAATCTTTATATTCCAGGCTAAATGATTAATCCATCAAGGCTGAAGAATACATTTTCAGGTGTTTTGATAGGGAATTTGTTTTTATCAATGGCCTAGATTTTTCCCAATTTCCAATAAAGGTCATTAGATTAGAATGGCTTAAAGCTGTGGTTCTTAAACTGTAATGCATCTGAGTCATCTGGAAGGCTTGTTAAAATTGCTGGGTCCTGCTCTTAGAATTTTTGATTCAGTAGGTTTGGAGTGGAGACTAAAAATTTGTATTGCCAATAAGTTTCTAAGTGGTCCTTGTGCTGCTGGTCTGGGAATTGTGTTTTGAGCACACTAAACTGCTAGTTTAAATTAGGCAAGTAGTTATCCCACAAATAACTTATTTTAAAATTAAGTTCTGTTCCTTTATTGAAAGATATTATTGATCATCTAAGAAAAAATGTTTAAAATAGATTGTTCATATATGGTTTTAAAACTACACTGAGTTCTCTGCTGTGTCTTTTCGAATACTACTTGGGGCTACAACACATAGTCTCAAGATTGGAGGCCTATGCAAAATGTGAAGTTCTACCCATAGAAGAACATCTATATAGTTAAAGTTATTGGCCCATTACTTCTTTCTCTTAATAACGATCAAACTAATTAAGAGAAGAATAGATAATGTTAAAACATAATAAAAATTCTCAAGTTTTGATTGTATTCATTGATTGTCAGGTTAACATTTTATTGACACTGCACCAATTTCTGGAACTCTTTATAAATGGATTGAACCTTCCTTACGTTGAAAGAGTCCTTCATCTGGACTGTACTTTTTCATATCTCCCTTGCCTGAAAAATATTTGTATGATTAGACGTGCAATGCCAAGCTATTAAGATATGATTCACAACAGGTAGATTCCTATTTGTAAATAAATTCCTCAGACTTCAACTATCTTTTGGTTTAATTTAATATTCAGGTTGAAACTTATGGAAGTTACAGTTGAAATAAAGATGAGAAACGAAAGAGTAGAAAATTCACTTCCAGGGTCATGGCAATAAAAAAGAAAGTATTGTCTCAACAGATTTTTCTTTTATTTTGCCTAACTGCATTTGTCTCTTTGTACATCACTGTTTTTAAGTTTTATGTTAGAAACTGGTTTCTAATGCTCATTTTCCCACATATTACCTTCACAAATATACCTAATATGTTGACTTCTGCTCTCAGCCTGTCTCTCTCCAGAAAACACCAGAGTTTCTCTTGTCTAGAGGAGACTGGCAGCATCTCCTTGGATATATTGCCAACAAGGTGACATGCAATCAATAACCTGTCATCTTCCTTTACAGCAGCGGAATGACTTGTTATTTTCACCTTTCCTCATAGCATAGGTATTTTATGTTAAGTAGCCTTCTTGGGCTTCTGAGTTTACAGAGATATTTCTGATTTATAAAACAATGCATATCCTCTTAAGTGTATCTTTTCTAAATAATATAAATACAAATTTCCATGGATAAAATAGTCTGATGAAAATTCAAATGTAATATTACTAAAAATATCATATATAAATATTATGAATAAATTTGACATTGAACTTTGGAACATATGAAGTGGACAGCATATTCCCAAAAGCCAAACCTTTGCACACCATTAGAGCAACTTAGCACACTTTTAGAAAAGATGCTATTCTTTCCTTCCTGCCCCACCTTCCATATCTTAGAGAACTTGTCCACTTCACATTCTCAGAGATCACATTCCTTCAATGTCTGTGAACTGGAAAAAAATGGACATGTGAGTCTAACACTGTGGTGAAGCTAACTGATATTAGGGGACAATCTGGGATTTATAATGTGATTTAGATATTTTATTTTAGTAAAATAAGGATTCATGTTTTATGGCTTCTTCCACTCTATAATGTTTACAAGTAATACTACTAGTCAAGATATGAAGTTACATATTTCTTATTTGGAATTAAAGTAAGAAAAATTTTGTGACCCTAAACTAACAGTCAATCCTTCAATAAATGCAAATTAAAAGCAGGATGAATGGTGCTTATATAAAGTTCTGCAATGAAAATTGCAAACAAAAGATATTTTAGAAAATGTCTTACCTCATTATTTAAATGAGATATTGTTGAGAAAATTCTAAATAGCTTTTTGAATAAATTATCATTCCTTTTCATAAGTGCATTTGAATAAAAACATAACTATTACAATAATAGTTTAAACATAGCTATTATTGATAATTATGTTTAAAACATGTAGTTGTTTGTATATTTTATATTAAAAAAACTTCATAATGGTCATATACATCTCATTCAATACAAGCCTAAAGTCTTTCAAGTGTAGGGTGAGATGTCATCTCAGTTAATTCATTGTCATTTCTAAAATATATTCTAAATAGTGACATGGGTTTCCTGTTTAACAAGATGTGACTAACTAAAGCTGAAGATAGAGGATAGATTTTCTTTCCAGATATTCATTTTTTCACATTTGCTCCCCAATGGTGATCATATAAATTATCTATCGTGCATCAATGCCTGAATACTTACCTAGAGAATACCTCAGCAAAGTTATTTTTAGTAGAGTAGCTAACTAATTTTTAAAATAGTTTTGATATTCCTGAGATATCAAAATAGAAAAAAAACTTCCAGTGGCTTCCATTTCATTTAGTTTTTAAACCGTTGTTTAAAAATTTTTGAGATATATGTACACACAGAAAAGTATATAAAACCTATCTGTAGGGTTTAAATAATAAATATCTCTGTACCCTTCACCCAGGGTTAAGAAACAGGATATAAACAGCACCTTGAAGGCACTTTACCAATTGCATCCCTCAAACTCTCCCAGAGATTAACCTTGATCTTATAATTTTATTCTCCTTGGTTTTCTTTGTAATTTTGCCATCTAGATATCTATCCTTAAATACCTTTATATTTTTTATTCTACATTTTATTGTCTTATTACATTTAAAAATTTTAAACTTTATATAAATTGAATTCTACTGTATAAATTTTTGTGATTTCAGCAAGATGGTTTTGAGATTCATTCATGTTGATGAGTATAGGTTGAATTAATTCATTTCGGTCACAATGTTTTATTGTATAAATACTTTACGATATTTATTTATTATATTACTGATGAACTTTTGGGTTGCTTTCAGTTTTGTTATTATTGATAATGTTCATGGACATTCTTAGATATTAGCCCAGCAGAGGGATTACTTAGTTCTATCAAAAAAATTATTTTATCATCAAGAAAATCTTTGCACATAGTAGACCTGAGAAATGCTTGAATGAATTAATTTCAATAATTTGATAGTAGATTAAATTCTCTTTAACATTCCCTAGCAAATATGTACTGGGGAATAAATACATAAGATATATTTGGAGATAGAATGCAAGGTAAAGTCTTAGTAATTGCTTAATTTGATTTACATGTTGCAGAAGGAACAAAACCCTTGTTGAAGAAAACACAGCACAACTAGAAAGGAATTAAGTGTGTTTATCCTTAAGTGTGTTCATGCTAGACCACCAAGCAAGAACATATTTGCCCAGCTAAGCTGTTTTAAAACCTTTAGGGACAAGGACAGATAGAGACAAGCACAATATGTCAAATATTTGCCCAGCTGGCTTTTCCTGTCATGTTGGTCTTCATATAGGTGGCAATAAATTTTCCCTTCAGGGCTCTTCACGGTCCTTCTATTACCATTCACTACATTCCAATTTCCATCAAAAAGCATTTATTAAGTGCTTATTCACTCTATTACAAATGAAATCATGGCTACAGAGTGGATTAGTATTCTTTGTTGCCGAAGAAAGCTGAATAACTTTGTTTAACCTCTATCTTATGTTAGAACTCAGTTGTACTATCAATTCTTCCCATACAGTTTGAATGATTTAAATGATATGTAAAAGCCTACACATTTGGAACACAAGGCTAACTATGATGACGTCCCTGTAGTCACTTGTAGCCCCAGGGAGACTAGAGTTTAGTCATAATGTCCCTCTGGCAGGAAAAGTTAAGAAATCAAGTGCTTTCAGCCTTGTAATTAAGCTTTTCTGAGTTCTTGTGGAAGGGATGTTGATTAAGACACAGTTTTCTGGATTCCATGTTTGTTTACCCTGACATTAGTTACCTATCCGATTTTTTTTTACCTGAATTTCTGCCTTCCAAAGTTTAGCTTATTTCTTTAATTTCTTAATAATTCTAATTCTTTATTTCCCAAATGATCATTGTAGATGTAATTGGAGGTGTCCTGACTTACAGCTTGAGTGTAAATAACTGCCCCCGGCAGTGACTAGCATTTCCAAGATTATATTTGACTTTACCAATTTATATTAGTAGGAGAACAAGAAATCCAGTCTCTCTCCCTGACACTCACCTAACCTTCCTTTTGTATTCCAAGGGCTGGGCCTATTTTTGTCTTGTTGCTAACTCTACTGCTTTTATTTTTCATGCAATTAAAATGCCCCAAACAATTCCTATGGTTAAAGTTCTCCTTTAAGTCTAATATGCAGTGACTCCTAGCTCAAGAGTAATAGGACCCCTCTTATAAACAGCTGCCATCTGCTATTTTTTCTCTTTTTTGTAATATCTACTTGCCAAGGCATTAAATACACCATGAAGTCCAGTGCAAATTTCTTCTCTTATAGTATTTTCTTTAGTAATATTTTATGTTAGAAAAATGAGAAGTAATATATAATTACCCTGCTAGAGTGTGAATTTAGGTTCGTCACCTGATAGAGCTGCTGGAAAAAGGATGCCCAGTTAAGCGTGAATTTCAGATCAACAACAAATAATTTTTTAGTATAAGCATGTCTCATGCAAAGTTTGAGACATACTTACACTAAAAATTATTGATAATTTGTCTAAAATTCAGATTTAACTGAGCATTTTGTATTTCAGTTTGCTAAATCTGGCAATCCTACCTCTTGAGCTGGAGAATTTTGCAAATGCCAGCAGATGTTTGTTGCTCTTAAAAACCGCTACCTTCTCCAATATCATCCATCTGTGTACCTCTTTATAAAATCTAGTTTTAGCAAATAACCCAACTAAGTCAGTTCAACAAGAACCCCTCCCCACCCAATATCTGATTATCCTCAATATCTGATTGGGTTCCTCATCCTCCACTGTTCCCTCAGTGGCAATTGATCACTTCAGCCTGTCTTCAGTGAGAATCCTGTTAGGTCAGTTTAGCCAGAATCCCTCTAAGCCCTGATGTTTCCTCTCGATAATTTTCTGTCAACTGATTACCACCTTGCTCCTTGGCTATAAACTCCCATTTGCTATACTCAGACTTGTGCCCAATTCCTCTCTTTCACTGCAAGACTCCATTGCAGTGGTCTCCATACCTATTATGATTGTCTTGAATAAAGTCTTCGTTACTGTCCTTTAACAAGTACTATTAAGTAAGTTTAATAAGTTTAAGTAAGTTTAATAAGTTTTAGCAATGTGCTGTAGGATGAGGCCTATGATCATGAACTTTAAAATCCAGTAACTTTCGTATCAACCATTGCAGATCATTGCCAGTGATTCCTTAAGATTTCTGAGAAGGATAACCTTTCTCCCTAACACCCTCCTCAGTACACTCTGAGGACAATGGTGTTCCATAATGAAATCCTCCTGAAGTCCCAATATTCTAGCTCTTTAGATTTATGCACGTAGTTACTTCGGGAAGACATAAGGCTGCCCGTGGAAAGACTGGGATAGGCCCGGGCCACCTCACCTATGCAGAACCACTCTTCTCCCAACAGTCATGTGGCTTGGACTTAGTTTTTTCAGCCCTCATAATAATCAAATTTCTGTGGCTTCTTTGCTTTTCATTGTCACTGAATCTCTGTTGGGGTTATCCTAATCTAACGAATTTTAATAATCTTGAATTTTGGGGTAAACGTGGTTTAAGCTCCTCTACTTTGACATATCTCAGGAAGCCACTAATCTTACGCAAATATGTTTCCTTCAAGCAGTCTCAAAAATTTGGATAGTACTAGTAGTTTCTCTTGAAAAATGAAGGAAGGAAAGAAGGAAGGAAAAGGATGGGAAAGGGAAGAGGGAAAGAAGAAAGAGAGAGGGGGAAGAAGGGAGGGAGAGAGAAAGAGAGAGAGAGGAATAGAGAAATAGGAGAAAGAGAGATGGAAAGTTCCACCTCTGAGCATACCGAAAAAGAAAGAAAGAAAGGAAAACATATTTGAAGTTCTATTTCAATGGAAACAGTTAAATTAGTATTAAACACAATTTAATACTTAATAAATAATTGGGTAAAATGAAGTGACAATGATTCTCAAGTCTAGCAGTGATTACTATTGCTATAAGGTCTCTGGTCTTTCAAAAATTTTTCTGTGAATGTTTGTGTGAGTATATGTGTGTATTTTTCTGTAGGAGTGTCTGTATACTCAAATGAATTCATACACTATGGACTATTTTCAAATATATGTATATTTACTTAATAGTATGTTATCAATATTTTTTCCATATCATTATACATCTAAAATATCATTGTAGTAACGATGGAATATTTCACTGATTGTAATGCTTAATGAATTTTTGGATTGGATTCTTAACAGAAAAAAAATAACCTATTTTGTAACTTTATTTTCAATTAACAACTTGTGGATAATTTTTTGCACATATATTTATTTTCTTAGTATAAATTACCAGTTGTAGAGTTTCTGAAACTGGGTAAAGGGTATTTTTCATATATATACACACATGTATACGTGTTTAATTTTATTTTGAAATACATTTAGATTTAGAGAAGAGTTGCAGAGATAGTGCAGACAGTTTCTCTATATGCTATATCCAGTTTCCCGTAATGATTAACATCTTACCCATAGTACATTTATCAGCACTAGGAAATTAACACTGATAAATACTCTTAATTGAGCTACAACTAGTAGTGTTAGGAGACGAATGTCTTTTGTCTGTCAAGAATCCCATCCATAAAAGCATGCTGCATTTAGTGGTCATGTCTTTTGAATCTTTTTCAAATTGTTTTTTATGACCTTGATACTTTTGACAAGTACCAGTTAGCTAATTTGTAGAATATCCTTCAATTTGAATTTGTCTGAATCTTTTCATTATTAAGTTGGATACGTGATCATATTGTTTAAAGGTTTTTGCCATATTGTTAGAAGCCCTCTCACCCAATATGAGTGATAGGTTAAAGAAGCTGTTTAAAGCAGGAGATCTTTTTAAATGATATATACCTCATATATTTTATTTGCTTTATATGCCTTCACTTGCCAATATTTTTATGTTGGGCCAATGTTTTGTTTTTGTTATTAGTAAATTCTACTGCTTGGCGTTCTAAATCATCTAACTTTCATAAATTACAAGTAGAATGAATACATAATTCCTGATTCTAGTTTCAATTTGTTTAAAATGGAGAGAGAACTTAAAGCATTTGAAATTCAAGATTTTTTACAGTTTTGTTTTGAATTTGACTCACCCACATCTGACAGCTTTCTTTCTTTTTCTTTTGAAATGCATATTCATTGAGTGTTTTCAAAGCACTTAATTACCATTCAAAAAACAAATCACTTTTAATCTCATCATACTGGATAATATTTTATTATATAAGAATTATAATAAAAAATACAACTGAAATGCAAAACTGACTCCTGGTAGATAAATCCCTTTAGTCACTAACCATTGAGAAAGCAGCAGTGCTTAGGTGAACTTGAGAGAAGCCTCCTAGCTTCAAGTGTTGTGCATGCAGAGTACTTGGTGCTTTGTAGAGGGAATGAGTTCTGGTTAATCTAGAAAGCTGTCTAAGAAGAGACCAGCTAAGAGAGCTGCTGATGTATTTCCAATTGTCCTTCAGTGGAGTTGTGACCTATTTATGTTCCTAATTACATGGTAGGAGAATTTCTGTTCCTTTATCTGGTAACAGTGAATAAGAGCGTATCAAACGTAGTATTTCAAAATAGATTGTATAGAAATGATTTATGTTAATAGAAAATTATTTCTTGGTGATGACTAAAAAGACTGATTCTCTTGGTCATTTTGCTATTAATCATCTCTATTTCTCTATTTGTTTCTGATCTTAATGTGTTTTTACACAGATAGATTTAACCAAATTAAATCTTAAATTTTACACAGAGAATTTAACCAAATTCTCTGACCTGTTTTTATTTCAAAGTTTCTAGATGGTGACCTGCTGCAATACCTGGTAACAATTGTTCTATTAACTGCTGTATTATGAATCTGGGACAGAATTATGTTTCTTTGAATCACTCTCTGTCTAGTGACTTCCAGTGTGAACATTATAAGTATCTTCTGTATTTAAAAAGCCAGCTAGAAAAAGAAAAGAATCATTCACCAACAAAGAGGGGATTTTACATGGGAACTGGAAACAACATGTCCAGATAAGCCATGCTACTTACATTTATTTCTTCTGTTACATCTCTACTACTCTTCTTTTGCTGGCCTTCCTACTGTTCTTATAACATACTGGGCACATTCCCACCCTGGGTCTTTCTGCCGCCTGTTCCCTTTGCCAGAAACATTCTTTTCCCAGTTATCTGCATGGCCAGTTCCCTCACCTCTTCCAAGTCTGTTCAAATGACACATTTGCACAGAAGTCTACACTGATTACTTACTTTAAAACTTACCACTCCAAACACTTTCGACTACCCTGACTTGTTCTTTATTTTTATAGCACTACTTTCCTCATATTATAACATTTACCTTTTAGTCATATATATTAGTTTTTTCAATTTATGAATGCATAGTAGGTGCATATATCTATGGAGTACATGAGATATTTTGATAAAGGCATACAATATGTAAAATCACATCAGGGTAAATGGAATATCTATCATCTCAAACATTTATCATTTCTTTGTGTTATAAATATTCCAATTTCACTTTTAGTTTTAAAAAATTAATTAATTAACTGACTAATTTTGAGATGGAGTCTCACTCTCTTGCCCATGCTGGAGTGCAGTGGCACCATCTTGCTTCACTGCAACCTCCGCCTCCTTGGTTCAGGTGATTCTTCTGCCTCAGTCTCCCAAGTAGCTGTGACTACAGGCACACACCACCATGCCTGGCTAATTTTTGTATTTTTTTTTTGTAGAGGCGGGGTTTCGCCATGTTGGCCAGGCTGGTCAAAAACTCCTGACCTCAGGTGATCCACCCACCTTGGCTTCCCAAAGTGCTGGGATTACAGGCATGAGCCGTTGCACTTGGCCATGCTTACTTATTTTTAAATGTATAATAAATTATTGTTGACTGTGGTTACACTGTTGTGCTATAAAATACTAGATCTTATTCATGCTGTCTATTTTTGTACCCTTTAACCATTCCCATTCCCCCTCCCTTTACTACGCTTTCCAGCCTCTGGGAACAAGCATTCTCCCCTCAATCTCCATCAGTTCAATTGTTCTAATTTTTAGAGCCCATAAATGAGTGAAAATATGAGAAATTTGTCTTTCTGTACCTGCCTTATTTAACTCAGTGCAATGAGCACCCATGTGGTTGCAAACAGCAGGCTATCATTCTTTCTTATGACCGAATAGTACTTCATTGTATATATGTACCACATTTTCTTTATCCATTCATCTCTTGATGAACACTTAGGTTGCTTACAAATCTTTGCTATTATAATTAGTACTGCAATAAACATGAGAGTACAAATATCTCTTTGACATATATATGGACTTCATTTCCTTTGACTAAATAGCCAGTAGTGGGATTGTTGGGTCATATGATAGCTCTATTTTTAGATTTTGAGAAAGCTCTATACTGTTTTCCATCTTGGCTGTACTAGTTTACATTCCCACTAACAGTGTATGAGAATTCCCTTTTCTCCACATCCTCACTGGCATTTGTTATTGCATGAGTTTTGGATAAAAGCACATTTTACTGAGGTAAGATGATACCTCATTGAAGTTTTAATTGACAGTTCTCTGATAATCAGTGAAGTTGAACACCTTTCCATATGTTTGTTTGCCATTTGTCTGTCTTCTTTTGAGAAATGTCTATTCAGCTCTTTTAACAATTTTAAATTGGATTATTAGATCTCTTCCTATTGAGTTGTGTGAGGTTCTCATATACTTCGCTTATTAATTCCTCATCAGATGGATAGTTTGCAAACATTTTCTCCTATTCTATGGGTTGGCCTTCACTTTGCTAATTGTTTCCTTTGCTGTACAGAAGGTTTTTAACTTGATGCAGCCCAATTTATCCATTTTTGCTTTGGTTACCTGTGCTTTGGGGATATTAACTAATAAATCTTTGTCCATTAAAATTCCCTAAAAAGTTTCCCCAACGTTTTCTGTTAGTAGTTTTATAGCTTTAGGTCTTAGATTTAAGTATATAATTCATTTTGATTTAATTTTTGTATATAGAGGAGATAGGGGTCTAGTTTCATTCTGCATATGAGTATCCACTTTTCCCTGCACCATTTATTGAATGTTCTTTTCCCAATGTATGTTCTTGACACCTTTGTTAAAAATGAGTTCACTGTAGATATATGAATTTATTTCTGGGTTCTCTATTCTGTTCCATTAGTTTATATGTCTGCTTTTTTCTGCCTGTATCATGCTGTTTTGGTTATTAAAGCTATGTAATATAATTTGAAGTCTGCTAATATGATTCCTACACTGTTGTTCCTTTTGCTCAGGATGCCGTTGGCTATCCTGTATCTTTTGTGGTTCCAAAACAGTTTAGGACTATTTTTTCTATTCCTGTGGAAAATGTCATTGGTATTTTTACAGGGATTGCATTGAATCTGTAGATTGCTTTGGGTACTATGAAGACATTAACAGTATTGATTCTTCCAATTCATAAACATGGAATATCTTTCCATTTTTTAATGTCCTCTTCAATTTCTTGCATCCATTTTTTATAGTTTTCATTGTAAACATCTTACACTACTTTGGTTAAATTTATTCCTAGGTGTCTAATTTTATTTGTAGCTATTGTGAATGGGGTTACTTTCTTGATTTCCTTTTTAGATTGTTCACTGTTCACATATAGAAATGTTACTGCTTCTTTTATGTTGCTTTGATTTCCTGAAAATTTACCAACTTTATTGATCAGTTTTAATAGTTTCTTTGGTGGAGTCTTTAGGGTTTTCCAAATATAAGATCGTGTCATCTGCAAAGAAGGATACTTTGACTCCTCCCTTTCCAGTTGGATGTCCTTTACTTATTTTCTTGTATGACTGCTCTAATGAAGACTTCCAGTACTATGCTGAGTAACAGTGGTGAAAGTCGGCATCTTTGTCTTGTTCCAGACCTTAGAGAAAATGCTTTCAGCTCTTTCCTGTTCTGTACACTAGTTGTGGGTCTGTGATTTATAGCTTGTATTGTTTTGAAGTAAAGTCCTTCTATCAACAGTTTTTTTGGGGTTTTTATCATGATGGTATGTTGAATTTTATCAAATGCTTTTTCAGCATACCTTTTTGTACTTTATTCTATGGATGTAATGTATCACATTGATTGATTGGTGGATGTTGAACTGTCCTTACATCCCTTGGATAAATCCCACTTGGTCATGCTGAATGTTTTTTTTTTTAATGCCTTCTACATTTCATGCATAACATCAACTTTCAGAATAACAAATAGAATTTTATAAACATACGCAGAACAGTAGAAACACAAGAGATAAACTTATGTGGCTACAGCCAGAAACAAATCTATAATTGAAAAATTATAGAGCTCATTACTATAAGCATACCAGCATTGATATCTGGAATTAATGAGTCTGGAAGGGCCAAGACTGAAGTTATATTTTAACAACAGTTGATAATACTGGCCAAACATTTCTTGTAGACATTTTCTTGCTGAGGGGTATAAACTTACTGTTGTATATTACTCACAAGTACTGTTGAGTAGAGTTACATTTAATTATATCATGTAGTATTTAAAAATTTTTAAAGCATATGTTCAGTTCCCCTTAATAAATAGTTTCTTCCTTAAAAAATAGCTTTAAGATTAGCATCAGAAAAGGAACTGATTGAATATTTACTATTATTTTCCTTATTGGGTAGGCCAGATCTTACCTTATGTCAAAAGTATGTTTCATCCATATTTTGTCATATGTCCATAAGATTATATTTCTTATTGTTTTCTTACTCTTCTTATCCTAAACCTTACAACACTAACATTTAGTTAAGATTGACTTTCAACATCATCCTTCTTGTCTGCATTGATTTGTACACAATGTGTCACTTTTGATCTATAATCTTATTTTTTTTATTATACTTTAAGTTCTGGGGTACATGTGCAAAACATGCAGGTTTGTTCCATAGTTATACATGTGCCATGGTGTCTTGCTATACCCATCAACCCATCATCCACATTAGGTATTTCTCCTAATGCTATTCCTCCCATAGCTCCCCACTCCCCAACAAGCCCCTGTGTGTGATGTTCCCCGCCTTGTGTCCATGTGTTCTCATTGTTCAACTCCCACTTATGAGTGAGAACATGTGGTGTTTTCTGTTCTTGTGTTAGTTTACTGAGAATGATGGTTTCCAGCTTCATCAGTGTTCCTGCAAAAGACATGAACTCATCCTTTTTTATGACTGCATGGTATTCCATGGCATATATATGCAACATTTTCTTTATCCAGTCTATCGTTGATAGGCATTTGGGGTGGTTCCAAGTCTTTGCTATTGTAAATAGTGCTGCAGTAAACATACATATGCATGTATCTTTATAGTAGAATAATTTATAATCCTTTGGATACATACCCAGTAATGGGATTGCTGGGTCAAATGGTATTTCTATTTCTAGGTCCTTGGGGAATTGCCAGACTGTCTTCCACAATGGTTGAACTAATTTACACTCTCACCAACAGTATACAAACATTCCTATTTCTCCACATCCTCTCCAGCATCTGCTGTTTCCTGGCATTTTTAATGATTGCCATTCTAACTGATGTGAGATGGTATCTCATTGTGGTTTTGATTTGCATTTCTCTAATGACCAGCAATGATGAGAGTTTTTTTCATATGTTTGTTGGCTGCATAAATGTCTTCTTTTGAGAAGTGTTTGTTCATATCCTTCACCCACTTTTTGATGGGGTTATTTTTTTTCTGGTAAATTTGTTTAAGTTCCTTGTAGATTCTGGATATTAGCACTTGTCAGATGGATAAATTGCAAAAATTTTCTCCCATTCTGTAGGTTGTCTGTTCACTCTCATGGTAGTTTCTTTTGCTGTGCAGAAGCTTTTTCATTTAATTAGACCCATTTGTCAATTTTGGCTTTTGCTGCCATTGCTTTCAGTGTTTTGGTCAGCAAGTCTTTGCTCATGCCTATGTCCTAAATGGTATTGTCTAGGCTTTCTTCCAGGGTTTTTATGGTTTTAGGTTTTATGTTTAAGTCTTTAATCCATCTTGAGTTAATTTTTGTAGAAGGTGTAATGAAGGGGTCCAGTTTCAGCTTTCTGCATATGGCTAGCCGGTTTTCCCAACACCGTTTAGTAAATAGGGAATCCTTTCCCCATTGCTTGTTTTTGTCAGGTTTCTCAAAGATTACATGGTTGTAGATATGTAGTAGTGTTATTTCTGAGGCCTCTATTCTGTTCCATTGGTCTATATCTCTGTTTTGGTACCAGTGCCATGCTGTTTTGGTTACTGTAGCCTTGTAGTAGAGTTTGAAGTCAGGTGATGCCTCCAGTTTTATTTCTTTTTGCTGAGGATTCTCTTGCCTATGCAGGCTCTTTTTTGGTTTCATATGAAATGTGTAGTAGCTCTTTCTAATTTTGTGAAGAAAGTCAATGGTAGTTTGATGGGAATAGCATTGAATCTATAAATAAATTTGGGCAGCATGGCCATTTTCATGATATTTATTCTTCCTTCATGAGCATGGAATGTTTTTTGCATTTGTTTGTGTTCTTTCTTATTTCCTTGAGCAGTGGTTTGTAGTTTTCCTTGAAGAGGTCCTTCCCATCCCTTGTAAGTTGTATTCCTAGGTATATAATTCTCTTTGTAGCAATTGTGAATGGGAGTTCACTCTCTGTCTATTATTGGTGTATAGGAATACTTGTGATTTTTGACATGATTTTGTATCCTGAGACTTTGCTAAAGTTACTTATCAACTTAAGGAGATTTGGGGCTGAGATGATTTTTGTTGTTTGTCTTGCTGTGTCACCCAGGCTGGAGTGCAGTGGCACAATCTTGGCTCACTGCAACCTCCACCTGAGTAGCTGTGATTACAGGTGCGTGCCATCATGCCGGGCTAATTTTTGTATTTTTGGTAGAGATGGGGTTTCACCACATTGGTCAGGCTGGTCTCAAACTCCTCACCTTGTGATCCACCCACCTCAGCCTCCCAAAGTGCTGGTATT
This sequence comes from Saguinus oedipus, assembly GCA_031835075.1. Lineage (NCBI taxonomy): Eukaryota > Metazoa > Chordata > Mammalia > Primates > Cebidae > Saguinus > Saguinus oedipus. The sequence goes on along the minus strand of CM063184.1, from coordinate 94,989,573 downwards.
ACAGTCATGAGCCACAGCACCCAGCCTGGGGTTTTCTAAATTACAATCATACCATCTGCAAACAGAGACAATTTGACTTCCTCTCTTCCTATTCAAATACCCTTTATTTCTTTCTCTTGCCTGATTGCCCTGGCCAGAACTTCCAATACTATGTTGACTAGGAGTGGTGAGAGGGCATCCTTGTCTTGTGCTGGTTTTCAAAGGGAATGCTTCCAGTTTTTGCTCATTCAGTGTGATATTGGCTGTGGGTTTGTAATAAATAGCTTATATTATTTTGAGATACATTCCATGAATACCAAGTTATTGAGAGTTTTTAGCATGAAGATGTGTTGAATTTTATCAAAGGCCTTTTTCGCATCTGTTGAGATAATGATGTGTTTTTTGTCATTGGTTCTGTTTATGTGATGGATTACATTTATTGATTTGCATATGTTGAGTCAGCCTAGCATCCCAGGAATGGAGCCGATTTGATCATGGTGGATAAGCTTTTTGATATGCTGCTGGATTCGGTTTGCCAGTATTTTATTAAGGATTTTCACATTGATGTTCATCCAGGATATTGGCCTGAAATTTTCTTTTTTTGTTGTGTCTCTGACAGGTTTTGGTATCAGGATGATGCTGGCCTCATAAAATGAGTTTGGGAGGATACCTTCTTTATGTATTGTTTGGAATAGTTTCAGAAGGAATGTACCCGCTCCTCTTTGTACCTCTGGTAGAATTCAGCTGTGCATCCATCTGGTCCTAGACTTATTTTGTTTGGTAGGCTATTAGTTACTCTCTTAATAATAGGACTTATTATTGGTCTATTCAGGGATTTGACTTCTTCTTATTTTAGACTTGGGAGTGTATATGTGCCCTGGAATTTATCCATTTCTTCTAGATTTTCTAGTTTATTTGCATAGAGGTGTTTACAGTATCTCTGATGGTAGTTTGTATTTTTGTGGGGTCAGTGGTGATCCTTTATCAGTTTTTATTGTGTCTATTTAATTCTTTTCTTCTTTATTAGTCTGGCTAGTGATCTATCTATTTTGTTGATCTTTAAAAAAAAACAGTTCCTGTTTGATATTCTGAAGGGTTTTTTGTGTCTCTAACTCCTTCAGTTCTGCTCTGATCTTAGTTATTTCTTGTCTTCTGCTAGCTTTTGAATTTGTTTGCTCTTGCTTCTCTAGTTCATTTAATTGTGAATTTAGAACCTTCGTACTTTCTCTTCTGGGCACTTGCTGCTATAAATTTCTCTTTAAACCCTGCTTTAGCTGTGTCACAGCGTTTCTGGTACATTATTTCTATGTTGTCATTAGTTTCAAAGAACATCTTTATTTCTGCCTTAATTTCATTATTTACCCAGAAGTTATTCAGAAGCAGGTTGTTCAGTTTCCATGTAGTTGTGTGGTTTTGAGCAGGTTTTTATCTGGCTGCTTTTCACATTTTTTTCTTCATTCAACCTTGGGGAATCTGATGATTATATGTCTTAGGGTTGCTCTTCTTGAGGAGTATCTTTGTGGTGTTCTCATTATTTCCTGAATTTGAATGTTGGCCTGTCTTGCTAGGTTGGGGAAGTTCTCCTGGATAATATCCTAAAGAGTGTTTTCCAAATTGGTTTCATTTTCCCCATCACTTTCCGGTACAGCTATCAAATGTAGATTTGTTCATTTCACATAATCCCATATTTCTTGGAGGATTGGTTTGTTCTTTTTCATTCTTTTTTTCTCTAATCTTTTCTTCATGCTTTATTTCATTAAGTTGATCTTCAATTTCTGATGTTTTTCTTCTGCTTGATTGATTTGGCTGTTGATACTTGTGTGTGCTTCACGAAGTTCTCATGCTGTGTTTTTCAGCTCCATCAGGTCATTTCTGTTCTTCTCTAATCTGGTTATTCTAGTTAGCAATTCCTCTAACTTTTTTTTCAAGGTTCTTGGCTTCCTTACATTGGGTTAGCATATGCTCCTTTACCTAAAAGAAGTTTGTTAGAACCCATCTTCTGAAGCCTACTTCTCTGTCAATTGGTCAAACTCGTTCTTTGTCCAGTTTTGTTCCGTTGCTGATGAAGAGTTGTGATCCTAGGAGAAGAGCATTCTGGTTTTTGGATTTGTCAGCCTTTTTCTGCTGGTTTCTCCCCATCCTTGTGGATTTCTCTACCTTTGGTCTTTGATGTTGGTGACCTTCAGATAGGGTTTCTGCATGGATGTCCTTTTTTGTTGATGTCAATGCTCTTCCTTTGGGTTTGTTAGTTTTCCTTCTAACAGGGCCCTCTGCTGCAGGTTTGTTAGAGTTTGCTGGAGGTCCACTCCAGCCCTGTTTCCCTAGGTATCACCATCAGAGGCTTCAGAACAGCAAAGTTTGCTGTCTGTTCCTTCCTCTGGAAGCTTTGTCCCAGAGGGCACCTGCCAGATGCCAGCTGGTGCTCTCCTGTATGAGATGTCTGTCAACCCCTGCTGGGAGGTGTGTCCCCCTATTAGGAGACAAGGGGGTCAGGGACCCACTTGAGAAGGGAGTCTGTCCCTTAGCAGAGCTCGAGCACTGTGCTGGGAGAACTCTGCTGCTCTCTTCAGTTAGCAATTCCTCTAACTTTTTTTTCAAGGTTCTTGGCTTTCAAGGGAGCACTGTGCTGCTCTCTTCAGAGCCAGGAAGCAGGAATGTTTCAGTTTCCTGAAACATTCTAGGTGCCACTGGGCACCTAGAACAACAACAACAACAAAAAACTCCTGCAGCAGCTCAGTGTCTGCCCAAATGACTGCCCAGTTTTGTGCTTGAAACCCGGCCCCTGGTGACATAGGCACCCAAAGGAATCTCCTGGTCTATGGGTTGCGAAGACCGTGGGAAAAGCATAGTATCTGGGCTGGAGTGCACCATTCCTCATGGCATAGTCCCTCACAGCTTCCCTTGGCTAGGGGAGGGAGTACCTACCCCAACCCCTTGCATTTCCTGGGTGAGATGATGCCACACCCTGCTTCAGGATGCCCTTTTTGGGCTGTATCCATTGTCTACCCAGTCGCAATGAGATGAGCCAGGCACCTCAGTTGGAAATTCAGGAATCACTTACTTTCTGCATTGATCGCACTGGAATCTGTGGACTGGAGCTGCTCCTATTCAGCCACCCTGGTAATGTCCTCTATTGATGTTATATTTAATGTGTTGTTGTATTTGGGTTGCTAACATTTTGTAGAGAATTTTTGCATCAATGTTCACTAAGGATATTGTCTTTTTTTTTCTTTTTAATGTGTCTTTTCTGGTTTGGGCATCATGGTAATATTAGCTTTGTAGAATGAGTTTGGAACAATTCCCTCCTTCTCTATTTTTGCAGTAGTTTGAGTAGAATTTGTATTCTTTAAATGTTTGATCAAATTCATCAGTGAAGCCATTGGGTCCTGGGCTTTTCTTTGCTGGGAGACTTTTTATACGATTTTAATCTCATTACTTGTTATTGGTCTGTTCAGATTTTGTTTTTTTTTTTCCTGGCTCAATCATTGTAAGTTGTATGGGTCTAGGAATTTATCCATTTCTTAGATTTTCCAATTTATTGTCATATATTGATAGTTACTCATGGTAGCCTCTAATGATCCTTTACATTTTTGCAGTATCAGTTGTAATGTCTCCTTTTTCATCCCTGATTTTATTTGACTCTTCCCTCTCTTTGTTTTATTTATTATGGCTAAAGGTTTGTCAGTTTTGTTTACCTTTTCATAAAACTGACTTCTTTTTTGTTGATCTTGGTATTTTGTTTGTTTGTTTTGATTTTGTTTATTCTTGCTCTCATCTTTACTATCTCTTTTCTTCTGCTAATTTGGGGTTTGGTTCACTCTTGCTTTTCTAGTTCTTTAAGATGCATTGTTGTTTATTTGGATTTTTAAAAACTTTCTCGATGTAAGCACTTATTGTTATAAACATTCCTCTTATTACTGCTCTTGCTGTATCCCCAATGTTTTGGTATAATGTGTTTCCATTTTCATTTGTTTGAAGAAATTTAAAATTTTCTTTTTAACGTCCTCATTGGCTCACTGGTCATTCAGGAACATATTGTTTAATTTCCATGTCTTTGTATAGTTTCTAAAATTTCTCTTGTTATTGACTTCTTTTATTCCATTGTGGTCAGAGAAGACACTTGATATAATTTCAATTTTTTGAAATTTTAAAGACTTGTTTTGTGGCCTTACATATGGTCTAACCTTGAGAATGATCTATGTGTTGAGGAGAAAATGTATTCTGCAGACATTGAATCACTATCACTGTTGAATATCTATCAAGTTTATTTCGTCTGCAGTGCAGATTAAGTCTGATATTTCTTTGCTGATTTTCTGTTTGGACGATCTGTCCAATGCTAAAAGTGGGGTGCTGAAGTCTCCAACTATTACTTTTTTGAGGTCTACCTCTCTTGTTAGCTCTAATAATATTTGCTTTGTATATCTATGTGCTCCAATGTTGGGTGCATGTATATTTATGATTGTTATATTCTCTCACTGAATTGACACTTTTATCATTGTATAATTACCTTCTTTGTCTCCTTTTATGGTTTTTGTCTGGAGGTCTATTTTGTGTGATATAAACATAGCTACTTCTGCGTTTTTCTGTTTGTATTTATAGGTGATATGGATTTCTTGTAGACTACAAATCACTGGCTTTTCGTTTTTCCATTAAGCCAGTTTATCTCTTATGACTGGAGGGTTCAGTTCATTTACATTCAGTGTTTTATTGATAAGTAAGGGCTTACTCCTGCCACTGTATTATTTGTTTTCTAGCTGTTTTGTGGTCTTCTTTCCTTCTTTACTGTCGTCCTTTTATTGAAGGCGATTTTCTCTGGTGGTATGTTTTCATTGCTTGCCTTTTTATGCATCTGTCATAGGTTTTCAATTTGAGGTTACCGTGAAGCTTGCAAATATTATCTTAAACAGATGACAACCTAACACTCATTGCGTAAGCAAGGAAACTAACAATGAGATAATTTATAAAATTTCGACACCACCCCACACACAACTTTTTAACTTTTTGTTGTTTCTATTTACATGTTATTATACTATGTCTTGAAAAGTTGTTTTTCAAGTCATTTTTGATAGGTTCATCTTTTAATGTCTCTACAGTAGATACAAATAGTTTACATGCCACAATTACAGTGTTATGTGCTTTCTGTGTTTCTGTTTACTTACTATTAGCAGTGACTTCTTATTTCTCCTTAATATCCTTTTCTTTCAGATGGAGGAACTTTCTTTAGCATTTCTTGTAGGACAGTTCTGGTATCGTTAAAGCGCCTCAGCTTTTGTATGGAAAAGTCTGTATTTCTCCCTCATTTTTGAAGGATATTTTCACCAGATATGTCATTCTAGGATAAACAGTTTTTTCTTCAACACCTTAAATATGTTATGCCACTCTCTCCTGGCCTGTAAGTTTCCCACTAAGTCTGCTGGCAGACAGATTGGAACTCCTTTGTATGTTATTTGTTTTTTTCTCTTGATGCTTTTAGGATCCTTTACTTATCCTTGACCTTTGGGAATCTATTTAATGTATTGAGGCAATCTTATTTGGGTTAAATCTACTTGGTGTTTTATAACCTTCTTATATTTGAATATTAATATGTTTGTCTAGGTTTGGGAATTTCTCTGTTGTTATCCCTTGAATAAACTTTCTACCCTTTTTTCCTCTCTCTACCTCCTTTTGAAGGCGATTAACTCTTAGATTTGCCTCTTTGAGGCTGTTTTCTAGATCTTGTAGGCATACATTACTCTTTTTAAATTTTCTTTTATTTTGCCTCTTCTGACTATATATTTTCAAATAGCCTGCTATTTGCTCACTAATGCTTTCTTTTGTTTGATGAATTCTGCTGTTAAGAGATTCTGTTGCATTTTTCCCTATGTTAATTGCATTTTTTTAGCTCCAAAAATTCTGCTTGACTCTAAAATTATTTCAATCTCTTTGTTAAATTTATCTGGTAGGATTCTGAATTCCTTGTCTGTGTTATTTTGAATTGTGTTGAGCTTCCTGAAAACAGCTATTTTGAATTCTCTCTGTGAAAGTCACATATCTCTCTCTCCAGGATTGGTCCTTGGTGCCTTATTTAGTCCATTTGATGAGGTCGTATTTCCTGCATGGTCTTGTTACTTGTGGATGTTTATCAGTTTCTGGGCACTAAAGAGTTAGGTATTTACTGTAGTCTTCACAGTCCGGGTTTGTTTGTACCCACCCTTCTTGGGAAGACTTTACAAGAATTCAAATGAACTTGGGTGCTGTGTTCTAAGTTTTTGGTCACTATATTAGGGGGCACCCTAAGCCCAGTAATGCTGTGGTTCTTGGAGACTTCTAGAAGTACTCCCTTGTTGGTCTTGAGTAAGAGCTGACAGAATTCCCTGAATTAGCAGTCTGAGACTCTTGTTCTCTTCCTTGACTTTCCTGCAAAGGAAGTCTCATTCTCTGTGCTGAGGTCTCTGAAGCTGGAGGAGGGGTGATACACACACCTCTGTGGTCATCACCGCTAGGCCTGTGCTGACTCCACATCTGAAGTCAACACAGCACTGGGTCTTGCCTGAGACTGGTGGTGACCACTGTATGGCTACTGCCTACATTTATTCAAGGTCCATGGGCTCTGCAATCAGCAAGTGGGGAATCCAAGGAAGGCTTGTGTTCTTCCCTTCAGGGTGGAGAGTTTCTCTGGGCCCTGGCAAGTTCCAGAGATGCTGTCTGGGACCCAGGGCCTGGAGTTGAGACTCTGAGGACTAACTTTTGCCCTATTCTACTGTGGCTAAATTGGTTTCCAAGTTATTAAACAAAATCCTCTTTACCCTCCACTCTCCTCTTTTCAAGCAGAAAGAAGCATATTCTCTCGGAGCTGCAAGCGCAACTGCCTGAGGTTGAGGAAGGGTATCACAAACAATCCCTTGGCTTCTCTTGCTGGTGGCTCACTAGATAATGTGCATCCCAATTCCACTGGCTCTGAGCCCAGCATAATACCAAGTCTTGCCCAGGAATTGCAGTTCTCATAGCCTAGTCTGCTTTCAAGTTTATTTGGGACCCTAGAGCACTTTAGCACATGGCAGTAGGGCTTGCCAGATCTCTATTTCTGACTGCTGGCATGGACAATTTGCCTTTGGCCAGGGCTGGTTTGAATGCTCCCTCCATGGGGCATTTAGTGTGAGTAGTTGTTCAATATTGTGTTACTGTGGGGAGAATAATTGCTGGAGGCTTCTGTTCAGCTCTCTTGCTTTGACTCCCTCCATATGCATTGTTTAATTCTGACTCCCATTACTAGAATGAAAACTCCATATCATAAGTAAGAACCTTTTTTTTTGTATTCTGATATATTCCAACATCCCAGGGCAGTGCCTAGAGCATGGTAAGTACTCAATATTATTTGTTAAATGAATAAATCAATTTGAAAAGGTTTCTACACGTGCAAAGGAGAGATGTAGGAAAGGGATGTCCCTAGTAGTATACTCTATCTGGGAAACTGTGTTTTAATTAGAACCCTTTGAAGATGTTGTCCCCACTTTGTTGGCCATCTTTACAGGAGTAACTTTTGGATTTTCAAGGCACATAGGTACATCCCATATATCTCTTCTAATGGTTTGGTTTATCCAAGTAAGCCTATCTTGATGTTACACAAAAGCCACACCATAACTAAAATCTCTCTAGATTAGAGATTCTCATAGTCCAGTGCCAAACCACCACGGTTTTGTTGGTCTAAGGATTTTTCTAGACAAAATTCTTGACTGCTCAATACTGGGTGATCAGGATCCTGAGTTATGCAGACCTGAGTATGAGAAGATGGAGGAAACACTTCTCATGCCCATCTTTCGAAGCTTACCAGCAGAGTATTTGCCTAAGGCAATAATGTTTTTACCTTTATCCTTTGAGGAAAAATCCAGAGAAATTTCTGTTGCAAAGACATGATTGTTCCTCATTTTCTTTCAGTTCGCTCTGACTATTATATTCTGATTTAAAAATATTATAAGAAAGTTTTAAGGATGTTTTATTTTAGATAATAATAAAAAAAACTGGAGGTTCCACTTCTGCTTAACTATGTAGAAAAACACAAAACATGTTGCCCCCATACTAACAACAAGAAGAGTCCAGATATAACCTAATATATATATATATATATATATATATATATATATTTTTTTTTTTTTTTTTTTTTTTTTTTTTTTTTTCTTAAACTCATCATATAACTGAAGTCACAAAACAGGTAAGGGAACTGAATCCCATGAATATCAAGCCCCTCTGTGCAGGGATAGGGCATATGATCTGCTTCATCTTTGGCACAGTATGGGAGGAAGAGGTGGCTTCCATGAAAGCAGGGAAGGAGCGATCAGCTAAAATGTGAATACATTTCTAAAGGCCAAATGTGGGCTAGCATATCAATTTAGAATAACTGGGAGCTCCATTCACAGTCACTTGCAAAATCTTCTCCATGGGATTACACTGGATGCTCACAAGAAAGATTGGAGGTCAAGGAAAAAGAACAATAATAACTGTTCTTAGAGTTGCCAGAAACAAGAGGAGGTTTGTTTGCAAGGAGATAGAGACAGACATGCTGAGAGGGCCCGGTTTCCAAGGCCCAGGTACACAGATTCTGCCTGACACTAAGGCTAGACCAGAAGAACAGGGCATTACTACAGTTCCCAGCATTAACCTAGCACCAAATAATAAGCAATAAAAGTCTACTGCTGAGGGAGGGGGCAAGAGTTTGGAGAGACATGACCTCTGAGGCGTGTGTGTTCAGGGTCTGATGAAATCTGGAGGTAGGGCAGGGACATTGAGAAAAGCCCTTCCGCACTTCCATGCCTCACACTATACGCAAACCCATCAATGGAGAAATGGGAAGATCGGTGTGCCAAGAAAGCGACAGCAACAACAAAATTCAGACAGGGCTTTTAGATTCGTTGCAGAAGTGTTAAGAAAACATAATTTTGATGGTATACTTTTTCAATCTTTTCCACATTACATTTGGATCAAGGCCTTTGATTTTAAAAAAAGATAAGTGTTTGTATTTGAGATTTTTGGTAACTCCACTATTGGTAGTGGAGGCCCCCCCACAGGTGGTAACTAGGAAAACAGAAGGTTCAGTGAAGGAGGAACTAGGAAATTATCCTTCTGCACTCATCTCTTTGGTCCTCAGTTATATCAGACTGTGGCGTTCTACGGTTCTAAATCGAATGTTAAGGGAAGAATCTAAGTTTTGGAGTCCTATGCCTGCTTTCACCTGTTGCTGCAGTTGTTGTGGTTTGATTTTGTATCTACTGCCTGGTCCTTGCACCAATATTCATGACATTGAAGCCAGACTAATGGCTGTGGCCAGCGTGAATTATAAGAAAATTTATTTATCATTGTTTCTGGTGGAATTATTTTTTTCAAATATTCCATACTGGAAAACATGTACAGGCAATTTGTCTTTTAAAAAATTCTGCTAAGGAAATCAATACATCGACAATGTTAAATGTTAAAGTTATTTTTAAAGCAATATTTCCCTAGATTTTCCAGCATATTCTCTAGCAATTCTTCTGTGAATTCTGTAAATATTCATAAGAGGCTATAAACACTTGAAGAGATAATTCATTTTTCAAGGTTAAATTTACTTAGAATGCCTTCTTAGAAAGCTCTCCACTTTATATTCTGCATGTAAACATAATAGCACAGTTAGGAAACACAAACTCAAATATTTTGATTACAATATAATTCCCATGATATATGAATATGAATTGAATGAACTTCATATATGAATTGCCCAAGATTTCAACTTCAAGTTTAAATATAACATATTTAACATATAAAAGAGAGAGAGGAATAAGACAGTAACAACATTTACTCATACAGTTGTTCAGAATTTCAAATGAAAATTTGTTGATTACTAAAAGTTGGAATTCAAGATTACACTGAAAGTGTACAGATACAATTTTTCTTTGAAAAGCAACAACCACCTAAAGCAACTGTTTTCTATTTTCTATTTCCTACAATTCATTTTTGTTATATTTTATTTTTAAAAGTAAATTTTCTTTTAAAGATATTGAGAAACAGAAGGAAAATGTTTTCTATTTATCTGCGTATATACCATTTCCCGTGCTCTCATTCCTTGGTATAAGTCTTGAGTTTTTATCTAGTTTCATTTCACTTCAGACTAAAGAAATTCTTTTATGATTTCTTGTAGCACAGATTTACTGATTAAAAAAAATTATCCCTTTCTTTTTATGCCCATAGCCATGGCCACACTTCCAGGGTCATTAGATCCTGCATTACCAGGAATCTTTCAGTTGGCCCCTAACTTACCCTTTTATCACTAATGTTATTTTCTTAGTATCTGCTCTTCACATTTCTGCAAGAATCATCCTTCCAAAATGTCAGTCTGATCCTGTAAATTTCTTCTTAAAATCTCCAATGGCTTCCAATAGTCTTTATAACAAATGTCAAACTCTTAATTTTGGCATTCAAAGTTCTTCATTTTCTAGTCTACGCTACTTCTCCATTACTATCTCTTGTAATTCTGTGACCTGTACCCCATTAAAGTGCCAAACCAAACTTCTTTCAGTTCCTAGAATTCCAGCTATAATTTGTTTTTAGCTATATATTTTTAGCAACATTGAAGATAACCATTTTATTGTATAGAATAGATGAACACAAGAAAACAAGGTTATCAGGCAAAATTACAAAGTACTATCTCAAATGTAGAGCAGAAGGGAACAGAGATTTCTTGCAAAGAAGACTGTCAAAATTTCTCTTCACTTAAATTATCTCTTTTAAGACAGGCAGGTTCTGCCATTTTGAGTAGGGATCAGCAAGTCTTGACCCATTGTTAACTCTTATTCCATTATAAAAGTTATTAATAGTCTCATTTGTTATTTGCCATGATTTGGTACCTCTACATATATCAATAAACCGAGAAGTGAGGCAGTTTGCCTCAGATAAAACAGATGGTAGAGAGTACTTAACCTCAGCCATATATGACTATAACCTCTAAGTATCCTACTAAACACTCTGGAGTACAAGAACCCCTTCTTTTTTCATGCAGTACACTATTGTTAACTTAGATACTTGTCAAAACTATCCTACTTGTGTTTGATAACCATGGATCATAAACACAGAACCTACTGTAAGAATTGTTACTACCTGTTTAGTTCTTTTACTAGTGAATAATTCCATCAATATTCCAGTTTTCTTGTTTGTAACATTTTACTCATAATCATTCCTTACCGGAGAGAATGAAAATTATTTGTAAGATGTCATAAGACATTTCTAATGCAAAAAATTGCCTTATAAACTCCTTTGAGTTGCTTCAAGAAATGTGTAATATGAAGGCAAGTTTTTAGTGGTTGAAAAGTATTTTCTACAAGTCCCATTAGTTGTTTTAAACACAATCTCATGGTAACAGTTTGTTCATCCAAAATTAACATAAGCCAATATACACATTTGTAGAAAAATGCAACCCAATTACTGTGAGAAATGCTAACATATTTTGGATCAAAATGCCAAAAAAATGGACTTTTCTTAATAATTATTTCAAAAATGACATTTTTAAGAGAAAAGCTGTTCTTAAAAACACCTCTATGCCCTTATGTTACATCTATTATACCAGATATTGAGCTACATAAGTAGGCAAAATAACAAGAGCAACTCATCTTAATAGTTACAGCTCACATTTTTTTTTCTTGTCGACATATGAGGCAAATTGCCTTAAAGGTCATTAACCACATGTTCTGCAGATAAATCTCACAACTGTTACTGTTTATCTTGGCAGCACTGTAAAATATTAGAAAGCTTTGATTAAAATTCTAAGTTTCTGTAAAGCCCTAAAACAAAAGTCTTAAGCCACGAAAGGATTTATTCAAGTTTTTATGTTGTAAAATCAAACAATAGCAACTTCTGGCTGTTTTACCTCCTCAAATACAAATGTCCCTTTCTTGGTCTAGAGAAACATATCTATAGATTTATAATAGATAACAATTCAATATGCATATGTGATATTTATTAGAACTTTGGGAGAAAGCCTTGAGAAATATACCCCTTGTATTACTTTATTTTGTTATTCAGAAGATTTAAGGAAAATTAACAGACTCTGAGGCTAAATGAGTAAATTTTAACAAAACATTTTGGAGATGAACACTAGGCAAGGACTAGCTAAAAATTATTATAATTTCAGATGGTGACTGCATGAAAAAATTTAAATTGCAACATGTAGCAAATGAATTAAAGTATTTTAGAAGTTATGAGAGCTGATGAGGAGAGGGAAATTTAGAATAGATCAATTCTAGACTTAAACCATATGTGTAAAATGTGTTAGAATTTGAAGTTCTTATTTCATCACAATTTAGTGTAATCTTTCATACACATAGTTCTTTAGCTCCTTGGGTCTGGAACACAGTCTCGATTCTTCCTAAATTTTTAGAGCCTACTGATTCCTCAACATCGAGGTCACATATCAATCAATCTTCTGTCTGAACAGTCATATTATTTCTTGTCTAGACCATTCATTTGGATGTGTACTGGAGCTACTCCTGAACTATTATCTAAAAGTCTAATTTAATTTTTAAGGTTTTCATGCAGAAAGCAAATCCTTTACTTTTTGCTATGCATCCTATTACCAAGCATAGTAGAAAACTTTAAAATTCACTGAAACCTGTCAGGTAAACATGGCTGATTAAACAAATGTGTTAAATCTCTGCTCCCTCTCAAATTTCCAGCAAAACTACAAGAAGGTATAGAAAATGTATTGATTTATACATGACAATACAATGAAATTTAAGAGAAGACTGCAATGGGCAAGAAAGAGAAAACTTAGAGGGGAATAGGACAAGGGGATGAAAGAAACAATAAGTCACAGGAGAACGAATCTGAAAAGCAGGCAGAAAAAGATAACAAGGTGCAAACCTATTGATGTGTCAAACCATTGAAATATTGAGATATTAGAGGTACCAGTTATCAAGAAGGAGGGGTAAGATGGGGAATAAACACAAAGGAATTGGTTTGAAATATAAATAGAGTTAAGATATGAATTAGAATTAGGCAGACATCCAGGCCTTCACCCTCATCTGAGAAGCAGATGCCCATCCTTCTTCTGCCACCTCCAGAGGAGATGAAAGGTTTGATTTCACAGAAATGTCACCATAAGGATTAGACTTGTGGTTATCAGTCACAAAGGGTAAGTTGTCTAAATCAAATCAGAATAGATTAAGTGAAAGTGTACAATGAATTATGAGAATACATCTTTCCCCCTTTTCCTGCATAGCTCTCAGAAAATCAGCAGTCACCTCCTTCCTGAAGGCAGGAACCTGGAGGGTACTTTTTGAGGATGTTGAAGAGCCAAAGTGAAACTAACCACAGGTATTGACATGTTGTATACCCCCAAAAAGAGGCTAGCTGGCTATCCAGTCCACACAATGAATTAAGTATTCTTAAAAGACTCACCCACTTATGGAGTTTCCTATAAGCTTTATTGTATGCCACTTTCAAATATGAATAAATCATTAAGGATAACCTGATACTTGAGGAACTCCTCCCAACAAGAAAGACAAAACAAAGAAAAGGCAATTGACAAAAATAGAAGGAATCCAAGAATCAGAGGAAAACTAAAAAAAATTATGATTCTCATTCACAGAAAAATGAAATGATGCCATTTTCATTGAAGAACTAGATGCTAAAAAGGTAAATGATTGAAAATTAATAATGAAGTCTTAGAAAATAAAACATGATACCTGAAGTAATTAAAAAAAAATAAGTATACAACTTGGAAGATAAATCCTTGGAAGGAAATAGCTCAGAAGATAGAATGAAAAGGTTAAAAGGAGAGAAAAGCATTTCCATTTGATTTTTTGTTACACTTTTAGTTCTGTTACGGAAATTACCCATCTGGCTTTGTATGTTGTCTCATTTTTCCACTAGAGCCTTCTATATGTTAACCATAGCTATTTTTAATTCCTAGTCTGATATTTTCAACATCTATCCTATCTGAGAGTGGGTATATTTTTTGCTTTGTTTCTCGACAATTTGTTGTTTTTTTACTTGCTTTGCTGGATGCCTCTTAGTTTTTTGTTGGCATTTGGACATCTCATCTAGGATAGCAAAGACTGAGATAAACAAGTTTTATGTCTGGAAATAGTGTAGTACCTTTTGTTTTGCTAGATCCTTAGTATAAGGGAAAGTTGAGTCAGTTAAGTCAGAAACTGGGCTCTAGTTACACTCTGTTGTTGCTATGGTAACTTTGAGCAATACCAGCTTTCAATCTTAGGTTGAGGGCTGGTTTGTCAGAGGTTTTTTGAATGTTTGTCCCATCTCTGCTTTATGTCGTCTCAGAGAGCATCTCTCTTCACGGTCTTGCTCCCTTCCTTTAAGTACACTATTATTCCTTGACGGATATCTCAGCTTTAGTTGCATGGTGGTAGATGTGTGTGTGTCTGGTGCAGGGAGCCGGGCTGGGGTGGCTGGGGTGGCTGGTGGTGGCGGTATTCTCTGTTGCTTTGATAAAGCGGCAGACTTAGGCAGGCACTGTGTTCTGGGTCACGAGCGTGGGACTTCTCAGGATGTCTCTGAGGAAACTTAATAGTTTGTGCCCAGCACATGTTTCTGCTTCTCCCCTAGTGGTAGAGAGTTTTTTTTTCTGTTTCCACTCCTTAAATACAATTGGTTTTCAACAGCCCTGCTTTGCCCCCGCCCACTACCCAAGGCAGAGAGGATTTGGTTTTCTTCCAAAATTTAAGGCCTGTGATCCTAGGAGAGATAGGAGAAAAGGATCCAGACAGGGTTGTGTGCTTTTCCAGCAGGAGTTGTCCCCTTCCAAGAATTGCTTCTCAGGAGAGGTTTTCTGAGTCTTCTCGCAGTTGTTTTCTGAACATGCGGCAAGGTCTGTGGAGAAAAGCCTGAAAGTGGGTGCAAGTTCTTGTGTCTGCAGCTCACAAGAGTTATGTACTCTCTGGTTAGCCTAATTCTTTAAATAATTTAGCTAAATTCTTGTTATATTTGCCTAGCAGCATCTACTTGAGGTCAGCAGATTCTTACTTTCCATCTGTCTTGGGAGGTGCCTGCCTTTCCTTAGATTTTAGGTTAGTTTGTTGCTCTACAACCTCGGCTAAATGATGGAAGGATTACTGATTTTTCAGTATTTTACTGTTGTGCACTCATTGTGAGGTTATATGAAACTTAAATACTGAACCACTACACTTTGAGTGCAGAACCGAATCAGGTATTGAACGCATAAGAACTCAAGGGGGTTAGCCAGTCCATCCACCTGTTCTATTCATAGCACTTGGCTGTTGGGGGATATTCGCAAACTAAGTCTTAATCCTTTTCTAGAGGAGAAGACACATCTTGTTAGACTGCTTGTAAGAATTGGGAAGAGTGATTTCTGGGCTCTTTGGAGTAGTGACAACACAATTAAAGAACTGGATTTTACAATTCTTGTTTTCAAGTGCTCTTGATACATGTTTAAACAAAAAGAAGAAAAAAAGTGATAAAATGACAGCCAAGCTCAGAATAATGCTGAAGAGTGCTGGAAAATCTCTTGGCCATCCCAGTTATCTCATATCACATCATCCATTTGCCTATAATCTTAAAGGATATTTGATAAATTAAATATGGTTAATACATAGTAATGATGCAGGAGGCAGGGTAATACAGGGTAGAAGAGGGTGGTTCCCTGACAAAGGCCCCACCCTCAAGCCTGGAGACCCATGACCCTAAATGGGGACAGGCATTCCTGCTTTTGTGCTCAAAAAGTTGGTTTTTGGCTTGCCACACCCACTATCCTGTACCTATATAAATCTGAACCCCAGGTTCTAGAAGCAGATGAACAGATGAGACAAGCAGATGAAACTTGGGACAACACAGCAGAGAAAGACAGAAGAGGAGGAATGTCTGAACACTGAGAGGAGTTTGGCTGGGGGGTCAGAGAGGAGTTTGACCATCCAGTAGGATGGTCAAAATATCATCTTCCCACTCCATCCTCCCTTCTGGCTCCCCATCCATCCCAATGAGAGCCACTTCCACCACTCAATAAAACTCCCACATTCATCCTTCATTCAACTCCACATGTGACCCTATTCTTCTAGGACACTAGACAAGAGTTCAGGATACAGAAAACTGTCACACTGGTCCTCTGCCCTTGTAGAAAGAGGGTTCACTGAGCTGGTTAACGTTTAAGCCATACACAGACAACATGATTCTTTAAACATTTTAGCTAAATTCTTCTTATATTTGCCCAGCAGCATCTACTTCAGGTCAGCAAGTTCTTACTTTCCATCTGTCTTGGGAGGTGTCTGCCTTTCCTTAGATTTTAGGTTAGTTTGTTGCTCTACAACCTAAAAGACTAAAAGGACACACTGTAACACATACCCACTTGGACTCCTACACCTGGCTGTCTGCATACTCCTCCTCCCATCAGGGATTTCAGAGGTGGCAATGATGGAACAGATGAGCCACACCCCTGTCACATGTCCTGTGAGGGGGGTCTGGAAACTCTCCTGTTTCAGCAAAACTGGTGACTTTTTGGCATATACATATATACCATCTGGATAAACAAGCTTAGGGCCCTCTTGATTGAAAGACAGTACAGCTATTATTTACTGTGACATTCAGCCATCTCATTATAGGTGAACAAAACTCAAATTGTCACAGTATCGAGTATAATAAAAGCTTTATCTGCTTTCCTGTCCTTCCTGCCAAATATGTACTACAAACACACATTTCACTTTAGGAAAAGACTTAAAAGCACTCTGAAGTGAAAACCATACAAAGGTCTCCAGTTTCTGCAATAAGAACACATAACACCAAGGCAATTGCAGATCAGACTGATTTTTAAGGTAAAAGGATACTCTTCAAATCCTTAAACTATGTCTCTTTGTATATTGACACCACAGAAGTATCAGAGAAAAGGACGGAGAATCCCATAGTACCTTTAGATCTTCAGTTTTAAAAATTGAACTCATTTTATATTCAGTCATAAAAAATGTAGGTCCTTAAAGCCTGATGTTCTGTACAGTTTACTTGATGGGTTTGTATTGTTACCAAACACTGCCAGTGATAATCTTTAAATAGTAGTCTTCTTTGTTCTATTTCTCTGCCTTCTGTCACACCAAGGCCCATCCTTTGAGCTTTAACATTTCTGCACAAACTCTCCATTTTTATGCAGCTTTCAGATACATGGCCCCAGGGCCTGTTCTCTCAGCAGCAGTGCAGCTCTCATGTCTGATCCTTTGCATAGCTGAAACTAGCTGTGTGTTTTTCTCTGTGTTTTTATATACTTATGTTTATTCTATCTAGCAGTAGATGATATGCTTTTCAAGTACAGAAAACATATCCACTCCCTTCACAGCTTTCTGCAACATCTATTGTACTGCTCTAGTATCATCTTTTTCCTTTGCATTAGAAATAGATATAAAAATCAAGCTACTAAGTACTAACATTTTGGAAGATCTTACTAGCCAATTATAATTGCAAATTGACTGGGGTATGCAAAAGAAACATGCTAATGTTTCTTGAGCACAGAGTAATGAACAGGCAGTAATTTAATATTTATTTTTCTTTAAATTCTCTATATGTATATGTGGTGTGTGTGTATACGTGTGTATATGGCAGTCTTTGTTATTCTAATCCTCATAGGTGGGAAAAATGAGCTCAGAAGTTAATAAACTTTTTCAAGGTCACTCATGTAATGTTTGGAAAGAGAGAATTTAAACAAAGGAGTGTTCACCTATTAGTATATAGCTGGTATTGTAGCCATCTACTGCCTGTCTGTGTAAACTCACCAGTGTGTCTCGTTTTTCCACTAGAGCCTTTTATATTATTACTTATTGATCACTTCCAAGGGTAAGATCTTGGCATCTTAGTTTAAGTATTAATTAGTAATTTTGTAAAGAGCACATGTCAGGGTACCATTGTAGAGCAGCCTCTTTCCTATTGGTCTTATTGGTAAGAGCTGATGGGTGAAAAAATCCAACTGGGTTTAGAAATTTCTGCTAAAGATTATACTTAATGGCATTATTGTATTGGGCCTTTGGAAATAAAAGTATAAATCAACACTTTTACTAAATGGTTGTCTTATGGGCATGTATAACATTCTATAATTGGGATGTAAAATTGCAGTTTAGAATAAGAGCCAACTGTAGAAGCTTTGTGTACAAGGGAAGCTGCAAGACTCTTACCAGTGAGCTACAATTGGTTTGGAAATGGAAACAATGACAGATATAACAGACTCATCCTTCCTGGAATCATGGTCTAAAATAAGGATTTGGAAGCACCTTTGAAATTTAAAAAATCCTAATACCTGGGACTGGAACCCAGACAGTAGTAGTTTCTAAAGATCTCCAGTTGATACTAATGTGGAACACATTTGGAAACCCACTGGTTTAGAATCTTGCTACTCAAAGTGTGGTCCTGAGTACTTGTTAGAATTGCAGAATCTTGGATTCCACTCTAGGTCTACTAAATCATAATCTGCCTTTTAACAAGATCCCCAAGTAGAGCTTACAAAGATTAAAGCTCAAGAAGCACTGGGCTAAAATGGTTTTCTAGCTTGTGCATTAGAATCTCCCGGGGAACTTTTAAAATATAATGATATTCTGGCCTTTCTTAGTGAGACTGTAATTCATTTGATGTGTGGTAGAGCCTGGTCTTTGATATGCCATATGCTCCTCAGATGGTTCCAATGTGTGATCATGATTGTGATTTAGAGGGCAAAGCTGAATGCTGATTAACTTTGCATTAAAAAATCTACAGTTTGCTCAGGTAGCCCGGGAGATAGAGGTTAAGAACACTTAAAAAAGGAGAAATTTAAGGACGTATACGCGAGGGATACGGCAATGTATTAGGAAGCTGGACTTTGAGAGAAAATGTTTTTCAGTGCAAAACTTTCCTTGGGGAGAGGGCTTGGTGGAGGGAGGAATAGGGGTGGGTTGAAAGACTTTAAAAACACAGAAGTGTAATAATTCATTTTAGATTGTTATTAGTGCTGTCATGAAGCAGGATAAGACATGACCATGAGAGCATGCTCAGACTTCCTGTGAAAAGTGTCAAAATTCTCTCAAGATTAAGAAGGAATGGAGGCTTGAGTTATTTAAAATATGGCTAAAGGAAGACTGACCCCAGAAGGCATTTTGTCATTAATAATTTGGGAAATAAACATCATGGAAGGAGAGTTCTTCCTTTGACCGCTGCCTGCTTCTTCAGAATAATGAGTAGTATCTCTGTAGCCCGGGTCTAGGTTAGCGTCTCATTCTTGTCTTTTGTTATCTAGCCTTCTCTTCTTCGGTTACTCATGCTGACCATGTTGCCCTTTTACATGGAGGAATTTTCAGAGTTTCATGTCTAGTTACTAAGCCATTATGACTTTTCATTATGAATTAAAAACACTTAATGCTGCTCTTGGTGTCTGGCTCTTTGCCATTCCATTTGGGTACTTCCTAAGCAATGATGAAACTTGTCTGGCTATTGAGTTCAGGATACCTCACTTCTAAAAAAGAAGACAAAATAACACAAAGAAGTGACAACTCAGAACTCTTACCCTCTAGAATAAGAGACGTTATTTATCTCGACCTACTGATTTCAGAAGGAACTAAAAAAAAAACCCATCTTGAGGCATTCAAGTCATTTTCCTTAAGCTTGGGTATACATTTACATTTTGTGGCTGTATCTTGAAACAAACACTCTTAAACAACAACAACAAAAAATGTGTAGTGGCAAGAGCTTAAATTATTGACCAAACAGATTTTCAGTGAGGAAATGTTTTACCTCATTGCATTGAATTTCTTCTTCTGTCCACTTCTGAAAGAAGGAAAAGTGAACCAGAAATAGGTCTTGGGGAAAATTTTGCATTTAAGGTTGTTATATATTTCCCAATTGTATTATTTTTGTGTACCACCTATCCTGAACTTCATAACAGATCAGGGCTTCTTTGGAGCTTTTGCTTGAACATAGAAGTAGCCGTGTGAGAAATAGGAAAATGATCAAGGCTGATTATGAACAGTTGGAACAAAGTTGAATGTAAGGGGAAAATCAGAGATGAGGGAAAGCAGGATAACACCAACGCACACCACCCCTGCAGCTATCAAGTAGTATGAACTTTTATTTTCCAAAATTTAGTAGGAAATATCTTTAAATAACAGCCAATGCACAAAGATCATATGTTTTGCTACTTAAAGGGAAACTATAGTTTTCCTTTCTTGAGTCAATACTACATAAGATAAAAACTAATTTTACCACTGTCAACCTTTACTTAATGTGAGATTCCAACCAAAAAGCAAGCAAGGTGGAGGGTGGTTGTCTAGGAAGCCAGCCTGGGGATTAAGGAGAAAAACACTGATTAAATAATTGGAGCAGCAGACAGTCTAAGGTCATTGGAGTTGTGACTGCTGCTTATACCATTGGAACTGCCACACAGGGAAGAGATACCAAAATTGTCAACTTGAATAGACTTAGTAGGTGGGAGGAATTCAGTGAGCTTGGCCTGAAATCTGTAGTCCTCATTGGCCTTGAGACGTTCAGAACATGATGCTCATTATAAGGATTTTGTGTTGCAGGAAAAGGTTAAATCTTATTCTGTATGTTGATTTGAACAGGAAAGAATATTATACTTACTGAGTTTTGTTTTGAAATATATTTCAAAATTGTAAATTGACAAATTATAGTTGTATATATTTTTGGGGTACAAAGTGGCATAATAAATTATGAATTATGAACCAGAAAAATTACATCAAGCTAATTAACATATCCATCACCTCAGATACTTTCTGTGCTGAGAAGATTTGAAATTTACTCTAAGAAATTTTGAAATGTACAGTATTATTTACTGTATTCATTATGCTGTGCAGTATATCGCAAAGAAAAAAGTCCGTCTTTTTTTTTTTTTTTTTTGAGACGGAGTTTCGCTTTTGTTACCCAGGCTGGAGTGCAATGGCGCGATTTCGGCTCACCGCAACCTCCACCTCCTGGGTTCAGGCAATTCTCCTGCCTCAGCCTCCTGAGTAGCTGGGATTACAGGCACGCGCCACCATGCCCAGCTAATTTTTTTTTTGTATCTTTGGTAGAGACGGGGTTTCACCATTTTGACCAGGATGGTCTCGATCTCTTGACCTCATGATCCACCCGCCTCGGCCTCCCATAGTGCTGGGATTACAGGCTTGAGCCACCCTGCCCGGCCCCAAAAAAAGTCTGTCTTCTAAGTGAGTCGTTGTCTTTGACATTCATCGTTCCACCCCACCCAAGCCCAGTCTCTGGTAACCACCATTATTTTCATTGGTTCTTTGAGTTTGATTGTTTTAGATTCTACATATAAGTGAAAACATGCAGGAGTTTCTGTCTTTCTGTGCCTGGCTTATTTCACTTAGCATAATGTTCTTTAGTTCCATTCAGGTTGTCACAAATGACAGAATTTCTTTCCTTTTTAAGGCTGAATAAGTGTTCCATTGTGTATATATTACATATTTTCTTTATCTATTCATCTGTTGATGGACACTTAGGTTGATTTTATATATGAATAGTGTTGCAGTGACCATAGGAGAGGAGTGCAGACAACTCTTTGACATACTCATTTTAATTCTTACGGGTAAATACCCAGAAGTGGAATTGCTGGGTCAGATAATAGTACTGTTTTTAGTACTTTGAGGAACCATGATACTTTTTTTCACAATGGCCATGCTAACCTACCATCTCATCAAATGTATACAAGGATTTCCTTTTCTCTATATCCTTGTCAACACTTGTTGGTTTTTTGTTTTGATAATGGCCACTCTGACAAGTGCGAGGTGCTATCTCATTACATTTCCCTAATGTTTAAGAATGTTGAGCATTTTTTTCATTTATCAGTTGGCCCTTTGTATGTATTCTTTTAATAAGTGCTTATTCAGGTCCCTTACCCAAACTGCAAAACCATTAAGCAGTTTGTTTTCTTTTTATAGAGTTGTTTGAATTACTGTATATTTTTTATATTAGCCCTTTATTGGGTATGAGACTCGCAAATGTTTTCTCCTAATCTGTAAGTCATTCCTTCATTTTGTTAATTATTTCCTTTGTTGTGCAGAAGCTTTTTATTTTTATGTAATCCCATTTGTCTGTTATTACTTTTGTTGCCTGTGTTTTGGGGGCCAAATTTAAAAAATCATTGCCCCCACCAATGTTGTATAGTTTTTGCACTTGTTTTCCACTATTCGTTTTACAGTTTCAGGTATTATATTTTTTATCTATTTTGAGTTGATTTTCTGCGTGGTGTGAGATAAAAGTCAACTTCATTCTTTAGTATATGGATATCCAGTTTTTCCAACACTGTTTATTGAAGAGACTGTCCTTTTCCCATTGTGTTCTTGGCACCTTTTTCAAAAATAAATTGACCATATATGTGTGGATTCATTTCTGTGCTCTTTAATCTGTTCTATTGGTCAATGGGTCTATTTTTACACCAGAACCATACTGATTTGATTACTATTGCTTTGTAGTTTAGTTTGAAACCAGATAGTAAAGTGTCTCCAGATTTTTTCATCTTGCTCATGATTGCCTTGGCTATTCAAATTTTTTTTGTGGTTTGATGTGAATTTTAGGATTGATTTTCTCATTTCCATGAAAAATGACATTGGATTTTGGCTAGAGATTGCATTGAATCTATAGATTGCTTTGGGTAGGATGGACATTTTAACACTATTAATTCATTCAATCCATGAACATCGGGTATCTTTTTATGTATTTGTGTCTTCAGTTTTTTTTATTGCTATTTTATAGTGTTCAGTGTATAGGTCTTTCACCTCCTTGATTAAATTTATTCCTAATTATTTTTTATTTTTTGTAGCTATTGTAAGTGGGATTGTTTTCTTGATTTCCTTTTCAGATTGTTGCTAGTATATAGAGATGCTACTGATTTTTTTAATGTTGATTTTGGATCTTGCAACTTTAGTGTATTCATTTATTAGTTCTAATAGTGTTTTGGTGGAATCATTTGGGTTCTCTAAGTAAAAGATCATGCCATCTGCAGAGAGATATAATTTAACTTTTTTATTTCTAATTTGGATGTCTTTTTATTTCTTTCTCTTGTCTAATTGCTCTGCCAAGGACTTTCAGTACTATGTTGAAAAGAAGGGACAAGAGTGAACATTCTAGTGTTGTTCATGATCTTAATGGCAAAGTTTTCAACCTTTCAGCATTAAATATGTTGCTATGTATGAGCTTCTTGTATATGGCCACTATTGTATTTATGTACCTTCTTTCTATACTTAATTTGTTGAGAATTTTTATCATGAATGTATGCTGAATTTCATTGAATTCCTTTTCTGCATCTTATTGCGATGACCATATTTTTTGTTGTTGTTGTTCTGTTAATGTGGTATATCACATTTATTGATTTGTTTATTTGAGTAATCCTTGAGTCCTGGGGATATATCCCACTTGAGCATAGTGAATGATCCTTTCAGGTGCTACTGAATTTCATTTATGAGTATTTGTTGCAGAATTGTGCATCTATGTTCATGAAAAATATTGGGACTGTAACTGTATTTTCCTGTACTGTTGTTACCTGGCTAATATGGTATGGTTGTGTCCCCACCCAAATCTCATCTTGAATTCTCATGTGTTGTGGGAGAAACCTGGTGGGAGCTAATTGAATCATGGGGACATTTCTTTCTCATGCTGTTCTCATGATAGTAAAAAAGTCTCATGAGATCTTATGGTCTTAACAGGGGCGTTTCCCTGAATAAGCTTTCTATTCTTGTATGCCACCATGTGAGACATGCCTTTCACTTTCTGCCATGATTGTGAGGCCTCTGAAGCCACATGGAACTGTAAGTCAATTAAACCCTTTTTTCTGTATAAATTACCCAGTCTCAGGTATGTCTTTCTCAACAGCATGAAAACAGACTAATATACTGACTTTGGTATCGAGGCAATGCTTACCTTGTAAAATGAGTTTGGAAGTATTTACTTGTATTAGTTCATTCTAACATTACTGTAAAGAAGTACCTGAGACTGGTCAGTTTATAAAGAAAAGACATTTAATTGACTCATGGCTCCATAAGCTATGCAGGAAGCATGATGCTAGCATCTGCTAAAAACCCTCAAGAAACTAGCTATTGATGGAACACATCTCAAAATAATAAGAGCTATTTATGACAAACCCATAGCCAATATCATACTGAATGGGCAAAAGCTGGAAGCATTTCCTTTGAAAACTGGCAAAAGACAAGGATGCCCTCACTCATCATAGTGAAAGTATTAACATAATATTGGAAATTCTGGCCAGGGCAATCAGGCAAGAGAAATAAGGGGTATTCATATAGGAATAGAGGAAATAAAATTGTTTCTGCAGATGACATGATTGTATAGTTTGAAAACCCAGTTGTCTCAGTCCAAAACTCCTTTAGCTGATAAACAACTTCAGCAAAGTCTCAGGATAAAAAATCAATGCGCAAAATTCACAAGCATTCCTATACACCAATAATAGACAGAGAGCCAAATCAAGAGTGAGCGTCCATTCACAATTGCTACAAAGAGAGTAAAATACCTAGGAATACAACTCACAAGAGATGTGAAGGACGTCTTCAGGAAAACTACAAACCACTGCTCAAACAAATAAGAGAGGAAACAACCAAATGGAAAACATTCCATACTCATAGATAGGAAGAATCAATATTGTGAAAATGGCCATACTGCTCAAAGTGATATATTGATTAAATCCTACCCCCATCAAGCTACCATTGACCTTCTTCACAGAATTAGAAAAAAACACTTTAAATTTCAAACAGAACCAAAAACAAGCCTGTATGCCCAAGACAATCCTAAGCAAAAAGAAGAAAGCTGGTGGCATCATGCTATCTGACTTCAAACTATACTACAAGGCTACAGTAACCAAAACAGCATGGTACTGATACCAAAACAGATATATAAACCAATGGAACTGGGCACAGGCCTCAGAAATAACACCTCTAATCCACAACAATGTGCTCTTTGACAAACCTGACAAAAACATGCAACAGGGAAAGGATTCCCTATTTAATAAATGCTGTTGGGAAAACTGGCTAGCTATATGCAGAAAACTGAATCTGGACCCCTTTCTTACACCTTACACAAAAATTAACCCAAGATGAATTAAAGACTTAATGGTAAGACCTAAAAGCATAAAAACCCTAGAAGAAAACCTAGGTAATACCATTCAGGACATAGGCATAGGCAAAGACTTCATGACTGAAACACCAAAAGCAACAGCAACAAAAAGCCAAAATTGACAAATGGGATACAATTAAACTAAAGAGCTTCTACAGAGCAAAACAAACTATCATCAGAGTGAACAGGAAACCTACAAAATGGGAGAAAATGTTTGCAATCTATGCATCTGGCAAAGTGTAAATATCCAGAATCTACAAAGAACTTAAAAAAATTTATGAGGAAAAAACAACCGCATCAAAAAGTGGGCAAAGGATATGAACAGACACTTCCCAAAAGAAGACATTTATGTGGCCAACAAACACATGAAAAAAAACTTATCATCACTGGTCATTAGAGAAATGTAAATGAAAACCAAAGATACCATCTCACACTATTTAGCATGGGGATCATTAAAAAGGCCAGGAAACAGCAGATGCTGGAGAAGATGTGGAAAAATAGGAATGTTTTTATACTGTTGGTGGGAGTGTAAATTAGTTCAACCATTGTGGAAGACAGTGTGGCGATTCCTCAAGGAGCTAGAACTAGAAATACCATTTGACCCTGAAAGCCTGTAACTGGGTATATACACAACGGATTACAAATTATTCTACCATAAAGATACATGCACACTTAAGTTTATTCCAGGACTATTCACTATAGCCAAGACTCGAAACCAACCCAAGTCTTAATCCAGTCATCAATGATAGACTAGATTAAGAAAATGTGACACGTATACACGATAGAATAGTATGCATCCATAAAAAGGATGGGTTCATGTCCTTTGCAGGGACGTAGATGAAGCTGGAAACCATAATTCTCAGCAAGCTAACACAGGAACAGAAAACCAGACACCACATGTTCTTACTCATAAGTGGGAATTGAACAATGAGAACATATGGACACAGGGAAGGGAACATTACACACTGGGGCCAGTAGTGGGGTGGGAGGCTAGGGGAGGCATAGTATTCGGAGAAATACCTAATGTAAATGATGGTTTGATGGGTGAAGCAAACCACCATGGCAAGTGTGTACCTATGTAACAAACCTGCACTTTCTGCACATGTATCCCAGAACTTAAAGTATAATAATAAAAAAAGAATATAAATAAATATATATATATTAAAAAAGAGATTTATTCTGCCAGACACCCTGAACCAAACCTTTCAAGTTCGAACCTCCACAGTTCCCTAGGGAGAGGCACAATGTAGCCAAGCTTTTTTGCTATGGCATAACAAAAGTGACCTTTGCTCCAGTTCCCAGTAAGTTCCTCATTTTTATCTGAGACCTCCTCAGCCTGGACTTCATTGTCCATATCACAATTAGTATTACAGTCACTACTATTTAACCAGTCTCTAAGACATTCCAAACTGTAACCAATCTTCCTGTCTTTTGAGCCCTCCAGACTCTTCCAAACTCTACCTGCTAACCAAATTCAAAGCTACTTCCACATTGATTTGTTTTTGCTGTGTTCACCCAAATCTCATTTTGAATTATAGCTTCCATAGTTCCCACATGTTGTGGGATGAACCTGGTGGGACAGTATGGAATCGTGGGGGCAGTTTCCTCCATAAGTTCTTATGGTAGTGAATAAGTCTCGTGAGATCTGAAGGTTTTATAAGGGGAAACCTCTTTCGATTGACTGTCATTTCTCTCCTGCCTGCTGAAATGTAAGATGTACCTTTTGCCTTCTGCCATGATTGTGAGGCCTCCTCAGCCACGTAAAATTGTGAGTCCATTAAGTCTCTCTTTTTTTAATAAGTTACAAATCTTGGGTATGGCTTTATAACCAGCGTGAAAATGAACTACTACAGTAAATTAGTATTGGGACTGGGGTACTGCTCTAAAGATAGCCAAATATATGGAAGCAACTGTTTAACTAGGTAGTAAGGAGAGGATAAAACACTTTGGAAGACTGAGAAGAAGACAGGAAAATGTTGGAAAGTTTGAACTTCCTAGAGACTTGTTGAGTGGCTTTGACCAAAATGCTGATAATGATATGGACAATGAAATTCAGGCTAAGGTGGTCTCAGACGGAGATGAGGAATGTTGGGAACTGAGCATATGTGACTCTTGTTGTGCTTCAGTAAAGAGAATGGCAGCATTTTGGCCCAGCCCTAGAGATCAGTGGAACTTTGAAGTTGGGAGAGATGATTTAGGATATGTGGCAGAAGAAATTTCTAAGTGGCAAAGCGTTTAAGAGGAAGTGAAGCATAACAGTTTGGAAAATTTGCAGCCTGATACGATAGAAAAGAAAAATCCATTTTCTGAGGAGAAATTCAAACCTGGCTGCAGAAATTTGTGTAAATAAGGAGGAGCCAAATGTTAATCACCAAAACAATGGGGAAAATGTCTCCAGGGCATGTCAGAGATTCTTGCAGCAGCCCCTTCTATCACAGGCCTAGAAATGGAGAAAAAAGTGGTTTCCTGGACTGGGCCCAGGGCCCCTTGCTGTAAGCAGCCTGGGAAATTGGTACCGTGTGTCCCAGCCACTTCAGCCATGACTAAAAGGAGCCAAGGTACAGCTCAGGTCGTTTCTTCAGAGGGTGAAGTCCCAAGCCATGGCAACTTCCATGTGGTATTGAGCCTGTGGGTGCACAGAAGTCAAGAACTGAAGTTTAGGAACCTCTGGCTAGATTTCAGAGGATGTATGGAAATGCCTGGATGTTCAGGCAAAAGTTTGCTACAGGGGTGGGGCCCCCATGGAGAACACATGTTAAGGCAGTGTAGAAGGGAAATGTGGGGTTTAAGCTACAACAGAGTCCACACTGGGGCACTGCCTAGTGGACCTGTGAGGGGAGTGCCGCCATCTTCCAGACCCTAGAATGGTAGATCCACTGACAGCTTGCACCATGCACGTGGAAAAGCTGCAGACACTCAATGCCAGCCCATGTAAACAGCTGGGAGGGAGGCTGTACCCTGCAAAGCCAAAGGGGTGGAGCTGCCCAAGACCATGGAACCCACTTCTTGCATTAGTGTGACCTGGATGTGTGACATGGAGTCAAAGGAGATCATTTTGGAAATTTAAGATTTGACTGCCCTGTTGGATTTTTTACTTTCATGGGGCCTTTAGCTGCTCCATTATGGCCAACTTCTGCCATTTGGAATGGGTATATTAATTCAATGCCTGTACCCCTATTGTATCTAGAAAATAACTAACTTGCCTTTGATTTTAAGGTTGTGTAGGTGGAAGGGACTTGCCTTGTCTCAGATGAGACTTTGGACTTTGAACTTCTGAGTTAATTTTGAAATGAGTTAAGACTTTGGGGGACTATTGAGAAGGCATGACTGGTTTTGTAATATGAAGACTTGAGATTTGCAAGGTGCCAAGGTGGAATGATATGGTTTGACTGTGTCCCCACCCAAATCTCATGTTTAATTGTAGCTCTCATAATTTCCACATGTTATGGGAGGGTCCTGGTGACAGATGATTAAATCATGGGGGTGGTTTCCCCCATATTGTTCTCATGTTTGTGAATAAGTCTCAGAAGATCTGAAGGTTTTATAAGAGGAAACCCATTTCACTTGACTCTCATTTCTCTCTTGTCTGCTGCCATGTAAGATGTCCTTTGCTTTTTCACCATGATTGTGAGACCTCCCCAGCCTTGTGAAACTGGGAGTCAATTAAATCTCCTTCCTTTATAAATTACCCAGTTTTCAGGTATGTCTTTATTGGCAGTACAAGAACAGACTAATACACACATTTTCAGATATATTTATAGCAATTTCCCACGCCTGGTACCAATTTTCTGTATTAGTTCCTTTTCTCATTGTTCTAAAGCAATAACTTAAGACTAGTTACTTTTTAAAGAAAAATGATTTAATTGGCTCATATTTTTGCAGTCTGTACAGAGACCATGATGCTGGCATCCCTCAGCTTCTGGGAAGGCCTCAGGAAACTTATAATCATGGCAGAAGGGAAAGGGGATGCAGGCACATCACATGGCTGGAACAGGAGCTAGAGAGTGGAGATGGAGGTACTACACACTTTTTAGCAACCAAATCTTGCGATGACTCATTGTCACAAGAGCAACACCAAGGAAATCGTGCTAAACCATTCATGAGAAATCCACCTCCATGATACAGTAGCCTCAAACCAGGTCCCACTTCCAACACTTAGGACTTTTCAATATCAGATTTGGGCAGGTATACACATCCAAAACATATCATCCAATTGAAGAGTTTGAGAAAGACTGGTTCATTCTTTAGATATTTGGCAGAATTTATCAGTGAAGCTAACAAGTCCTGGGCTTTTATTTAGAAATGTGCTGTTTAATTTTCACATATTTGTGAATTTTCAGAAATTTATTCTACTATTGAGTTCTAATTTCTATCATTATATAAGGAAAATACCTTATATGATTTTAATCTCCTTAAATATTTTAAGGCTTGTTTTATGGCCTGATACATGATCTATTGAGAATGTTCTGTTTGTGTTTGAGAAGCATGTGTTTTCTGCTGCTGTAAAGGTCTGTTAGGTTAATCTTGTCTGAAGTTCAATGTTTCTTTGTTGATTTTTCTGTCTTGTTGATTTGTCTAGTGCTGTTAGTGGAGTATTGATGACCCCCACTGTTATTGTATTGCTGTGTGTCTATTTTTTTAAGTCTAGTAAAACTTGTTTTATGAACCTGGGTGATCAGGTGTTGGGTGCATATATATTTAGGATTGTTATGTTCTTTTGGTTAATTAATCTTTTTGTCATTAAATAATGACTTTCTTTAACTTATTTGTTTTCTTTTTAACTTTTCATGCTTAAAATCTGTTTTATCGACATAAGTATAGATACTCCTGCTTGCTTTTGGTTTGTTTGCATGGAATATCTTTTTTCACCCCTTTACTTTCAGGCTATATGTGTTTTTACCAGTAAAGTGAGTTTCTTATAAATAGCATATAGTTGCACTATGTTTTATTTTAATTTATTTCACCAATCTGTGTACTTTAAGTGGATGATTTACTCCATTTACATTCAGGGTTAATTTTTTTTTTTTTCTTTTGAGACGCTCTTGTTACCCAGTTTGGAGTGCAATGGTGCGATCTCGGCTCACCGCAACCTCCGCCTCCTGGGTTCAGGCAACTCTCCTGCCTCAGCCTCCTGAGTAGCTGGGATTACAGGCACGCGCCACAATGAGCAGCTAATTTTTTTGTATTTTCAGTAGAGACGGGGTTTCACCATGTTGACAAGGATGGTCTCGATCTCTAGACCTCGTGATCCACCCACCTCGGCCTCCCAAAGTGCTGGGATTACAGGCTTGAGCCACTGCGCCCGGCCAGGGTTAATTTTTATATGCAATGTTTTGCTTCTCTAATATTGTTGGTTTGTTTCTATCTGTTTGTTTTATCCTTTTTTTCTTATATTTCTCTGTCTTTGTGTTTGGTGGGGTTCTGTTGTATTGCCATTTGATTCCTTTCTCTTCCTCCACCGTGTACTTTTTAAATAAAATCTGTGAATTTTATACTTTTGGTTGTTTTTACGATGGCGAACAAGAAACTTTTGTCTTCATGTTTATGGCTTTTTTGAGCATTTGTCAGTCTTAGTGAGTGTTGATGAATTCTCTGTGTTTGCTTGTCTGGGAAAGACTTTATTTCTCCTTCATTTATCAAGTTTATTTTAGCTGGATATAAAATTTTTGGCTGGAAGTTTTGTTCTTTTTTCCTTTTAGCACTTTGAAAATAGCATCCATTTTCTTCTGGCTTATGAAGTTTCTGCTAAGAACTCTGATGTTAGTCTGATTGGGTTTTAATTATAGGCGAGTATACACCTTTCTCTTCCTGATTTTAGAATTTCTTTCCTTTATGTTGACCTTAGTCTGATAATTATATGGCATGGTGGTCTGTTTTGCAATTTATTTTCTTACTAGTTGTTGGGACTGCTGTGTTTGGATATCTAAATCTCCTGCTAGACTAGGAATGTTGTCATCAATTATTTCTTATTTTCTAAATGTTTTGCTTTTCTTGTCTCCCTCCGGAATATTGATGATTCATCAGTCTGGTTGCTTTATCCCATACTTTTTAAAGACTTTGTTTATTCTTTTTACTTCTTTTTAAATTTTTTTCTTCCTGCATTTATTAAAAAGACCTGTTATCAAATTCTGAGATTCTTTATTCTTTTTATTCTAGTTTATTATTGAAACGTTCAAATGTATTCCTTTAATGATTCTTTTTATTTTCAGAAGTTCTTTTTGTTTTTTTGAATGATATCTATCTCCTTATTAAATTTCTTCTTCATATCCTGAATTGATTTTCTGATGTCTTTGTATTAGTTTTCTGATTTCTCCGGCATCTCAGTGATCTTTTTTAAATTAATGTCTTGAGTTCTTTAACTGGAATTTTTACAATTTTTTTTTTGGTTAGCATCTATTGCCAGAAAATTACTGTTTTTCTTTGGAGACATCATAATACCTTTCTTTCTTATACTTCCAGTATTATTATGCTGACTTCTTCACAGCTACAGAAACAGTCACTTCTTTTGTTTTGTTTTTTTGAAATTTCTTTTTTTTAGGATGGGACACTTTTTTCCTGAAGATGTGACTATGATGTATATTGAATTGGGCTTTTTGGCTCTGCTTCTAGATATGTTCAGTAGCAATTACTCTGTGTGATTTTTTTTTGTTATAAATAGCTATAGTGAGATGGCTTTTTCAAATGTCAGTTTTACCAGCAGTGTACCAGGAAGGCTCATAGCCTCTTGAGTAGCTGAGGAGGCATGATGCAATGGTTGTAGTAGAGGTTACAAAAAGCTTATCTTGTTTCCAAGAGTTGTGCACTTGCGTCAGCCGATGTTGTAATGAAAGGGCTGTGTAGGTCAACCTCTAGGCTGATAGGTGGCATTTGCAGGTAGGAAATTACTATGGTGGCAGCAGTAGAATTTATGCTTGACTTTTGTGATCCAGGAGAAGTACTTGGGTGTCCAGGTGATGATTTGGGCCATGGAACATTCAGTGGTCTGGGTCTTGCATTCTGTTTCAGTAAGGGATCAGGGAGGGAGCTTGGTAGAGCTGGACTGGGCAAGCCTGCACTTGGGCCTCCCAATAGCAGGCACAAACACTGGCCCTGATGGAAATCTAGAAGTCCTTGGTTCCTGTCTAGAGATGCCCGGGCAAGGAGTGAAACAACTGATGCCACACCAAGGTATCAGCATGGGAAATGAGGGGTGGCCCAGGGCACTTAGCATAGGTGAGCAAGAGTGGGACATGTTTTCTTCTCATGCCCAGACCCACCAGGGCTCATTCCCCTGTCTCAAATGTTTCTTACTTAAAGTCACACACAGTTGGCTTTCAGTTTGTATAGTTGCCTTGGGCCATAAAACTTGCCACCCAGGTTGAAATCATACTTCTCAGGAAAATAGCCTTCTGCTTCTTGAAGGATGGGGCCAAAATCCAGCACCCATGGATGGAGACCACGCTACACTTGTTTCTCCATTCTGGCTGCGGGGTCTCCACCCTCCACTAATTTGAGACCCAGATCTCCATTTCCTGGCCTGAGATTCTCTAATGCCAGTGCCTACTGATTTTGCTAGTTTGCAGGATCCTGTGCAGTCTGCTCTGAGCTAGGATTGAGAATTGGCATTCTCATATCAATGCTTTGGTCTGGGAAAACATGTGAGACACTCCCTGGCACCCTTCCTATTGACAGTCTCCCAGCCACTCCTAAAGTTATATCCAGGGATTGGGAGGGTCAAGGTGCTCTCTTGTTACCTGTATTACATGGTTCCCCTGCAAGAAGGTGGATTGCAAAGAGACACTCATTCCCCTTCTCCTGTATTGGGGATTCACTCAAAGTTTTCAGCCAGACTGCAACATGCAGTCTGCCTGCCTACCTTCTCTTTTCTGATATCTGAAGTTTTATTTTGCTTTGCTGTTGAAATTCTCTGTTCCTTTTTGGATAAAAGCTTACAATTTTTCAATCTCTCCACACTATTATTCTTTGAAGTGAGTGAGGCACAGTGTAAAAGCCTCCAGCCTGCCAGCTTGGGGGGTAGGATTTCTATTTTTTAATTGTTCTTACATCATTGCCAAACTTTTCATTTTGTTTGTGTATTATTTTCCAAATTCTATTTCCTTTTAATCCATATATTCTTACATTAATAGTTCATGAACTTCAAGAGGATTATTCTGAATTCTTTGTCATTTCATAGATCTCCATTTCTTTAGGGTTCTTTATTGAAACTTTGCTAGTTTACTTTCTTTTGGAGTTGTCATATTTCCTGAGTCTTTTTAATCCTCATGTCTTTGTGTTGGTTTCTGGGCATTTGAGCACTCAGCCACCTTTTCTGGCTTTTACAGATGTTCTTTGGCAGGAATGGATCTTCACTATTTAGTCTAGTTTGTAATTTAGGATGGGCCAACTGGTAACGACCCCAGGCAAGTAAGAGTTGCTTTTGGGTTCTCTAGATGGCTTCAGTAGTTTTCTCCCTCCCTGGTTGTGGACCTGCGATAGTGTAGAAATCTGGCTGCCTAGGCATTCAAGTCAGGCAGAACTTCTCACCACCCACCACCTGCTGGAGCAACTGGCTTGGGTTTTGGGGTAGTCAGTACTGTTAGCTGGTACCTTTGATTGCACACTATTGCTGGCAGGTATACAGAGCTCCTGCCAAGATTTGCATGCTAGTTGCTATGAGCTTTGCTTCCTTGCTTTATTTCTACCTGACTCCAGGTAGTCTAACTGCTGTTTCCCCGGGCATTCTCCATTAGGTGAGACCCGAGTTTCCTGGGAAGCATCTGGGAATGCTAGGGAAGCTGCATGTCTGCCTTTGGTTCTTCTCCACTCCGCTCCCTGCGCCCCCTGCCCCCCACCGTAAAGACCATGGTACCTGGGGAATCCTTTCTGTGTGATGTTGAGCTGACTTGGAGATGGGAGAAAGATGATATGGTCAGAGTGAGACCATTTCTTTTACCTTTTCTATGTGGATTTTATTCTGTACCATGGATCATGCATGCAGGTGACTCAGGCTTATTTCCCATTTTTGGAGTTTGCACCATGGTATTATTGTCTGTGGATAGTTGCTAGTGGAACTTTCTTATGGGGCTAATAAGCCTGATACTTCCTAATTTACCATCTTGCTCTTTCATTAGATCTTCAACAAGATGATTATATTGTTTTGGAATGAGATTTAAGGGGATAATAGTTTATTATATTATATAATTACTCACTTGTAAGACCCACCCTCCATCTTCCAGGGATGCCACCTTGGAAAACTAAGGTGTCATGATATAAACATTTGGTATTGTCTTAGTTACCAAATAGCATGCTTTTTCCACATCTACTTTGCTACTTACATCAGTCTTTTCTTTTTTGAGATGGAGTCTCACTCTGTTGCCCAGACTGGAGTGCAGTGGTACAGTCTTGGCTTACTGCAAACCCTGCCTCCCAGGTTCAAGTGATTCTCCAATCTCAGCCTCCTGAATACCTGGAATTAAAGGCACACACCACCACACCTGGCTAATGTTTTTTGTATTTTTTAGTAGAGATGGGGTTTCACCATTTTGGCCAGGCTGTTCTTGAACTCCGGACCTCAGGTGATCCACTTGCCTCAGCCTCCCAAAGTCCTGGAATTACAGGCATGAGCCACCACACCTGGCCACACCAGTCCTTTTAACTATATGTTAACATGGTTACAAATTAACATGAAATTGTATTTAATTGGTTGCTTAAGAAAGTATGTTGGTATGGGCTTCTCTCTCTTCCCTGTTTATTATGCATTTAACGTACCTTCCTTTCTCCACACATTTCTAAAATATTAGCCAAATTTAATTGGTTCAGAATGTTTCCTCTATCCTCTTTGCAGCCTCTTGCTCTGTTCCTCATCTCTTATATTGAAACTAACACTTAGACAATTTGTTTCTTGGTCATTGTCATTGCTCACCTCCAATTTTAGTTCTTCAAATGGTATCACACTTCTCTTTCAACACATGTGCTAGTAATTCAGCTGCCCAACATGTTTACTCCTCACATTCATACAAAACACATTTAGACTTTCTCTTCTCATTTTCATCTGCATTTCATCCCTTTTAGAAGAAACATCGCATAAGAGAAGCATCTGCCAGGGATCCAGTTCTTGTTTCAATTTTATTGTGCTTATCTTTTTTCTTTTTTGACTCATTTAGTAATGAAAGAAACTATGCCATAGTTTTATAGTACTTGGCCCTTACTGTATCAAAGCACCAGTATTTCTTTAATAAATTTATACTTACATAAATAGATTTGGCAGTGATATTTCTATATGTGGGTTTGGGTAACATGTATGGATGCACATGGTCATATATGAACATGTTATTTACAGTAAGGTTAGAAGATTGGCAGTTTGACTGTCAGTATTTATCAGTTAGGAAACAAACCTGCCTCTTCTTTAGCACAAAACCATCAGAGACAGTTCTGTTTACCAGTTCCTTTCAGGTGAGTGATCAGTTGTTTGCTTCCAGTTGTACTGCTGAAGTTTCTACCCTGGGCTACAAATACTCTAAAGCAACAATTTGCTCTTTCGGTTTCAGGCTAGCCCAGGTCATAGAACTGGTGTCTTAAGAACTCAGTTTTTCTTTCATTTAATTGTATCCATGTAATTGTTTCTTGGTCTTTACTTCAGCCTCATAATTCACTCAAATATGCGCAAGTAACTGCTAACGATGCAGCAGGAAATATAGGAATAAGAAGACAAGCTGTTTTGGTAGCTAAGCAACAGTCCTAGAAGTGATAATTTATAATCTGCATTACTTTGTGATCCTCAGCCACTTTTTGCCTTATTTCTGATAAGTAGGGGCTAGTGGGCTGATAGTGGGTATTGACATGGCTTGTAATAGGAAAAAAAAAATTTTATTCCTTAAATCATAGAATCTCATTTTCCTATAATCGTCAGTGAAACTTTCTTAGATAGTCTGAATTTTATATTCAAGGCTTCTTTTCTGCTTGAAGGATATCTAAAAATTACTTTTTATGTCATTGTTTTTTCCCCTTCAGATGTAGGATTATCTGTTGATTCTATCTCCTATTAACCTCATTGTATGTGACCCCAGGAAATTCATTAACCTATCCACTTCTTTGGGCTACTAAATCTTCTGCACAATAAAATACACAAATCAATTTGTTTTCTATGTACTTGCTTCTATTATTTTGTCTTTCAAAGCACTCCAATTTTTCTCTTCCCAGCTCTGCAATTATTTAGAGTCCTGGGAAACTTTTTGGCTTGAAGCTTTAAAAACACCGCTCTCATATGATATGAAGCAGCTCTCTTCCTTGCTAAGCATACCCTATTAGTAAAAAATCTATGCTTGAAGTGTCTATTATATCCTCATCTTGATTTATAAGAAAAGTTTCCTTCTGGAAAGATATCTAATGAATAAGAATTTTAAGTGAGGGGATTTTAACATTTCAAACCAGTAGTGTGAATAGACCTAGAGAACACCACCTTGGCTAGAACGCTATAAAAGCCCTCATATTGGGCAACCTAAACTTTGCTCCTCAGGAAATTCTTGTACTTTAGCTCACAGTGCCTATCAAACATGGTAATGTGTCTGCAAATTTCAGTTGATAGAAAACATGTCAGTTAATCAGCAACCTTAGAAAGTAAACAAAGCTGAGCTATAGACAACAATTGCAAAGCAGCCAGAGTATTTCATGAAGGTGGTAGGAAAAACATACCCAGACTAGAAGGAAAACCAAAGATCATTCTCCTTATGCTTGGTGAAAAACTGCCTTCCAGTCACTTCCAGATGCTGTGACATTAAATACTTGTCTGTCTCCCTTGGCTGGTAATTAGTGGGTAAGATCCTGTACTTTGCTATGTGACACTTTGTCCTCAAAATTCTTTCTTTCTTCTAAGACAAACACACTTGACCATCTCTCTCTCACTTTTAATTAAAAAAAATTTAAAAAACAAGACAAGAACACACATTATAAAAATTCAGAGTAACTAACAAACACACATGTACTCAGGCGGAACTTAAAAATATGGCTGTTGTCACATTTTGCATTGGACTTAACGGACAGATAAAATTGACAATCTTTTGTTCATTTTCCCAGTCTTGTTCTTCTCCCTACTTCCCTCACAGAGGGTGCCATTTTATGAACTGAATGTAATTTTTTCAGTCAGTTTTAAAAAATTAGTTACAAATGTATCTGTAAAACACCTATAATTTTGTTTATTATATATGAAAGTTTATATAAATGATAGTCCCATGTACTTTACCTAACCAATTATTTCCTCACGTTTTATGCTTATACTTTTGTAGCCCTGTGTTTCATTTTTTGTTATATATCCTTTCTCCTCATTTATATTTATATGTGGCTCACTTCATACCTTTCGTTCTTCCCTTCTTCATCTTTGTTCTATTTTCTTACTTCTAAGACAGACACACTTGACCATCTAAACTGTGCAGAGGAAAGATCAGCATAGCAGTCTTCGCCTATCCTCTTGCTGATAGACCTACACAGAAATAGCTTGGAGTGATATAACCTCTACTACCACAAATAGAGCACTGAGTCTGCGCCAAGAAAGGAGGATAAGTAGATGAGCATGGATTCTCCAACCTCTTGACTAACTCAAGTGTCTAATGATCCTCTTATGGAAAATGAGCCATTTGTGGGTTATAGGTAAGCCTTGTGAAAATTGACCAGTGAATGATGATGTGGCTGCTTAATCTTTCCTGGGGATGGAAGCAGCTGGAGTTTCTTACAACTGGTACAGAGTTATAAGGGATTTGACATTTAAAAAGATCTCAGGACCCACTTTTCCCCAATAGTTTTGTGCTAGGTCTTAGAATTTCCCCAGAGAATAATAAAATTATCATTTTTACTATATATCTACATATTGATTTATCTATGTATTTATCTATATTCTGTTGTAATTTTTCAGTCCACTTACTGACTTCTCACTCAGATGAAAGAGCCATATGTATTGACTCATTGCATTCTTTACCAACTCTTGCCCTCTCCTAGGTTACCTGATGCTTTTTCCGTGTGGTTTGTTCACCACATGCTCTACCTTCAGCCAAATACTGACGTGTACTAGTATTTCCTTGCATACTTCTGATTTACTTCTTCTTGTAGGATTACCAGAGAACATACTCATACTCAGACAAATTTTCAACCTCTTCTAAGGAGTTTGAGTTACATGGAATCCTGTCCTTAATTCCCACAGAACTTCTTTTATAGTTCACAGAGATGCTGAAGAGAGGAGGTAGCAGGGAGGTGAGATCCCCTTTCCTCCTACTGATTTGATAATCTTTGAACACTTCTATGTTGTTAATCCTTGATTGAGTCATAATTTAGTCTTAAATGGATTTAACCTATTTGAGAGGAAGGCTCACAGCTCTGTCCATTTAGTGTATTTGTATGAAGCTGGCCTTATAATAGGAACTCTCTATGCTCCAGGCATGCTGAACATTTTTTAGTTTCTTGAATATAGTATGAATGTACCATAGGCCCTTGAACATATGGTTATCTTTGCCTGGAACATCCCCAATTTCCCACTCTGTTATCATAATCTACCCTAAATATTCATCTAAATAACCTACCTTAATATATTATGCCTCTAAAAATAATTATTGATATTCCAAGTCAGAGAAAAACCCTTACTACACTACTTTTATTGCTGGCTTCATCGTATGCCTCCCCAACTAGGTTGCAAGCTCTGTGTCTGTCAAGTTTAAATAGTGCCTTGAATGACTATCTGTAACCTAGTAAAATGTCTTTGAATGAGCTAGCATTCTTAGATTGAGGGAGCTTTTCTTTTACTCTGTCCAAGAACTTTGTAAAAGCACTTAACTTTTTCCATCTACCCCTTTTGCTTTGTCTAGACAGTTTTCTGCAGCATATTTTAGAGGAAGGAAAGTTGGTTTGCTCTTAACCTGTTTATGAGTTAATACAGTGCACATTTGCCCAATCTAAGAGGTTGAAGAGAAACATATTTACACATTATTAGCTACTTAGGTTTTCCTGTAAAACCTTGAATTAAATGAGTTGAAACTTACTTTGCTAAAAAATCTTCATCTTAAATATGAAGCATATTAAGAAGAATCCATATTTCAATGGAAGAAATTGCAAATAATGCTGCTAACACATTCACCAATATTTATGTATAATGTGTAACATTTTTATCTTAGTATATCACATGGATTAACTAACGCTAACTAACTGGTAGAAACAAGGTCCCATGTGCAGAGATAAAGAGATGACATCAATAGCTCCTTTTAACACTGTGAACTAAGAAACCTGTAGATTCTTATCCATCAATGAGAAAGTATACATTATTATTAGTTCAAAGCATTTCTTTTTACAGGAAGCTTTCTTGTTCTGTGCCAGTTAGTCATTCCTATATAGACTCTCCATTCCTATATAGGCTACTTGAAAACTTTGAAAACCTTGACCCCTGAATGCATAGCCAAGCCAAAAAAACCCTAAGAAGAGCTAAGTGATTATTTTTTTCCATCCTTTTCTGTATAGTCATTTGCATGTAAGAGGGAAAAAAAGTCTGATAACTGATGTCAAACAAGAAAAGAAAAATGACCCTGAAGTACACCAAATTGCAGTACTGACTCATCACATTTACACTTACATTGTAGCTTATATTAATATAAATTCAAGCTGCTAGAAATTACTCCCACAGCCAGCTGTGTAAAGTCACTTTTTTCACACATTTTCTCGTAATAACTGAAATTTTACAGTAATTTCTTTAAATAGTTGTAGAAGAGAAAATGGAGATTATGTACCAGTTTCCAAACTAGGAAACTTTACCTCAGTGCATTGCCTGTTTCCAGAGAGCTGAGATTCCCCTTGCTTGGGAAAGCCCACTCCTTTCCAACACAAAGTCTTGGTTCCTGCTAGGCTAGTCTCCTTATTATCTGGAATAGGTACCATGGTATACAGCCCAAAAATAGCTTCTAGATTCAGACAATCCTTGCTCAAATATTCTGTCTTCTTCCAGCTGTGTTACTGAGTTACTTTTACAATCTATTTATCAATTGTACTTTACCTCCTAGACTTGCTGGGAGGATCAATTAGATAATGTAAGTCAGGTGTCCAGTGGTCTGCCTAACATGTAATGTTACTTAATAAATGTCACTTCCTTCCTCTCTCCTCTGTGCCTTTGCACATTCTCCTTCCCTCTTAGTAGATTCTCTATTAACTTCTTACCTCAAGGAGTAAGACATATAACACATACCTTGAGAATTTTCTTATGATTCCAGCCCACACTGAGTGGCTTCCTGCTTTAAAATACTCTTTCTTTTTTTTTTTTTGAGACAGAGTCTCGCTCTGTTGCCAGGCTGGAGTACAGTGGTGTGATCTTGGCTCACTGCAACCTCTGCCTCCCAGATTCAAGCAATTCTTCTACCTCAGCCTCACAAGTAGCCGGGACTAAAATATTCTTATTTTTAATTGGGTCATCAGTTTGTTATTGCATTTTTCTAGTCATATGTCTAAGTATATCCGGAATACTCAATAAAAATGCCTGGAGACTTTGTGGCATTTCATTTTTATGTAACTATCATAGTAACTAACATGTCTACATAATGGGGTTCCATAAATTATGTAATTGATTATTACTATGTAGGACCCACCTAGATTTATATGATATCTAAAATGCTAACCTCTGGTGAGAAACACACAGTGGCTTACCCACTTGGGGTTTCTAGCTTCTAGTTAATTAAATTGTCATCCTTTGATTCTGCAAGCTGACCTACTTTTTAAGATAAACTGTCAGCTGGTTGAGGATTTTTTTTTAAACATTTTTTTCCTGAAAAAATTAAAACAAAATATAACTTCTCATTCTGTTATTGTATTTGAATTTCAGTGACTTTGGATAGCTAAGCAGTTACGTGCAGTCACTGAATCTATCCTTAAGTGATAGATGGTAGATTTAATTTTGATGGCATGAGAAACAAGATTCAAGAAAATTAATCAGTAACATTCTTGCCAAATGTGGTAAAAATATACCGGGGAAAACCAACATAGACACAATTCTTTGAAAGCTCCTAACATAAATTAAAAATATGAGATTCGGACTTAAATGTAGCCAAGTCTTTCTATTTATAGGTACATGAAAAAGTTCACAGCAAAAACAATTGCAGATTATGAGGTAAACTGAAACACCCTAATACTTACAATTTCTTTCAAATAGCGAGTATTGCTCTAAAGAAATTATTATCTATCATTAAATACATAAATTCTTCCTATGCCTCAGTCTAGAGCACTATATATGGCATTGCCCATTCCAGAAGCAACTCAAGTATAGAGTAATACTCCTTAGTCTAGTTTTGTGATTTTTTCCTTTAATGCTAAGGTGACCATACAGTAGTTTGTTAAGGATAGTTTGGCTTATATCTGTTGTCCTAACATTAATTGTACTCACTTTCACTATCACAGTTAATTTAGTTTGGACAGCAATTTTTTCTTTATTGCTTTTAGAGTTCTAATTGCAGTCCTATTTGTTTTCTGTGTTCATAGCACCTTATATCCTGGGGCTCATCTTCCTAAGTTGTTATTTAGAGCCTGGCATAAGATGGCTTCTCAACTCATGATGGCCACATGATTTATGTTTGTTGAATTGTGTCAACCAAAAAGATACATTGAAGTCCCAATCCCTAGAACCTGTGAATGTGACCTTATTTGGAAAAGGGTCTTTGCAGATGTAACCAAATTAAGATAAGGTCATACTGGCTGAGGGTGGGCTCTAAATTCAGTGACTAGTGCGCTTATAAGGTGAGGAAAATTTGAAGACACAGAAGAGACATAGGGAGGAAGGGCATATGAATACTGCAGTGGAGATTAGAGTCATGTTATCACAAGGCAAGAAATGCAAATGATTGCCAGCAACCACCACAAGATAGAAGAAGCAAGTAAAGACTCTTTCCTGAAGCCATTAGAGGAAGCATGGAACATCCTGATTTCAGACTTACAGTTTCCAAAACAATAAGAGATACATTTGTTTTAAGCCACTCAGTTTGTGGTAATTTTTTATATAGCAGCTACAAGAAACTAGTAACAATTTCCCCAATTCATCTGTTCTGAGGGGTTCTTTTCGACTTACAAAGTGAAATTTGTATCTTCCATATAACCCACATCTTAATTCAGAGCATCTTAACTGCATACCACTGACCCTTGAACAACACAGGTTTGAACTTACACATGGAATTTTTTCAAAACATGTATTGGAAAAGTTTTTGGAGATTTTTGAAAATTTGAAAAAACTCACAGACGAACCTCATAGCCTAGAAACATTGAAAAATAAAGAAAATATTAGGTATGTCGTGAGTGTTTAAAATATATATAGATACTAGCTTATTTTATCATTCACTACCCTAACTTATACAGGAATCTAAAATAAAAAGTTAAAATTTATCAAAATATATGCAAATAAATGCAGACCATATATGACATTATTTATAGTCGAGAGAAATGTAAACAAATGTAAAGATGCAATATTAAATCATAGATGCATAAAATTGACTATAGCATATGCCATGCTACTGTAATAACTTCATGGGCACTTCCTATTGCTAGTGCATTGGGTCCAGGTGTTGGGAGTATGCTCTTAAAAACGTCGTGTAATCATAATCATCTGCGCATGCGCAGATTGGCTCTCCAGTAAATTACACCTGCAGTAAAATGTGATCTATCATGGGTCGTCAGTATTTTTCACCGTGCTTAGTTAAATACCTAAAACTTGAGTAACACTGTGAAGTCAGATGGGTCTGTACTCAGACCCATATGACATGCCATAGTCATGCTAGAAGTGCTACAGAAGCAAAGCCATGATAGTAGCAGGAAAAGTTGAATTGCTGGATGTGCGCCTCAGATTGAGGTCTGCAGTATGGTTGCCTGCCATTTCAGACAGATGATTCATCTCGTAAACAGATGATAGAATATTATGGTCTTGATAAACACAGTACAGTACTGCAAATTTATTTTCACTCCCTTATAATTTTAAATAACATTTTCTTTGCTCTAGCTTACTTTAAGAATACAATATACAATACACGTAACATACAAAATGCATTAATCAACTATTTATGTTTTCCATAAGGCTGTTGGTCAGCAGTAGGTTATTGGTAGTTAGGTGTTTTGGGAGTCAAAAGTTATGTCCAGGTTTTTGACTGCGTGAGGGCCGGCATCCCTAACTGCTGTGTTGTTGAGAGGTTACCTGTACTTCAGATGAGG
The DNA here is from genome assembly GCA_031835075.1 of Saguinus oedipus. Taxonomy (NCBI): domain Eukaryota; kingdom Metazoa; phylum Chordata; class Mammalia; order Primates; family Cebidae; genus Saguinus; species Saguinus oedipus. Next base: position 94,946,349 of record CM063184.1, on the reverse strand, counting down.
TGAAAATCCATCCTCAGTTTTGGCTACCTAAGAAAGCCTCCTAGATTGAATTCAGCATTTGACAGAGTTTATATTTTAAGTCAGATCATCCCAAATACACTCTTTAAATTTGGTGAAAATATTTGTAGCTAGCTTGCCTTACGTATTATGGCAACCACAGGTAAACTGACAAATTGTCAGAAATTCTTTAAAAATCTTATATGGATAGATGAACATGGATATATCTATAATATTTTAAAAGAGTATCTATTGTCAGTTTAAAAAGTTTTATGTCTATATCTGTATAGAAGTAGCTGTAGATATAGATATCTACATATACGTATGTCTATGTCTCTATATGTTATTTTTCAAACAATTTCTGTTCATCTATCAGTTTGACATAGCTATCTGTGATTTGTTAGATCAATTCAAGATATAGATATACAAGTATAAGGGTCATTTATAAATCTAGGAAATGCTATGAATAAAAATCAACTTTTAGAATTCTCCATAATTGGACCTCATCATATTGTATAAAAATATTTCATCTTTTCCAAAGCTGACTCTATTCTATGGGAATAAATGCTTTACTAAGCTGCTGTTAGAATTTAGGGAAAACATTAAGCCTGATGGCACTAATGGCAGAGAGATCAGGAAGGGGTGGATGCTGCTGATACCCTGCTGGGGAATGAGGAATGAGCCATCTGGATCTCCAGCTGAGGCCAATTGGATTCAGACAAGGGCTGCCAGTGGGAATGGTCTGGATTTGGATGAAGTTCATCACTGCTTAAGGAAGTGGGCTGGCCCTGGAGTGGAGAGAAAAAGATGGTCTTCTTAGGAGAACGGACTTGGAAGACTAGTTCTCTTGGAGGTCACAGTAGGGAAATACATGTTATAATTATTAACATTGACTGAAGGCCAGCAAGATGATGAGTACTGTTGAGAACATAGAAGCATTCTTGATTTCTGTCCAGAGAATCATTCTGGTAGAAAGGTCAACTGTTCGGTGTTCTTTCCCCATAAATTTTTGCTCAGTAGAAGAGTTATTTTACTGAAACCAAAGAAATCAACCATTTTCTTTTATGAACTCCATCCCAGATGTTATGTTTCAATTGAAACTGTCTTTCCTCTGAGATTGCTGTCATGGTCTCTTTACTCTCATTACTTTGTTATCAACTCTAGAAGAAAAAAGCCATATCCTGGATAGCCTAATCTTTTCTAATAGTATCTTCTGGATACTGTAGTTTAGTAAAATTATTATAGCTTCATTATCATAAATTAAGAAGTTACTAGGTTTGCATAGTAACTTTAGAGCAGGCAAAAAGGAACTCTGAAAAAACTCTCATTCTTTATTACAGTCCATTCATTGGGTTTGCTGTGGTTTGAACGTGCCCCCAAAATGTATGCATTAAAAATGTAATCCCCAATTAAACAGTGTTGGTAGGTGGTTGAGTCACGTGGGCTCTACTCTCATGAACAGATTAATGCCATCCATGAGGGCATTAAGGCCGCAAGGGTGCCTGTCTGATTTCTTGCTCTCTTGATGTGTGATGCCTTCTGCCATATTATGACACAGAAGGCCCTCACTATGTGTGGTCTCTTGATCTTAGACTTTCCAGCCTCCAGAATGGGAAGAAATAAATCTCTGTTCTTTATAAATTACCTCATCTGTGACATTCTGTTCGAGTAGCCCAAAATGGACTAAGACAGAGTTTAAAATGTGCTCTTGGTGAATTTTTTTCTAAATATATGATATTTTTAGGGTCACATTTTTTTCTTCTTTCTTTAATAATGCTAGAAAGCTTTATTAATAAAAAAGGTCTAATTGATGAATGAAATTATGTATATTCAAGGGGTATAATGTGATAATTTGATATATGTATATGTTGTGAAACGTTTACCACAATCAAATTAACACATACACCATCATACTTTGTTCTCATGTATATGTGTGTATATCTGTGTATATGTGTGTGCCTGTGTGTATATGTGCGTGGGAGGTGGGGTAAGGATCCTTAAGATCTCCTCTCTTAACAAATTTCAAGTAAAAATTCAGTATTAATGGTAGTCACCATGCTGTATGTTAGATCTCCAGAACTTATTTGTCTTATAACTGAAAATTTGTACCCTTTGACAGTTACCTCCCCATTTCCCTTATGCCCCAGGCCCTGCTAACCACTGTTTTATGCTTCTGTGAATTATAAATTTTTTAGATTACTCATATAAGTGAGATCAAATAGTAATCGTCTTTCTGTGTCTGGCTTATTTCACTGAGCATAATGTCTTCCAGACTCATCTATGTTATTGCAAATGGTGTGATTTCCTTCTTTTTTATGGGTGAATAATATTACTTTGCATATAAAATATGTAATATATATAGTATATATAAACACATTTTTCTCTATCCATTCATTCGTCAGTGGACGCTTGGGTTGTTTCCACATCTTTACTGTTGTGAATAAGGCTGCTGTGATCATGTGGATAAGATATCTCTTCCAGATGTTGATTTCCTTTGGATATATACCCCGAATTGGGACCTTCATATCGCATAGTTCTATTTCTAATTTTTTTGAGGAACTTTCATAATGACTGTACCAATTTATGTTCCCACCAGACGGTAGACAAGGGATTTTCCTTTTCTCCACCCCCTTGCCTATACTTGTCATCTTTTGTCTTTTTTATAATAGCCATCCTAAAAAGTTCGAGGTGATACCTCTTTCTGGTTTTAATTAAATGTGTGATTTCTTAGTCTAGATCAGGGTAATTGAAGGAGATGGCTGTGTTTATTGATTTGATCTGTTGTATCAGACACTTCACTGTGCATCAGTAGCATGAAAAGCATATTAGCCATTGTCACCATGAGCATAGGCAGAGGACCCAAAGAAAAATTCTTGCCAAGGAATTTTTGCTCTTTAACTACCATAAACTATTTTATTAATTTTTAATTGAATTAACCTGTTTTGGCACTATGTGGACAATAATTAAGCAGTGATTTATTTTTATTTATAATGTGCGTCAGACCCACCTGGATAATTTGATTTATCATTTTTAAAATACTTGTGTTTAGGCAACCTCTGGAGCTTTGGATTCATTCTTTTAGTGTAGACACCAGCTATGTGTATTTTTGCAAAATCAGCTCAAGTGAACTTGATGCATACTCCTAAATAAAAACCATTATTTGCGGGCCCAAAGTGGCTCCGGCCGGAAGTCGTGGCTCTTGCAAAGGCGAGGCCAAGAGTTCAAGGCCAACCAACCTCAGCAACCTTACAAGCTCTCAATGATTGGCAAAAAAAAACCAAAAAACAAAAAACAAAAAACCATTATTTGCAAGTACATTGTGTTGTATATTTAATAGTTAGCAACCCGAGGGTTTCAATACTAACCTTGCCTTTGTCTCATTTCTTCCTCCCTCAAAATGCTAAAATTGCACTCTGTACCTGGTAACAAGTTGCTCAGTTGTCTCTGTATATGTATATGTGGGTCTGCACACCCAAATGCCTCAAATTTTGTATTCCTGGTAGTCAAACATTTCCACAGCTATAAACATCAAAATCTTCCATTAATGTGAGAGTTTTACTTTTCTACTACTGACAATAAGCAGGGGCAAATTAAGTTAGCCTTTACCTGTCTGTTTCCTCCTTTATCCTCTGCTGGATGTGATGCTTGAATAGTGAAAGGGTCAAGAGGGAGATTGGCTGTAGCAAGACGAAGCAAGTATTCACATCACTCAGGTAAAATTAATCACTAGACAGGCATCTCCTGGATAATGGAGAACAGACTGAGAAAGGTTGAGACAGATGCAGCAAAGTAGAAACTGAGGTGACTAACACAGTCTGCCATAGCTGTAAACATAAAACCAAATAAAATATCAAAAAAGGATTAACGAAATAATGGAGGGTTAAATAGTACTGTAATAGACTATATTTCATTTGAGACTGCTTCCACTGGAATATATCAGAAACCTAAATTGGAAATAAAGGCTGTGAAGTTTCAGTCAACCCATGAAATTATTACCGCAAACATTCATTATTTTTCGAAGCTGTCTATTGACAGGCCCTTGCCTGAAGGATTATATACCCAAGTCACAGTGGAACACAATCACTGAGTTTCAGATTATACATTCATCATTGTGTTTAGAAGTCCTTGATGTTGTTTCAAATAATATTTGGGTAAAATATATGTTTATTGCTGCTTTTTAAAACCCTTTTGGTGAGATGTGTTATCTGATACAAATTCTAATGTTGAAAACCAAAATGTGTCAGATTATGCACAGAAGCCAAAATTAGAGTATCTTTGTGTAACATTAAAATATAGAGAATAAATAGAAAGGTCTGAGGATACAATTTTAAGCATGTATACAGAGTGAACTACCTATTAAGTGAATTTTTATTTGATAATATTTATTTGTCATTTATTCATTTAGATGAACATTTACTGAGTAGCTGCTTTGTTCCACATTCTGAGCTAGGCAATGGGAAAACAAAGTTGAGTAAGTCATCTCCTTGTTATTAAGGACAAGTAGATAGTAAGTCAAAAACTATAGGACAGAGTAAGTAAATTCAGCTTTAGAGTTGTACATAAGAAGCTATGAGATCACAAAGGGGAGACATTTAAGTGGAACTTGATGCTTAAAGGAGCATTTGTCTGTCATAGAGGTGACACTTGAGCTGAGTTTTTAAGGGACATGTTATTTCATATTTTGCTTTGGTGTAGAGAGAGCAAAGGGGGAGAAAACATGAAAGAAACGTTATTCTGATAGGATGCTAAATGAAAATTTAGATCCCCAATACCCTTTAAGTCTCTTACAATGCCCCAGGCCTGATAGAGTTGCTAATCTTGGAGATTGAGTACCCACCATGCCTTTGGATACTTGATCTTCTGGGCTAAAAGACTGAACAAAATCCATTTGAAAGTTGTTTGTTATTTTTATTTCTGAGGAGTCTATTTTTGAGGATGAAAACTTCAAAAAATTGTATTTTTATTATGATTTATCTTCAGAGAGACATTGATTTTATAGAATTAAAAAATTCTACAGTCATGCTCTACATACTGACATTTTGGTCAACTGCAGATCAATTATAAGACAGTGGTTTTGTAAGATTATAATACTGTATTTTTACTGTACCTTTGCTAGTTTTAGCTATGTTTAGATATACAAATACCATTGTGTTACAGTTGCCTACAGTACTCAGTACAGTAACATGCTCTGCAGGTTTGTAGCATAGGAGCAATAGGTTATACCACATAGGTTAGGTGTGTAGTGGGCTATAGCATCTAAGTTTGTGTAAGTACACTCTATGATGCTTGAACAGAGATGAAATAACCTAACAATGCATTTCTCAGCACATAACGCTGTCGTTAAGTGACACATGACTGTGTTTTCTTTATTCATTTAGAGTTTAGTGAAGTGCCACATACAGCAAAACAAATCTGGGAAATGGATGATTCTCCTTTGTAACAAAGACACTATTGAAGTGATCTGATACATCAGTTCTGATTAGAACAAAGCAATCTTCAGTTCAAGGTGAGATATCCATTTACATAGGGCTTCTATTTTCCGAATCAAGACAAATACTTTTTACAGGTCAGTGTACTTTGAGAATAGAATTTGATACATTTTCAGCATAAACAGGGTTAAGAACCTTTAGATTTCTATCCTACATTTATTGGGTCAATAGAAACCTGGTAAATTTCTGAGTTTTTCTTGTCTTGGCAGGAAAATATGGAAAACACTTTTGTTTGATATTCTATTGAGACGGTAAGGCATACAAGCATGAACATATATATTCTAGAATTAATGAAGCAATCCTAAAGAAAATAGATTTAGAACATCAGTGTCTGAAAGGAAAGATTGGGTGTTTGCTGAATGGTTATTTGTTTGTTAATGTTTGGTTATCACATATAGAATTATTTTAAACAGTATATATTTGGTTGACTACAATGATCATATCATAACTAAATGTACATCTTGTGTGCACTTAGTACATACTTGGTATAATCATAGCCTGAAAATAAATTGAATCATGAGATAAAGTATTTTGAGAAGCCTAGGAAAAAGGGCAATAAGGATGAAGAATAAGGAAGGGAGGGGAAAGAAGAGAATAGAATGGGAAAACAGAGCCTAAAGAAATCAAATCCATAAATTACCCCATGCTCTTATAGTCCTCAAGGTTGTTTAAAAATAAACTTCATCAAAAAACTTGATGAACTTCCCATGTAAGTTGAATTTGTGGCAGCAGCTGAAGAGAAATTCATTATTCTATTTTTTTAACTATAAATTTTGTATATCAAATGACTTTCTTTCTCCTACCCCATTTTCTAAAACGTTGTCAGCAGGTTAACATGTGCCAATGATAGAATTTCAAGTGCTTTAAAGACTGTAAGAGGATGAAGGATTTCAAGTACTTTGAAGACTATAAGAGCATGGACGTAATCTATGGATTTAATTTCTTCAGGCTCTATTTTCCCATTCTCATCTTTCCCTTCCCTTCCTTTTCTTTCTTCAAGTTATATAAGTCAAACTTTAAAATATTCCATTTATTTCTCAGCTGATTGTTAAAAACAACACCAACCCCAACAATTTTAGCCATCTAGTGAGTATTGAGTGTCTAACATATATGCCTCCAGTGTAGTGGGGTTTTCTTAGATCAAGGTTGATCAGAGTGAGGAGGAGACATAGATGAGCAACTGAGAGGGTGACTCTGATTTATATTTTTCTAGGATTTGAACTTTGTGTGCCTACATTTGTCACTTGAAACATTTCCAGTCTCCTATATCCATCTGGGTGTTTGATGCTTTGAAGTTCATCAGATTTTGCAGTGCACTTCTACTCCCCTGTTTCTTTATTCATGTCGGTCTCTCAATCTCCATCTATTGAAACTTTCTATATCTGGGTGGTTCAGTTCAAGGTTGTCTCCTTGGTGTGGTGGTGGCATTCAACACAGAGAGGCCTGGATACAACTGTCTGTTACAGTTCAACTATCTTGGGCAAGTTTTTAGATTCCTGTGAGCTTTAATATTTAATCTGTAAATTGGGGATAATATCAGATTGTTAAGCAAGAAAAATATTTCTTCTTCTTCTTCCTCTTCAGCTTCCTTCATTTGTGAAACTTTCTCTGATTTCCCTAACCATTACCTCATAATCAAAATCCTTCCTATGCATTACCATGCTTGCTTTGCCTCAATAATAAAAGTACTCTGTTTTATTATAATTGGCTTCTTACATGTCCGGTTATTTTTTGTTGTGTGTTTGTTTTTTTAGTGAACTCGAAGCTCCTTGAGAGCAAGGATAATATTTTGCCCAGTGTATACCAAATAGCCAATAAAAAACATGATGAAATGTACTGAATGGGAGCTACATGATTCCTTTCCACTATCCTCCCCGTGCCACCCAATTTTCCATATCCAGAATCATTTTTAGGCATTTTCTAGGATCGGAGGCTATAAAATATATATGACACAAAAATTGTAGCAGACTGTGGCATAATCTCAGTTCAGTTTGTCTAGCTGGTAGTTTACTTTGTGTTTGTTTGTATTTAGGATCAGATAATTGAGTTATTCCTGAGTGAATTTATTCTTATATTGTTGATACATTGTAGGATGCATTCTTTTTTTTGTTTAGGTTTCTATAGTGATGAGGTAAGAACTCAATGATGAGATAAGACATATGACTGGCCGTCTCCCTGTATCTTACTTCATAGGGAACTGTAAACACTGCACTGCAGCAAAGGCTTCTTACTTTGACTATGTAGTCCACTTCCAGAAGTGCAGAGCAGGAGGAAAAAAGTGTGTAGGTGATGAGTGTGTGTGTGTGTGTTAGAGAACAAGAGTGAGCTCACACACGTGATTTAGGTGACATTGGTGACAGAACATTTGGCATGCATCTCCTACATCTGTTGGAAAGAGCCAGCCAAGCCACCTGTTGCATTTCAATTTCCCATTCTTCAGGGACGTGCTACTTCCAGCAAAAGGTTTAAGATAGCAGAAATCCACAAGAATAAAGGAGTTATAGGTCACCCAGTTCTTTACCCCAGGGATCCCCATCAGACTGTTCTCTACCATAAGTTCTTTAATACAATATAGAACATTTCTAAAACAGTGCACTCTTTGTCTAGCCTAGTTTAAAACATTCTAAGGGACAAAGGCTTCACTCTCTTTTAAAGGAGATGAATCCAGAAGTTCCATTGTTTACAAGGTCAAGAAATGTGTCCCTGATTGTCAGCAGATAGAGTCACTTTTAAAACTTCCTGGTATTCTCCACTTCATTTCTTTTGTACATTTGTGTCTTGAATGGAAAAGGCTGTGATTTGTCTTGGCCCATAAAATACCCTGCAGTCTGTTTTAAAACACCGAGGAAAGGTTTAATCTATTTCTGTTAAAACCTGGAGAAGACCTTTAACCCCTTCCAGGCACTACTAACCTTGGGATGTCTTTTCTCTCCCCTTCTCCTTCTGTCATCTGTTTTACCTTTCTTAGAGTAACTAGAGTCACTATAATTCTAAACCCCTGCCTCTATTAGCTTATTTTTGAAGTAATCTTTCTTTTCCCTCCCTCCCTCCCTTCCTTCCCTCCCTCTTCCCTTTCTTCCCTCCTTACTGCCTGCCTGCCAAAAATTTATAGTAAAAATATAAAAGCTGCTTTCCCAGTTTTCTAACTCAGAGAGTCTTTCTCTGATCCCACGGAAATTCAGAGTGAGCTGTTCCAACTCTTTCATTTTATAACAAAGAAAACTAATACCTAGAGCGAGGAAGTAAGTTTTTAGGAAAAGTCAGGAAGGGTTAACATCTCTTTAAGCCTAGCCCAGGTAAGTATTCCATATTGACCTTCCCACTATGCAGAGAGTATCTGATTCCTGCTCTGTACACATCAAAGGAATAAGAAATCCCCCCAGATGAGCACAGGGGCTTATGCCTGTAATCCCATCACTTTGGGAGGTCAAGGTGGGCTGATCACTTGAGGCCAGTAGTTCGAGACCAGACTGGCCAAAGTGGTGAAATCCCATCTCTACAAAAAATACAAAAATTAGCCAGGCCATGGTGGCGCACACCTGCAATCCTAGTTACTTGGGAGGCGGAGGCAGGAGAATCACTTGAATCAGGGAGGCGGAGTGAGCTGAGATAGCGCCATTGCACTCCAGCATGGGCGACAGAGCAAGACTGTATCAAGAAAGAAAGAAAGAAAAAAAGAATTCCCCCAATGTGATATACCCAGCATCTGTGAACACTTCCCATGGAGTCTCAAAGACAGTGTGGCAGCAGCTGCAGGAGTGGCGAACAGTCCTGTACCTGCCTCAGCCTGTCTGACTGTATATCAGGCTGCCTGCTCTGGGATGTCTCCTAACCATGGCTCATTTGAAGAGTGAGGTCCTGTCCCCTACGTAGCTGTGGTATTTAACTCAGCTAATGTTAAATGGCTGTACCAATTCTAGCCTTTGTTGAAACAAAGAATTTGCGTTTAGTTTTTATAAGAAGCCCTCCTAGCTCCTTCCATAGTGCAAGCAAGTAGCCTATATTACTTGTGGCTATCCTTTAGCCTCTGGAAATTCATTAAACTCTCCAGGCCATTACTGATCAGCTCCTAGCTTTAGGGCCAATTGCTTCACCTTTTTAGGACTCAGGTTTCTTACCTCTAAAATGAAGATGATAGTACTACCTTTCTCATTGAATTGACTTGAGGTAAGTAAAAAATGTCTGTTCAAAGCATTCAGTAAACACTAGCTATATTGTTATTATTTCCGCTCAGTGCCCCCTGAGTAAAAATGGGGTCATTTTGGTAGTTATGTCGTATTTCACTGCTGTCACTGTTCATGCCAAACTCTAGCCCTCTAAACACCTTTACTTCCCCTTCCAGGTATTGCTGAGAAGGCAACAGGGTGACTGCCATGTGCTTGTGAACAAGGCTGATTATAAACTGTAAGGTGCCTTCTGGGCCCTGCTGGCACATTTTACATGGCGTTGCTACATCTCTGTGTGCAGGTGTTGCTGATTGCTCACATTAGGTCTCTCCTGCACTCCTGCCTCTTCTGCTTGGGACTACTTTTCCCATTTTGGGAGCTATCCTTTATTGGAGGTTCTTTCAAAGTAGTAGTAACTTGCACCCCAATGTTTAGTGTTTTACTTACAGCCTTCTGTCTTCTTTGGACCCAGATATGAGTACCTGGGGAGACGGCATGACAGAAACCATACTGATATTTTCAACTGAGGCTTTGGGCCTGATTCCTTCTTTCCTTAGAAAGAAATATCTTCCAAGAGGTTCCAAATTGCCTTGGGCAAATAGACTAGCCACCAAATGCCCAGTCCACAGCATCTCCCAAGTGTGTTTGAATCTCAGCTGTGAGACCCTTATTAATGAATGCTCATCTAACATGACAAAGCAGAATTCATATCAGTAATGCTCACCTAAGCTAAGTTAAAGAAGATGGTAGCCCATTTAAGAGGAGGACTGTTAGGCACAGTGTGCGTAACCAGCCACCGGCTGAGCCACTATTGAAACTTCTTTTAGGCATTAAAACCTGCCACACAGAAAAGCTATGGGACTTTGCTTTTTGATTTTACAAACAAAATCTTCTATCTGTCTCAAAATGGCTGACGTGAAACTCCAGTCTGCCTGAGGCCTGTCAGTATTTAAATTAATGATATTGGTTCACATTTTTTGCTTCAACTTTCAGCGTCCCTTAGAGCTGTCACTTGATAACGGGCTAGGTGTGGAAGATGCCAGGGATAACAAGGAAGTGATTTGTCAGCTTAAGGGATGTCACTGGTCATCAAATAGTCTTTTTTTCTGTGGTATGAGCTGCAAAATCCATTTGAGTCACAAAGTCAGATTGTGACACTTGGTACATCTACGGACACTGAACATTTATGCCAATTACATACTCTGTACATGGAGACGAACAGAACTCCTCCAGTAGGGCCCTGAAAAAAAGAGCTTTATGTTAAGTAACAACTAAAATAAGAGCTCACTTTGACCTGACTAGTTCTAATCTGCTGCCATCACTCTATTTCATTTAAGGTCATGGAAACAAATCCTCACGAAGGGGGATGGGTTTCCAAAATAAGTTTAATGGAAGTTTATGAGGCAGAAATAGTAATATTTATATATAGTATATTTATATACAATGTAGAATTTATACTTATAATATTAAGAATATAAATATATATGTAAAAAGTGCCATGAAGAATTAACAACATGCATGACGTAGTTCCTCCTCTCAAGTTTCTGCAGTCTAGTTCAAATAAAGGTATATACATGGAAAAGAAACTGGCAATTCCATGAAATAATTTTGTGCTAAATAAGTGGAATAGACACCTCCTCACATTTATAGTGAACTATCTATTTTATTTGGGATGGTCCGAACACTAAATAAGTGGAATAGACACCTCACATTTATAGTGAACTATCTGTTTTATTTGGGATGGTCAAAACACTAAATAAGTGGAATAGACACCTCACATTTATAGTGAACTATCTGTTTTATTTGGGATGGTCAAAACACTAAATAAGTGGAATAGACACCTCACATTTATAGTGAACTATCTGTTTTATTTGGGATGGTCCGAACATTTTCCTATAGGAAATATGATCTGAGTTGAACTTTGAAAGATGGGAGAGGAATTAGTTTAGGAGAACAGAGTTGGAAGGGAAGACAGAAATGCAGATTGGGGCTTGGTTGTGGGTTCTCTTGAATACAGGCTAATGATTTCATATATTCTTGAATAGTCAAAAAGCGCTCCATGGAAACTGATGTACATAGTGTTTCGGTGAGTTGAGTCAGTTTTGGGATTGTGTGGTGTGGATCAAGGAGGTAAGACCGAAGGCAGGCAGGCTGATGAAGAGCCTTGGATACTGTGAGAGGTGATCATCAGTGGAGTTTATAGTGGCTAGTATTTAATCTAGAAAGAAAAACCACCTCAAGAATGTGGGGTAATTAAATAAGTAAGTTAAAAGTCACAGGCCTTGGTGTGTATATAAATATGAAAGAAGGAGAAAGAGAAGTGACCTCAGGGGTTTAATCTTGGATTGAATGAGTGAGAGCACAGTGGGACCAACAAAAGAAGTGAGAAAATAGGAGAGGAGGCCGGGCGCGGTGGCTCAGCCTGTAATCCCAGCACTTTGGGAGGCCGAGGCGAGTGGATCACGGGGTCAAGAGATCGAGACCATCCTGGTCAACATGGTGAAACCCCGTCTCTACTAAAGATACAAAAAATTAGCTGGGCATGGTGGCGCGTGCCTGTAATCCCAGCTACTCAGGAGGCTAAGGCAGGAGAATTGCCTGAACCCAGGAGGCGGAGGTTGTGGTGAGCCGAGATCGCGCCATTGCACTCCAGCCTGGGTAACAAGAGCGAAACTCCGTCTCAAAAAAAAAAAAAAGAAAGAAAGAAAGAAAATAGGAGAGGAAAGTGGTATTTGCTTGGATTATTGCTAATACTTTCAAAGTGTCCTTCCTTTTTCTTTTTTTTTTTTTTTTTTTTAAAGAATAAGAAATAAACCTTTTTAAGTTGGCAAGTTAAACTTTAATTCCATTCAAATTACCATCTATGGAGAACAATTAAAATTAGATATGGGAGGGTGGATTATACAGTGTAAAACATATAGAAACATAAAGTATTAAGTGACTAACAATATCATTGGCTGCCCTAAACCTAGAATTTCTTAGAAATTATTCTCTAAAAATGTAATTTTTATATTGTACTGCATCCATTTTTCTCTAATAAATCAGTACTATCCCTAGGGGATTGGTTTTAAGAGATTAAGTAGCTAACGCCTTAAATGAACAGGGCTTCAGCTAATTATTATTTTCTTTACTAAGAGATTTTCATAACGGCATTTGAAATTTGAGATTGGTAATACTGGCCGATTTCTTCTGTAGTGTTAAACTAATCTTGAATCAGATGTGACTGAGTTTGAATGCTTGCGTTTCACTTAATGATTGTGTGATCTTTTGTCAAAGCATGACATGGTATGACAAGAATCAGACATGGTGAAGGTTAATATGTGTGAAGTGCCTGCTGCTGTGTCTGGCACATATTAAGTTTGGAATAAATGTTAAATGATGTATTTTGGCATAAATTCACTAGCAGTTACGAACCTCAGAACCAAATGGGGACATATCTCTTAAAATATTCAATTCAGCTTGACCTGGAGCAGCCATCTTAGCATTATAAGGATATCACTATTCTAGGAGAGCTCCATAATCCAGAGGCTATCTCAGATTCTGGATTATGGTAGTTGAGATTATAACCAAATTTTATCAAGAGGAAATCAGTTGATTGGTTGTCTGTAGTCTTTGGCTTCACTGAAGAGGTGTTGGCTGTTGAAAATGGTGCTGCTTTCTCATTGTGCCCTGCTGAGATTCCAAAGGTGTGTGTAGGTCTGAATAGGCAGAGGAAGCCTTCTGAGCTGTGGTCACGTCAGCCATGGTACACCTTGCCAGCAGAGAGTGGACCCAATATCATGCAGCCACATATATATACACTCTCAACACACAGGTGCGCACACAGCTTTCTTATTTATTTTCTTTTTGTGGCAAACCCACTGTGTCGAGGTGGTTTGTTCAGGAAAGTTTTCCATGGAAGAAAACTATGCCTAAGAAAACGCAGGCCTAATCTGCAGCCTGACTCTGTAGTCCAGAATCTGTTCCTTGTGGTAAGTTTTTCGGGGGCTTCTAAACTTCCAACTAACCTCAGCCACATCAGCCTCAAAGGTGTTTGAATAACCTCAGCCTCAAAGAAGCAGGGTGAGGCTTTCCATTACTTTCCTTCCAGTAATCATCTTAGAAATTGGCCCATCCCCCTCACAGCACTTTTAGAACTTCATATTCTAAGGGATTTAGAGTGCAGCAGCTTCAGTCATGAAGGAAAAGTAAAAAAGAAACCTAATACACTTTCACCGCAGAACACTGGATGCCTATTTGTCTTACACCCACTTAATTAAAAATGGTTCTTCTCACAGCAAATTGATGTCTACACTGGTAAAAGCCAAAGTATTTGGCTGTTTTTAAAATGCATAATTTCTCATTAGAGGACTTCAAGTTCTGCCTCAGTAGACATCCATATTCCCTATTATTTTTATTCTTATTGTTATCATTTCAGAATTGAGGAGGGTAAAAAGTCCCTTGAGAAGACAGCTTGAGACAACGTGGCACACCTGGTTCTTTTAGGTACTCTAGTCAATTACCATTCTGACTTTGGTTTGTCAACACAGGAAGATGCCTTAGCCTTCTAATGAGGTTTCTCAAATCATATATTGAATTTTACTTTTATTTCACATGACCACAGCTATCTTTTTTTTTTTTCCAATTAAAAATTTATTGAGAGTTTATTTCTTTAAAGAGTCTTTGGAAATTCTGACTTCTCATAGTTCACATGAAATCCAGATAACTTCTTTCGACCTTCCTTCTTTAATAAAGGGGCGGAAAGCCCTAGTTGTTACAGTGTGATCACTGTGTCAGTTTGTCATCCACATCAAAGAAAACAGCTCTCTAAGCAAGGCTGTTCTTAAAGCTAGAGGCAGACTTGTCAGTCACTCAGAGCCAGAAAAACTTGATTTCTAGAACTGTGATCAAACTGTCAGGACAATGCTGCTTCCATGAGAATCAAGACAAGCCCACCTGTCTGATTTTTTTCCAGACATAACTAAGAACTCCAAAGGTGAGCCAACCAGCCAAGTAAAAGACATCAAACAGTTGCATCACTATTTCCCTTGAGGGTATTTGTCCTAAAGACTGAGAAAACCTTCTTAAATTAGCTCTAATTAAATGCTGTGAATCTATGGTTCCACCATTCAGAAAATGGATTGCTTTCATTGTGTTTTTTTCATGTGACTAAGAGATTTGTATTCTTTAAAGGAAGATTAAGAGCATGGAAGGGACAAAAGGAAATGGGGTGAAGACAGAAAAAAGAGAAAAAAGTAAGCCCAAGTCTATTCTGGATACTTTGTGGCTATATGGTGGTCCTAGGTTCAGTATGTGTTGACAGACTTAGTTTATGCTGTCACTCTCATGGTATGCTAGCCATATTGATTATGGGGTGATACATATAGATGAATAAGATGACTAACAGTGCTTTTCACACCACACTGGCTGACTACATATACAAAGATCAAGTTATTCTGTGTAGACTATTCCTTAGGGAGTGTTGGGAGAAGTAAGGGTAGGGGGACTCACCAGGCACTCTGCTGCTGTTATCCTGACAATAGCATTATTTTAAAATGTATTGTAAAGTGTTTCCATACAAAGGAAATGTTTTGTGGGAGGAAGTTGTGATATTATACAAGTATGCTTCTTTAATTGGAAACCAGACACACTCTACTAAACATTTTATTGGAATATTTATTTCACACTTCACAAAGGATCTCGAGAGAAATGCTTTGTGATTAACTGTGATTGTCCATATATAAAAAATGAGGGCAGGATAAGAATAAATATGCAATTAAGAGGGCAGGCCTCCGATTCTTTATTTGTTTTCTGACATTTCCAGCAGTATCTTCTCACAAAGATGACAACATTAAGCAGGGAATCTCACACCAAATCTTGTCAGATTGATACCTTGTTATTCTTTGTTGTTTTAATCTTTAATACAAGTTGGCTGTAAATAGAAATCTTTGTATACTGTTATAATCCTGCAACCTGATTCACTTGAATGAAGGGAAAAGTGAGGCACAAAACCCATGCTGTTTTTTTTTTTTTTTTTTTTTTGAGACAGAGTTTTGCTCTTGTTACCCAGGCTGGAGTGCAATGGCGTGATCTCGGCTCACCGCAACCTCTGCCTCCTGGGTTCAGGCGATTCTCCTGCCGCAGCCTCCTGAGTAGCCGGGATTACAGGCACGCGCCACCATGCCCAGCTAATTTTTTTTTGTATTTTTAGTAGAGACGGGGTTTCACTATGTTGACTAGGATGGTCTTGATCTCTTGACCTCGTGATCCACCCGCCTTGGCCTCCAAAGTGCCATGCTGTTTTTATGTTATTAGACAACACTCCTTACCCACTTGCAGACCAGTGGCTTTTCTTTAGTTTTAATTTGGTAATTTGAGGTTCTTTTTTCTTTTTTGGCTGATTGCTTGGTTTCTTTTTAATGGCTAGATCCTTTAAACTACGCCAGTATAGTCTCTGGATGAGCAGCATCAGCATCACCTGGACACTTTATAGCAATGCAGATTTTCAGGTGAATTCTTGACCATTGAATCAGAAACTCTGTGCTGGGGTTTCAGTGATCTCTGTTTAACAAGCCCTCCAAGATGATTCTGAAGCCCACTAAAGTTTTAAGAACCGCTGCATTCCGCTGTCAGACTTTTTCCTCTCATTGTTTTGCATCTGGAAGCACACCCTGCCCAGAATGAAGTTTCATCTTAACACGAAGTGTAGTGTCTCATCATCGTCACCTGATGGCTTTATAGTTTTGTTCCCACAATACTGCAAACAACTGGGCTGCATATACATAGACAAAGGACATAAGTGAGTTTCTTCCCACTTTCCCTTTTTTGGGAGGAAGCATGGTATTTCAAGGTAGATAAGTTAATTTTAAGTTCTAATGCATCTCAGTAACTGGGCTATTTAACCCCTCTAGCTCTTGTGTTGTGTTCTTCACCTATAAACATATGTTCTTTGTGGCGGTGTTCTGAGTATGAAATGAGATCAGGGCTAACACTAGCTTATACAGTGCCTTTCTGTGAATTAGAAAACGGTGCCCTCCTTGGGGGGACCAATTAAGAAAAAGCATTCATTTGTTAGGGCTAACACTGTCCATGTCTCTTCTCAGACTTGGCAAAGAGAACCTGAACTGGATTTCTGCCCTGACTTCTGCCTGCTCATCTGGACAGTTTTGTCTAATGCAAGATTGTGGGCAGAGTTCTTGATTGAAATGATGTATGTAAAACAGCTGGCCGATGGCACTTGCTTTTCATACAGTGTGTTACATATATAACACATGTTCCACATAAATATTTTTTCTTAGATGTATCTATTATAGTTCAAGGAGAGTAACATATGTAATCATTTGGTTATCACCAAAGATGCTTAGACTCTCTGCAAGCTTCTTCTTCTAAGTCTGCATCCAGTCAGAAATAAGATTTCTTGAGTAACAAATAAGATCAGACTCATACACACAAAAAGATGCTTAGACTACCTCATATAGTAAGTTTAAAAATAGTTATCTTATTCCTCAATTTTCTGACTCATGGACCAAATTAAGAATTTAATTGAAAGGATTTAATTTTATCCTTCATGCAGTATAGATATAGCCTCTACCTGGAAAGAAAACTGCTTGCACATTTGCTAACCAGGTACTACCCATGACGACTGGCTGATTAATTTAAGTGGGAAACTGGTATTTCAAAATAATAATGCTTAGATACATATGAAATAGGGAGAGTAAGTTCTTTGACATGATATTTTCTAGGTGCTAAAGCCTGATTTCAAATCCTTTCTTGAGGGCAGGGGTCAATAGGGAGAAAAGCCTGGATTTCTGCAAAAGAGGGTAAGGACAGAGATGCAAGAATGGGATGAGAGAAGCTTTCTGCTTTGTCACAAGATTAATTCCTCTTGAAGTTTTGTATTTAAGAACCTGAGTGTTGTTATCCTAGGAAAGACACATAACCTACTGTAACATTTAGTTGTCTTAGATTTTGGTATTCACTTTAGCACAACTCATTCTTACTTATAAGGAGCTGGGATCCTGCCTAACACTTATCATTACATATTAAATCAGCACAATAAAAATGACAGAACAAAGCATTGGCTTTAAAGGCAACAAATTCTTTTAAGGCTACACTAAATCCTTGTTTATCGATACAGTACTAAGTTACAGTACTGCTACTGTAATTAAATGCTGTGTGAGGAAATGTAACAAGACATTACATTGCCAAAGTAAAATGCTAACCTAAATAGCATCATTAAAACATAACACACGAAACACATGAAATAAAATTTGAAATCACGTTTAGAACACTGCTCATATTACAAGATGTCAGAATCATGCATAATGCAAGAGTGGAACTGCTTACAGAGTTTACACAAGAGAATTTAAACTTGCTTCCATGGACATAAGGAACTGCTCTTTGCAGCATGGGCTCTGATGAGATTCTGCCTGGTTCTAACGACTTTCCGAGGGAATGTTCTCTTTCTATCTGATGCATATTTATTTATAGGGTGCTGAATGAAGGCACCTTCATATTATATGGCAGATTGCACCTTCACCATATTTTTCATTAATCACCTTTTCTTCAGCATCTTCACCATTGCTTTATTATTGATCTGTTTTTCTGAACACCCTTGTGAATAAACCTACAATCACAAAATTACTCATAGATCAATGTCAGCAAACGCGTTCCTGCAAACACAACCTTTAACTCCTTTTCTCCCTGAACCCTCATTCCATTTCATCTCTTGGGCAAAGGCCTGAAAAAACAGATGATCCTCGTATTATTCCCTAAAGGGCAACAAATCCAGACCTTGCTAGGTTTACAAGGCTGAACATAAAGCGCATCTCAATGACAATACTTTTCCTCTGCTGCTCAGATTTTAAGTGAAAGGGTCTTTATTTCTCACTCAAACAGTCCCCTGTACTCTGTGTTAAAGACTATTGATCACATGTTGGTCTTTGTTGCCACATGTAAAGAAATCACCATCTCTGAATACAGGAACCAAACACAAACATCTTTATCCACACACTAACCTGTCTAATTTGGACGTAATTAGAGAAAGGGCTATTTAATTAGTGAAAAGTCTTAAATTATAGATTGTTGATTACTTTTGAGTACAGAAAGTAATAGCCGGAAATGACTAACAAAGTGTTGCCAAGTGCAGGACCTGCCAGGCCTGTTTTAATGAATAGCTAAAGATCACTGAAATTAGCACATTAATTGTATGCATGTAAACTGCTTCTGCTAAGTGCATTAAAATGTTGTTCTCTTTGTAATCATGTTGAAAGTATTTATTTGGTTAGTATACCCGTTTCATAATTATTCGTGAAAGACAAAAAAGTGAACTTCAACGTAGTTCCTGCCTGAATCAGAACACTATCATTTACAAACCTCCGCATTTTACTGTGCATACAAAGTACTCATAACTAATTTTTTAAAAATTCAACATGCACATTGAATAAAGCCTTTCTTCAAGTTACCCATTTCCTTTCTTAGTGTCTTCCTTTCAGTGTCTTGTAGAGGGTAATATCTGACTCCAGGTCAGACTCCATCACTGTGAATCCCTTTCTATCATTTATTAGCTATGTGACTTTGGGCACATTGCTAAATAACTCTGAACCTCAGTTTTCTCATCTGCCCTACAGGATTATTGTGAGGATTAAATGAAATGATGTTTTTAAAAGTATTCTTAAACTTCTATGATGATAAAAATTACTTGGAGCACTTGTTAAACCCAAGTTTCCCAGGCTTCTTGTCCAACTACCCCAGGTGATTTTTATCCTCTGGGAAACAGTTGGAAGCACCTGGCTCATAGCAGCTTCTCTTCTGTCATATTCTGTGTACTGTATATTGCACTCGTGAGCCAAGAAAAACAAAGGAAAAATAAATGGAAGATATAAGGAACCAAAAAAGTCATCACAGCATCCCTGACAGTTTTTCCTGAAATGTGTCCAGTGCAGAGGCATTCACTCTCTTAGAGAGACTCGTTTTCTCCACATTTGAACAGTTCCATTGGTTCAAAAGACAAATCTCTTATTGTGTAGGAACCTGTTTCTTTTGAAGTTCTATTCATTGTTCTTGCCTGATATTTGGAGCAATGTGGAACAAGTCGGCTTGCCTGTCCATTTGACAGCCTTTCAAACATTAAAAGAACTCTCTTATCTCCTCTTGATCTTCTCTTTCTAGGCTAAATATACCAAATTCCTTCATCCATTATTGGTGATGGAACATGGTTTCTATAGTTCTCACAGTCTTGATCACCCTCCTTTGGGGCTACCTCGAGACTGTCAATTTTCCACTTAAAATATGTTTTGTGACAGAACTGGACAGAATGCCATACGTTTCTGAACAAGACAGAATATAGGCAAACCATAGTTCTCTTAAAGGTACTTAAAATAAATTGTTTGAAAAGAATGATGTGCTTACATTAAAGGTGTCTGACCCCGGTTCTTTGACTTACTGTGTGAGCTCAGACCAGTCATTGAACATTTTCAGAATCTTCAAGACCTTGTCTCTGAAACTGAGATAGCAATACTTCTCTGCCTACATGCTGTTCTCATAGGATTGTTCAGAGAATAAGACATAAAATAAAGTGGCTTGAACGATTATGTGCTACTTTTATCACCAAGTTAACATTAAAACTGTGTTCAAAATAGTAGTTATTAAAAACTAAGGTATAATTTAAATGCTAGCTTTTTTCCTGTAAACTTTATGCTATTAAGTCTCTGAATTTGCATTGTCAAAATGAAGTGTGAAGACTCCACACTTCTGTAACAATGTGAAGGAGATTCTAGCAGATTTTTTAAATCCCTGAATTTGTTTTTAAAGGATAGATTGTTGTCCAATCAGTTTACTTTGTGCTACATTTGTTCAACCAAGTCTTTGAACTGAAATTCCAAACTTTACTTAAAAAAAAAAAAAGTCTCATGTGCTTCTATGATGAGGGTCTATAGTCAGGAGCCTGGACTTTACTATAAAATCATAAAGACCTACCTGTTAGATCTGAAGAGAGAATTGGACACCACCCTCACCTCTGTGACTTTTCTGGAATGCGCTTCAGGAAGGAAAGTGTCATTTGCAGAAATGTCCTATTTCTTAATTCATTTCAGAGATTTTTATTAGCAGTATTTTCCTCTTTTTACTTTTCCTTTGGTGTGTTCTCAAGGTAAAGTTTAAGGTATATGAGAAGTAGCTCTGTTTTTCTTATAAAAGAGGTGAACTTAGATGAATGGGAGAAATAAACTCATTATAAGTATGAAGATAGCCTTGCTGATGTTTTAAAAGAATATTTATGCAAACACTTTTTATGTTTAATGATGAGAGAAAAAAGCAGGATACAAATCTATACATATAGGGCATGATAATAGGTATGCAAAATGTTTATATATGTGTGAATACTTATTTGCATAGAAAAATGAAGAACACTGGAAAGAAATAAACCAAGATGTTGGAAGTGATTATCGCCAGTTAGTGAGCTTACAGGTTTTCTTCTCTTTATACTTCCCTATATTTTATAAATTTTCTACAGTGTGCATCTATTATTTTTATAATCATAAAAATACTAACAAGAAAGTGAAAGAAAGAGCTTTGCTGTTGGGTGAAATGTTGCTGTTGGTATTACAAATACAATTTCATCTCATGAATACATTTTTCACTAGTGCCAACTCCAGAAGGTGGGAAAAAGACCTTCTCTTATTCTTCCCCCCATTTCATTTCATCTGACATGTAGGAGTTTCTTTTAATGATAGATTTCACTGAGGGAAAGGCACCTGCAGCAACAATCAAGGGAGATTGCATTACACTGTGACAAAATCTTTAGAACCGCCTTTCTGTCTGGGCCATCAAACAGATTGAGACAGGTGTAAATTCTTTCTGTTTTTTAAAGTAATTTTTAAGGAGATTTCTTACACATTGAGGTACACATTTGATATTTTTAAATCTCTGGCCAAAGTGGATTATCATTGGTACCTGACCACTAGAACGCTCCATGACCGAAGGAACCATGTTTCTTTGCTTGTTTGTTTATAATTCATCTTTGTATCCTCAGCATCTAGACTAAGGCCTGATACTTACTAAGTGCCAGCAGAACAAGGTGGAAGCAAGCCCTCCAGCCAGCTGACTAGGATAAAGCAGAGCTCTAGGGTGTCAGTACCTGGATAAAGGACAGAGAAAACCTGAAGGGCCTTTTCAAAGTGGAACTGAGTAGTCCCTGCCAAAATATGGGCAAATGGGGGAGGAGCTGGTAGAGAAGGGTGGGGAATCTGGCTGGAGTCTCTGCACATCATTACTGAAGTGTGGAGGCTTCATGCTTTGGACAGTACCTAGAAAAGAACATTGATAAAGCTCTCCAGCTTGTTCTCCCCCCCCCGCGTTATTATTATTATTATACTTCAAGTTCTGGATACATGTGAAGAATGTGCAGGTTTGTTACACAGGTACACACGTGCCGTGCTGGTTTGCTGCACCCATCAACCCATCATCTACATTAGGTATTTCTCCTAATGCTATCACTCCCCTAGTCCCCCACTCCCCAGCAGGCCCTGGTATGTGATGTTCCCCTGCCTGTGTCCATGTGTTCTCATTGTTCAACTCCTACATATGAATGAGAACATGCAATGTTTGGTTTTCAGTTCCTGTGTTAGTTTGCTGAGAATGATGGTTTCCAACTTCATCCATGACCCTCCCTGCAAAGGACATAAACTCATGCTTTTTTATGGCTGCATAATATTCCATGGTGTATATGTGCCACATTTTCTTAATCCAGTCTATCATTGATGGGCATTTAGGTTGGTTCTAAGCCTTTCCTATTGTGAACAGTGCTGCAATAAACATATGTGTTCATGTGTCTTTACAGTAGAATGATTTATAATCCTTTGGGCATATACCCAGTAATGGGATTGCTGGGTCCCATTTCTTAATTAAAAGGGATGGATTACAGATGGCTGAAAATTTACTCTAAAATGTTTGAGAACGTATTGGGACAGGACCCAGGCTGACAAAGTGACAAATGTCTGTGTCAGTAGGCCCCTCATCTGCAAGAAATGGAGACAGGGACTTTGGCATACACTATGAATGACCAGAACAGGTGAACAAAGCAAAGAGGGGCCAGGTCTTGGGAGCAAGAAGCTTAATGTGACTTCAGATAGACTCCCCTATTATTCCGCGAAAGTCTGTAAACTTATGACAGAGGTCAGGAATGGCCTTTGGGTTTGGGGTAAGGGGGAGGGCAGATGTAAGTCAAGTAGCCAAGAAAAGCTGTTGGGACATTTGACTTGAGGAGGCTGAGGTAAGAGTGGATAGTGTGACATGGTGCTAAGAGGCCTTAGCTGGCTATCCTGAAACAGTAAAGATCTTTTGAGGGGAAGTGGAAAAGACAGCTTGGTAACGACCACATGCCCTCAATTTGCTGACAGGCATATAACATGTGTTCAGAGACTTCCCATCATGGAGTAAAGCTGTGGAGATTCTTATGTCTTAAATTGCTGGAGTGTGTGAGGATCCGAATGACTCATTATGAAAAAGAACATTGTGGAGAGCTGAGTTCCTAAAGCTGGAGTTTCGAGAGAAATGCCACTTTTGTTCTCTGGTGGTGACAGAAGGGGTAAGAGTTTGAGGTGCAGGCTGATATATGCCAACTTTAAAGGCCTTAGGGAGTCAGCACCTTTACCCAAAGTAGGGCCTCAAATGGTAGGAGTTAATGCAGGGAGAACCTTGAGAAAAAATAGAGAAGCTCTGAACCTCATCTATCTGGATAATCTGGACAACTCCATGTTAAGGCTGTATGTGGTTTTCAAGAGATTCTGTATCATCTCTGAGAGATTTGAACACAGGAGGGCCAACTTATCCCTATTCAAGGTTCTGTTCCATGCATTAGGAATCTTTTTGAACTAAAGTTACCCAACTTTGTGCTAGTCAGGCTAGTTCTTTGAAATCTCAGCCTTCTGTCCCGGATCATTTCCCGCCCTGGAGCATCACCCTCCTTCTAGTGGCTCCTACCCACTGTCTCTAGATTAGCTTTCTTAAAACACTGTTTTCATCATCTTGCTTTATTTTCCCCCTCTGCAGTAAGTAAACTCTGATGGTTTCTTACGGAGCATTGGATCTCAAGATGTTCTTGAACCAGCCCCATGAGCATTACCTGGAAAGTTGTGAGAAATGTAAATTGTGAGGCCCTACCCCAGACCTACTATATTAGAAATTGTGCTGGTAGGGTCCAGTGATTTGTTTAACGAACCCAGCTGTGTACTGGAGTTTGCCACCCACTGCCGCAGAGCTCTTCAGCTTGGTATTCAAAGCAGTCTCCTCTCTGCTGTCTACACTGGCCTCTTGTACTTCCAATTGTATGGCACTTATTCATCCTGTCATATATTATTGTTATTTCTTTGTATAATCTGGTTCACCTTCAGAACTGTAAACTTCTTAAGGTATTGGTCTGTGTGTTTTCTTTACAAAATCATAAAGCCAGAAAGGACTTAGAAAAGCAACCCCTAAATTTTGCAAACTTTTTAACAGTACCATGCATATAGTGGACATTCAGTTAACATTTGTTGGATGAAATATGCCCACAGGGGCCCCTGAGGTGAATTAAGACTGCCGAGCCTTCAGTGTCATCATCTTAATTTAGGTCATTGCTTTGGGCTCCCTCCAAGGGTCTGTGAATACCTGGGGGAAGCCTTGAATAACATCGCCAGCTTTTCCCCCATGAGCTCTGCATAAGCTGTGGAATTTTCTTACTGAATGCAAGGCAGTTTGGTTTGAGAGACAAATAACAGAGCATTTGAATTGAGAAGAAAATAAAAACAAAACAACGTTGATGTTTTTCTTTCATTGCTGCTTTGAGACTCAACATGAAGTACGAATCCATCATACACAAGAGATAATACCTTGCCTGGATATCTAAAGCATAAATAAAAATTAATTGCAGCACACAGCTGTTAATTATCAGGCTTTGGAGCATTCCAGAAGTGGTTGCTCATGAGTACTTATTCAGCTAATGTCACTTGCTCATGAGGACATGCCGAGGTTGGCTTTGAAGACACTTGCCAGTTGTTGATTCTTGTTGCTTCTGCATAGTCTGGGGTCTAGGCTGCCAGTGGTCTGCTTGTTGCATTTTAGGGGTAGGCTGTCCTAACAGAAATGGGCACATTTGGCATTTGAAACTACTCTTTCTTCATCTTATGAGTGTTCATACCAAAACAGGAGATCCTTGACTTCCAAGGATGTGGTGATTTTTCTCCAAAATGAATTAGGCCATGGATATGACAGACATTTGTGTGTGTGTGTGTGTGTGTGTGTGTGTGTGTGTGTGTGTGTGTTTGCTACTTTATGGCAGGCGGTAAGTCATAGTGGTGTGCTAAATACATTAATAATTTTTATATTGCATTTTGATTAGGGTTCAATGGTTTAGGGCCCTGTTAGAAGATGTTGCTCTCAGAAGAATGACAAAAACATGAAAAATATATTTATTGTTTTTTAGAGAGAGAACAGGGCCAAAAAATCGTTTTTGTATTTCAGAGAGGCGAAGAAATTCTGAAAGGTGATTCATTTTCATAGGTTACATTTACACACTAATGAAAAGGAGACAAAAATAGGAAAAGGGTTACTTTTATTTTTTATCTTCCATAGACAGTAGACTGAGCAGCATAAATAACCTATCTTGTTCCTATAGGTCAATTCCTTACAACAAACATACATGGATTTTCCTAATTATATGTGCGACTGTTGTACTGAGATTTGATTTGAATCACAGTGCTGCTACTCGTTGCTTAGAAAGTGTCAGGGTAATTCTACTGATTACAAAATTGGGACTTTGAGCCTGGTTTTTCTGATCTTCTTGTTGTCAAGTCCTTCCTAGCTTCCAGTCTCCGCAGACCTCTGCTCACTGTGACCTCAGCCTTCTCAGCCTTCTAAGCTCCCTATCGCCAGGCTTTACTTGGGAGAGGAGGCATTTAAGGAGTTCTAATCCAACACTTTTATTCCTTAGCATCAAGTTAGCTTGGCTTCTGCTCTGCCTTTGGCTTTTGCTGTAATTTCTGCAGTCACATATGTCTCGTGTTCCTTGCATTCAGTATCTACCTTATGCTGCAGTTCTTATACCTGCATTCTTCTCCCATTACTCAGAATCGAGTTCCTGTTTTAAAAGTTTGCCAGGACTGCCCAGGTCCTCTAAGAACACCTAAGACCTGACCTTACTTACATTTACCATTCTTTCTTTCTTTTAGCCACCAGGGTCTAGCCCCTGCTCCACAGACTGACTGTGGCTCCACTATTGTGGATTAGGCTTTCTGATGCTGCCTGCCTGAATTTTGGGACACGTTTTGCTGCTTCTTGGCACCAAGCCATGCTTTCATATTGAGCGAACTTCTCTTTCATGTTAGCCTCCTGATACCAATTTCCTGGCTGCATTATCAATCCTTGTGTTCAGCCATATTCTTGAGTTACTTCGTTCTGCTTGCCAGACTGGACCTTCTCCCAGCACCTGCAACTGAGCCATCCACTCTGATGGTTAGGTCTAGTTTCAGGTCCTAGTTTCTTCTATTATGACCTGACCAGGCAGGTGCCTAGGGTTTGACAAATTCAACAAATGTAAAACATGCCCTTCTAAATGTTTTGAATATAATCATTTAATCATTTTTGTTTCAATTAGCTTGTTACATTTAAAGAATTACTCTCATACTTTTTTATTATACTATGTGGATTGTGGAAATTGTGGCCTTTCCATATTTGCAGTTGTTTCAAATAATAACATGCAAATGAAACTCACTTTTAATTGAAATTCTGAGAAAAGTTCTTAGAGTAACTTTACATTTAAGGGTGCTTTAATTTGACTGAATTGGGCCTATTTATGGCCTGATTTCTGAGGCAGAAACTCTGGGCCTAATTATTGTGTTTCTTTACTGCTCTCAATTATATTCTACATATGAGGAGTTGAAGAGCAAGAAAAAGTAATGAAAATATATGTGTGCATGAGTGTGTGTGTGTGTGTGTGTGTGTGTGTGTGTGTGTGTGTGTGTCTTGTGTTGAGAGTGGGGGGAAGATAAGGGCAGGGGAAAGCAACTCTCTTAACTTGAAAATGTAAAAGGGATCCTTGTTAATATAACCCTGTCACTGATGTGAGTGCTTATTATGGTGTATCAAGTAGTGTGTTAATAAGAACTGGGGTTACTTCATTTAAGCCCAATTAAATAGTTACTAATTTTATTCCTACTTCGCTGTGGGAAAGCTGAGGTTTGGAGAGGTTAATTTACGTGAGTTCACACAGAAAATAATTGCCAGATCAGGGATTTGAACCCCTTCTGAGTGACTCCAAATTTGAGTCCTCCAAATTATATTGTTTTCCTC
This sequence comes from Saguinus oedipus, assembly GCA_031835075.1. Taxonomy (NCBI): domain Eukaryota; kingdom Metazoa; phylum Chordata; class Mammalia; order Primates; family Cebidae; genus Saguinus; species Saguinus oedipus. The sequence continues at coordinate 94,919,393 of CM063184.1, read as the reverse complement.
TTCTTTAGTATGATATTTCCAGATTATTCGTGTATAACCTGAGAAGTAACAGGGAATATGGAGGGAAATAAGTGACATTAACTAGTTATAGTAACATTTACTAGTTATAATTTTCTAAGGGTTTTTCCATAGAGTATCTGCTTTATTTTCAAGAAACTAATAAGGTAAATGATATTGTCCTCATTTACAAGGTCAAAACAGAGACTCAGAAACATTAAATCACCCAATATTCTTGTGAGTAGCTATAGTTTCTTCATTTGACTCTTACCATTCCGCCATGAGAGTCTACTATAGTATCCTGACAATGGACACTTGAATTTTTTCCAGGTTTTTGCTATTGTAATTATATCACTATGAACATATATATAAATACTTCTAGTGCATATTTTGCAAAAATTTTTCTCAGCTATATACCTAAGAGTATGTGTGTTAAAAATGCCGATTTAAGGTTATAAATTAAAAAAGAGGTCTGTGGATGGATCAATGGTCAGAGTCTGTCATAAACCAGTGATTTTGATTAAACAAATTCTGTGAACTAAGGTTTAAAAAAAAATCTGTAAACCTGAGGCCTCACTATTCTTCTCAAAAAACAATTACCTGACTTGGTGATTTATCTGGGGCAACGGAGTGCTAGAGCTGGGCCTAACCCTGCAGTTCTGTAATTGCAGACAGTTCTTAGGCCTGTCCCACTTTAACACATGAACATTATTCTCACCATTCCACTGGGGTGGCCGGAGAACTACAGACTTCACAGGTTCAGAGGGGAGATTATACACCACTGAGTAGCTAGTCTGTTTTTGAGAAGAGATTTGGTTTAGAGAAATTACTCCAGAGTGTTTATGTTGCTTCACCCACGGGCCTGTGTGCTGTTAAGCTTGAAATGAAAAGAATGACTCTGTGGTTTAGTTTTATGAGGGAACAAAAGCCATAGAGTTATGATCTAGTGCATATAACATTGAAAGATCACAATTTAAAGTCCAATAATTCTTGTCATTTGTCTTCACAAGAAGATCTCAAAGAGTTTCATGAGAAATTATAGACTAAGAATTTGGGAGAGTTATGTGCAATTTATGGTTAAAAAAGGAAGTGCTAAAGTTTTCTGGAATGCTTCAAGACTGTCATTAGAAAAGGCATGAAGAGAGCTTAGGATCATTGACTCTTTGGCTGGGAGCCCTGGCGGGATTAAATGCAACCAAACAATTCAGTGACTCTGCATGGCTTCAGCTTTCTTTGAGTGACAATTTTGCTTTTCTGGGGGCCCTACTACTTGAAGGAAAGCATAGAGGAGCCAGAGTAAATTGATTTTTCAGAACCTTTAAGAAATATTGCAGTAGTCATATTAATATAGCTTTTGTAGTATACTTTCTTTCTAATTAGTGTTTTTCTCTCTTTAATGGGAATTTTAAGGACTGTAATGGCATAAGCCAACAGAGATTTTGAAACAGCACAAATATAAATGGTTATTCTAAATTGTATTTGGAAGAAACTCTACTTGAGGTATTTAAGTTAGTAAATAAAGACATAAAATTAATATAGACTATTTTAAAAATAAATATGGAATGCTCTAAAATTTTGGTGATCTGTATGCTTTCTGGTGGCTGACCAATAGGATTTTTAATTGAATTACTATAGAAAATTCGGCACAAAATATTATGAGATTTAAACACCCACCGAGTATATTATTTGTTACAATTTTATTAGGCTAAATCAAAGGTTATAGCATCTCATCTTCTACATTGATTTTCAACCCAGGGGGTAAAGTTTTAAAACGAGATGATGAAATTTTAGTAAAGAGCAGTGCTTAATAAAAGGATAATACTCAATTATTTTATTTAGAAAAGTAAAACTATTTTGTGACTACTTTATATGTGCATTACTAGCCTTTAAATAGACAACTTTTTTGACATTAACATTTGGAGCTTTGCAACTAGTCTGAGGTTGAACCTGGGAAAGGACATGTTGGAGTGCAGAGTCCTCATGGAGAAAAGATCTGTTGGTAAACCCAATGTCAAAAGTACCCATATTTCAGACATATTGCCTTTGGCTATAGTATCTGAAAAGCCGGAATATAGTGGACAGCATGGCTGGAGTTTAGAATCCCCCAGATAATCATTTCAGAATTTATGCGTCTTACACTTGGTCATTGTAAGTGGTTAGAAATCCTTCTTTTTTACTTATTTTGTGTCAGTGTGCCTCATCTTGCAGCTGTTCTCAGAGTGCAGTGTCCAGCCAGACCAGTAGCATTACCCAGGAACTTGTTAGAAATGCAAATTCTCATATTTTTGTTGGCTGCATAAATGTTTTCTTCAGAGAAGTATCTGTTTGTAGCCTTCATCTACTTTTTGATTTTTTTTTTCTTGTAAGTTCGTTTAAGTTCCTTGTATATTCTGGATATTAGACCTTTATAGATGGGTAGATTGCCAAAAATTTCTCTCATTCTACAGATTGCCATTTCTTTTGTTGTGCAGAAGCTCTTTAGTTTAATTAGATTCCATTTGTAAATTTTGGTTATTGTTGCAATTGCTTTTGGTATTATAGTCATGGAGTCTTGGGCCATGCCTATGTCCTGTTCGGTATTGCTTAGGTTTTCTTCCAGGGTTTCTATGGTTTGGGGTTTTACATTTAAGTTTTTAATCCATCTTGAGTTAATTCTTATTCAAGAGAGGGGTCCAGTTTCTGTTTTCTGCATATGACTCATCATCACTGGTCGTTAGAGAAATGCAAATCAAAACCACAATGAGATACCATCTCATGCCAATCAGAATGATGATTATTAAAAGTCAGGAAACAATAGATGCTGATGAGGCTGTGGAGAAATAGAAACACGTTTACATGATTGGTGGGAGTATAAATTATTTCAACCATCGTGGAAGACAGTGTGGCCATTCCTCAAGGATCCAGAACCAGAAATACCATTTGACACAGCAATCCCATTACTAGGTATATACTTGAAGGATTATAAATCATTCTACTGTAAAGACACATGCACACACATGTTTACGGTAGGACCATTCACAATAGCAAAGACTTGGAACCAACCCAAATGCCCATCAGTGATAGACTGGATAAAGAAAATGTGGCACATATACACCATGGGATACTATGCATCCATAAAAATGAATGAGATTATGTCCTTTGCAGGGACATGGATGAAGCTAGAAGCCACCATTCTCAGCAAACTAACACAGAAACAGAAATGCAAACACCACATGTTCTCATTAATGGGGGAGTTGAACAATGAGAACACATGGACACAGGGAGGGGAGCATCATACACCAGGGCCTGTTGGGGGATTGAGGGGTGAGGTGTGGGAGAGCATCAGGACAAATACCTATCGCATGCAGGGCTTAAAACCTAGATGATGGGTTGACAGGTGCAACAAACCACCAAGGCACATGTATAACTATGTAACAAACCTGCATGTTCTGAACATGTACCCTAGAACTTAAAAGAAAAAAAAATGCAAATACTCTTGGATCAAGACCTGCTGAGTCAGAAATACTGAGATGGAGCCCAACGATGTGTTTTAAAAGCCCTCCATATGATCCTATATCTGTTAACATTAGAAAACAACTATTTAAATTACGTTGATGAGTTTAAGTTTTTTGTTACCATCGTGAAGAGCTCCTATTCCAGTGTCTGATTCATGGTAGATGCTCAGTGTTACCCCAAAAACGGAAGAGGCACTTGATTTGTAATGCAACTGTCTGTGTTGTTTACTATCATATTTTAGTCTCTCTCTCTCTTTTTTTTTTTTTTTTTTACTGTATGCTCAGGAATAAATAGTTCCCTCACAGATTATTTATTAAAAATGTGCGTTTTGAATGAAGAGACCTCCAAACAGGCTTTGTGTGAGCAACATGGCTGTTTATTCACCTGGGTGCAGGTGGGCTAAGGCCAAAAAGGGCGTTAGCAAAGGGCAGTGGGATAGGAGTTCGTTTTATAGGTTTGGGGTGGGCAGTGGAAAGTTACAGAGTAAGATCAGTTACGGTGGTGGGGGTAGGGGCAAAGAGTATACATTACTGTAAGTTCAGTTGCAATGGTGGGTGAGGTAACAGTAGTTAAGATGGTAGAGTGGGGTGAGGAGTAGTCACATGATCATAACAACAGTTAAGATGGCAGGTGGGGTGAGGGGAAGCTTATGTCCCTGGAAACTCTAGGCAATCAGGGATAATGGGGAATGCAGGCAGGGGATGGGGGTGATCAGCCGATGCAGGCAGGACTTTAGACTTTCTGGGTCTGGGCTTGCCATGGAGGCCTGACATTATTCATTTTCTTTTCCTTTGAGACTAGTTCTTCAGCTTTGCATTTACTATGAGAAAAGGTCATCTTCAAAGAAAATTGTTGTTTGATGCTTCAGTTATTTAATTCTCTAGAGAGTTACTGAGAAGCAAAGTTGGTTCATGCCAATCATTTCTTTCCCATTAGAAAAGGACAGTCACTTCATTATCAATAATGATTCATGAATTTTTCTCTGGTCTCTACTTTAGGAATATCCAAAACTTCAGTGGCCAAGAGTTTGTTGTTTAAGACTTCTAAGTTCACTTTGAGTCTGCTCAGGCAGCAAATTCATCCAAGGGCTATGCACTTCTCAGCTTTGCTTAAGGTAATATGTGAAAATGGGGGAAAAAGTTAATCACAAATAAAGTTGAAGTTCAACAGGTTTGGGGGACAATGGACTCAGATTTTGATGTGAATTCATATGTTTTATATACCCAATTGTTTCTGGTGTGTAAAATCCAGGGAAATTATGTGTTCTAGACTCTGTGAGATTTATGTGGTACAAACCTCTTTTGCATCTTGTCAGGCAAAAGATCCGTGTGGTTTGAATAGCATCCTTGTGTGTAAGCACATCTAGTCCTTGGGGAAGAGGTTCCTCACGATAGGGACACCAAACAGAAGATGTTGGGTGTGTGTTCTCTGGAAATGAGATAGCTTATTATGGGTTAAAAAAAGGATATCTGGGAATCATTGAGATTTCAGGGATGTTCCACATAGACTAGGGTAGGGAGGTAGGGATTGCCGTAGCATGCTGAGAGTTTACCAGGAAGACAGAGAAATCTGGTAAAGCAGGAAGGAAGTGGGTCTGCAGAGAGCCAGGGGTCTGAATAACCAAAGGACCTCCTTAGGTAGCATTCCTTATTTTTATGATTCTAACGATGTGGGTGGAAGAATGTTTCTAGGATAGAATTGGACTTGAGCGGCTCTTTTCTGAGTACCTAGCCAGACCTGTTCAGCTTTGTCTTCCTCAGAAAGAGACCCAGATAAAGGGGAGAATTGGCACCTTGAGCCCAGGTTCTGGGAGGCAATCTATGAAAACTTGCATTTTGAAGTCCACAAACATTGACTGAATACCCTCCTAGTGCCAAGCACCATGGAGATGCTAGGGATCAAGTAATTAGAGAGTTCCCGCTCTCAGGGAGCTCCAGGCTTTATGAAGGCGATAGATATTTAAACAGCTTATTATAATTCAGTTGAATGATATTTTTAGGGGAAAAATGTTATGCAAGAATACAAATCAATTTTTTTCTGCTGAGGAAGTCAGCTAAGTTTTCTTAGAAGTGATAATATAGGTAGGCCAGGTAGTGAACAGGGGCAGGGTCATGGCAAGTAAAGGGATGAATGTTTAAAGAAGTATGGTGCTCTCAGGAAATGGCAAGCAGTCTGTTTCTGCAGCAGCATAAGACACCTGAGGGTGAGTGGAGTTGAAGTTGGACAGATGGCATGGCATCAGATCATCAAGGACCTGTATGTGACTTTGCTGGGGGAATAGGGATGAGAGCTTTAGTCAGAAGAGGCACATGATCAGATTTCTTTTAGGAAGATACATTCTAGGTATTTTATGGATTCGAGAGAACAGAGGCCAGACTCAGAGTAGAATCTTGTAAAAGTACACTTGAAGCATGATGTGGGCCTAACCCAGGGCCATTGCAAAGGTGGTGAAGAAGCAAGGTTGACATTTTGAGACTTGAATTTATCATGCTGACTTCCTTTTTAGTCCTGTCTCCACCTCTCCAAGGGCTTCTATGGTTGATACTCTTAGTTACTACCTCTATAGTTGCTCTTGATGGAGGGAACAGATAGAAGGTGAGCCAGCATTCTCTCATATTACATGGGCCTTTTGCCCTCTCAGAGATTTTACCAAACTTTCCTAACAGTATTCAACTAAACCCAATTATTAGTTAAAGAATTTCGTGTTATTATATTAGTAAATAAGTTCTGTCTTTTGATACCACCTTTTGTGACAGGGAATTATAACTTAAATGGCCTCAGATGTATTAATTCATTCATGAAACTTTCACTGACATTTGCGACATGAAGGCACTGTTTGCTTCACTGGAGGGTAATAAAAGAGCACTGACTATCTTCTGGCAGAAATTGCCAGTTCTGCTTTATTCTCTGTGGCCACAACCAAAGAACTTTCTCAAAGCATTAGGTTTATATATTCATGCACTCATCCATCAATTTATGTCAACAAACATTTGTTCAATATCACTACATGAAGGCAAAATGATGACATGAAGTGAGAAACACATTAAAGATGGAGTAAATATAGAACAGAAAGTTTGAGATGGACCTCACAGTTCTCAGAAATCCCCAAATTTTAAAATGCCCTCAAGACTTTGGGCACATTAATCTTTAATACTCTTACTACTTCTGTTATTAAAGAGCATCTTGGTTTAGGAAGTAAAGTTTAGCTTATTAGCCTAGGAATCATGTCTGTTTCCACATTTCTCTGATAACTTACTTGGAACTTTTATCCCTGGACTTTGCAATGTGGAACCATATTCACAGGTCACAGTAATTTCAAAAGATGGGCAAAGAAAGTGTTTTCCATTATCTATCTGTAGGATTTTCTCTTGCTTAAAAAGAGACTAAATAGGATGGTTTTCTAGGCAAGTGTGATAGAAAATATGGAGCCTAACTCTCCTCCCTTACCCTTTTGGAGGTCAGTCTATGAATTTGTTGGAAAATTATTGTCCAATTTCAGAGTTTAGCTCACTAGTTGTGTAAATGACTAAGGGTAATCAGAGAGCATAAAAGTATTATTTGCCCAGGCATATTTTGACCTCTTCTTTTAAATCCCTTCTTTTCATTGAAAAAAATTATTTCTCATTCTAGTCTTCTGTTCTTTTGTAGAAAGAGAACTTACTGGGAGTTAGGTAACTTGACTTCTGATCTCAGTTTTGTGTCTAACTAGTTGTAGGACTTTAGGTCAGACGTTGCCAAACTATAGCCTGCAGGCCAAATCTTGACCACCGTCTATTTGGAAAAATAAAGTTTTATTGGAGCGCAGCCATGACTATTTGTTTACTCATTGTTTATGGATGCTTTCTTGCTACAACACTGAGAACAAATACTTCTGATAGTAGCACATGGCCCACAGAGCCTCCAATATTTACTGTCTGGTCCTTTACAGAAAAAGTTTGCCAACCTCATTTGGTCAAGTCATTATCTTACTTATGCCTCATCTTCCCCATTTGCAAAATTTGGAAGTTGGAATTTATACCTTTCTTACGTTTTGTCATTGTAAGTGCTTAGAAATCCCTCTTTTTTACTTATTTTGTGTCAGTGTGCCTCATCTTGCAGCTGTTCTCAGAGTGCACTCTCCAAACCAGTGGCATTAACCAGGAACTTGTTATAAATGCAAATTCTCATACTTTTGTGGGATTTTCAGAGAATACAGCCAAAGGCAATGTGCCTGACAAGTGGCATATTGACATGTGGGTACTTTTGACATTGGGTTCACCAACAGGTCATGTTCTCTTTACATTGTTACTCTAGAACGCTTCTTACAGAGCAGTCTCATTTCACGTCAATCATTTTATACTGGGACATAAACCTATTCATATTTTTATTCATTCAATTTACTAAGCTCCTAATACTGGCAAACCAGTGTGGAACACTAAGTCTAAGAGAATCCCTGCATTTGAGAAACTTATAATCTGGTTAGAAAAAATAGCTACAAGGTTTCAAACTTAAATTACAATAGAAAGTAATATGGGATAACATACCAAATTAAGTGATAATGATTAAAAGATTTCACAGGAGACATATCATTATGGACTGACATGATTAGGAAAATACTTGTAGGAGAAAGTAGGATTTTATTTTTTTTAATAGTCATCTTCATGGCCCTGTAAAATACTGGGTTCAGTGTCCTTCTAAAGCAGTAGTTTTCCAAATTTTAGGATGCATAAAAATCACCTGAATTAGCAGGAAAAAATGCAAATTCCTTACACCTAGCTTTCAAGATTCAAAGTAGGTCTGGGGTACAGTCTAGAAATGAGTATTTTCACTAAACACCCAGATAATTTTGATACACATTCTAATAAGTTGTTAAGTATAATTACTACCCAGGAATTTATGCTGTTTGGTAGAGTTTTTGTGAACTGTGGTTATGTGTAACTAGAAGGAACTCCATCGTTCATGGAGCAATTACTTCAATGACTTTCTCTTTTAGAAAATGTGAGACCTCCTAGGCCAAGAAGAACAACCTGAGGACCCTATTTCTGAAGGTAATTGAACTCCTTTAGTAAGTCCAGAGGAGAAATGTGAGATCAGTACATCTTTTGAATCTATGACAGCTAAGGGTACATCACTTGAAATAGTCACTGTACTAACTACTTCCTTCAGCATTTGACTCTTGGCTCCTTGTGTTGTGAGCTCCTTGTTCCTGCAAAGCTGGCTGGGGTCACCACAGTAGGTCAAAAAAAAATCTATCAATGACAGAGATAGGGAATCTCCAATCTCTATCCCAAGACATGTTCTCGATGACTTGAGCACATCATTAGATGTTCAGGATACAGAAGAGAGATTTCATCTATGGGAAAATGACCCTCTGAAAAGAAGTATAAAAGCATCAAAAGAGTCATTGGAGCAGACACCTGAGAGTCACGTGGCTGAGGTTTCACAAGATCCCACCATGCTTCCAGTCCAGAGGAGAAAGCTAGACCCACTCCCCAAAAAGAATAGGCATCATAAGAAGACCACAAGGACAAAAAGAATGAGGAAGGAGGAAATGGAGGCCCTGCGCTCCCTCGTTCATCCAACACCTTCAACGCCAGCACAAAGTGAGGAAGATGAGGCTGTAGACAAAAAGCCAACTGTACTCAGTGCCCAGGAAGATAATCCTGACCTTCTCCATGAGGTAGGGATAATGCACGGGGCAGCAGAATCCTGGGATTATCACTCTTCCATAGGAAAAATAATCACAGCTCTTCACTTGGCATGGGAAGAATTGGGGGTAAGGAGCTTGAGAAACAAATTGGGATCATTGGTCCCAGAAAGAACATAAAAGAATTGGGTCAGAGAGTCATGTTCTTTTTGCTTATGGTTATTGGCTTTAAGGGCTTTTAACCCCTTTCTTTTACTTACAGGACAGATTACAGAGTCTACAGAAGAAGGTTTCAGTGTGATGCATCAGGAATGTCAGATCCAGTCCTATGACCTCTCAGTGGCTCAGGAGCCTAGGCCCTCTTCTCCTGCAGTGACATCCTTGGCATCACCGCCATTCTGCTTTAGCGGTTTCCTAAGCTGTGTCTGCCAGACCTTCTCAAGGTCTAGGAAGCAGAAGCCTCCCAGAAGAAAGGGTGAGGCAGGAGGTGATGCTGAGGTCCTGAGGCCTGGCCCACTGGGGAGTCTGCGCAAAACCAGAGTTGAGCCTCAGCAAAATGTGTAGCCAGTTGAAATTGGTATAGCTTCCCCTTGGGTTTAGTTTTATAGTTCTCTCTGTATCATCATTCCTCTTTGTTGAGTTTTTGCCTGTCAAAGAGATAGAGAGCTGCTTTTAGGCTAAGATCCTCAAGCCAAAACCCACAGTAAAAGCAAAGTTAAACTTGGAGACTTTTAACTTTTACTCAGTGGTGGAATTACTTCCTACTTCCTTCCCCTTAGGTAGAAGGTGGGATTCTGTCTGTAGTAGTTGTTCCCAAAATTCATGTGTCTGTCGCTCAGGATTGAAGTGATACAATTTCATCATTTTTGGTAGTGTTTCCCGATATCGACAACCAAATGGAGACCTTCCATGTCCAACTCCTTTGATTTTCTTTTACCTTTGACTACAGATTCATTTTGTCTTCTTCTTCTTCTTCAATATTTTGTTGAAATTCTGCCACTTTCTAAGATGAATAAGCCTCAGGATGTCATGGCTGCTACACAGCTATCACTTTCTTCATCTCTAACCAACGCTTGGTTTCTTTTTTGTCACTCGTTAGTGAGGTACCTAGCTCTCCCTTCTGAAATGTACCTTTGGTGTTCTCTAGCCATCTGTATTGAAAACATAATCACACAAGGGAATATTTCTTCCTTGTCATTCTGTAGTCAGACTTTCACAGAATCCTGAGTTCTTCTGAGAATCCTAAAGAAGATAAGTACTCTAAGAAAAGTTCAAGATCATTTCATTTCCCTCTTGTTCTGGTATGCTAGGTTACTCCTTTTCCTAGGATGTAAGAGTTTAAATTAATCTTACACCTTCTTTTGAGGGAGTATGTTTAAGAAGAGTTTAGGAGTTTCCCTGTAGCTTATTATTTGTTATTTCCTAATTGTCCCAGTTTCTCAAGTCATGTAAGAATAATCAATGAAAGTACAAATATAAATAAATGTGCAAAGTATCTGCATAAGAAAGAAATAATATAAATTATTTTATTTTGTCCTTAGCACTGACTCTGATGCTTACTATAAAATCAGAAACGTGACCGACACGTTGATTGTTTTCTTGACTGAAACAAGGCTTTGTACTATTAGAAGAATATAAATTTCAGATAAGGAAAGATCTGCACAAGCACTTAGTTTTGAAACTTTTCTGCTCCCATGTGTCTTGACCCCTTGCTCACAAGCAAGAGAAGGGGAGTTTACATCTCCTCCGATGTGTTTGGAAATAAGTAGGTATGTTTCCAGGTTTCAACGTCTGTGTTGCTGTAGTTAGGAAGGGAACAGAATGAGCTGCAGGAGTGATGACCAATGTCCTCAGGGATGCTTTGGAGGTAAAAACCACATTTTGAAGAAATTTCATGGTTTGGTGAGGATTTCAAATTAGAATAAGAAGTTTTGCAAAACGTCATATTACTTAGAGTAAAATCGGACACCTTTCTAGTCAGTCATGCTTTAAGCGTTTTAGTTGTCTAAAAAGCGGTTGATTTCTCATTTTAGACAGTATGGAGTTTTCTTGAGCTAATTGACCATTATAAATGAATTTATTATTTAATACAAGAAACACACTCCCAGGTAAGTCATAATGTATGAAAGTCCTGAGTCATAGAGCCTATTACTAAAAGCTCCCCAGAATGTAGGTATTAATGTTGCTGTTATACTTTATTATTGTTATTATTTATCATAATAAGTGCTTCAGGATGAGTTGTTCTATCACAGAAAAACTATTAGTGGGAGTCTAGTTACCCATATCTTCAGCCCCATGTACAATACTGATTTTCACATAAAAGTTATTTGCTACAAATTTAGTACATGGGTTTCAAATAAGGAAAGATCTATATAACCACTTAGTTCTGAAATTTTTCTGCTGTGTGTCTTGACCCTTTACTCAGAAACAAGAGAGAGGGTGTTTATATATCCTCTGATGCAATTTGTAAGTGGGAAAGTATATGTTTCCGTGTCTCAAATTTTGTGTTGTTGTCTTTATGGTTTGAATTATTAAGCATGATTTATGACTTAATAAAGCTATTTTTGAAAAATATACTTAGAAAAATAGTATAGCTGTTTCAAAGTAAAAACAAATTTAAAAATAAAACTTGCTAGTATTGTTGAGAGATACGGGTTATGAGTCATTTAAAAAAAATGTTTCCCCTGCAAAGCAGATAAACAGGTATTGCACATGTATTGTAAATGGTCATAATTGACAAGTGCAGAGGTGATCATATTTAATGTATTTAGTTCTGTTTTTTATCCCCATGGGGACTCACAGAACTAGATAGGTATCAGATGCTGCTGTACTCACTGTTACAGATTGAATAAGCTAGGGTTAAGCAGGCCAATAAAACTTCTCCAGCAATTCTTCTAAGATCACTCATTTAGCCTGATAAATAATTATAATACGAGTTTTTAAAACAAATCATCGAACTACTAGTTTTGTGGTTTTATCGTGTAAATATGATCCTTTTGCTCTGCATTTTTGTCCCAGCATTCAGTATTGAAACATTTCCTACTGATCATTTTGTTGTTGTTACTTATTCTCACGTTACTGTCTGATCCTTTTGCTCTGCATTGTTGTCCCAGCATTCGGTATTGAAACATTTCCTACTGATCATTTTGTTGTTGTTACTTATTCTCACGTTACCGTCTAAATTCCAACTAGCACCTTTCTTACTTTCTGGGAAATTTTAACATGAAAAAACTCTGGCTAAAGTACAATTATACCAAACAAACAAACAATAAAAGTGTTTACTTATTTCCTGAGTTTTGATAGAAAATGTTGAAAGTATCTAGTCCTGCCCTCTTATTTATCAGAGGAACCTGAAACAGAGAAATTAAATAGCTCTCTCAAAGAGACGTAGCTGGCTAGTGACAAAGCTAAAACAGATAGTAGCTAACGTTAGATAAATACTGTGCTCACTCACACATCGGTAACCTTCAGGCCGTCTGCAAGGAGTTGGTATGATAGTTTAAGTTCGAAGGTCCCAAGACTGGCGAGTCCTGATGCAGAATCCAAGCCTATGTCTCTTCATCTCTGCAGCCTATACTTAGTACTTTGTACCTCTCAGTATTATAAACTAAAATGCCTTTGTTACAAGTCCAACTGTAATATTAAGAATTAATAATTTCTCTCATTTGCCTAAATTTAGATTTTAGCTGTAGCACATATACAATAAAAATAGTCTAATAAAAAAGTCCAATTAAAAAGACTATTTCTTTGGGTAAAATTTCTGTATTGGGCTGTAAGTAATAAAATAGTTAGAACCTTAGTGTGATTGATAGAAGAAAACTTCAGTGTAATATAAATAAACTTTTAATCATTACAACCAATTAAGCGGAGACAATTACTTAACGGAAAAGTGATTAAGAAAAAAGGAATAGCACATAATCAAAGGAGGGTCCTGGACTTGACACAGTCACAAGACAAACACAACAACGATGAATTAGGCTCCATAGAAAGCTAATAGACCTAAAGGCATTTCTCCACTGTTGTCAGGTGGAGTTTGAGACTTGGGCAGTAGAAAGACAAGCTCTTCACCGTAAGCCAGTGACCCTTGAAATAAGTAAGTATACTCCTGCTAATGAACTCCAGGCTTTAAATAGGAAATTTGAATTTTCTCACGCTTCAAAACATTCTTTTCATTCTGATTTGACAAGGCCCTTTTCAAGACAGAAGAAAAGAACAACAGAATTGGAAGAGTCAAATCACTTGGCTGTGTAGTCAAGGAATTTGGTTCTTCATTTTTGCAGATTCAAGATACGAGGACAAGTGCTATTGTATGTAGGAGGGCAGATTGGTGCAGATTTCTTGAGCTATCTTCTGACAGCTATAAAGAAGTATGGCCCTGCCCCCAGCCTGGAACCTTTGTGATCAACTGTCTTATACAGCTATCACCCTCTTGGTTCACAGTGCTCACCTAGAGAAGGGCTTGGACTGATCCGTGCTTCTCCCCACCTTCAATACCTTGTGCCTTAGAGTCAGTCCTGAAGTTGGTGAGAGGGCCTTGATGGCTATTTTAATAGTAGTTTTCATAGTCTAGATGAAAAGATAAACCTCTAAGCAGATGACAAAATTCTTTACACAAATTACATAATTTTAAATAAATTCAACATTCTGCAATTCTATTAAAACTGATCTCTAATGTGAACCTAACTTATTTTCTAGTTGTAGTCAGCATTCTGATTCTAGAATGCCTGTCAAAGTACTCAGTGTTGGATCCTTATGATAGTAACTCTACTGGTGGATGACACAGTGGATCTATTGTGATGAAAAGTGATGAAACAGCAACTGAGATTTTTAATAACTACTGTGAGAAATATCTTTATACTTGTCCTTTTATTTGGAAGAAATAATTAAAATGACTTGAAAAAAATTTTAAAACACACACACATTTCAACCGGCATGTAGTACCAAAACTTGTTCTTGGCCAGTGATGCTCAAAAATAATTGTGGCTAAAATTTATATATAAATCAAAATAGATTTAAAATTAGAATAGTAATCACATAACCTCTTCTCTAAAAGCTACCATTCATCCTAATTTAAAATGTCTCATTTTAAAGTTAAAATTGTGAAGCAAAGGTCTATACCCAATTCTATAAGTTATCTAATTCTAAATATTTTGTAATTACATAATAAGTATTTGTGAAATATCTGCCTAAGTCTGGACTTAGAAGATAGATATTAGCTCCTCGTTTTGCCATTTATTACTCTGTAACTTGGCTATTTATTTAAACTCATTTATCTCTGGCTTCCTCATCTAAAAAAAAAAAAAAGGAGGGTATTAACATATCAGGTGTTTTTTACTGAGGATTCTATGAGATAATGTCTCTGAAAGCCTAGTGGCTCTTTTATAGTAGAAGGCTTTTGCCATTATGATGTCTATTGAATGCCTGTAAAGCAAGACATTAACTCCACTACATGCTACAGGAGGGTAAGATACTCATGTAAATTCTTATTTGAAAGGAAACTAAATTTATATCTGGGGGGAATAATGTGCCAGCAAATAGATTTAATATGTGTTTATTCCCAATTTGTGTGTATGTAGAGAAATTTTTTACCCCAGAATTAGACAAGCCGAAACATTGTTGCAACCTGTGAAATCAATATTAGTTGAGCCTTTGTCTTTGATTTTTAGGGCTGCACAGACACCCATCTGGTCCTAAACTGCTGTGATTTTTGCAACCGCTTTTAAAAAATAAGTCATTAGTATTTTCTAAAAAGCCTTAATTGTAAAGACGGTTGTTACTCAATGGCTGTCATAGGGTAGTGGTTATTTTTTCTGCTTCAACCCTCTTGAGTGATAGGAGATATTCTGTCAATAGCAACACTTCAGTATGGCAATGACTATTAATGAAATGAGGATAGAAGCGCCTCTCAGATATATTAGAATTTAGAAGAAATTTTCATTGGAAAAGCTCCCCTCTATTCTAATATTCCCGTTGGCCATTTCTTCTGTCCACCTGTTGAATATTACACCAAGACTGACTAGATAAGGAACTATTACACTTTTATGATCTGGAATTTTATTTTGCTCCACTCAGTAGGTATGTGTGGAACATCTGTGCCTAAACTGAAGCTATTTTATCTCAAAGTCAAGGAAAGTAAACATAAATAAAAAGTGGAAGAACCTGTCTGTGCTGTTAAATAATATACAGTGTGTTCGGAGAAAATAAGACAAGCACTTATATAATGAGCACTGAAGAAAAGCAAAAGTATCTGAAGGTGCTCAAGAGAATGTTACACAATGTGATTAAGTAAGAACTGAAGGAATGCCTTCTTTTTTTTTTTTTGAGACAGAGTTTCGCTTTTGTTACCCAGGCTGGAGTGCAATGGTGCAATCTCGGCTCACCGAAACCTCTGCCTCCTGGGTTCAGGCAATTCTCCTGCCTCAGCCTCCTGAGTAGCTGGGATTACAGGCACCCGCCACCATGCCCAGCTAATTTTTTGTATTTTGAGTAGAGATGGGGTTTCACCATGTTGACCAGGATGGTCTCAATCTCTTGACCTTGTGATCCACCCACCTCGGCCTCCCAAAGTGCTGGGATTACAGGCTTGAGCCACTGCGCCCAGCCAGGAATGCCTTCTAAAGGAAGGATTATTGCAAGGTGAATATAGGGATGGCTTCTCTGATAGGTAACTTTTGAGCCAGACCTTGAATGAAAAGAATATGGTCTAGATTTATCCAATCCCACATACAAAGAGGTTAAAACCACTTAACTGGATAGTCATTTTGGAGGCTGGTCAAACCAAAGAGCAACTGTAAACCAGATCCAGGATAGAAGCTGATAGAAATTGTGAAACCATTATGGACAGGTCATTATGCCTAAGCGTAGGCAGTCCAAAAGATGGGTCAGGAACAGAAGAGAAAGCTAGAAAGTTAGGGTTTGAATAAAGGCAGAAATGGTTTAAGGGCATTCACAAAGGCTGAAATAAAGAGAGGGCCCAGGACTTTTATCTTGTTCAAGAGAAAGGTCTATGGGGTCCTGGCCATGAAGTGTTTTTGGTGGAGAGCATTATCTGTACCTAATGCTCTTCGTCTACGTCAAGACAACTCGGATTGTGGCACATTAGGGGAGATCCCCCAAAAAGATTGAGTATGAATTACTCATCAGTTAAACAGGATGGGATGAGATCAGCATTGGGCTGATTTTAGAAAATAGATTCAGAACTGCTATCTTCAGTGATTAAGAAGAAGTAATGCATTCCGCCGGTTCAGTCCTCTCACTACTTTGCTTTAAAATGCACACAGGTGCACACACAGACAGACATAGATGCACAGGCACAAATATGAAAACACATCACAGTTAAAATATCCATTTATTAATTTTTGGTTAAGTGCTACTAGCAATCCACCTGAAAACTTCATAGCTTAAAACCATCACAATCATTTATTTAATGTATGACTCTTCGAGTTGGTTGGAAAGACTATCTGTGTTCCATGCAGCATCAGCGAGGTGGCTAGAATTTGACTGGAGGGTTCACTTTCAGGATGGCACCGTCACATAATTGGCAAGGTAGTGCTTGCTGCTGGCTGGGAGCATAGCTAGGCTGTAGGCCAGGGGCTTCAGTTCCTGTCTACATGGGCCTCTACAGACTGCTTGGCTTCCTCCCACAGCATGGTGGCAATGTTCCAAGGATGAGCTTCCCAAGAGAAACAGGTGTAAGCTAGATTTTATGATCTAGTCTAAAAGCACTTAGAGTCAATTCTGCTATAGCCACAGACCACCCAGCTTCAAGGGGACCCTCTCCCTTCACACTTCAGCCGTTACCTCTATGGAATGACTGTCAGTATCCCTGTGTTAGTCTGTTTTCATGCTGCTGATAAAGATACACCCGAGACTAGGAAGAAAAAAAGGTTTTATTGGACTTACAGTTCCACATGACCCTCCCCTCCCAGCTGGGGAGGCCTCAGAATTATGGCGGGAGGTGAAAGGCACTTCTAACATGGCGGCAGCAAAAGAAAAACTGAGAGGGATGCAAAAGTGGAAACCCCTGGTAAAACATCAGATCTCATAAGTCTTACTACCAGGAGAACAGTGCAGGGGAAACCGTCCCCCGTAATTCCAATGATCTCCCACCAGACTCCTCCCACAACATGTGGGAATTATGGGAGTACAATTCAAGTTAAGACATGAGTAGGGACACAGAGCCAGGCCATATCAGTCACATCCTTAGAAGAGCACGTGACACGGGAGATCTTGTGGCCGTCTTGGATAACACAATCTGCCACAGTGAGCTCTACATTTTTGGATACTATTTAAAGGAATTTTTAATTCAGGCACCTCTGAATTCCCAAAAGTGACAAGTCTATCATGGTATGTAGGAAATATTTTCAGAAAGAATCGCATTCTAAGGGAGGAAATATTTCCATGGAGATTTCAACCAGATGTGAAAGGTGCCATGAATACAGCAAAGGGATGGGAACATTAGCAGACAGGTGATTTAACACCAAGAGCTGAGTGTAATGATTTAAAAACTGAAGTTCGGAAACCCCCTACCCTGCTGATGTTAGTGAAAGGGAATATTATAAATAGCCAAGAAACTTCAGCTGTGGCTCTTTTGAGACAGCATAGAGTACACATTGCTAGATCTAGTTTTTCCCTTTCTTTGACTAAACAGCATGTCTGGAGGCTCAGAAAAATCTTATGACAGGAATCTGACCCACCATCTGGTCTAAAAGTAGTGGACAGGAAAATCGTAGGTAAGTGTATGTCTAAAGTATGCATCAACATTCTTTGTTAGTAAATATTTATTTAGCGCTTACAGGTGAAATATAAATAATGACTGTAGTATTCCTTCAAGTCCGATTAGAGCTCAGCTGAAAACAGCGATCAGCAAATCAAATGGGAGAGCTTTGACCCTTCTGCCAGAGGAGAGCCATTTAAATGAGCTTTTAAATGATCTATTTTAGGACTTCAGTGGAAACCCAACAAAATCAGTTTGCTAAAATCTATACCAGCCAGCCCAGGTGGCTTTTCCTAGTCTCTGTCTGTGTCTGTTTTATTCACAAGTGCACTGCTATTGATTTGTATAATGAGGCAATAGCATACCAATGATAGCTTCCCCGAAAGCCATCTCATTTCTCTCTAGGATTTGGAGCAGGAAAGAGACAATAAACAATACATTTTCTTTCTGAAAATATATTTGTCACTTTCAGCTTGCTTTCTTCCTTGCAAAAAAGACTATCAAAGGCAAATTATAATTGAATATGGCAATGCTTTTCTTTTTCTTATGGAATGTTAACTTGGCAGAAACAATCTGCCCTGGCAGAAGAGAAAATTAATCATGTTTGATCTCTCACTTTACTGGCCTCCAAGAAGTATTCTTGTCATTTGTTTTCCACCATTGTATTATTTTAACTGATCTAACATCCTTCAGTAATTTTCGTTTGTTTAATCATTTAGCTTCCTGATGAAGAACCAGGGTAGTTAAATGATGATGCATTTGTGAAAGTCATGTGTACTCTGTATCTGACCACTGTTGTCGGGATAGGAAATCTCTGGTAGTTCAAGGGAAAACGCTAGACCTGAAGAATTAGGAACACACAATGAAAGAAGGATTTTTATCTCTTTATCTGGGCACTTCTTAGAATGGAGCTGTGGGTGCATTTACCTAGGAGAGCTGAGGCACAAACAGGATTATGTGACTGTCAATGTCATTTAAGCCTTCTTGCCATTTACTGATTTGTATCTGATAGTTTATCCAGTCTAGACAACTTCATGTACAGGATTAAAGGCTAGGATCACAGCACCTAAATTTCAACACCTTCTGAGGCTGCCGGAACATAGAAATTGTGTGACTGGGTTTGCTGCTAAGGTTACTCTCCCTGACTCTAGGCAGAGATTGAAAACAAACTTGCAGTTTTTATTTCATCTCCTTTAGTGATGACAGTCCATAAGGTTGAAAATTGTGCATTTTCTGCGAGTTACACAAGTTCTTTGACCTACGACCTATAACTGATTGCATGCACTTAACATTGTGTTTGGAAGCATGTTCCAAAAGGAGTTATTTTGAAGCTCAGTATTCTCTCTCCTTCAAGTTTAATTATTTTTCTATTCCAAGTTCCATTTGTGTTTTTGAATGACTACCTTTGCTTTCAGAAAATTCATTCTAAGATGTCTTGAGATACTAATATGACATAGACCACATAAACAGTTGAGTTTTGCAGTATATATGCTTCTCTTCTTTCAGAAGAAATGTTAAATGAAGCGGTTACATTTTGCTTTAAGGACTTAGGCTTAGAAAACCTTTCAAACAGCATGACTTCTTTAGACAGGTAGTAATTTATTGTTAGGCATTCTGAAATGGTTTGCCTGGCAGAAATAAACATACAATAAAATTATCTGAAAACTATTCAGGTGAGTGTTTTGATTCAACGATTGACAGGAAAATGTAGAATTTGAATATTTTATGAATTGTAGTAGCATCTTTAGCATTTGAAGGGATGTGATGGCAAATCAAATGGAAAGGAATTTTGATATTAGTATGGAAAATGTGCAATTATGTAGAAGATACTAAAGGTACTGAAACAAAGACTTCAACAAGGAACTGAAAATCATATTCAAAATCCATGAAGATCAAGGACACTTGGTGATTGACAAGTATTAATAGAACTGTTAAAAGATGTTTTGTAGCAATTGCACATGACATATTTCAGCATTTCTCCAATGATTTCAATACAATTATTTTTGTTCATTTGCTGATTGAAGTTTAGCAGATGATATGTAAAAAGTCAAAAGGCTACATGATATGAAGAGCTTTATAATTGTCTAGCTGCCGGTGTTTTAAAATATATATACACACATGTATATACACACACACACACACACACACACACTTTATATATATACATATATATATACACACACACAATAAAAAATATTTTAAAACTTTGTATACACACACAGACACCCACATTCCAGAAAATAAATTGGCAAGATAGGTTGTGATTTTATAACTGGCAGAAAAGACAAAGGCATATTTGATTGGAATATCACACATTAAAAAAAAAGTACATTTATCTATATCAGGCAGAACAAGATTCTTTGAATCATAATTTTATATGCTATTTTTTCTAGGAAGTAATGTGAGAAAACATTTTATTTTAGGAGGAAAACACTATAGTTTTCCTCCAGGAAATATTTAAGTAGTAGAAAATCAACACAATGCCAATACGAGTAAGAGTCCAGTGTTGGAATAGAGATGTCATAAAGATTAATTAACTGAAATTGCTTTAACATTTATCTATTCTCGGATTTCTCCACCCTGAAAGTCAAGTATATAGTAATGTTTCTCAAACTTTATGAGCATTGGAATCACTGGAGAAGTTTCTTAAAAATATTTTTGCTTGAGCTCCACCCTCAAAGAGTCTTATTCAGTAGATCTGGGCTAAGCTTCAAGAGCCAGTATTTTTAACATTATTTGGCCTTCTCCCTAAATGTGTTATGATGTACAGCAAAGTCTGAGGACTATTGGAACAGACAAGATACACACACTATGATAGGATACCGTAGGACTCGAATGGAAGGACATTAATTTTTTTTAAATGTCAGCACTTATCTGAAGTCTATGGTCCACATGAAGTATTTTTGTCTAGATTTCGCTTCCAGATTAATTTTGCCATTTACTTTTTCCATAATTCCTCTAAGAAATATTCAAAATGTATTTAGATCTCAAATGTTTTATCAGTTTGTGAAAGGGCCAGATTATTAGGATTGAGTTGCTTCTATTAATGGCTTCATTTTAACCTGTTACACTTTTCTTTTGGCTTTGGTGGCAGATGAATAAAAATTACAGCTGTCTGTAATACACAAAATTTGTACATGTACAGGTATTTAAGTCAAGAGAAATAGTACTGAAAGATGCAAGGCATTCACATGTTCGCACTCATAAGTGTGAGTTAAACAATGAGAACATATGGTCACAGAGAGGGGAACATCATACACCAGGGCCTGTCAGGGGATGGGGGCAAGGGGAGGGATAGCAATAGGAGAAATACCCAATGTAGATGACAGGTGGATGGGTGTAGCAAACCACCATGGCACACGTATACCTATGTAACAGACCTGCACATTCTGCACCTGTATCTCAGAACTTAAAGTATGATAAAAAAAAGAAAGATGCTATATTTAAAGTTCCAGAACTTCTCTACTGCTGCATTAACAATACACATTAATATTCCCTTCCAACTGGCTATTTGCCCTCAAATCACTGTCCTATTAATTGGCAAGAACTGAAGATAAAGGATTTTTAATAGGCTTGCAGCAAAGCTGATAATGTGGGAGATAGGTAGTCCAATCTTTTGGGTAGAGACTAACAGTTTGTGAAGAGAATACTAGCTTTGGTTGGATAGCCCTGACTGTTTGAAGCATGGAAAGAGATGGTGTAATTGATGTGGTCAGGCCACATTTTAAGGTGTGTATGATTAGAAGACAAAGAGGTGGGGTTCCTGGCCATACGCCTAGGGCCAAGTGACATATGAACAAGTTATTGGAAGGTGGTATAAGATCTGTTTTGAGAGGTGACCTGTGTGTTCAATATAGCCACAGACTCGAGAGCTAAGTTCAGAAGTTTCAATCACAGATCTGTCACTAGTTATCTGACCACTGACAAGTCACTTATTCTCTCTGGTCATCATTTTCCTTATTCATAAAATATAGATAATAATACTTAACTGTATTAGTTCATTTTCATGCTGCTGATAAAGACATACCTGAGACTGGGCAATTTACAAAAGAAAGGGAATTAATGGACTGACAGTTCCATGGGGCTGGAGAGCCCTCACAATCATGGCAGAAGGTAAAAGGCACACCTCACATGGTGGCAGGCAAGAGAAGAGAGCTTGTGCAGGGAAACTCCCCTTTATAAAACCATCAGATCTCATAAGACTTAGTCACTATTGTGAGAACAGCATGGGAAAGACCCGCTACTATGATTCAATTACTTCCTACGGGGTCTCTCCCACAACACATGGGAATTGTGGGAGCTACAATTCAAGATGAGATTTGGGTAGGGACACAGCCATACCATGTCACTACCCTCAGAGCAGTTTTATGTGGATTAAATAAGTTGATAACTCTTTTAATTGAGGTAGAGTAAATAAAAAATATTCTCAAATATCTCACACATATTGAGAATAGGTACTATTTGAGATAGAAACATTACCATTAAAACAGGAATGGTTTCTATGAATGCTACATCTAACATTATGTGTATTGGAATTCTTTTATTTATTGAAGCATTTATTGTATGGACATTTGTGATTATTTATTATGTGCCTATTGTGCTTGGCAATGTGCTAAACACTGGGGAGAAAAAGGTAGATCAGATGCCTTCACAATAAGGTGTTAGGAAACATGCCTTATAGTCATAATAACTGTGGTACCTTGTAATTTAAAGGGAATTACTTCAGTGAATTAATTAACTTTTGAAATTAGTGAATATTGGAGGCTTAAGGAAGTCCCAGAAATTTACTGCTCCCAACTTCCCACCTTTTTCTCACTGGAGTATCTAACTAACAAATAAGATGAAGGGATAAATCATATGGAGATCAAGATCTTCAATATAATTTACTGAAATTGAACAATGTGGCTTTTGTCTATAAGAAAGCTTCCTAGTACTGAACTCTAGAATTAATGAGACTTACCTAAGTCACAGTAAGTGTTGCACCATGCATACCTCTCCTGTAAGGACAGAGCTGTTGCCTATAAATTTATCATATGACTCAGAGAAATTGAGAACACAGTTTCTTTATGGGAAAAGAAGAGGGGAGATGATGTAGCTGGGTAGCATATTCCCTTCTTTTTCTTCCAACTCATCAATTATTTTAAGTTACTCCTAATTCCTTAGCGAACAGTAGGTTAGAGTGAAGAGAGAAGCCTGATATGTTACATAGAAGGATATCTGAAGATGGGCAAAAAGTCCCCCACCCTGTTCTCTAATGCTTTACTCTATTTTTAGTGTTTTAGCTTGCCAAACATATTCTATCATTCGTTCTTCTTGGTACACATACTCCTGTGAGATAGGTTTCCTTTCTCTTTTCTCTGTTATCCACAATTTAGGAATTTTATAAAATAGAACTTTTGATTATAGACACAATGGAGTAAACATGCTATACCCTACTTTTTCCATAAACTGCAATAAATCTCAGAAAAAAATACATTAAGCAACTAACATAAGAATTAAAGGTAGAAAAAGCAAGTGGACTACGTATATATCTTAGAACTGGAGGCATGATCTTGCAGTGAGTTTCCTGTTGATTTTTTTTCATTTTATTTGTTTTTTTTCTTTATTTTGATGCCCTTTCTTTCTTTCTTTCTTTCTTTCTTTCTTTCTTTCTTTCTTTCTTTCTTTCTTTCTTTCTTTCTTTCTTCTTTCTCTTTCTTTCTTTCTTTCTTTCTTTCTTTCTTTCTTTCTTTCTTTCTTTCTTTCTTTCTTTCTTTCTTTCTCTCTCTTTCTTTCTTTCACTTTATTTATTTAACTTCAGGTGCATACTATATCTGGCATTTCTCCCCAGGTTATCCCTCCCCACCCTCCCCTCCCTCCCTACCCTCGGCTGTCTCTCCCCTACTCCCCCAACTGCCCCCAGTGCATGATGCTCCTCTCCCTGAGTCCATGTGTTTTCATTGTTCAATACCCACCTATGAGTGAGAACATGAGGTGTTTGGCTTTCTGTTCTTGTGTTAGCTTGCTGAGAATGATGGTTTCCAGATTCATCCAAGTCCCTACAAAGGACACGAACTCATCATTTTTTATAGCTGCATAGTATTCCATGGTATATCATATATGTACCATATTTTCTTTGTCCAGTCTATCATTGATAGGCATTTGGGTTGGTTCCAGGTCTTTGCTATTGTACACAGGACTGCAATGAACATATGTGTGCATGTGTCTTTACAGTAGAATGATTTATAGTTCTTTCCTTTTCCACCAGCACACTGCATCAAATCCTGAGGAGAGGAGCCCTGTGGACTTTCCTAACCTTACAGCAAGAAGGTGGCAACAAAGAGGTGGGACCTCGTCACTTCCCCACTGTCATCACAGCAGCAAACACCGTAGGGTTAAGCCCTGTAAAATTGCCCAGCCCTACAGTCCTTTAGAGTGGCAATAAAAAGATGGACCCCTTCATTGGTGTGGAAGAGGCAGAACGTATAAAGGGCAGAACACTGGCATCAGTGTGGGGAGGCTAACTTTCCATATTTCTAACAAGAACACCTGCAAAGGGAAACCCTAGGAACTGAAGTCAGGGAAATGATAATGGAAAACAAGTTGCCAAAGAAAGTGACCATTTAAATCTGCATTTAAAGTCCTGGACAACCCCCAACTTGTTCAGGCATGAAACTAAATGAAATCAGCTCGCAAAAACTTTGAACACTGAACTTTAGTGAAGGCCAGTGCTCAGGCTTCAGTTTAAACTCTGAGTGGCTCCCACACTGGGAAAACCAGATATAATTGCAGATTCTTTGAAAATTAAATTGATATGGGAAAGACAAACCACAGAATATGGGCCAGGATATATATTTACTGCCTGTTAAACAAAACAAAAAATTAGTGTTCTACAGAAAATTTAAATAGGATCCAGTACCTCAGGATATAATATTTGAAATGTTCCAGATACAACCCAAACTATTCTATCTACAAAGAATTAGAAAAATACAAGCAACTAACATGCAAAAGAAAGTCAAGAGGCACCAACTACAAGAGGACTCAAATGTTGGAATTATCAGGAACAAAACCTCTGAAGTAGTTATTTAACTGTGTTCCAAAAAGTAAGGGCAAACATTCTAAAAAATGATGGAAAGATAGAAGTTTCCAGCAAAGAAATAGAAGCTATACAAAAAAAAAAAAAACAAACAAAAAAAAAACAAACAAAAAACTCAAAATTTTAGAACAGAAAAATAGAATAATCAAAATTTAAAACATTACTGGAAGGGTTCAATAGCAGAAAATAGGTGAGAGAGGAAGGGGTTAGTGAACTTGAAGATAGAGCAATAGAAAAATAATTTAAACAATGAGAGGAACCAAAGAAGGAAGGGAGGGAGCCAGAGGGTTGGGGAGAGAGAAACAGAACCTCAGGGGTCTGTGAGACAATATCAACGGGCCTAAAATTCAGGACATACAAGGAGAAGAGAAAGTTCAAAAAACCGCAGACAAAAGTCTCAAAGTGTATATGGAAGACTTAAATGACATCACCAGCCAGCTTTACCTAATTGACATTTATGGGACCCTACACCTCACAATAGCAGAATACATTCATTTCAAACACAGATGGAACATTCACCACTAAAATAGTCCATATGATGAGTTACAAAGCAAACCTTATTATATTTAAAATAATTAAAATCATTAAAACTATGCTTTCTGATTATAACAAATTAAACTAGGAAACAGTAACCGAATCATATCTGTAAAACTCCCACATATTAGAAAATTAAATAAAACATTGCTACATATCAGTGGGTCAAGGGGGGAAATCTCAAGGGAAAGTAGAAATAATTTTGAACAGAATAAAACTGAAAATAGAACCGATCAAAATGTATGTGAATCAGGTAACACAGTGCATACAGTGAAATTTATAGCATTAGAAATTTATATGAGGAAAGAAGAAATGTCTCAAATCAACAATTTAAGCTTCTGCCCAACAAAATGCAGAAAAGAGCAAATAAAAAAGACAAAATAAATAAAATTGAAAACATAAAATCCATGTATCCAAAAGCTGATTATTTTTTAAAAAATTCATAAAATTGACAAGCCTCTGGTAAAATTGACCAAGAATATATGAGAACACAGAAATTATCAACAGCAAGGATGAAAAAGGGAATATTATCATGGATCCAATCAGTTAGAAAAAGATAAAGGAAATTATGAGCAACTTTATGCACATAGATCTACAGCATAGATGAAATAGACCAATTTCTTTGAACATGCAGATATCAAAACTGAATTAAAAAGATAGATAATATGTCTTCCTAGAAGTATTGTAAAACATGTTTCATAGGTAAAATCCTTCAAAAATTATTTCCAAGCCCAAATGGTTTCACTGATGAACTTTACTACATATTTAAGGAAGAAATAATGTCACTTCTTCACAGTCTCTCTTAGAAAAGGAGAAAACATTTTTTAGCTCACTTTGTGGCACCAGCATTACCCTGATATCAAAGATAGCACAAGAAATGAAAACTACAGATCAATATTCCTCTTGAACACTGACAGAAAAATCTTCAACAAAGTATTAGTGAGTCAAATCTATCAATATATAAAAAGAATAATAAATATGGCTATGTGAACTTTATTCTGGGAAAATCTCAAGATATAAGAAACACCAGATCATGTAATACTCTAAAATTAATGAATGCATGTAATCACATTAACAAACAACAAACAGAACACATGGTCATATCAATAGATGCAGATAAAGCATTTGACAAAATTAAACATCCAATTGGTGATAAAACTCTCAGCCCACTTGAAATGGAAGGAACATTTGCAATCTGCTAATGGGCATCTATGAAAATCCTACAGCAAACATTGTACTTAATGGTCAAAGACTGTTTTCTCCCTAAAATGAGAAACGAGGCAAGGATGTCTGCTCTTACCAGTCCTATTCAATATTGTGTTAGAAATCTAGCAAATGCAGTTATGTCTATAAAATAAAATAAAAGACATTTTCTTTTTGTTTATTTTCTTTGTAAATGATTAAGAAGAAAAAACTAAAACTGCTCTATCTTGCAATGACATGATTGTCTGCATCAAAAAAATCTAAAGAAATCTTAAAAAACTACAAGAAGTAATAATTGAGTTTAGCAAGCTTGCTGTATACAAGAGCAATAGACAAAATTCAATTTTATTTTAATACACTAGCATTGAACAATTGGAAATTGAGTTTTTTTAAAGCAATAATGTTTATGATCGTTTGAAAATGAAATACTTTGAGATAAATATGACAAAAGATGTACAGAATCTGTATGCTGAACATTAGAATACTGATATTAATAGCAAAACAATTTGTATCAGAATAGGTAAAGAACTCTCAAAACTCAACATTAGAAAATAACTCAATTTGAAAAAGTGGGGAATAGATTTAAACAGTCACTTCACTAAAAATAATATACAAATGGGATATAAGCATGTGAAAAGATATTTTTTCATCATTAGTCATTAGGAAACTGAAAATTAAAACCACCAGGAGATAGCATTGCACATCTATTTATTTGGCTAAGATTTAAAAATACCCATAACACCCAGGATCGTTAATGATGAAGAGCAAAGGGAACTCTCATACATTGCTGATAGGAATGCAAAATGGTATAGCCATTCTGAAAAATATTTTGGCGTTTTTTCAAAAAGCTGACTGTATATTAAGTTGAACTTTTTGAAAAAAAATGCCAAAATATTTTATGACAAAAATTATGCATATGACTCAGCAACCTCACTTTTCGGTAGGCATATTAGAGAAATAAAAGTTCATGTTCACACAAAAACCTGCACATAATGTTTATGGCACCATTATTAATGATCTAAAACCAGAAGCATCATGGATGTCCTTCAGTGGGTGAATATCTGGATAAACAAACTGTGGGGCATCTACATAATAAAATACTAGTACCAGTGACAAGGAATGACATACTGATACACCGCAGAACTTGGATGAATCTTCAAAGAATTATGCTACGGTCAAGAACTTAAACTCAAAAAATCATTTACTGTATGATTTTATTTATATAAAATTCTGGAGATGTTTCCCCTCTACCTCCCAGAAAAAGGAGTAGAGAACAGATCTGTTTCCCAGGGTTTAGGATTGAGGAGGTCACCGGTGAAAAAAAGTGTCAGTAGAAGAGATCTTTTTTGAATGCTGAAACTGTTTTGCATCCTCTCTATGGGGATGGTTAAATAATCAATATATGTAAAAAACACACAAAACTTACAGAACTATACAACAAAAAGGTGAATTTTACCATTTGTAAATAGAGTTTCATCTAAGTCATCATCACTGTGTCATGCAGAATTTAAAATAACTCAATGTTCTCAACTTTATAATATCTGCAGTTATATGCTAAATGAAGGGTTTCAATATTTTACTCTTTTATTAGTGTATTTTTTTTTTTTTTTTTGAGACGGAGTTTCGCTCTTGTTACCCACGCTGGAGTGCAATGGCGCGATCTCGGCTCACCGCAACCTCCGCCTCCTGGGTTCAGGAAATTCTCCTGCCTCAGCCTCCTGAATAGCTGGGATTACAGGCATGCGCCACCATGCCCAGCTAATTTTTTTTGTATTTTTAGTAATATTTAGTGATGAACTTAATAGGTGGCCCAAAGGATAATATGAAAACTAATAGCTTTAAATTCTGATGTTTTCAAGTATTTTAAGCCCCCAGTATCCTTTCTTCATGTAGTAAATTATCCAGTATGCATTTTAATTAAAATGGTAATTTACATAAAGTTATTCATAATTTATCTTCAGTAATGCTTTCTTTAAGCTAGAATAATATGAAAATTCTTTTATATTCTTCTCAGTACCTATTTCTCCAGCCTTCTAAATTTGTTCTGACATACAAACTTTTATTACTACCAGAGGAGACTTAAGATGAGAGCTTTACTTAAATTGAGGGGCTGTACTAATGTTTTCTTGAAATAAAAAAGATATATTGGAATGTTCCACCCCAAAAAGCAATACTTTTTCAAAACTAGATACCAGCATAGTGTGTGTTTTCACAAACTTCTAATGAGAGGTTTGGAGACAATTAGATGTCATACACTGTGAAGGAACTGAAATTGTGCCGGCTGTCTGTTGTAACAAGATAGCCTGCGTAGTTTCATAGATGCCTTTTGCCAGACTCTCCAATCAGCAACATCGTAAGTCACGGAGAACTGTAGCTCAAAGAGTACATAGTTTGGGGGCTCCAAAAGCAGATAGTGTGTTCCAACTTGATGTACAGCCTCCAATTCAGCTTATTCGTTGGTCCACATTCGAAGGATACTTATTTGCAGATAACAGATAAAAATGACAACACAAGGTACATACTGTCTCTAATATCCCAGAAAATAAAAAAAGTGCTGTTTGGTTTTGCGGGGTGGGGCGGGGGAGAAGAACAAACTTAAGGACAACAGGTTTTCCTTTACTGCTAGAGACATCAAGTGTTGTAAACCCGCCTACATGGTTCTAAGAGTTTCCTTGGTGAAGTTTCCTCATCTGAATTTTATTGGAGTTTATCCACAACCTCTGCTGATAAAAGTTTGCTAACATGACAGTCAGGGCTATACAGACTGAGGGTCCTGATTTGCTAACCCACAGGACATCAACCATAGAGTGAAAGCTTTAGACAACATGGGATAGAGGCTCTTGGGCTAAAACCTAACTCCTCATTGGTGGCAAATAGCAGTGGCCTTTAAGTGCCTTAGCAAAATATTGGAAGCCTGGCCACATGAATGCAATTTGGTCTTGGTAGTCAGGTGCCAGTGGCTAGGAAATAAGGCATTGTCAATGTCCAAGGCAGCATACCAAGTGCTGTCAGTCTGTGCAATGGATTCAATTCAGTCACAACGTCTGAAACACCTGGGGCTATGGGAGTATAAATACTGATTTAATTGGTGATGATGCCCCTCTAAGATTCAGCTGGCACTTTCGCTTGCCATATAAGCAGTTGCATTTTTTTTAAACACCCTTGCTGCTTTTAAGTCTTTAATCACAGAGTGGCAGTTTCTCTTTTTTTTTCTCCTGGGATTCTATACTGTTTCTGTTGGAATACCTAGGAAGGAATAGGGAGATGGATTAAAGAGCTACTTAGGTGTTTCTCCAGCATGTCTCTAGGGAGACACAGTACAGGTAAGTATTTAGAGTCCAGGCATGTGCAACATCAATACCAAATATACATTCTGCAGTGAAAGCCACAACACTGAATTGGCAGCACAGTATGCCCCTGGAGGACAGGGAGAACTTGGCCCTACCCCTAGGTGGCTTTCTCTTTAATGTGGTTAAGTTTGGATTAGAGGAGGAGAGAGGATAGCAGTCACAGAGGGAGAAAATGACTTGGCTCCAGTAAGCAAGTCATATTTACTTTCCATTTTGTGTGGTGGAGCAGCTTTCTCAGGCTAAACCAAATGAAACTCCAATGTCTTTGATCCAATAAAAACCCAGTACGAAGCAGCAAGATCGTAATAACCAACACCGTTAATTTCAGCTGTGGAGAGCCTTGAGCCGCATGGGTTCATTTGGGGTCTCCAGATTTATATCCTTTGTCTGACTTGCTCTTGATTCTCATCAAGACAATTTTTATAAAGGAGTTCACCATAACCTGGGGTATCTGCTGCCACCTCAACAAGGTAACTTCTCTTAAGTTCTTACTTTGTTTCAACATAAGGTCTAGGGGAGTTTTTCAAGGCAGCAGGGCTGACAGCAAGAATCTCTCTAGATTTTTTTTAGAACAGTTTCTCATTCTCTAGTGAGTTACTTTCACCAACAATGCAAACCCAATCCACTGCACTAAGAGTCTAAATACTAGTCAATGTCTCCTCTGTGACTTCTCACACATGTTTGCCTGTCTCTGAGTGATCACACCATACAGGGCAACAGTCTGTCCGAGCAGCCAAGATCAATTGAAAACATCTCTGGGACTTGTTACCGCTGCCTTTCAACGGATCTACTATTGCCATAATGAACTGTGGGAGGGGCTGAGTCATACACAGCCCAGCTGTGTTGCCGTCCTTTCTTAACCAGCATTGTGCATACCCACCCACCCCAACCCTCATCTCCCAATTCAATCAGTCAGAGTCCCAATGATTTGCCTGATTTTCTCTCGATTATGCTCACAAATTTTCCTCCTTGCACATTTAGTGTGTGTGCCTCTTAGTAACTTGCCTAAAAGGAAACAAAATCTTATGCTCACTCAGGATGAATCTTACATTACAATAAGGTGGACGTGAAGCTAACTGTGAAATTGACCAGGAAGTCTCCTTCCTCTCCCATGGGCAGCTGTCTTTGAGCTAACTTCATGCTGTCCAATCTGCATCCATCTCTCCAATATTTCCTCATTAACAGGCAAGAAAGTGGAGGACCATTTTGTGCACAGCTGGCCATACAATTCAGTTACATATTCAATATTGATCAATTTGGTGAGGGCAAGGGGAATACAAAGAGACAGCAGTTTTTCCTTTCCTTTTCCATCGCTGCTATCTTCCCCTCTGGCTTAATATGGAAATAATTGATTCTGTTTTCCTGTTAAATCACACAGGCTTCTGTTTAAAGGCAATCAGAGGAAAGAAGAAAATCATAAATTTCAGTTTCCAGAAGGAATAATTCACTTTTACCTAAAATAATTTAATCCAAAGAAGAATGAGATGTTAACCTCATGTATTTTTGAAAAAACATGTGAGGTGGTTGTTGGATATTGATGCCTGAGAGGAACGTAACAGTTTCTAATTGTTCCTGAAATGTCTGGTGAATTCTGATTAAATTTGCCACAGGCATAAGCATCAATGGCAGAAAGCAAGATGTAAGACACTGGACAAGTTACAAAGAAAGGTCAGTCTTTCATATCTTTGCATTTTCTCAGTACACACATTTGAAATACTTGTTGAGTTAGTTTTGGCATACTAATGTGGAATAGAACTTCCAGGTTAAAAGCCCAGGCTTGGAAATTTGACAGACCTAGCGATAACTTCCAGCCACATCACTTGCTCATATGGTTTTATACAATTTTTTTCAATCTTTTTGCACCAAAATTTCTGTATCTCTAGCTCTGCAATAATATGTGATTTATATGATTGTTATGAAGATTGCAGGATTAGATAATATATACATGTAATTAGTATAGTGTTTAGCATATGGAATTTGAATTAATGATACCCAACTATTATTATTCAGAGATAAAGATCATAACAAAATCTTTCTTTAGTCTTACAAGGGTAGCTAAATATAAAACAGGATTAACTAGTTTGAAGAATGGTAGCTTCCTAAATAGCATAAATTCAGAGGCCAAGAATTATCTTTCAGATAACTATTTATAAGACTGATTTCTGGAATTCTGTTATTAGAATTTTATTACACTGGGATTGAGGTATAAAAATGCTTTTTAAGGTGGTAGCATATTACCCTTTTTGGTCAGCTTAATTATAGGAAACCAGATTTGATTCTACCCTTTCCTGAGAGTAAATGGTCAGGAAAGAGGAGAGGCAATAAGCATTAGGAAGTTATAAATAAGAGAGAGTTGCCTCAAGGAGGAGAAAGTGGATAAGTTAAGGATGCCATCCAAGATGGCCGAATAGAAACAGCTTTGGAGTGCGGTTCCCAGTGAGAACAATGCAGAGGGTGAGTAATCACCACATTTCCAAACAAGTTTTTGCTGCCCACAGACCAGGAGATTCCTGGGCTGAAAAGTGCCACAAGTCTCTAGCACGGCTGCTTCAGCCAGTGCAGTGGGTCTCCACAAAAAAACTCACACAAATCAGGGCGGCCATTTCAGCTGGCACCTGGAATGCCTGGGAGACAGAGCCACCCATTCAACTGAAAAAAAGGGGGCTGAAACAGGGTGCCAGGTGATCTTGCTTGGCGGTTCCCACCCCTACAAACACCAGCAATCTGAAATGCTCTGGATTGAGAGTTTCACAGCAAGCACATCTGGATCCAGGATGGTACAGCTCTGTGGGGGAAGGGTGTCCACCATCATCAAGGCAATCCACCACTACTACCGAGGCAGTCCATCATTACTGAGGCAGTCTGCCATTACCAAGGCAGTCTACCACTACTGAGGTTATACCTCTGTAAACAAAACCGCAAGGAAGTTCACACCCCAGCTAGGCAGAGCCCACGGCAGCTGAGCAACGCCTCTGCTGGCAGACTGTGACTAGACTACCTCCTAGCTGAGCAGGGCATCTATGAAAAAAGGAAGCAGCATGTCAGGAACTTACAAATAAAGCCCCATCTTCCCAGCACAGAGCACCTGGGAAAAAAGGCAGTTATGAGTTCCATTGCAGCAGACTTAAACGTACCTGCCCAGCAGCTCTGAACGGAATAACAGAGCTAACAGCGCAGCACTTGCTCTCCTATAAGGGTCAGACTGTCTCCTCAAGCAGCTCCCTGACCCCCATATATGCAAAGAGAAACCTCATAAAGAGGATCTCAGGCTGACATCTTGTGGATATTCTTCTGGGATGAAGATAACAGAAGAAGAAACTGGCAGCAACATTTACTGTTCTGCAGCCGCCGCAGGTGGCCCAAGATGAGCAGGGTCTGGAGTGGACCTCAGCAGTCCTGCAGCAGAGGAGCCTGACTGTTAGAAGGAAAACTAAAAAACAGAAAGAAAAAAACCTCAACATCAACAAAAAGGACATCCATTCAGAGATCCCATCCACAAGTCACCAACTACAAAGACCACAGGTAGATAAATCCACAAAGTTGGGAAAAGAACAGTGCAAAAAGATGAAAACATCAAAAACCAGAACGCCTCTCCTCCTCCAAGGGATCACAGCTCCTCACCAGCAAGGGAACAAAGCTGGATGGAAAATGAGTCTGATGAATTGACAGAAACAGGCTTCAGAAGGTGGGTAATAAGAAACTTCTCTGAGCTAAAAGAACATGTTCTAACCCAATGCAAAGAAACTAAGAATCTTGAAAGAGACAAACAAGGGCATTGCGTAATGGTAAAAGGATCAATGCAACAAGAAGAGCTAATGATCCTAAATATATATGCACCCAATTCAGGAGCATCCAGATACATAAAGCAAGTTCTTAATGACCTATGAAGAGAGTTAGACTCCCACGCAATAATAGTGGGAGACTTTAACACCCCACTGTCAATATTAGATAGATCAACGAGACAGAAAATTAACAAGGATATTCAAGACTTGAACTCAGATCTGGACCCAAAGGACCTATAGAATTCTACAGAACTCTCCACCCCAAATCCACAGAATATACATTCTTCTCAGTACCACATTGCACTTACTCTAAAACTGACCACATAATTGGAAATAAATCACTCCTCTGCATATGCAAAAGAATGGAAATCATAACAGTCTCTCAGACCACTAAAAAGAGGCATCACGCTACCTGACTTCAAACTATACACAAGTCTACACTAATCATAACAGCATAGTACTGATACCAAAACAGAAATATAGACCAATGGAACGTAACAGAGGTCTCAGTGGCAATGCCACAAATCTACACCATCTGATCTTTGACAAACCTGACAAAAACAAGCAATGGGGAAAGGATTCCCTGTTTAATAAATGGTGTTGGGAAAACTGGCTAGCCACGTGCAGAAAGCAGAAACTGGACCCCTTCCTGACACCCTACACTAAAATAAACTTCAGATGGATTTTAAAGATTTAAACATAAGACCTAACACCATAAAAGCTCTAGAAGAAAACCTAGGAAAACCATTCAGGACATAGGCATAGGCAAGGACTTCATGACTAAAACACCAAAAGCATTGGCAACAAAAGCCAAAATAGACAAATGGGACCTAATCAAACTCCACAGCTTCTGCACAGCAAAAGAAACAATCATTAGAGTGAACTGGCAACCAACAGAATGGGAAAAAAATTTTGCAGTTTACCCATCTGACAAAGGGCTAATATCCACAATCTACAAATAACATAAACAGATTTACAAGAAAAAAAGAAACATCCAAAAGTGGGAGCAGGATATGAACAGACACGTTTCAAAAGAAGATATATATGAGGCCAATGAACACATGAAAAAATGCTCATCATCACTGACTATTAGAGAAATGCAAATCAAAACTACATCGAGATACTATCTCATGCCAGTTAGAATGGTGATCATTAAAAAATCTGAAGACAGTAGATGGTGGAGAGGGTGTGGAGAAATAGGAACACTCTTACACTGTTGGTGGGAGTGTAAATTAGTTCAACCATTGTGGAAGACAGTGTGGTGATTCCTCAAGGACCTAGAAATAGAAATTCCATTTGACCCAGCAATCCTATTACTGGGTATATATCCAAAGGATTATAAATAGTTATATTATAAAGACACATGCACACGTATGTTCATTGCAGCACTGTTTACAACAGCAAAGACCTGGAACCAACCCAAATGTCCACTGATGATAGACTAGACAAGGAAAATGTGGCACATATGCACCATGGAATAGTATGCAGCCATAATAAATGATGAGTTTGTATCCTTTGTAGGGACTTGGATGAATCTGGAAAACATCATTCTCAGCAAACTGAAAGAAGAACAGAAAATCAAACACCTCATGTTCTCACTCATAGGTGGGTGTTGAACAATGAGAACACCTGGACACAGGGAAAGAAGCATCACACACTGGGGTCTGTTGGGAGGGAATAGGGGAAGAACAGCTGGGGGTAGGGAGGTTGGGAGGGATAACATGGGGAGTAATGCCAGATATAGGTGACGGGGATGGAGGCAGCAAACCACATTGCCATGTATGTACCTATGCAACAATCCTGCATGATCTGCACATGTACCCTAGAACCTAAAGTACAATAAAATCATATATATATACACACATATATAATGTATATATATAATGCGTATTATTTTTCATATATTACATATATCATATATATATACATGTATATATATGATATATATAGGTGTATATATATATATATATATATATATACACACATACACACATACACACAGACATACATATATGTGGATATATATAAAAGGAGAAAGTGGAGAGTAAGGGAGTGAAGTTTGTTTAAAGCTAAATTTTACCATCTTCATAATTTAGCCCAAGTTCAAGTCTATTTCAGAAGAATTAATATTATAAAGAAACATGCTGGTTAGCAAAGGATTGAATAGTTAATAAAGTTTTATCATTTTTCAATTCATGTCTAAATCTTTTAATTCCACATAAGTAACTATAAATTTTGAATGAAATTTTGAATTTTCACATTGCTAAAGTAGTTCAAGTTAATTACATCCTTGATAATGATCTATTGCTGTGATTTTCCTTCATGCATGCCAATCAGGGGTGGAGTTTTATTATCCTCCATGGCCTGTTGGGATGACCCATCACACTCTAGAAAATTTCTAGTTTTTCTTTTCTGCATTAGATTTTCTCTGTCTGCCTTGGTTTGAATGCAGTCTATTTACTAATACTTGAGATTCTTGGCATTACAAAACCAAAAAGTTATCATATTTTTTCATGATAATAGCTATTTGTTATGATCTTTGAAGGTCTTAGGAACCATGTATACAATTCCTCACTTACTGCAGAAAACATTCCACTGTACCCGTGAAAGATATCTACTCTTCCTCAACTTGAATGAATTCAAAGTGTGAGGAGAGCACTCTGGCAAGGCAAACTCTTCTGTTGTTGGGCAGTTCTGAAAAATATTTTTCTTGCATTGAGCCTGAATCTGTTTTTTGATTACATTTCTGATTTTTGACACAGGAGAGAAGAAACCTGTTCATTTGCTGCATGATTGCACTTTGAGTAGGTTTATGTTGCCTTCCTTCGGCCTCCAATGTGCGCGCACACACACACACACACACACACACACACACACACACACACACCCTCACACTATCAGACTTACCTTCATGCTGAATATCTTCAGTGCACTCTTATTATACATATGATACAATTTCCAGAATTTCAAACATTTCACTACTTGATTTTTCTCCTCTGAAAGGCAAAGTATCTAGGGCAACCATAAGTCCTGGATTTCCAGGGACAATCTCCTTGTTCAGATGGAAACAGTAATAATGTTCTCTTTCATATAATAATGTACTTGTTTTAACAATGAATTATAATGTCCCTGTGTGCAAATGAAGATGAATTTCAAAATAGCATTCACACAAGGCCTACTAGTGTAGTGTCCTGAAAAATGAATTGGTACTGAATCAGTAATACATTTGTAGGCACATCTTCCACACCTTCCACAACTGTTCATTTTAGGGCAGTGCACAATGATCTATCAGAGTTGTTCATCAAAGTCCAACAGAGGGATTCTTGTCTCTTAGTTATGGGCTTTTAAACAGAATAATTTAACAGGGTACAGGTACTTCTTTAGTGTGATTGAATCTGGAGTACAAAACTATGTGACCTGGCAGGACATTGGCTACAGCCTTACTGTCACCTGCATGTTTCAGGTTGGGTCTCTTGCCTGACTTGTTCAAGGACTTGGGGGCCAAGCATTGCAGTTGACAGTGATTGATTGCCTTAATCACTGGGCTGTAGGCAAGTCCCATGGAGCTTTGCAAGAGATCACTTTTTATGTGAGACTAGCTTTCAGAGGATCAGTCAAGATAACCTTTTCTCTCAATTCTCCCTCTTCTCCCCAAATAAGAAGTAGTGTCTAGGCATTATAAGCTATCATTTTAATCCGTAAGAGGTGTGTGGCTAGCCACAGCATCACTGTGGTTGACACTGGAAGACAGTTAGGAATGGCTAAGAACTGTCAGAGGAATTCATGTTTACTTAAGGCAGAGTAGGAAGAGCCATTAATTTGAATAGCCCTGGAGATATCTAGTTGCAAAGTATAATAGGGTCATTATTTGTACCTCAACATGGGGAATGAGAAAAGGCTAACCATGACAGGCATCATTGCTTTCTGGTTTCTTCCAATGAACTGGGACCCTCTGTTATTACAGTGCTATTGTATCCTGGCCCTGCATATACCAGGGATGGGCTCACACATCCATAATCGTGCATTTAAATTCCACAGTCAAGGGTTTCATACACAGTCCCAGAAAAAAAAATGGGCAAGAGGAGACCTGTATACCTACTGTTCATGATGCCTTCATGGAATATTCTCCAAGGGATGCTGTCCCAGCGAGACTGTGCCATTTTCGCTTGTGTTGCACACAGTCACTCTAAATCATACATCATTTCATAGATATGAAGAAGAAAAGCAAGTTAGATGGAGGAGACCATTTCTTGTTAGTTATTACTCTTTAAAGTATTTATTTCGTACCATTTCTTCTTACCTATTAACTATTGCTTAACTATTATGAGGAATAGTGGGGATTTCCCTGGACTTTAACTTGCTCTGGGCTGTTTCACTGGCTTGCTGTGATATCTTGGATAAATCACTTAAGCTTTCTAGTTCTAATATTCTTTAACTATAAAATATGGAGGTATGGGGCAGGTCCATGACTGTCTGTCATTCTTTGAGGCTGAAAGCATGTCTTATTTGTATTTCCCCGCTCATCCTCTACAAAACACAGTATATAGGTATGCTTTGTAAATATTTGCTAGATGAATAAAAAAATGGACACCTCTCACTTTTCTTCTTGTTCGTGTTTATATGCTGTTTCAACCTGTTGAAATAATTCTAAATCTGATTCTCCCTTTCATCATAAAAACCAGCTTTCCCTTCTTGGTATCCTCTGAAGCTTGAATTATGACTACCTTTCACATATCATCTTAGTCACTGATACAATGGTTTAGTAGAATGGATTGCTGTATGCATTTTTATTTGTTTCATGGGATAGATTGGAAGTAACAATTGTACAAGTAAGCACCCCCATATTCTCCACAATCTTTATATGTATTAGGAAAACCTACAAAGAAGAGCATTCAAGGGTTTGGACTGACTAAACTACAAAATTACCAAGAACTAAGGAAATAACTGTTAAGATTGACTATTCGTATGGAACATTATTAAAAATTAATTTGGTTCTTGCCTTTAACATTCTGTTTGTTAATTGTATGTGCCAACTTGATTAGGCTAGGCTCTGGGATGCCCAGATAGATGGTAAAACACTATTACATTATTTATGGGTGTGTTTCTGATGATGTTTCAGAAAAATATTAGCATTTGAATCAGTAGACTGACTAAAGATCTATTCTCAACAATGTGGACAGGGATTAGCCAATCCATGGAGTGCCCAGATAGCACAAAAAGGCAAAATAAGGGCAAATAATTTTTCTTTCTTCTTGACATTGGACATCCTCCTGCTTCTGCCCTTGGACATTGGAGGTAATGGTTCTTAAGCCTTTGGACATTAACTAAATTCTATCTCTGGCTTTTCTGATTCTGCAGCTTGCAAACAGTATGCTGTGGTAATTTTTGGTCTCCATAATTATGTAAAACAATGCCCATAATAAATATTTCTTATATATCTGTATATATCCTTTTGGTTCTGTTTCTGGAGAACCTGACTTACCCAACTGTCTTGGCCAATTCTGAGTCTTAAGGGTGGGAAATGGTGAGGAGGATGTTGTTGCTCTGTGTTTTAGTATCCTGATCCTAAAGGCATACCAAAACTTTCTTAAATAAAGATGAAAGTAAGAAAAGGGGAAATAGTAGCTTTTTATTGGGCTAAATTTTAAAATGATATTAGACTATTAGTTAATATTACACTAGAAAGAGTTAGGCTAGAAGTACTGATCAATACTGCAAGGTTGAAACTCAGATACTTTTTAAACTTTAACTTGTTATATAGAGTTTAAAGAGTGAAATCAATAAGCCTGGAGAGTTGCCAGAGAGTTGTTAGTGTCTAAGTCCTAGATGATATGTCCCGTTAAAAAGTGAGAAATATCTTTTATTACCTGAGCTTAACTAAAAACTTATATTACTATGAAGTGTGAGAATTATACACACAGTTCAACAAGTAAAGAGAACAGTTTCTGGTATACTTGGTTAATGCAGAATCATCAGATTTGAGGATTGAGAGGGACTTTTACAGTTATCATTTTAGGCAAGGATGTCATAAGAATTGTGCCACTTCCAAATCACATTTATTTTTCTTCTTTTTAAAAGTTATTTCATTTTTTGTACCATAAGTTATATGGTTATAAAATAAGTGGGTGCTGCTGAAATCTTGGACCTAGAAAGGGACTCAAAGTATCTCCTAGTTAACTCACTAACTTATGCAACTAAAAGATTGTTCAGAAATTAATGATAAACTTGGTGTGCAAACATAGAATTGTTTTACTTATTCCTGCTAAAAAATACAGAGATGACTGAATTTGGCGTCAGGATAATTTAGATGGTGAGCCCTGCACTTGTAATTCTTGTAATTTAAGCTCTCTGTTCTTGGGCCAATGGCTTAAACTTTTAAATCCAACTTCCTTCAGTGAGGCTAAATATGGCTTGCAGAGAGTCAAAAGAGACCAAGCAACAATATAACAATGACACTGCTGGTGACAATGATAACAACATTTATTTAGCTCTTCCATATGCTAGATATTGTGCAAAGTGTTTTAAACTTGTTTTAAAACTTAATTCTTGTAAGTCATACAAGGTGAGTGCTATGGTCTACATGTTTGTGGCTGCTCACCTCCCCTTCCTGCAAGTATATATGTTGAAGTCCTATTGCTAAGGTGATGGTATTGGAAGCTGGGTCCATTTGGGAGGTTATTAATTTATGGGAACTCTGCCCTCCTCAATGGAAATAATACTTTTATAAAAGAGTTCTCAGAGAGCTACCTTGTTCTTTCTGATATGTGATGACATGGCTAAAAGGCATCATTTATGAACCAGGAAATGGACCCTCACCACACCCAAATTTTCCTGATCTTGGACTTCCTATCCTCTAGAATTGTGAGAAATAAACCTCTGTTATTTCTAAGATTCCCAATTTGTGGCATTTTGTTTTGTTATAGCCACTCAAATTGACTAAAATAGTGGGCGTTTTTTTTTTTTTTTGAGACGGAGTTTCCCTCCTGTTACCCAGGTTGGAGTGCAATGGCGCGATCTCGGCTCACCGCAACCTCCGCCTCCTGGGTTCAGGCAATTCTCCTGCCTCAGCCTCCTGAGTAGCTGGGATTACAGGCACGTGCCACCATGCCCAGCTAATTTTTTATATTTTTAGTAGAGACGGCGTTTCACCATGTTCACCAGGATGGTCTCGATCTCTTGACCTCGTGATCCACCCGCCTCGGCCTCCCAAAGTGCTGGGATTACAGGCGTGAGCCACCGCGCCCGGCCAATAGTGGGCGTTATTAGAGTTGAACCCTTGGACAAGGTGGGGGTTAGGAGCACTGACTCCCTGCACAGTCCAAAATCTGCACATAACTTTTGACACCCCATAATCTTCATGATTAATAATTTAATGTTGACTAGAAGCCTTAATGATAACATAATCAATTAACACGTATTGTTTATATCACATGTGTTATATACTGTGTACTTAACAATAAAGTAAGCTAGAGAAAGAAAAATAATATTAAGAAGATCATAAGGAAGAGAACATATATTTACTGTTTAGTAAGTGGAAGTGTATCATCGTATAGGTCTTCATCCTCATCATCTTCACATTGAGTAGGCTGAGGAAGAGGAGGAATAGGAAGGGTTGGTCTTGGTCTTGCCTGTGTCAGGGTGGCAGAGGCAGAGAAAATCTGTGCATAAGTGAGCAAATGCAGCTGAAGCCTATGTTGCTCAAGGTCAACTGTATTTTCACATATGTGAAAAAACTTAAAAATTCAAGAGGATGTACTGATGTAAACTATTATTAGGAATAGTATTCTATTTCATCTGAATGAAAACGATCGTGTTTTATGTTAGGAATTTCCACCCAAATGTCATATATTTTGAGGGTACTAAATGAGGTTCACTGGGTAAATAAATGTTATGCTTATTAATGGCTATATAAGGAAAAACAGAAGCATAACATCTTATTTTAAAGTAAAGTTTTGATAAAAGTATATATATATATATACACATACACACACACACACACACAGACACACACATACACACGCACATTTTTTTTTTCCTGCATGAATAAAGCGGAGGCTATCACTGGTCAACAAATATTTATGTGATCTCCTACATTTTCTAGCACCCTGGCAGTTAGGATAGAAAGATTTAAGCAATTCTGGCTAATGAAATGTGAACAGAATTAATGTGTATCATTGCTCGGTTAAGTAGTTAAGGAGTAGATATGTCTCTCCCATTTTTTTTCTCCTGTGATCATGATCTTGGGGGACACATGTTTCAGATGGAATAAAAATAAAATGGAGGAGGGAACCTTGACTTGCATTGAACTTGATTGAATTGCAGTAAGCCACTGAGATATCAGTATTTATTTGTTATCACAGCATAGCCTTGCCGACTCTGGATAATACAGGGCACTGTGCCTTACTCATAACTGCATCTTCCCCTGAAGGATAATGTTTATTCACCCAATGAGTCAGGTTTAGTGCCCTCAAAATATATGACATTTGGGTGGGGATTCCTAACATAAAACACATTATTTTTTCTTTAGATGAAATATACTACTACTCATAATACTTCATGTGAATACATCCCCTTGAATTTTTTAATTTCTTCCACATATAT
Organism: Saguinus oedipus; assembly: GCA_031835075.1. Classification (NCBI taxonomy): domain Eukaryota; kingdom Metazoa; phylum Chordata; class Mammalia; order Primates; family Cebidae; genus Saguinus; species Saguinus oedipus. The sequence goes on along the minus strand of CM063184.1, from coordinate 94,877,014 downwards.
AAAAATATAGTTGACCCTTGAACAACATAGGTTTCAGCTGTTCTGGCCTATTTGTACACAGATTTTCTCTGACTCTGCCATCCCTGAGACAGCAAGACCAACGCCTCCTGTGCCTTCTCCTCCTCAGCCTACTCAATGTCAAGATGATTAGGATGAAGAGCTTTGTGATGATCTACTTCTACTTACTAAATGGTAAATAGATGTTCTCTTCCTCACGATTTTCTTAATAACATTTGCTTTTCTCTAGCTTACTTTATTGTTAACTATACAGTATACAATACATATAAAATATAAACTGTGTGTTAATTGTTCATATTATCAGTAAGGCTTCTAGTCAATATTATGCTAGCATAATGTGGTAAATGGCAGACTGGTTTGGTAAGTAAGAAAGGTCTTGCAAAGTAATATGAATAATATAGTACAAGCAATACAGTAAGAGCCCATAGCTTTGTAAAGTAAGTACCTGAGATACAGATAGGCTAGATTTAAATGCTTTAAGTACTAAAGATCGCGTTCTTTCCAATTCCTGCATATCACTGCACTAACAAAAGATGATAGTTTTATTTGGCACACCTGGATAAATGGTTGTGTTTACTCAAGGGTCGGGGGTAACTGGCCCGGGAGTTCAGTCTGCCTTAGGTCTTCTCAGGCACGCTAGGGTCAAAAGGATCAATATCTTCACTCATTTATGCCATCTCACTTAGGTAACTCACCTAAAATCAGTCTAGCCAAGTGGCCTGATATGCTGTTTTACCATGCTGGGCCTGGAAAACAGATTGAAAAAATTCTGATTTCAGAAAGTATTTTTCTCCTGATTTAACTGCACCAATTGAATTGGACAAATTTTGATTCTTCAGTTTCTTCATCTATAAAATAAAGAACTAATCTCTAAGGCCCCTTCTAGCTCAAAAATTCTGATTCTTTATGAACAAGGGAATATGCTGCATGGTATGTGGAGCTGCCACAAATTGAAATGACTATTTTGTAATAATACAGTAAATCTGATCAATGCAGGCAGCTAAACCGTATAATTCTATCCCTGAAGTGGGTTTTGTTCAGTTTGGCTGTCTATATTCATCACGTAAATTGAGTGATTAGGTAACCATGGTCTCTGTGTGAGAAGCCAGCTGTGGATTCTGAAGGGACTGCCCACATTTCACACAGATCACACACACTCAAGGCTTACGCATGTGAAAGTGCTGTGTCTATCGAGCTCATGTGTAGAAAAGTCACCGAGAGCTGGAAAAACTGGATTCAGGTTCTTATAAAGAAAATTATTTAAAACATATTTAATATTAAAATTTTATAGTTAATGAAACACTTTGGGGCTTGGAAAGTTTTCCGTTAAGATGTTTTATTTTACTGTTGAAACAATAAAAATATGATCTTATTGACTTAATCACTTCTGAACTAGTAAAATCTTTCAATGACTAAATTCACTATCATTTCAAGTGTCCATCCAGAAGTGTACAGCACATGAGAAGGCCCCATTTGCCAAGGGGCGGCCTGGGTAGTTATTCCGCCCAGGTTTAAGAGTGGTGTGTACCATTCTGTACTCTTTTCTCAAATTATGTTAATAACTCTCTTACAGTTGTCACATATGGCAAAGAGACCAGGAGCATAACCCCTGTCTGTAGCATTTAATTAAAATGCATATTTTGCTTTGAAGGAGATTCAAGATGAGTAATGTTTCTCTTAAAGAAATAGAAGGCATATCACCAGTTGATTTTATGATCCTCAATTGAAAATATGAAGATAGCATGCTTATTTTCTGTATTGACGAGCATATACCACAGGTCCCTCTGAACTGCTATTCCCTTCCTCTTGCAGCTTTCTTTTTCTCCATTAAGTGACATAAGTCTCTCTCACAGTTAGGACCATGCTGGTGCACTGAGGGTTAATCCAATTAAAAGAGTATAAGTAAATAATAGAAAAATATTTGCTGCATGTAGAGGGAAAATGACATTTGAGAACTCATTTATCCATTGCAGTGCTCTCCTGATATGCCTGGCTGGTAGTGTGGGCTTCAGTTCCTGGGTGAGTTGACAGATTATGCCATGCCTCATTAAGGGGGACTTAATGTTGACTACATCTGTAGACTCTCTTGTATTTTTTGTTTTATGTTCAGTGTGAAGAATGTAACGTGTTTGTGAGATTTCTTCTGAATATTCTTTCTGGATATTCAGATAAATGTGGGCATAAAATGACAGTTTCTCATTTAGGCCTCATGTAGTGGAGACAAACTTGATTAAAATTCATTCTGATGGTGTGCCTGCACTCATCTTTTGTTTCTTTACACAAGGTTTATCTTTGCTCCTTCCCTTCGCCCGCCCTATGCTGTAGTGACATTGATTCCCCCAACCCCCACCGCTCTCTCCCACTTCCTGAAGATGCCTATTCATTTAAGACAGAGTCCAAACATCTCCTTTGGCTCCTGGGGCGATGGCAGTGGCAGTGACTGAAGGAGGCCTGAAGAACACTAGCAGTGCCTTGGCACCTGCATCGTGATTTGTTGCCTGTACTGTCATTTAGCATCTCACCTGTTTACGCTGTGTCTTCGTTTGGCTTCTTTGAACTTTAGCTTTTGCTTTTATCATCTCGTTCTTCAGCTAAGACCACCTTTTTTTATTTTCATGAAGATTTAGCTCTACCTTGACCACACCATTCACTTGTAACCTGTACCAGCTCTGGTGCCCACTAATGACCTGTGCTTTGTCACTTCACTTTCTATTATTTATTTATTTATTTTTAGACGGAGTTTCGCTCTTGTTGCCCAGGCTGCAGTGCAACGGCGCGATCTCGGCTCACTGCAACCTCAGCCTCCTGGGTTCAGGCAATTCTCCTGCCTCAGCCTTCTGAGTAGCTGGGATTACAGGCACGCGCCACCATGCCCAGCTAATTTTTTGTATTTTTTGAGTAGAGACAGGGTTTCACCATGTTGACTAGGATGGTCTCGATCTCTTGACCTCATGATTCACCCGCCTCGGCCTCCCAAAGTGCTGGGATTACAGGCGTGAGCCACCGCGCCGGGCCTTCACTTTCTAAAACTGCGCTTCTACTTTGGTTCCTGATAGGTGATACCTTTTCCCTTTGGTTTTCTTGACTGAGGAGGTCTCCCATGAATAGACATTGACTCTTGCTGCTGGAACTTACAGTTCTTCCATTGCAGGCTGGTAGAGTCTATGGTGCCTCAAAGACTCACATTTACGCAACTTTGAAAGTGAAAGTGGCAAGAAACTTATTTTTGGAGGCTACTGTAGGGCTCACAGTGTGGATTTTTAGTGGAAGTAACTCTGGTGCAATAGTCAGATACAATTAAGTCAGAGACATGAGCATGAGATAAGTACAAAGGGTGCATATGAGGGGTTCGGGGTCTCTAAAGTGACTCGGAGTAAATTCTATGCAGCGGGTGCACTATAGAGAATGATGGCATATTATCCTTTTTTACTTTGAAATGTGTAACTTCTGTGAGAGTCCCAGGTAGAGGAGGCAGAACACATTTTCTGAACGGCCTGCAAATCTGAATCTTAGCATGATGATCAGGCTGATGGGGTAACTTCCATGTGACCTTGTCTTACTGTGTCCTTGGAATAAATGTTCGGCACGGAAGGTAAACCACAGTGTCTCTTCCTTGGATTTCTTAGGAGGAAAAGTGTCTACCTGTTGGAAGCTCACCACCTCTTGGTGATAAAGTGCTCACTATTGCCTGAAGCATGCTAGGTCTTGTCAAGCCTTCTACACCTTGGGATAAACAGTTATCTGGACATGTGCCGGGTCCAAGCTTCATCCTTTCTCCTACTGCCCTGCTCTAAGGCAAGATAGATGAAAGCTCTCTGAGGGTCTGAGGTAGTGTTTCCAGCTTCCATCCCATGTAGCACAAATAATATATAGATTTTTCAATAAATATTAGTTGATTGATCCAGAGTCAATGAGGTAGCTACTATCTAAGATAAATTCTCAAATAAAAGTGAGTTTGGCTCCCACAAATATGTGTGTATATGTATGCATGAATGTGCACATACCCAGAACATATATCATAAATGCTATGCACACATACATATTTCTGATACTTGGAATTTACCTGACCTAATTACTTGCTGCCATAGCCAGAAAGTCAAACTTAGCTTCTTTACGAGAATTTTTCGCAAAGATGAATCAAATTCCTTATTATTCAGTGCTTATCCCAGGAGGCTTCTCCTCCTATAATATATGCATGCACACTGTTGTTAAGTATAGAGGCTGCTCCTTGTTCCTCCAAAGGATTTGTTTTGTTTTCTGGTGTCATGGTACCTCAGCTAAGTACTGCTGAATCATTACAAATGTGGCTACAGTTGTCGAGTGGTTTCATTATCACCATAGCTCTAATACTATCTCCCAAAGGAGAAAATTCTGTGGGCAAAAATATTTAAAAATGAATGTGCTTCTCTATAAAATCTCAGTTGAAAGATAATACCAGCTATATTTTTGCTTCTGAAGTATGAAGTGCTATTTTTTCTGAGGTGGAAAGGTTTGGCCTTAAGGAAGTCATATCAAATGATTCCTCCACAGCTGCCATCAGTTTTTACTCTGCAATTATTCCATGTCTCATCCTGGCACATTTTCTGCTCCAGTAAAACAAATGTACTTCTGTTGTATATCTCAGATAAATGGCCTCCAACGTGCACTATTTTATTCCCTCTGGCTGGAATGCCCTAACTCCTTCTTGCCCTCCAATCTTCTTTAAAATTTTGGCTCACAACTCACCTTTTCCTTGTTATCTTTCTGGATTAAAGTCAGGGAGATGTGATTACCCTAGTCATCCCAGCACACCCCTAGCACGTTCCAGAATGAATACCAACTATGATTGCTTCAGTTTCCACCATCTGACCATGACTTTGACACATACACAGTGACGTCTTAGTCATTTGAGACTTGTGAGGAGGATGGGGGTGGTGAAGTGCTGACGTGTAGCTCAATGCTTTGAAATATTGAGATTTGGGCACTTTGGGAGCATCAGGAGAAAGCACCCTTGGAATTCCCTTTGCTGGTTTCTGGCCAAAGTGGCCCTTTCCCTCAAGTATCTCAGAAAGCCATGAACATTGGTGTGGGAGCCAGAGAGAAAGGATGGGAGTGGATGATTTGTGAGCATAAGAGAGCTTCACAGAGAATTTTGTCTCTGAATTGATGCAGGTAACAGAAAGTGCCAGCAAAACACAGATGATTAGCTTAAATGTGAGAATATGGTTGTCCTTACAGGAGATCTACCTTCTCTTGATTTATCAAGATGCCACAGAGAAACTGAGGCTTCTTCAGGAGTACCAACTGCATTTCACTTTGCCCCTCAAGTTGCCCCACCCTCTTTACCATGCTGTAGCCTATTATGTGGGTATAGAACTATTCTCCTTCATGGTGTTTCCCAGATGCACATGCGAGCAACATCTGCTTTCAATGTGTCCCTTACCTTATCTAAAACACATCCTATTGTCAAGTACGGAGAAGGCTCTTTCCTTCTACCTTAGGGCACTGAATCCCTTGGCCTAGTTTTTTTTTGTCTTGTCCATAATGGGAACTCTATGGTCTGAGCATGCTTGACTGAATATATTAGTCAAAATTAGAAAAACTCTCTTTCCATCTTGATTTTCAAGCTTATTTATTATTTTACCAATAAATAAATCAAATATTTGCCCTTGCTTTTCATGGGGCAATAGTATTCAAGGTTCAGTCTTGGAGGTGGGAGGTCAGTAGGAGTTCTGAGATAAGGGGCAATTATCTCATGATAATATATCACCATATGTGATCTGGAAATACTGAGATGCTTTACAAATATTATAGTGATGTATTTATCTGCAGTATGCTGGGTATACTTTAGAATATCATAGTGATAGATAAATATATATCTACACATGTACACATTATAACATGTAGGTATTCTTACATGTGTTGAACTTGTAAAATGTGGATCAGCTCATTCAGAACATGCAGCTTGTCTAAAGATTACTAGTTTCTTACACAGTGGTTGAGGTCATCAAATTATCCAATTTGTTTGAATGTAGTCAGCTAAGCTGAATAAAATTCACTTTGGGGATTAAATTACCCAATGCTCTGTCTCTAGTGATTAGATCAACTCTATAATGACGGAATAGTAGCTTCATTTGGAGTCCTTCAACACAGTGTCACCATAATACATGGTAAAGTGAATTCTTGTTCAGGAAAACTTGTGTTAGAGCTGAAAGGATCTTTATAGATTATTTAAACCTCTTCATTTTCCAAGTGAAGAAACAGGTTCACAGAAATGGCAATTCAATGATACAATTAAATTTAACTCAAAACACTTGATAGAAGTCTGAAGTTGTTCAATCAGTGCGGTGGAAGTGAATAGGACAGAGAAGAAAAGGTCTGTGTGTTAAACCGTCAGCACGGGCCATCGTGAATGCTTCGATATCTCTACTGAAGGACAGGGGAACCACTGGAAGCTTTGAGCAGAGGAGCAACATGGTGCAACTTATATGTTAAAAGAATCATTTTAGTTGTTGTATTGAATGGATTAAGAAGGTTACAAGTAAAAGCAGGGAGGTTAGGTGGCTGTTGGAGGAATCCAGGGGAGAGAGATGCTAGCGCAGATCTGGGTAATAGAGTAGACGTAATGGGCAAAATAATATATTTTGGATGTATTTTGAAGGTGGAGTCAACAGAATTTCCTGGAAGGCTGAATACGGAATATAAGAAAGGAACCAGGAATTACACCCACCAAGGATTTTGACCTGAAAACCAAGACAATAGAATTGCCATTTAATAAGACAGAAAAGGCTATGAGTGAACAGGTTTTACAGTAAGAGATCAAGAATTCAATTTTGGACATGTTGAGTTTGAGATGTTTTTAAGATATCTAAGTGGAAATGTCAGTAGGTAGTTGCATACATGAATCTGGAAGATGAGAAGAAATTCTTATAAAAGATGTAAATGTGGGAGAATCTGGCATAGAGATATAATGTAAAACAGAGACAAAATGTGATTACTTAGGGACTGTATTAGTTTGTCAGGGTTATCATAACAAACTATCATAACCTGGGTGGCTCAAAAACCAGAAATTTATTGTCTCACAGTTCTACAGTTTTGGAGGCTAGAAGCTGGAGATTAAGGTGTCAGAAGGATTGGTTCTTTGAAGGCTATGAGGGAGAATCAAGTATCTGTTTTATGACTTTCTTCTAGATTCTGGTGTTTGCTGGCAGTTTTTGGAGTTCTTTGGCTTAGGGATGCATCACCCTAGTCTCTGCCTTCAGGTTCACATGGTGTTCTCCTTGTGTGTATGTCTGTGTCCATATTTCCCCTTTTCAAAGGATATTTACAGTGGATTAGGGGTCCACTCTACTCCAGTATAGCCTAATTTTAACTGATGACATCTGCACCAACCTTCCTTTCAAATAAGGTCACTTTCTGAAGTACAAGGGGTTAGAACTTCAACATGTGAATTTTGAGGGAACACAGCTCAACCCAGGAACTAACCATAGATTTTTAAAAAAGGAAAGAAAAGAGGCTCGAGGATGGAGTCTTTGGCATTTCACCTTTAGAAGCCCAGGAATGAAAGGACAAACTAGGAAAGGAGACTGAAAATGAGTGATCAGAGAGGTGGGAGAAAAAAAAACAAGAGATTTTTGTGCTGGAATCAAGGGAGGAAGGGGAACTTATATTCATTTATTATGGTTAATTAGCCAGTATCAGTTCATACCCACCAGACCATAATAAGCTCCATGAGTACCAAGAACAATTCTCTTGTACTGCTTTTTAACCACAGTAGATATGTAATGGATACTCAATGCAATATTTATTGAGAGAATTAATAAATGAATGAATTTATTCCCTTAAATTCCTATGCCTCACAGTTTACCCCACAGCATGTTTTATTGCTCTGGGGTTCTAGTTTTATTTAATTTTATTAATATTATAATACAAATACTCTAAAACAAATCATCCTAGAATTTGGTCTATTCTTTTCCAGCTTTTTATTTTTTCTATTTTTGATTTTTTACATAGCGTTGTCTCTTGTCCTTGGGTGGGTTTGCATATGTCTTGTCTACTTTAGTAGATCTTGAGAATATTGAGCCAAGAACTCCGACTTTTATGTCTTCTTTTCTTCCCTTAGTGGCATATAGTTCAGTAGGTCTCCCCCAACATCCACCCTGTCGACTTACTACGTGGGATTTGCAATAATTATTCAATGATGAATTAACAGCATGATTCCCATATTCACTTTAGAGAAGATTTTCACGTTTTTTTCTAACCCCCTGTATATCCTTAGTCTCTGTAATTCTGTCTTGTGAAATTAGCAACAGATGAACACTTTGCTTAAAACAGATAAAATCCAAGATGACATCTTCAGGGCCTTTTTGATAAATAATGTTCAGAGAAACACTCTCTCATTTAGAGCACGTATCCACTCTGTAATACACCCAAAACACTGGGGCTTTGATTTTGTTTTTAAGCACCTATTTAGGCACTGTGATTGAGAGTCAAGTGAGAAATAGAAAAGAGAATTAGGCAGCAAGCCTGGATCACTGCAATGAGCAGCAGCAAAAACTCCCTTCATAAGCAATTTGGGAGAGTGAAAGGAGGTGGTTAAGGGTAGGAAGTAAATATTTTTCTTTTTAATGAATGTTAGTTGTTTTATTTATCAAAATGTGTCCACTGAAAATATTTTGAGTTTTTTGTAACTATAATATTAAAATACAAATTAATGACTATTTGCTTTAAATCTTGGCAAAATAAGTAAAATATCATTGAATGCTATGGTATAACTAATTGAGCCACACTTTGAACAGAATACCCAACACAGAGAAATGTCTTTCAATTCGCTATATGAAGCATCCTCCAAATCCATGGCAACAAGGTTTCACATATTCGCCAAATGTTCACGCTAGACTTTTAGTTGGTTCACTGTTGGCAGAGAAAGATAATTATCTTCTTCCAAAAGCAGCTATACAAATTTCTAGTTGCTTTTCTGAGAAGTCGTTCCTCTACCATCATGAAAACTAGGGTGTGTCTGACCACTGGGATAGATTGTTAAGAGTGATATATATATATGGACACATTTCCAGTAGGAACGCTTCGGTGATCGCAAAATGACATAGAAGAGAGAGGAAAAACGATTGAACCAAAAGAAAGGAAATGAAAAAGGAATAGAGCCTCAGTGACCTATTGAACAATATCAGTAAGTATAAAATACATGTAACTGGACTTCTAGAAGGAGACGAGAGAAAAAACGATACTGAAAAATATTAAAAAGTAGTATGAACCAAAATTTTCTAAATTAACCTACAGATGCAAGAAACTCAGCAAAGCCCAAGCAGGGAACATATAAAGACACCACACTGATACACATCACAGCCACACTGATACACGATATATGTCACAGCCACACTGATACACGATATATGTCACAGCCGCACTGATACACGATATATGTCACAGCCGCACTGATACACGATATATGTCACAGCCGCACTGATACACGATATATGTCACAGCCGCACTGATACACGATATATGTCACAGCCGCACTGTTACCCATCACAGCCACACTGATACATGTCACAGCCACACTGATACACGTCACAGCCACACTGATACATGATATATGTCACAGCCACACTGATACATGATATATGTCACAGCCGCACTGATACACATCACAGCCACACTGATACACATCACAGCCACGCTGATACATGTCGCAGCCACACTGATACACGATATATGTCACAGCCACACTGATACACATCACAGCCACACTGATACACATCACAGCCACACTGATACATGTCGCAGCCACACTGATACACGATATACGTCACAGCCACACTGATACACATCACAGCCACACTGATACATGTCGCAGCCACACTGATACACGATATACGTCACAGCCACACTGATACACATCACAGCCACACTGATACATGTCGCAGCCACACTGATACATGATATATGTCACAGCCACACTGATACACATCAAAGCCACACTGATACATGACATCACAGCCACACTGATACACATCACAGCCACACTGATACATGTCGCAGCCACACTGATACACGATATACGTCACAGCCACACTGATACATGTCGCAGCCACACTGATACACGATATACGTCACAGCCACACTGATACACATCACAGCCACACTGATACATGTCGCAGCCACACTGATACACGATATACGTCACAGCCACACTGATACACATCACAGCCACACTGATACATGTTGCAGCCACACTGATACACGATATACGTCACAGCCACACTGATACACATCACAGCCACACTGATACATGTCGCAGCCACACTGATACATGATATATGTCACAGCCACACTGATACACATCAAAGCCACACTGATACATGACATCACAGCCACACTGATACACATCACAGCCACACTGATACATGTCGCAGCCACACTGATACACGATATACGTCACAGCCACACTGATACACATCACAGCCACACTGATACATGTCGCAGCCACACTGATACACGATATACGTCACAGCCACACTGATACACATCACAGCCACACTGATACATGTCGCAGCCACACTGATACACGATATACGTCACAGCCACACTGATACACATCACAGCCACACTGATACATGTCGCAGCCACACTGATACACGATATACGTCACAGCCACACTGATACACATCACAGCCACACTGATACATGTCGCAGCCACACTGATACATGATATATGTCACAGCCACACTGATACACATCAAAGCCACACTGATACATGACATCACAGCCACACTGATACACATCACAGCCATACTGATACATGTCGCAGCCACACTGATACACGATATACGTCACAGCCACACTGATACACATCACAGCCACACTGATACACATCACAGCCACACTGATACATGTCGCAGCCACACTGATACACATCACAGCTGCACTGATATATGCCACAGCCATGCTGATGCACATCACAGTCACACTGATGATACACATCACAGCCACCACAGCCACACCAATACACATAACAGCCACACTGATACACATCACAGCCACACTGATACATGTTGCAGCCACACTGATACACGATATATGTCACAGCCACACTGATACACATCACAGCCACACTGATACCCATCACAGCCACACTGATACACATCACAACCACACTGATACATGTCGTAGCCACACTGATACACAATATACGTCACAGCCACACTGATACACATCACAGCCACACTGATAGAAATCACAGCCACACTGATACATATCACAGCCGCACTGATACACATCACAGCTGCACTGATACATGCCACAGCCATGCTGATGCACATCACAGTCACACTGATGATACACATCACAGCCACCACAGCCACACCAATACACATAGCCACCACAGCCACACCAATATACCTCGCAGCCACACTGATACACATCACAGTCACACTGATACACATCACAGCCACACCGATACACATCACAGCCACCACAGCCACAGCGATACACATCACAGCTGCACTGATACACATCACAGTCGCACTGATCCATCACAGCCACACTGATACACATCACAGCCACTACAGCCACACCAATACACATAACAGCCACACTGATACACATCACAGTCACACTGATACACATCACAGTCACACCGATACACATCTCAGCCACCAGAGCCACAGTGATGCACATCATAGCCACCACAGTCACACCAATACACATAACAGCCACACTGATACACATCACAGTCACACTGATACACATCACAGCCACCACAGCCACACCAATACACATCACAGCCACCACAGCCACGCCAATACACATAACAGCCACACTGATACACATCACAGTCACACTGATACACATCACAGCCACCACAGCCACACCAATACACATCACAGCCACACTGATACACATCACAGCCACACTGATACATGACATCACAGCCACACTGATAGAAATCACAGCCACACTGATACACATCACAGCTGCACTGATACACGATATATGTCACAGCCACACTGATACACATCACAGCTGCACTGATACCCATCACAGCCTCACTGATACACATCACAGCCACACTGATACACAGTCATACAAACTGCTGAAAATGAAAAGAGAAAATCACAAAAATAGCCAGAGGGACAAAAAGACTTTATATACAGAAGAATGATGACAGAAAGACCCTTAAAAAGCTGAAAGAAAAAAAATATTGTCATCTTAGAGTCTATATTTCATGAAAACATCTTTTAAAATGGGGATGAAATAAAGACAATTTTTTTGTCTGGCAAAATTTGTTGCCAGCAGACTAGTGTTACAAGAAACACTAACGGAAGTTCTTCAGGTGGAATGAAAATAATGTAAGATGGAAATTCAGCTCTGCAGACAGGAGTGAAGCGTTTGAGAAGTGGTAACTGTTATGGGCAAATAGAAGCAACTGCTTATATTTTTATCCTTGAAATTTTAAAAATAGACAACAGTTTAAAGCAAAAATAAACATCCTTTCTTGTATTATTTACAATGCAGGTACAAGTAAAATACGTGACATCAGTAGCACGTAGGATGGAAGTAGGAATTAGAGTGTGGAAAAATTGTTCCATTTCATGTAAAGTGGTAGAACAGTAATTTTAAATACACTGTGATTAGTAAATAATGCGTATTGTAATCCCTAAAGAAACAAGTAAAACAGTAATTAATGCAACATGGTCTAATGATAAAGCGAAACGAGAAAGTAAAATGGAACACCAAGAGTTAAAAGACAAAAGCAAAAGCAGCTTTGGTTGCATTAGTGGCTTTTCTCTTTCTCTAACGTCTCAGATTAAGTTGTTTAGAAAATTTTGCTGGCTTTACCTTCTAACTATATCCACACTCTGACTATTTTCTGCCACGTCTACTGCTACCAGCCTGGTCTAAGCCACTCTACTTTCAGCAAAATCACCTAACTGGTGTCTGGGATTTTATCCTTACTCCCAGTGAGTCATTCTTAATACAGGAGCCAGAGTGAGTCCATTAAATATCCAAGTCCTGACAACGGCCTACAGGGCACTACATGCTCTGGCCCCACGGTTTGTCTACTCTTGTCTCCTCTATGTCGCCCCTTGGTTCTTTCTACTCCTGCCACACAGTCCCTGCTTACTGTTCCCTTACGGGTGCACCAACCATGGACTTGCCTAAGGGCCTTCGCACTGGCTGTTCTCCTTGTCTAAATAGTTTTCCCAGACGCTTACAAAGCTAACTCCTCACATTCTGCCACTTTTTTGCTCAACCACTCAATGAGACTTACCTTGATTAAGGTATTACAAATCATAATACTGCCTCAACTCTCCTTATTCCCTACCCTTCTCTACTGTTTCTTTTTCCCATTTTTTTGTAGTATGTAACACCTTCTAACATATTATATAATTTGTTCATTTATTATATTTGTTGTCTATCTTCCCCTAATAGAACAAAGTTCCACAAGGTATATATCTCATTTTGTTTGTTTACTTTAAGCAATGCATATCAAGCACATAGAACAGATGCTCAATATATAATTGTTGATCAAACAAATGAATAAGGAAGTGAAGCTAGCTGTTTTGTTTATTGAGAGTACCTGCTATGTATTCTCAGTACATAGTAGAGTGTCTGGACATAGTAAATGTTCAATAAAAATTTTTGAAGTGAGTGAAGTGGTTGCTCTGAAAATGGGAACTCAATTCTTTCAGAGTTGTTTTATGTGGGCCCATTATAGAGTGGCACTTTTTCTATTCAATTTCAAGTTTAATAAGACATAAATCAAGAGAGAAGATGGAGAGCTAAACTGCCTTTATTACTGCTAAGACTGATATTGATGAACATGGCTTTTAACTGCAAGCACTCTGTTTATTAATAGTGAACCCCACAAATAGAGTTACCTACTCTGTCACAAACAGTGCTGTATCACACATGAGTGGACCTCATGCCTGGAAACTTGCAAACGGAGGAAGGAAACAGAATATATGCTCTTTGTGCCTGATTTCTAAAGAGAAAAAAGAAAGTAATTATCCAAGCATTTTTAGTTTATTCTTCTCAAAATTAGCATTTGACAAATAATTCCTTCTCTCTTGGGGATGAACAAGAAAGGTCATAGAGAAACTAGGCGTGTTGCACTTATGGGAATCTATAAGAAAAGAAACAAAAGGAGTGAGAGAATTATCTTATTCATACTAGACCATAAACCAAAATAAATCATCAGTGTGAGGATAGTCATTGATTCTGTGTGTTTGTACAAATTTAGGAAAAGAACATGGAGAGTGAATATCCTGGGTCAGAGGATTGTAGAAACATCTGACCTAGCTCCTGGGTGGAAGATAACAAGCTGCCAGTAGAGAGGGGAAGGGGATGGGTGTTGTCACAAATGCTGGGCAAGGGTGTTGTCACAGAAACTAAGGACTGAGAGTATTTTAACAAGAAAGGAGCAAGCAATATCTTCAAATGTGGCTGACGGGGCAAGTAATATGAGGACCAGATGTCCCCTAAATCAATGACATCCATAATTTTGCTGTCCCTGGACTGATGGAGTTGATGTCAGGGTGGAATTGAGACAATAAGCATAGATAGCTGCTTTAAGAAGTTGGCTCTGAACAACTTTGATATGCTGGGTGGAAAGGAGAAAGGGAGGATGACATTGGGAAGCCACATAAGCAGGTGTTCACATGGTGAACTTATGGGGCAGTATGTAGCCTGATCATTCTGAGCAGAGATAGGGAAACTGACTTAAGAGCTGATGGGTATGTGGTTAAATAGAATAGGACCAGGTTGTGACTGTTCTTGAAACTCAAATGCAAATAATTTTATTTGATGTAGAGAAATGGATAGACTGGGAAGGTTTTTGACAATTTAGTGACATACATTTATTAACCACTGTCATTTGGTAACTCTGCTGTGACTGGTACATAAATGAATATGTAACATATAAATCTATGTGTCTTTTTATAAAGTTGAGACAGTATACACATTTTTGGTAACTCCGTTTCAAGTTCTCCTCTAATGATTTGCAAGGGATGCATTCATATGAGCCTAAATACAAAAGTGTGTATTGCAAGGATTCATGGGAAATCATAAAGAGAATGGACCATCCTAGAAATCTGAGAACAGTGAAACGGTAACGGTAAGCCAAATACTCTGAGTTGGTTAATTCAATTCCTCTTTCATTGTACTTTTAGATAAAAAGTTGGAGAACTAAAAATGTTGTGCTCTTTCTTTGCAGCCCCAAAGCTACATTTCTGGATAAGAACTAGATTCTACCAATTAAGGTTCACCTGCACAAGATTTTGGAGGCAGGAGTGAGGCAGAGGCTGTCTTTTTGCATCTTTTTCATGCAGTGTTCTGGAAATGGGCAGTTTTTATGCAGCAGCTCTCCCGTGTCTGTTCTCCAGCCTTCTCTCTGTTGAGGGTTAGGTATATATTGGGGGCAGAATTGCCCTCTTTCTTCTGTCAAAGCTCCAGCAGTAGCCTTAGAGGTAAAACCTTCCTAAGTTGGTTGGTTCTGAATGCTGCTAAAAGCCAGTCCAGGAAGCTTACCCTAAACCAGCAAGAGGAAAACTTTTACTTTACAGGGCAGAGAGTAACTATTTTAGGCTTTATGAGCCCTTCAATCTCTGTTACAATTACTCAACTCTGTGATAGCTTAAAAATAGCTATAGAAAATACATAAATAAATAGGCATGGTTATGTCCCAATAAAATTTTATTTACAAAAACAGCAGGTATGTGTTTGATCCTCAGGCTAGTGTGTCACCCTCTGACCGAAATCTTTCTCCTTCAAGCTTCCCAGTGATTTCGTAGCACCTAGTCCACTATGCTAGTGGTGTTGCTACTAAAAGAATATGTGTGGTTGTCTTTGGTTCTTGTATTGATGCTGACAAATACAGTGATAAGGTTGTATATCAGCAAGGATGGAAATAGTCCCCTGATTGAGATTTGGAACAGTCTCCAAGTCTCAGTGACTTAATACAGCAAAAGATGAATATTGGAAGACCAGCTCCCAATATATCAATGTGGATTCGAGATCTCTCCAAGTGATTGAGTGGTTGGTGAAAAAGAAAAAAAAAAGAAAGACAAAGAAACAGTTTTCCTTAAAGCTTGGCCCAGGGGAGACACCACATAATGTGGCTCTGTGGGTTTCTAAACTTTCCCTGAAAACCTCAGTTTTTTATTAGGCTCTTCCCATGTGGGAGGGTGACTGAGGTTACATAACATTGTACTGATGATCATACAAAAAGAATACATTTGCAAAACTGGTGCACAAAGATCACAATGTCACTATAGAAACCATAAACCTTAGCAAGAATAGAGGTTAAACATAAACTTATAATCATCAGCAAGAAAAGCATTGGGCTCACAGCTGCAGGGAGAAAAGGATCTGACACAGGGCAACCAGCCTGACCACAAAACTACAAGAGGGGGCCTCCATGCAGGCCTGGAGGAGCAGTGGGAGAAGAAAAACTTTTACATCCTTATCTCAACCACAGTTTCCCTCAGAACAGACGCTCCTCATGCATCCGTTTATAGGCTCTCCATAAGGGTATCATTGCCTTTCCAGGGCCACGATCAATACGCCTTTCCTGGGAGAGGAATCTAAGTAATAAGCCTCTCCATTACGTGTCTGTTCATTGGCTCTCTGCAACGAGAAGCTTATTATGTGCTGTCATCTCTCTCTGGCAGTCAGGCTAAGTGGTTAGTCTCCTACACAGGGTTCCTGTTTTTACAAGAACAGCTCAGCAGAGCCAAAGTTAGTTACAAGTTACAGCTTCAGCAGAGCCAAAGTTACAGCTCAGCTTTTCACATTATTCTTCATTTTCTCAAATATAATTGATAGAGAAGTAACAAGTATCATAAAGCAAATAACTCATTTTGGGGAAAACAAATTCTAAGAGAATTTACAGGTTAAAAACCAACAACAATTTATTCTTGTTATTTCAGATAGCTTGGGTTTTGCCAATTCTTCCGGAAGCTTGGGGTTGCTCAGTCACTACCGAGGTGTCCACAGTGTTCCCAGCAGATGAATTTCTTATACACACTAGACATCAAAAGCAAGTCAGCAGAGGATACTGTTCCATGTCTCCTTATTTGGAGTCTTGGGCTTATATAGCACCTTCCAGTGAAGTATTGCTGGTACCCACATTGTAGAGAAAAGAGACAGCTGGAGAATCACACTGGCGCTTAAAACTTCTGTCTAGAAATGATGCATGTTGCTCATATTTCATTGGGTAATATAAGTCACATGGCCATATCTAACTTCAAGGGGTAGGGAAAAACAATCCTATTATGTGATAAGACAGAGAGAACCAGAGTATTTTGGAAGCATCCTAATGACCCCCACAAGTGGAATCCTGCAGCCACTGTAGTGGGAGGATAACTCTGGATTGAAGTCGGTTGAAAAGATGTTCATAGAACATTACACTATTTTACTATCAACAAGGTTGAACTATGTTATATTTGTGTACCCCATTCTTTATATTTGTGTGAATTCAGTTTACTCAACTGAATAATAATAATAATAACCATAATGCCCACATTTTTTCTTCACTTGGAAGTGACTTCCTCAAGTTCTGAGTAATGTGAATACCTTAGGAAGGTGCACAGTTCTTCAATGCCACTCCTGTATGGATTTGCTGATGTCAGTTCATCTAGTTCTCAACATTGCCTTGCTTTCAAGAGGAAAGCAGTTTGGAGTCTCAGGATATATAATTCAATCACTGCATAATTATTTTGTAGTGCTTTTTTGTCATCATATTTTTATTATTGTCCTGTGAAAATGGCAATAATTATAGATCTGGTATTAAAAGCCAAAAACTAGGCTGACCCAGTTTGAATTCTGTCTTCAAAACTTACTGACAGAGGGTCATCATGCATATTATATAACCTCTTTGACATTGATGCCTCTTCTATAAAATGGGCTTAATACTGCTAGCTACCTCATAGGGTTGTTGAAAATTAAGTGAATGTATTTATAGCACTTAGAACTTGACATGGAGTATTAGCTGAATGTTTCTTCTCCTTTTCCTTATCCTCATTCCATGGCATGATACACATGACTACAAGAGAAAACAAGTATGAAAATGTTTTCTGTTAGGCCTGAAACACTTGATAAATGTTATTATTAAGAAACACGTTATGAAATTCAGAGAAGCTAATCAATTTCTCCAAGATCAAACTGATCTCAAGGTCACATGAGAACTCCACGTGACTTCCTTTTTTAAAAATTTATTTATTATACTTTAAGTTCTGGGGTACGTGTGCAGATCGTGCAGGTTTGTTACACAGGTATACACCTGCCCTGGTGAAGTTTGCTGCATCCATCGCCCCATCATCTACATTTGGCATCTCTCTTTTATCACTATAGTTGTTACTCCACAATATTGCACATCCTTCCAACGATTGCTTGGCCAGGCAAGACTTGAGTCTTTTTCTTCCACTTGGCATTGGAATATTTTTATTTAGCTCAGTTTCATTTTTTCTTCTTTCTGTCCCTATTTCTATTTCAACATTTCCATTATGCTTCATCTCCCAACAGAAGGGGTTAGTTTTTGTTGGTTTGCTTGGTTTTTGTTTTTATACTTTAAGTTCTGAGATACGTGTGCAGAACGTGCAGGTTTGTTGCACAGGTATACACGTGCCATAGTGGTTTCTGTACCCATCAACCCGTCATCTACATTAGGTAATGCTATTCCTTCCCTAGCCCCCCACCACCCGACAGGCCTCAGTGTTTGATGTTCCTCTCCCTGTGTCCATGTGTTCTCGTTGCTCAACTCCCACTTATGAGTGAGGATATGCAGTGTCTGGTTTTCTGTTCCTGTGTTAGTTTGCTGAGAATGATGGTTTCCAGCTTTATCCATGTCTCTGCAAAGGACATAAACTCATGCTATTTTATGGGTGCATAGTATTCCATGGTGTATATATGGCCACATTTTCTTTATCCAGTCTATCATTGATGGGCATTTGGGTTGGTTCCAAGTCTTTGCTATTGTGATTAGTGCTACAGTAAACATAGGTGTGCATATGTCTTTGTAGTAGAATGATTTATGATCCTTTGAGTATATACCCAGTAATGAGATTTGGTTTTCTGTTTGTCTATTATTGGTGTATAGGAATGCTTGTAATTTTTGCATCCTGAGACTTTGCTGAAGTTGCTCATCAGCTTACGGAGATTTTGGGCTGAGATGATGGGGTTTTCTAAATATAATCATGTACTTTCCAAAAGAGACAATCTGACGTCCTCTCTTTCTATCTGAATATCTTTTATTTCTTTCTTGTGCCTGCTGCCCTGGCCAGAGCTTCCAATACTATGTTGAATAGGAGTGGTGAGAGAGGGCATCTTTGTCTTCTGCTGGTTTTCAAAGAGAATGATTCCAGCTTTCGCCCATTCAGTATGATATTGGCTGTGGGTTTGCATAAATAGCTCTTATTATTTTGAGATACGTTCCATCAGTACCTAGTTTATGGAGAGGTGTTAGCCTAAGGGATGTTAAATTTATTGAAGGTCTTTTCTGCATCTATCCAGGAGCTGTTTTTTTTTTTTTTTAAAAAGATTAACAAAATAGTCAGACCGCTAGCCAGACTAATAAAGAATAAAAGAAAGAAGAATCAAATAAACACAATAAAAAATAATAAAAGAGGATATTACCACTGATCCCACAGAAACACAAAGTACTGTCAGAGAATACTATAAACACCTCTATGCAAATAAACTCGAAAACCTAAAAGAAATGGATAAATTCCTGGACACGTACACCCTCCCAAGACTAAATCAGGAAGAAGTTGAATCCCTGAATAGAACAATAATAACTTCTAAAATTGAGGCAGCAATAATATCCTACCAACCAAAAAAGCTCAGGACCAGACAGATTCACAGCCAGATTCTACCAGTGGTACAAAGAGGAGCTGGTACCATTCCCTCTGAAACTATTTCAAACAATAGAAAAAGAGGGACTCCTCCCTAACTCATTGAGGCCAGCATCATCCGGATACCAAAACCTGGCAGAGACACACACAAAAAAGAAATTTTCAGGCCACTATCCCTGATGAACATCAATGTGAAAATCTTCAATAAAATACTGGCAAACTGAGTCTAGCAGCACATCAAAAAGCTTATCCAGCACCATCAAGTCAGCTTCATCCCTGGGATACAAGGCTGGTTCAACATACACAAATCAATAAACGTAATCCATCACATAAACAGAATCAAAGACAAAACCCACAAGAAGGGGTTCGTTTAGGCAATTCCAAACTGACTCCTAAGAAATGCGTATCCTCCCTTCTCACAGCCTCCACAGGTTACACACAGTGGAGTGTAGTGGTGATGCAGTTTTCCCAGAAGAACTTACTCTACCGCTGGGAGGTCCCAGGGAAATTTGCTCTAATTCTGAGCTAACTGGCTCTTATGCTCAGTGACTCTGCCCAAAGGGAATTTTACACAGAACCTTTGCAATGGAACCCAAGTTCATTTGATTGAGCTCGTCCTAGATAAGATAGTTTGAGCATAGGTCATTTGGGATGGACTGACTCTTGAGCTGGAAATAACACTCTCATACTAATGCCACATCACTAGGTTTTAGCCTTGATTTTCCAGCAATAGCTCAAAAACCAAAGAAGCTGTTCTCTTTGTCTGGACCACACCTTCCAAAATTCATGACTGACTCTTTGGCTGGTGCCGTATCACCTGAGGGAATCTCATATTTAAGTACTTAGTCATAAAAAGAAATATGACATTCATTTCCATCCCATCCAAAATATTTGAGCTCAGAAAGACCTGTAAAATCAATATTTGTTTAAAAGAAGAGGATAAAATTTGTGGGTGGTTCTGTAATCTCAAGATGTGGCACACAGGTACTCAGGAAATAAACTGCAAATATAAGAACAGAAAAGAATTTCCTGAGTATCATTTTAAAAGAGAGCCAAATAAGAGCTGAATTCATCCTTTGATATTTTCATGCTTACTGAGTAAATAACTTAAAAATTTCCTATAATAATTATATGCATGTTATTGGTGTGCCTCCAAGTCTGAGGTATTTGGGAGGTTTTCACCAGAGTCTGAGAAAGCTGTGTCAGAGCACCAGCACCCCAGCTTGCTCTTGGGGTCTGTACTGACCCTACACACGGAGTAGCTGCAGTGGTGTCTATTTCAGAAGAACTGATATTCCATCTGACATCTGCTTAAAGGGTATTATTTTTCTTGTTGTTCTTTCCTTTGAATTTGTTTTATATCTTTTCCTCTAGCCAAGAGGAGGGAAAGACAATGTATATTAGGATATTTTCTTGAAATGTCTTACCTCTCGCAGAAGGTCTTAAAGGTAGAATATAGAAAACTACCTTCATTTAATATTTTTAAGCTCAAGGGCTTGAAGGGTAAAAAAGCTGAAGACAGATCATAAATCAGCAGGCCTTTAAAGGTGCCAATATGGTCATAGAACGAGTTTTCATTTCGTACATTCTTTTCCACCTTCTGAAGCAGATATGGAGTTATTTGACCATGCAGTGCCAGCGATAAGCAATGACTGGACAGGAAGAGGTGGGGGAGGTAGGGCCACCAAGCAACCATCATAATAATGCCAGCCTCAACAGCAATACTCAAAGTGTGTCTGGTTTTGCTTTTTGGTGAAAAATTTTATGTATTCAAAGCAACTGTACAATTTTAATAGTGACATTTCCTCAAGGTAGCGTTTTATGGGAAGCCCATTAAATACTTTCTCATAGCAGAAATATGATTAATGTGGTTATAGTCCTCAATCCTACCTTCTACATAGATAATAAAGCACTGATATTAAACTGTAATAAGGAAATGATGAAACTGAAACCACCACTTAATAATCATATGACCAAGCCTATGGAAAACAATAATTTCACAGATGGAAGGTCAAATTAATTTCAACCAAATGTTTCAGTGCCAACTGGATGTCTGAAGATGAATAGACCATGTTTTTACAGAATGCTTGTTTTTATTTTCAATTTTACACACACAGTGTCCTGTTTTACAGTAGCCAAGGTGGCACTGTGATCTTTGGGAAAACATGAACTGCTTTAGTTCTCTGCTTTACGGGCATTTAGGCAAGGCTACTTTATTTTTGGTATTTCTTATTTCAATTTCAATTATTGACCATTCTTTTTAGAAAAGAAAATTTCTTCATTTGAAGTTACAGTGAAAGGATGGTTCCTTTGCCTTTTTATGTCAGCCAACATAGGGTCTTCATTTGTGAGTATGGATCTTTGTGTACAAGTGGAGAGGTGCATGGGAAGGGTGGTCCCTCATGGCACTTCATAGAAAAAAGCCCAGCTTTCCAGTAAACTCCGCTATTTTAATCTCTGAAGTGCAGCTTTTATTTATCTAATTTTTGTACCTCAGAGAAAATCATATTCTCATTCTCAGCCTGCAGCCCTCATTAGACCTAAACTCTACTTTTCTCTCCTGTCTGGATCCTCGACCCTGAATTATGGAGACCTCAGATACCGGCCTTCATGTTCCTTTGTTTCTTCTCTCTTATCATCACTGTACTTCTTGTCATTCTCTACTCTTATTTTGGAACTTAGTTCGTGGACAAAGTTCCCAAAATGACAATGACTTCAGCTCAGAGGCCTTTCAGGATTTAATAATAAGTGACATCAACACAGACATTCTGTAGTTCCTCGATTCCCAGTGACTCCTCAGTTTTAAAAATTATTCCCACTTTGCAGATGACAAAAATAAGGTTGAGAAAGGTGGAATAACCCATTAAATCAGGCAGTTTGTAACGGTATAAACTTAAGTACACGGTATCTGACTGCATATTCGTGAGTTTTTCCACAAAATCTACCTGCTTGTAAGGGATAAACTCCAGAACTTGAAACATAATGTAATGAAGTATGCCCAATGACTGATCTTCTCCTTGACTCATCCTCTGTTTTCCAAATGTTCTTACCTCATAACCCTACATTCTTCCTCCAGAGTTCTCAGGTCCAGCCGCAGACTTTATAACCTGCAATGCACTTCTCAAGATTCACCAGTGCACCTAACCTAAAGCCTCCTTGGTCTTTGGCTTAAGTCAGTCTCAATCCTTGGGTGCACTTTAGAATAATATGAGAAAGTTCAAGAACTAGAGATGCCTGAATCTCAGTCTAACTCAGTTAGAATCTCAGGGCTTTGCATTTTTTGGAAAGCTCCCCTGTGGTTCTGGTACAAAGTAAATGTGACAAACACGGCTTTGGAATATCCAGGGAGCAACATCAATGTCCCACCATCCACAGGCCTATAGGAGTCATTTTTATTTCCCTCATCTATAAACCCTGGAGTCTCCTAGCACTGTTACACTCACAGCACTTTCACACTTGGATCTGTTAGAATCCACAACTGTTGTCAAAAGACCAACGTTATAAGCGCTTCCCAAATATATTCTTATTTCTGAGGCCCCCCCACAAAAGCTGAGGTCCCACTGGGTCTCTGAAGTTTCACCATCCAGAATCCATGGAGGTCCAGTCCCAAGCTCCATCAGAGGATTGGGTTTCAATTCTTGCCTGATTGAAACTGCTTCTTCAGACTCTAAAACATCCATTAGAGGCATTTAGATCTCACTCTGTCCTTTCTTCATCAACATTTCCAAAGAACCAGACTCCAATTCCAGAATTTATCAATTACTACTTTTTAATCAAACTACGGGTTTATTTAGATTTCATCAGTGTTTCCACTGATGTCCTTTTTCTTTTCTTGGATCCAATCCAGGATACTACATTTCATTTAACTAGTAAAATAATGGTGATGATGATAATTATTAAAACACTGTCTGCTTTTTACTGTGTAATTTTTTAAAAAATTATTTTTTGATTGACAAATAATAATTGTACATATTCATGGGGTACATGGTGATGTTCCAAGTGACCTGATCTTTCACTTGTCATCCTTTCAGTTGGCTGTTTATCTCAACCTTTCTCCGTAGTTCTTGGTCACTCAACACTGAATACTTTCAGAGCATCTCGTGTGCTGAGCTCTAGGTATCTAATGATCCAAAGAGACGTGCTCTTTTTCTAAGGAGACTGTAATTACTGTCTTTGACAGACTTGTATTCGTTCTGCACTTCAGTATTATTTATTAAGGCTGATTTGCTGTTCAGTTTTTTTTTTTTTTTTTTTTTTGCCAGATTGATCTTACATAAAAATATGCATGAGTGGGGGTCTTACACTTCTTTTTCCCTGTAATCCAAATGTTGTTTTCCTCAGACACATTTGCAAATGAATTAAGCAGACTCTTGGCTGTAGCTACCATTCTTTTGCCATTTCACCATTAAATATTATCCTAGCTGTGGGCCTGTCATCTGTGGCCTTTATTGTGATGAGGCACACGACTTCCATACCTAATTTGGTGAGAGTTTGTAATAATGAAAATTTGTTGAATTTTGTGAAACACTTTTTCTGCAGCTATTGAGATGATCATATGATTCTTGTCCTTCAGTTGGTTAATGTGATATATCACCTTTATTGATTTGCCTATGTTAAAACACTTTTGCATCCCAGGAATAAATCCCACTTGATCATGTTGTGTGATCCTTTTAATGTCCTGTTGAACTTGGTTTGCTAGCATTTTGTTGAAGACTCTCTGCATCTATTTTCAGGAGGTTTATTGGCTTATAATTTTACTTTTCCAAATATCTTTGTCTGGCATTAGTATTAGCATAATGCTGGTTTTGTAAAAATAAGTTTGGAAGAGTTCCTTCCCATTCAAATTTTAGCAAAAGTTTGAGAAACAATATTATTAATTCTCCTTTAGTTGTTCGGTAAAATTAGCCAGCAAAGCCATCAAATCTTGGGCTTTTTTTTTTTTTTTTTTTTTGATGTGAGGGTTTTGATTGCTGATTTAGTCTCCTTACTCATTATTGATCTGTTCAAATTTTCTATTTCTTTATGATGAATTCTTGGTATGTTGTATGTATCTAGAAATTTCTTCTAAATTATCCAATTTATTGACACACAATCGTATCAAAAAAGAATGGACGTACTTAGGATTAAATTTAATCTAGGAGTTGAATAATCTGTACACTAAAAGCTAAAACATTAATGCAAGGAGTTAAAGAAGACACAAATAAATGGCAATATAGCCCTAGTTCATGGAACAGATAAATTATTATTGCCAAATGACCATATTACCCAAGGTAATCTACAGATTTAATGCAATCCTGGTGGGAATGTAACTTGGCTCAGTCATTACGGAAAATGGCATGGAGGCTCCTCAAAAAACTAAAAATGGAACTACCATATGACCCAGCAATTCTACTCTTAGGTATATATCCAAAGGAAATGAAATCACTATCCCAAAGAGGTGTCTCCCCTAGTTATTGCAGCATTATTCATAATAATGGAAAGATACGGAAACAACATTAAACTGTAGTTTATTTTGTCATGATCCTTATGTCTAGAAGTTTTAATAACAAGGTGTCATCAGGGTTGTTTCATTCTGAAAACTCTCTCGCTGGTTTTGTACATGGCTGTCTTCTTCTGGTATCATTACATGGTTTTCTTTCTGTGTCCTAATCTCCTTTTTTATAAGTATACCAGTCATATCAGACCGAGGTCAGTGAGTTCATTTAACCGTAATTACCTCTTTAAAGATGCTCTTGTGAAATACAGTCACATTCTGAGGTACCTAGGGGTTTGGACTTCAACATAGGAATTTTAGGGCTGACATACTTCAACCCATAACAGATGGGATTAGCAAGAGATTAGACACTGCAGAAGAAAAGATCAATGAATTTGAAGACACAGCAATAGAAACTATTCAAAATAGATATATTAAGCAAAGTTGACTGCAAAAAAAAAAAAGCACAGTATTAAGTGAGCAGTGGAATAAAACCAATTTGTTTAACTTACATAATTTGATTGGGGGCATAGAAAAAATTCTTGAAGAAATAATAATTATAATTGTTTAACATTTGTTGGAAACTATAAACCATGAGGTCATAAAACCTCAATGGACCCAAGCAGAAGAAACCACACAAAACATTATAATCAAATTGCTGGAAAAAAATTGCCAAAAAAAAAAAATCTTGAAAGCAGCCAGAGAAGAAAGAATGTTACATGCAGATAAATAAACTTCTTGCCAAAAATGACTTCTTGTCAAAAACTTCATAAGACAGAAGACAAGGTAAGGACATATTTAGCATATTGAAAGAATGCAAAAATTTACCAACATAAAACTCTGTATTCAGTAAAAGTGTCTCTCAAAAATGAAGGAAGATACAGAGATACAGATATTTTTTAGATGAAAATTATAGAGAACTAATCACCACCAAACCTGCACTACTATTAACTTGATGGTAAGAATAAATGATACCAGATGGAAATTTGGGTTGATACAAAGGAATGAATAACACTAGAAATTTTAAATCTGTGGATACATATAAAAGACAGTTTTCTCATTTCAGTTTCTTTAAGATAATTGATTATTTTAAACAAAGGAATAAAACTCCATAACATTTGAAGAAACAAAATAGATGACAATAACAAAATATGACATGGTGAAGAAAATATACATATGTGGCTTTTATATTATTTGGTGTAGACTGCAATACATGAAAGTTGTATAATAAATCCTAGAGCAACTATTAGCAGGATAAGACAGAGAGATATGTGCTAACAAGCCAATAAAGGTTAAAAAAAATAGAAGTAAAAAGGGTGTATATTTCTTTTAGAGAAATGCTATTTCTGAGTTTCAAAAATATTGACTATTGTTTCACCTAGGGTCAACAATGCGGTGGAAAGAGAAAGAAGCAGTTTTACATTTTCCTTATGTACTTTTACAATCATACATTTCATTATACATACTCTCATATGAATGTATTAGTTTTAAATTTATTAATTTTTTAAATGGATTTATGGGTTATTTTGTTTCATTTTGTTTTTACTTTTCTAACTTAAAAACAAATAATTGTCATTATTAAAATAATGATCCATAACTTACAACATATCTTACATTTTTACAATCATAGTTTAACAAAGGCATAATTATAATTCTCCTCTAAATGTTAAAATTCTATGCCATTTATGAATAAATTTATTAAACTAAATCTTTACTTTTATTGTTGGTCTTCTACATACTGTCTTTCTTTTTAGCAAACATCCAAAAAATAATGTAAAATAGCACATGTGAAATAGAACTGGATTACAAAATATTATTTGTTAATAAAACACAATAAAATTAGAGTTGAACAAAATCCACTGAATTACACATAAAATATCCATTTACCATTCTGAAACCACTATTGTTGGGAAAACACATGTTTTGAGATGATCAGCACAATGCCTTCCAGGGACTGTTTAATAAACAAGGGTCTGTCCCATTTCAGCATCTATTAGGTCAGAGAAGAGCCATGATAGAGACTCTAGAATCTAAATGCCAATCTAATGGCATGAATAATATTTTGGGCATATTTCCTGCCTTAGTACCACAGTTAATTTATATTACTGTTTCTGTTTTATTTCCACATCTACAATAAAGTGTAAGGGCCTAATACAAAAAGGTGGTATTTGATTTGTTGAAATACCTTATAATAACCAACTTTTTATGATTAGTTTATCAGATTGTGTGGTTGCAAATGGAAATACGCATGTGAAATGTTATTTTAACAGTGCAAGGTATAAATGCCCTGTCATTAAATAAGTATATTTGTGAATTTATAAATTACAAAGCAACCTTAATTTTTCTCTTTGCATAACAATTCAAGATGCCCTTTGGTTTCACTTTATCTTATTCATAAAAGTGCTTAGAGAGATATGAATGGATAATAGTTGTTTAGGCCTGTTTTTGGACCTCCTTCCTGAGTCAAGTTCTGAGGAAAGAAAGCTAAAAACAATAAAGAGTGTTAAGAAGTTCTAGAAAAACACTAGAATAAGTATAAAGTTGACTTTATCTGAGTAAAGACCGTCTTTGGGCAGGAATTTCATATCATAGTCTCATCTTCTTCCCCCAGAAGCGAAAGAGAAGCTTTTTAGTTGGGGCCCGAGTAAAATGGGTGGAAAGTTCTGAGTTAATTATCAATTTATGCTGCATCTTTTGCAAATATGCCTCCTAAATACGATACGTTCTTTTGTTCATTCATTTATAGATTTAATTATAAAATATTTACAAAATATCTGATGTAATAAAGGACTTCAGATACCACATTAGAAAGCTTAAACTTCATTCTACAGGCAAGAGGTGGCTACCCATATGTTTAAAGCAGAAGCACTATATGGTGCAATGGCGCCATCTCGGCTCACCGCAACCTCCGCCTCCTGGGTTCAGGCAATTCTCCTGCCTCAGTCTCCTGAGTAGCTGGGATTACAGGCACGCGCCACCATACCCAGCTAATTTTTTGTAACTTTAGTAGAGACGGGGTTTCACCATGTTGACCAGGATGGTCTCGATCTCTTGACCTCGTGATCCACGCGCCTCGGCCTCCCAAAGTGCTGGGATTACAGGCTTGAGCCACCGCGCCCGGCCTCATTTTTCAGTTAGTTTAATGGTGGTGTGGATACTGGATTGGAGGAAGGTCGTTCTAAACAAAGGGAAACAATGTTGCAGTTTTCTAGTGGAAAATAATTAGCCCTTATAGGTAGGTAGTACCAGTGCAGGTAGAAAGAAAGAAATTCAGTAAATATTTAGGAGTTTAAAGCAACAGGGAATTTAGGAGAATGGGTGAAATCAGGAAGATAGATGTGAAATAGAGAGGACCAAAAATCACTTTTGCCCCGGTGACGTGGCCAGCATCTCTGTCACTCCAACGCTGGCCTTTCTAGCCAAGTCACTGTTTGGCACTCCCCCTGCACCACCCCCATGCCCGTGGAGGTGGCAGTGTGCTGTATTTGGCCTGGACTCTGGCCTAGGCTCTGTGCTCCCTCTTTTTCTGTCTGCCCTATTTCTTAGAAGCCTAGAGTCTTCTTGGTCTGGCTCAGTGTCTTCAACAGAAAGAGCACTCTCTAGTCCAGCAGGGGAAACCACGTGGGGATGCGTTTCATGTCCATTTCCCTCTCCAAAGCTGTTTCTGGATGACTGGGCAGGTCCCATGATACTGGAGCTCTGGTCTTCCATCCCCGTGTGGGACAGGGATGCTCCTTCGGTTTCCATGTCCCACTGAAGGTTGTCTGGCTGGCCTTTACCCTCTCCACAAGGCGGTGTTGCAATTCACCTGCCCTTCCTCTCTCATTCTTGAAAGACATCTGGCTACTCTGCTCCTTGGAAAAGTGACTTCAAGCACTTTCTTTTGCCTGTCACAGTTGAAAGGGAGCGAGCCAAAGTGACTGGATTTCACTGGGTGCAAAGGAGGTTGCTACAGGGGTACCTGCCTGGTGGCAGGGTGGTGACACCACGCCTTGGGACCCAAGTGATCTCTCTGTGCCCCAGCGAGGTCCTTCCCGCCTCTCTCCATTGTAAACCCATTCCCACTTACAGAGGTGGGTTCCAAAACAGCATCTGAGGCGGAGTCAGGAGAGCCCATCCGGAGCCCTGAATCTCTTGTTCCGCAGGAGCCGAAGTGGAAGACCTCTTGCTCGCGGAGGCCCGGAGGACACGAATCCTATGGGTTTGAACATGGCTTGGTCTCCCCTACGCCCCGTTCCCAGGCCTCCCCAAATATGCCGCAGCCATTTATTAAAGGGGCCACAGCCTGACTTCCCAGAGCCAGGCACGAGTAGATTCGGCCTCGCCAGTGCGCACGCTAGAGGCACGAGCTGCTCCTCGGGTCATAATGACGTTCACCGTTGCCCCGGTGATGGGTTCCTGAGACATCACAAAGGAGGAGCCCCTGTGGCAGTTTTTCAGGAACAGGGCTCAGGCCCCTCCTCGCCAATGATGTCCACAGGATAGTCTATGGAGACCGGGATTCGCTGAAGGTGGGCCAGGAGGAAGAGAGCTCAGGTGGAGGGAGCGCCTGGGAAGCAGCGCCGGAATCCCAGCCTCAGACCTGAGCCGACGGGGTACAGGTGAGTCTCCCCAAATGTCGTGCCCTGGTCATCTCCAGGACACCTCTGCCTGTGTGCCCTTGGGCTGCTCTCTCACCCGAGGGTTCCAGTGGTTGACAGCAGAACTCTGCAGCTTCAGGAGCTGCCTGAATGTGAGTGATACTCTGCCACTGCTGTGTGTGTGTGTGTGTGCGCACCTGTATGTCTCTCTCTGATTTCTCTCTCACTTCTTTCCCGCTCCCTCCCTTTCTCACTCTCTGCGTCTGCGTGTGTGTCTGTCTGTTGGGCCCCTATGCCCTGTGAGCCCGAGGGCAGTTTCTTGCACGAAGGTCTCTCTTTTGCTGAGCCTCTCCCCACCTCTCTGCCTGGGTTGCGTGGCCGATCTTCAGTTATTTCCCCGGCTGTTCCAGCTGGCGTTTGTGAAGGCCTGGGCAATGTGGAGAGGGAGCTGCGTTGGACCAGCATGGGTTTCAGTCACCATCCCATCCTGAGCGGCCTCTTTCTTAGGACCAAAATGACCACACCTGCCAGCCATGGACAAAAGCCTCACCACAGCTCACTGTCCACCTGCAGGAGAGCTGCCCACCGACCTCAGAGAAGATGGTTCTCACTTCTCTCGTTTTTGCCCTCATTGAGAAATCTAGCCACAGCTTGACACAGGGCTGGACAGGGCACCAAGAATGGGATGTGGCAAGCATCTCTGTCACTCCAACTCTGGCCTTTCTGTCCAAGTCAATAGTTTGGCACTCCCCCACCCAGATGCCCTTGGAGGTGGTATTGTGATGTATTTGGCCTGGACTCTGGCCTAGGTTCTGTCCTCCCTCTTCCTCTGTCTGCCCAATTTCTGAGAAGCCTAGAGGTCTCTTGGTCCTGCTGATTGTCTTAAACAGAGAACAGCCCCCATTCCAGCAGGGGGAAACTTCATGGGGATGCGTTTCATGTCCGTTTCCCCTCCAAATCTTTTTCTGGATGATTCTGCAGTGGCGATGATCATGGTACTCTAGGCTTCCATCCCTGTGTGGGACAAGGATGCTTTCTCAGTCTCCATGTCCCACTGGATGGCTGCCTGGCTGGCCTTTGCCCTAGCCACAATGCGGAGTCTCAATTCACCTGCCCTTTTTCTTTTATTCTGGAGGGCCATCCGGCTCCTTTGCTCCTTGGGAAAGTACATTCAAGCACTGAATCTTTTGCCTGCCACGGATGCCAGGGAGCAGGCCAAAGGGACTGAGTTTCTCTGGGTCAAGGGGAGGTTGCTACGGGGTACCTGCCAGGTGGTAGGGTGGGGACATCATGCCTTGGAGCCCATGGGATCTCTCTGTGTCCGAGCGAGGCCCTCCCCGCCTCTCTCCATTGTAATCCCATTTGAGATCCAGCATGGGATCCAACATGGGATCTGACGCAGAGTCCAAAGGGCCCATCGAGTGCCCTGAATCTCCTCTTCCACCGGGAGCGGAAGTAGAAGACCGCTTGCTAGTGGAGGCCCTGAGGACATGAGTCCTATGGGTTTGACCCTGGCTTGGTCTCATGCACGCCCCTTTCCCAGGTCTCCCCAAACGCGCTTTTGCGGCCGCTTTCTTCGCGGCCACCTCCGCTGCAGCCGTTTCTTAAAGGGGCGACAGCCTGACTTATGGGAGCAAAGCGGGAGTCTTGCCAATGCGCATGCGCGAGGCAGGAGCGGGCCCTCGGGTTGTTGCCCAGGTGATCGGTTCCTGAGACATCACAAAAAAGGAGCCACCTGTGGCAGTGTCAGGAACTGCTCAGGCACCCCCTCGCCTGATATCCCCGGAGGCGGGAGGAAGAAAGTTCAGGTGGAGGGAGCGCCGGGGAAATAGCGTGGAATCCGTCTCAGGCCTGCGCCAAGAGGGTACAGGTGAGTCTCCCCAACTGTCGTGCCCTGGTCATCTCCAGGACGCCTCTGCCTGTGTGCCGGTAGGCTGCTCTCTCACCCGAGGGTCCTAGCGGTGGACAGCAGAACACTGCAGCCTCAGGGGCTGCCTGAGGGTGGGTGGTACTCTGCCACTGCTGTGCGTGTGTCTGTGTGTGTGGAAGAGGTGTGGTTTGTGTTTGTGCGCCCGTATGGCTCTCTCAGTTTTCTCTCTCTCTTCCTGCCCGCTCCCTCTCATTCTCACTTTCTGCGTCTGTGTGTGTGTGTTTGGGGACGCGTGTGTCCTGTGCACCGGAGGGCAGTTTCTTGCACGACAGCCTCTCTTTTGCTGAGCCTTTCCATGCGTCTCTGCCTGGGTCGCGTGGCCGGTTGTCAGTCGTTTTCCCGTCGGTTCCAGCTGGCGTTTATGAAGTCCTGGGCAACGTGGGGAGGGAGCTGCGTCCGACCAGCATGGGTTTCAGTCACCATCTTGATTGGCCTCTTTCTTAGGACCAAGACAACCACACCCGCCAGCCATCTAGAAAAGCGTCACCACTACTCACTGTCCACCTGCAGGAGGGCTGCTCACTGACCTCAGAGAAGATTGTTCTCACTTCTCCCACCTTTGCCCTATTTGAGAAATCTAGGCACAGCTTGAAACAGGGCCAGAATAGGGTGCTAACAACGGGATGTGGCAGCTTCTCTGTCACTCCGATGCCTGTATTTTGGCCAAGTCAACAGCTTGGCACTCCCTGCCCCTGCCAGATGCCCGTTGAGGTGGCATTGTGCTGTGTTTGGCCTGGATTCTTGGCCTAGGCTCTTTCCTCCCTCTTTCTCTGTTTCTGAGAAGCCTACAGGCTTCTTGGTCTGTCTTGGTGTCTTCAACAGAGAACACTCCCCTGTCCAGCCGGGGGAAACTTCGTGGGAATGCGTTTCATGCCCGTTTACCCTTCTCAACCTGTTTCTGGATGATTGGGCAGGTGCGATGATCGTGGAGCTCTGGGATTCCATCGTCGCGTGGTGCAGGGACGGTCTCTCGGTCTCCATGTGCTGCTGGATGGCTGCTTGGCTGGCCTTTGCCCTCTCCACAAGGCGGTGCTGCAATTCACCTGCCCTTTTTCTATCATTCTTGAGAGTCACCCGGCTCCTCTCCTGCTGGGGAAAGTGCCTTCAAGCACTGAAAATTCTCAGGGATCGGATTTCGCTGGGGGCAGAAGAGGTTGCGTCCAGGATCCTGCCAGGTTGCAGGCTGGGTACACCATTCCTTGGGGATCATGGATCTCTTAGCCCCAGCGAGTTCCCTCCAGCCGCTCTCCATTGTAATCCCAGTCCGGCTTGCCCAGGTGCGATCAACAATGGGATCCGAGGCGGGGTTCGCAGAGCCACTGGGCGCCCTGCATCTCCTCTTCTGCGAGGAGCCGAAGACCGCTCGCTCATGGAGGCCCTGAGGACACGAGTAATACGGGTTTGACCCTGGCTTGGTCTCGTGCATGCCACTTTCCCAGGACTCCTAAAACCCGCCGCTTCCGCGGCATTCTCCGCTGCCACCTCCGCCGCGGTCATTTCTTAAAGGGGCGGAAGCCTGACTTCCCGGAGCCAGGCACTAGTTGAGTCGTCCTTGCCAGTGCGCATGCGCGAGGCGCGCAGTGCTCCTTGGGTCATGCTGACGTTCACCGTTGCTCCGTGATGGTTTCCTGGGACGTCACAAAGGACGAGGCCCCTGTGGCAGCGTGTCAGGAACGGGGCTCAGGCCCTTCCTCGCCAGGAGGAAGCAGCCTCAGGTGAAGGGAGTGCCGGGGCAGCAGCGGAATCCCAGTCTCAGGCCTGCGCCGAAGGGTTCCAGGTGAGTCCTCCCAAGTTTGTGCCCTGGTCATCGCCAGGACACCTCTGCCTGTGTGCCGTGGGCTGCTCTCTCACCCGAGGGTCCCAGCGCTGGACAGCGTCGGGGGCTGCCTGGGGTGAGTGGTACATTGCCACTGCTGTGTGGGTGCGCCTGGATGTCTCTCTGTTTTCTCTCTCTCATCCCGCTCCCTCTTTCTCACTCTGCGTGTGTGTGTGCGCGCGTGCACGTGTGTGTGCGTGCGCGTGCACGTGTGTGTGCGTGCGTGTGTGCGCGCGTGTGCGTGTGTGTGCGTGCGCGCGCGCGCGTGTGTGTTGGGACCCGGTGCTCTGTGCGCCGGAGGGTGGTTTCTCACACGAGGGTCTCTCTCTCTTGCGAGCCCTTCCCCGCGTCTCTGCCTGGGCCGTCGGCGGTCGCAGTTCCAGCTGGCCTTCGTGAAAGCCTAGGTACTGTGGGGAGGAGCAGCGTCGGACCAGCATGGGTTTCACCTGGACTCCCCAGGTGATGTCCCCATCCAGGCCTTAGTCAAACCCAACCCTGCTTAGCTTCCTGGCCAAGGCGCCCTCAGGCTGCTATGGCCCCCCAGGCCTGCCAGGACAAACCCGCACAAAGAGGTCCTGGGCTGTGGCGAGAACAGTGCTGGGTGAGGGCCCCCAGCAGCTAAACAGGCACTGCCCCCACCCCCGATGCCCATTGAGGTGGCATTGTGATGTATTTGGCCTGGACTCTAGGCCCTGTCCTCTTTCTTTCTCTTTTGGCCCTGTTTCTGAGAAGCTTAGAGGATTCCCGTTCTGACTCAGTGTCTTCAGCAGAGAACACTCCCCAGTCCAGCAGGGGAAAACTTCGTGGGGATGGGTTTTTCGTCCGTTTCTCCCTCTAAAGCAGTTGCTGGATAATTGAGCAGGTGCAATGATCGTAGAGCTCTGGACTTCCATCCCAGTTTGGGACAGGGACGCGCTCTCAGTCTCCAAGTCCCACTGGATCGCTGCCTAACTGGCCTTTGCCCTCTCCCCAGGGCTGTGTTGCAATTCACCTGCCCTTTCTCTCTCATTCTTAAAATCAATTTTGGTTCTGAGGAATGGGACACTGGTTGGATGATAAGCCTTTACTAAGACAGCAACGATAAAGAGAAGAGAAAGTTTAGAAGGCAAAAGAACTTAGTTTTATATGTATACTTACATACATATGTGTTCTAAAAGCCTATGGGTTATTTATGCAGTGAAATCTAATGGGCAATTATTAGTCATGATTATTTATTTTTTAAAAAATTGATTTTTCTCTGATTTTTAAAGTAGTATAGGCTCTTTGTAGGTACTTTTGTGGGAAAGTAGGAGAAGGAGAAAATAAAACTCATCTATAAATTCTCTATCTTGACATGATATCTCCCGGGACTAATGTTTGGAAGTAATTTATTTTCCATTGACTTTTTTTCTTCACAACATTGGGAAATAATTTTGTCTAGTTTTGTAATGAAAATTTCTCATGTAATTAAATATCTTTCCAAATGTGATATTTTAAAAGAAAAACATTACATGCAGTCAGAATCCCTCATTTTGGTGTGTGGCTCTATGAGCTTTGACTGTACAATCGAGACAGAGCGCCTCCCTCATCACTGCCCTCAAATTTTCATGTGTTTCGTTTTTGTCGTTTATCCACTCTTCAGCCCTCAAAACGTCAAAACGGGCAACCACTAATCTATTACCAACCAGTAGTCATCACTGTATTTTTTCCTTTTCCATAATATCGTATAATAAAGTGATCTGATATTCACTTGTGTTGTTGCCTTTAATTGCCAGGTTTCTTTTTACTGCTGATTAGCATTTTACTGTGTGATGGTACCAAGGTTTGTTCATTCATTTGACAACTGCAGGACAGTTGAGTGTCTTCCAGTTTTTGGTGATTATGAATAAAGCTGTTAAAACCTCCACATAGGTTTTTTTTTGTGAACATAAGATTTAATTTCTCTTGAGTAAATATCTAGGAATGAGATTGTTGTATCATAAATGTGCATCTACATTTACATTTAAAACAAAGTGGCAAGCTGTTTTCCAAAGTAGCCATAGCAGTTTATATTCTCACGAGCAAAGTGTTAGAGCTCTGGTTGTTCTTCATTCTCATCAGCATGTTGATATTGTCAGTAATTTTATTTTATTTTTGAGACGGAGTTTTGCTCTTGTTACCCAGGCTGGAGTGCAATGGCATGATCTCAGCTCACTGCAACCTCCGCCTCCTGGGTTCAGGCAATTCTCCTGCCTCAGCCTCCTGAGTAGCTGGGATTACAGGCGCGCGCCACCATGTCCAGCTAATTTTTTGTATTTTTAGTAGAGACCAGGGTTTCACCATGCTGACCAGGATGGTCTCGATCTCTTGACCTTGTGATCCACCCGTCTGGGCCTCCCAAAGTGCTGGGATTACAGGCTTGAGCCACCGCGCCCGGCCTATTGTCAGTAATTTTAAGCCATTTAGAACCATTTTAGTGGTATGGTTCTAAAGTACATTCAAGTGTAATGGTATCTCATTGTGATTTTAATAAACAGTTGCTTGATGGCTGCTGTTGAATTTTTCACATGCTTATTCAAATCTGTACCTCTTTTGTGAAGTTTCTTTTCAAACATCTTTCTCATTTAAAAATATAGGTAATTTGTTTTTTTATTATCGAATTATCAGAATTCTTTATATTATATGGATTAAGTATACACTTATACAAGATATGTGATTGGCTAATATTTTCTTTAGGTATGTAGCTCGCTTTTACTTAACAGGGCAAAGTTTATATTTTTAATGAAGTTAATTTGTAAATATTTTTTTAGTTTTTAGTTTGTATTTTTGGTCTATCTAAAAAGTCTTTTTGTCTAACCATAGTTAAGAAATTTTTTTTCTTGCACTTTATGGGTTTTATAGTTTAAATTTTTGTATTTAGGTCTATATACTATTTTGTGTTAAATTTTGTATAAGGTATGAAATATGTGTTGAGGTTCACTTTATTTTGCATATGCGTGTGTAATTGTTTCAGTATCATTTGTATAATAGACTATCATTTCTCCATTGAATTGGCTTTGTACTTTTGTCAAAATCTATTGGCCATATTAGTATGGGTCTATTTCTGGACTCTCTTTTCTATTTGACCTCTGTGTCTATCCTGATCCCAACACCACGATGTCTTTATTACTGTGGCTTTTATAGTAAGTCTTGAAATCAAATCATCCTCTGTGTTTTTCTTTTAAAAAATTTTTGGCTCTTCTTGTCCTTTGCCTTTCCATATACATTTTGTAAATAGCTTATTAATATCTACAGAATAAATCTTACTGAGAAGTTTTATAATAAAGTTATTGACCAATCTGGGAATAATTGAAATACTTATATTTTAGCTTGCTAGTTCATGAACAACATGATTTATCTTTCAATTATTTAAGTCTTTGATTGTTTCTTGAGTATTTTGTAGTTTTCAGGATGCTGATTCTAGACATATTTGACTTGTATTTTCTGACTGCTAAACACACTAATTGGTAATAAGTGCTTTTCACAGCTTTTAAAATGTTATTTTATGTAGACAGTTATTTCTGAGACTAGAGTTTGTATTCCTCCTTTCCAATTTGTACATCTTTTATTCCTTTTTATTGTTTATTGCGTTGCCCAGGACTTTCAGTATAATGTTGAGTTGGAGCATTAAGACTGGGCATCCTTGTGCTGTTTCTGATCTTAGGGGAAAGACATTCAGACTTTTACCATTGAGTATCATATTAATTGTGTGTGTGTGTGTGTGTGTGTGTGTGTGTGTGTGTGTGTGTGTGTATTTTGGTAGATGACCTTTTTCAAACTAAGGAATTTTTCTTGTCCTCATTTGCTACGATCGTGAATGCATATTGAAGTTTTTAAAGCCTTTTCTTATATTTATTGAGATGATCATGCTTTTTAATCTTTAGAAGGTTTAAATAGTGAATTGCATTGATTAATTTTGAAATGCGGAACCAGTCTTGCATTTCCAGGACAAACATCACTTAGCCGTGATACATTATATTTTTCATACCTTTCTGGATTCAATTAATTGGTTTAAGATTTTTGTGTCTATGTTTACAAGCAAAATTAGTCCATAGTTTTCTTTTAACATCATTTTCTGGTTTTGGTATCATGCTAATTCTGGCTTCATGAAATGATTTAGAAAGAGTTTCCTCCTCTTACAATTTCTGGAGTCATTCATTGTGAAGGACTGGTTTTATTTCATCCTGAAATATCTGATAGCAGTCATCAGTGAAACCATGTTGGGCTGTAGTTTTTTATTTTTATTTTGGAAAGTGTTTATAAATTAAATATCTTTTATAGATACAGAGGTATTTAGGTTTTTTATTCCATCTTAACTAAGATTAAGCATTTTTATCTTCCAAGAAATTCGTCTTTTTTATCCACATTGCCATTTTTATGTATGAGTTGTTCATGGTTTTCTCTTGCTATCTTTTAAGTGTCTATAGTAATGTTCCCTTTTTCATTTCTGATGTTGGTAATTTGCAACTTATCTCTTATTTCCTTGATTATTCTTGCTATATATTTATGAATTTCATAAATCTTTTCAAATAACCAACTTTTGATTTTATTGATTTTTAAACAGTTTTCTATTTTCAAGATTATTGATTGTCATTCATGACTGGTTCCTTCTTTTTGTTTGCTTTGGTGTTTTTTCTTGTGTTTTATTGTAGAAGTTTAGATTATACGTTTCTTCTTTTCTAAAATAATCGTTCAGCACTAATAAATTTCCCTTTAAACATTGCATTAGCTGCATTATTTTCATTGTTTTTAAACTCAAAATGTTTTCTTACTTTTTATCACTTTCTTTTTGATCCATAGCTTTTTTTAGAAGTATATATTTCATTTTGAAACATTTGTGGAAATTTCCTGATATCTTTATGTAACTGAATTCTAGTTGAATTTCTTTATGAACTGAGAATATTTATTGTATGATTTTGATATATTTGTATTTGCTATGGTTTGTTCTGTGGCCTAGAATATGGTTTATTTTAATGAATGTTTCATGTCCACTGGAAATAAATATTTTTGTCTTGTTTGAGTGTTTTCTTAATGTCAGTTAGGACAGAAGGTTATAGTGTTGGTCAAATATTGCATCTATTAGCTTATTTTCTGTCTATTCTGTCAATTTGTGGGAGAGGAGTTTTGAAGTATCTGAGTATAATTATGTTTTGTGTGTTTCTCAGATTTCTTTCTGGTTTTGCGCCAGCTATTTTAAAACTTTCATATTATGTTCATAAACAATTATGACTGTAATGTCTTCTTGGTATATTGACATGTTTACCCTTATGTAATATCCCTCTTCATCGATACTAATATTTCTTGTTCTAAAGTCTATTTTTTGATATTAATATAAACACTGTAGCTTTTTAAAATAAATGTTTGCATAGTATATCTTTTACTTATTGTATTCCTAGCCAGTTACTTTATGTTCAAAATGGGTTACTTATAGACAACATATACTTGAGCCTTCTTTTTTAAAAATCTGAAAATATCTCAATTAGTGAGTTTAGATCATTTAAGATTAATTTAATTATTGATATGGTTGGATTTAGGTTGATTATTAATTTATTATCTTTTTATTACTAATGTGCTTTTTCTCCTCTATTTCTTGTTTCATAGTTTTCTTGACATTTTTGGTAATTAATTATGTTGGTTTTAGTGTTCCATTTTAATTAATTTCTTGGCTCTTTGATACATTTCTATTTATTTATTTTATTTTATTTTATTTTTATTGCATTTTAGGTTTTGGAGTTTCTATTTATTTCAATAGATTTTCTATGGATCACAGTATGTCTACTCAACATTTCACTGTCTATTTGAGTTAATATTTTACCACTTAAAGTAAAATGTAGAATTCTTACAACCATATAGGTTTGTTCACTACTTATTATAGGTGACAAGTGCATTACATATAATTATATTTCAAAGTCTCACAAAATACTGT
Organism: Saguinus oedipus; assembly: GCA_031835075.1. Taxonomy (NCBI): domain Eukaryota; kingdom Metazoa; phylum Chordata; class Mammalia; order Primates; family Cebidae; genus Saguinus; species Saguinus oedipus. The sequence goes on along the minus strand of CM063184.1, from coordinate 94,837,424 downwards.
TATAATCAACAGTTATATACATATTTTTAAAACTGAAGAAAGGTCATATGAAGTCAAAATGCTTCTGCACAGCCAAGGAAACATTCAACAAAGTGAAAAGAAACCCACAGAATGGAGAAAATATTTGCAAACTATCCATCTGACCAGGAATTAATAAGCAAGATGTATAAGAAGCTCAAACAACAAAATAGGAAAAAATCTAATAATATAATTAAAATGTGGGCAAAAGATGTGACTAGACATTCCTCAAAACAAGACATATGGATGGCAAACAGGTATATGAAAAGGTGCTCAATGTCACTGATCATCAGAGAAATGCAAATCAGAGCTATAATGACATGTTATATCATATCAGTTAAAATGGCTTTTATTCAAATGACGGGCAATAACATGCTGGAGAGGATGTGGAGAAAGGATAACCCTCATACATTGTTGATGAGAATGAAAATTAGCACAGCCACTGTGGAGAATAGAAGTTCCTCAAAATACTGAAAGTAGAACTACTATATGACTCAGCAATCTCATGCTAGGTATATATCCAAAAGAAAGGAAATCAGTATATCAAAGAGATACCTGCACTTCTGCGTTTATTGCAGCACTATTCACAATAGCCAAGATTTGGAATCAACCTGTGTCCATTGATAGACAAATGGATAAAGACAATGTGGTACATATACACAATGGAGAACTATTCAGTTGGAGGACATTATGTTAAGTGAAATAAGCTAGGCACAGAACGAGAAACTTCGCATGTTCTAATTTATCTGTGGGAGCTAAATATTAAAGTGATTGAACCAATGGAGATAGAAGAGTAGAGTGATGGTTACCATAGACTGGGAAGGGTAATGGGGGAAGTGGAGGTAGGTAATGGATACAAAAAATATAGTTAGAATGAATAAGATCTATTATTTGATAGCACAACAGGGTGACTACAGTCAACAATAATTTATTGTACATTTCAAAATAACTAAAATAATATAATTAGATTGTTTGTAATACCAAGAAAGAATAAATGCTTGGGGTGATGGAGACACCATTTACTCCATTATTGCACATTGTATGCCTTTATCAAAATATCTCATATACGCCATAAATATATACACCTACTGTGTTCCTTCACTTTTTTTCCTTCACTTTTTTAAATAAAAAAGAATAAGAAAAACAGTTTATTTATCAGATATTTACCATTTCTGTTGTTTTTTTCCTTCATTTCTGAAGTTTCAGGTCTCCCTGTGATATTATTTCTCCTAAGCCTAAAGAAATTCCTTTAGTATTTCATTTGGAATAGATGTGATATTAGCAAATTTTCTTAGTTTTCCTTCATCTGGTAAGGGCTTCATTTCTTTCTTTTTCTTTTTAACATATTTTATTGCGTTTTAGGTTTTGGGGTACATGTGCAGAACACGCAGGATTGTTGCATAGGTACATACATGGCAATGTGGTTTCCTGCCTTCCTCCCCATCACCTATATCTGGCATTTCTCCCCATGTTATCCCTCCCCAACTCCCCACCCCCTGCTGTCCATCCCATAGTTCCCCCCCACAGACCTAGTGTATGATGCTCCCCTTCCTGTGTCCATGTGATTTCATTGTTCAGCACCCACCTATGAGTGAGAACATGCGGTGTTTGATTTTCTGTTCTTGTGTCAGTTTGCCGAGAATGACGGTTTCCAGGTTCATCCATGTCCCTACAAAGGACATGAACTCATTGTTTATTTTTATAGCTGCAGAGTATTCCATGGTGTATATGTGCCACATTTTCCTTGTCCAGTGTATCATCAACAGGCATTTGGGTTGGTTCTAAGTCTTTGCTATTGTAAAGAGTGCTGCAGTGAACATACGTGTGCATATGTCTTTGTAGTAGAATGATTTATAGTTCTTTGGGTATATACCCAGTAATGGGATTGCTGGGTCAAGTGGAATTTCTATTTCTAGATCCTTGAGGAATCGCCACACTGTCTTCCGCAATGGTTGAACTAATTTACATCCCACCAACAGTGTAAAAGTGTTCCTATTTCTTCATATCCTCTCCAGCATCTGTTGTCTCCAGACTTTTTAATGATCACCATTCTAACTGGTGTGAGATGATATCTCAATGTAGTTTTGATTTGCGTTTCTCTAATGACCAGTGATGATGAACATCTTTTCATATGTTTGTTGGTCTCATATATGTCTTCTTTTGTAAAGTGTCTGTTCATATCCTTCACCCACTTTTGAATGGGCTTGTTTGTTTTTTTCTTGTAAATCTGTTTTAGTTCTTTGTAGATTCTGGACATTAGCCCTTTGTCAGATGGGTAGATTGCAAAATTGTTTTAACATTCTGTTGGTTGCTGGTTCGCTCTAATAGTTGTTTCTTTTGCTGTGCAGTAGCTGTGGAGTTTAATTAGGTCCCGTTTGTCTATTTTGGCTTTGTTGCCAATGCTTTTCATGTTTTAGTCATGAAGTCCTTGCCTATGCCTATGTCCTGAATGGTTTTGACTAGATTTTCTTCTAGGGTTTTTATGGTGTTAGGTCTTATGTTTAAGTCTTTAATCCATCTGGAGTTAATGTTAGTGTAAGGTGTCAGGAAGGGTTCCAGTTTCTGCTTTCTGCACACTGCCAGCCAGTTTTCCCAACACCATTTATTAAACAGGGGATCCTTTCCCCATTGCTTGTTTTTGTCAGGTTTGTCAAAGGTCAGATGATTCTAGATATGTGGCATTGCCCCCAAGGCCTTTGTTCTGTTCATTGGTCTATATCTCTGTTTTGGTACCAGTACTATGCTGTTTTGGTTACTATAGCCTTGTAGTATAGTTTGAAATCAGGTAGTGTGATGCCTCCAGCTTTGTTCTTTTTTTTTTTTTTTTTTTTTTTTTGAGACAGAGTCATGCTCTGTTGCCAGGCACCAGGCTGGAGTGCAGTGGCACAATCTTGGCTCACTGACACCTCTGCCTCCCGGGTTCAAGCAATTCTCCTGCCTCAGCCTCCCAATTAGCTGGGAATACAGGTGCACACCACTACACCTAGCTAATTTTTGTGTTTCTAGTAGAGATGGGATTTCACCATGTTGGCCAGGATGGTCTCGATCTCTTGACCTGGTGATCTGCCTGCCTTGGCCTCCCAAAGTGCTGGGAGTACAGGCTTGAGCCACCACGCCCGGCACCAGCTTTGTTTTTTTTTTTGCTTAGAATTGACTTGGCTATGCGGGCTCTCTTTTGGTTCCACATGAAGTTTAAGGTGGTTTTTTCAAGTTCTGTGAAGAAGGTCATTGGTAGCTTGATGGGGATAGTGTTGAATCTATAAATTACTTTGGGCAGTATGGCCATTTTCACGATATTGATTCTTCCTAACCATGAGCATGGAATGTTTCTCCATCTGTTTGTGTCCTCTCTTATTTCGTTGAGCACTGGTTTGTAGTTCTCCTTGAAGAGGTCCTTTATATTCTTTGTTACTTGTATTCGTACGTATTTTATACTTTTTGTAGCAATTGTGAATGGCAGTTCATTCTTGATTTGGCTCTCTTCAAGTCTGTTATTGGTGTATAGGAATGCTTGTGATTTTTGCACATTGATTTTGTATCCTGAGACGTTACTGAAGTTGCTTATCAGTTTCAGGAGATTCTGGACTGAGACAATGGGGTTTTCTAAATATACAATCATGTCACCTGCAAATAGAGACAATTTGACTTTCTCCTTTCCTAATTAAATACCTTTTATTTCCTTTTCTTGGCTGATTGCTCTGGCTAGAACTTCTAATACTATATTGAATAGGAATGGTGAGAGAGGGCATCCTTGTCTGTGCCAGATTTCAAAGAGAATGCTTCCAGTTTTTGCCCATTCAGTATGATATTGGCTGTGGGGTTGTTATAAATAGCTTTTATTATTTTGAGATATGTTCCATCAATACCTAGTTTATTGAGCGTTTTTAGCATAAAGGGCTGTTGAATTTTGTTGAAGGCCTTCTCTGCATCTATTGATATAATGTGGTTTCTGTCTTTGTTTCTGTTTAAGTGATGAATTAACGTTTATAGACTTGTGTTTGTTGAACCAGCCTTGCGTCCCTGGGATGAAGCCTACTTGATCGTGATGGATAAGCTTTTTGATGTGCTGTTGCAATCGTTTTGCCAATATTTTATTAAAGATTTTTGCGTCTATGTTCATCATGGATATTGGCCTGAAGTTTTCTTTTCTTGTTGAGTCTCTGCCGGATTTTGGTATCAGGATGATGTTGGTCTCATAAAATGATTAAAGAAATGAGAGAATAATCAAATAGATGTAATAAAAAACGATAAAGGGGATATCGCCACAGGTTTCATGGAAATACAAACCACCATTAGAGTTTACTACAAACAGCTCTATGCACATAAACCAGTAAACCTGGAAGTAATGGATAAATTCCTGGACACTTGCATTCTCCCAAGCCTAAACCAGGAAGAGACCTTCATTTCACATTCATATCTAAAATATATTTTCATTGGCTATATAAATTTGTCTTGACAGTTCTTTTCTTTCAGAATCATAAAGATTTGTTTTGCTGTATTCTGGCTTTCATGTGTTCTGATGAGGAAACTTCGATCATTTGAATTCTTGCTCACTTTATGTAATGTTTGATATTTACCACTTTGATCATGATTTCTTTGAGTTTATCCTTTTAAAATTGTTCTGAACTTCTTATAGGACTCAAGTGACAAGGATGTTATAACTTCTGATATTTTCCCCACATTTGACATATTTCTCACTAGATTCTGTTGTTTATTTTCAACATTTTAACTTCTCTTTCTTAACTAACAAATAAATTAATTAACAGATAATTTTTGTTGGGCCATCTCCAAGTTCCCAGTCTCTTTCATCTGTTTTCTTCATTCAGCGAGTATACTCACCAGTGAATTTTAAAATTTTTATCTATTATATTTTCCTGTTCTAATGTTTTCATTTTAAAATTGTTTTTAATTCACTGCTGAAATTTACTATGTTTCAGGTTATTTTCAGTGTCTTTACTTTTACCTAATGTACCTCTAACTAAAGAATAGTTATGTTCTTTGCTGTAGAGTCATTCTGTGTAATTCCAACATTTGGGTTGCTTTGTGGTTAGCATTAGTTGATTGTATTTTTCCTAGACAATTCATCATATTTTCTTCGATTCATGTATGTACAGTTTTTGGAGTGTACGCTACACATTTTAAATATTGTTATGTGAGACTGTAGGTTCTATCAAAAGCCTGTTGACAATGTTGTTAATTTATAAAAAGTTCCATTCCCAGCCACAATGGATAAGCTCACTATAGCTTAAGTTCCCAGCTGATTATATAACTAAAACCTCTAATCAAAATATAGAAAGTTGTTGCTTTTAGCAGGCATTTGACATATTATTGCCTTATTACAATTATTTCTTACCTTTTTGGTTTCAAAAGGTGATTAGTGGTTTTAATATCAGTTTAGTTTCTATACCTTTGCTACATTGTTTTGAGCCTGTGCCACTCATGTGTCGCCTGGGATGAGTCAGGAACTAAGAGGTGGTGCTTTCTATTGCAGCTCAATTCTTTTTTTTTTTTTTTTTTGAGACGGAGTTTTGCTCTTGTTACCCAGGCTGGAGTGCAATGGGGCGATCTCGGCTCACCGCAACCTCCGCCTCCTGGGTTCAGGCAATTCTCCTGCCTCAGCCTCCCGAGTAGCTGGGATTACAGGCATGCACCACCATGCCCAGCTAATTTTTTGTATTTTTAGTAGAGACGGGGTTTCACCATGTTGACCAGGATGGCCTCGATCTCTTGACCTTGTGATCCACCCGCCTCGGCCTCCCAAAGTGCTGGGATTACAGGCGTGAGCCACGGCGCAGCTCAATTCTTAAAGCTTTTTCTGTGTTACTTAGGGATTTTGCTACACATTCACAGCACAGAGATGAGCTCAGGAGTTGCTAATTTATACATAAAATTAGGAAATTTCCTTCTGCTCTGTTTTCTATTGGATTCCCTTTACATTTTCTGTTTTGCAGGGGATGTTTTGCCCAATCCTCTGACCAAAAAGATTAGGTTTGTCTGGCAGTCTTAGGTGTCTGTGCTACTCCCAGATTTCTGTAATTGGAGTTCATTCTCAGGCCTATTTAATGAAAGAAAAGAAAATTAAAAAAATTCCCAGGAAAATTATACTCACATGAGTTTCCCTTTTAGGCTTGACTTTCCCTCTCCAATCTGCCTGCTTTTTTATCTTGTTCAGGTAATTACTTTCTGTATTTTTTCTTCAGGGTTTAGTTGTAATCAGTTAGGGAGCTAAGCTATAGTAGGCTTATTCATTTATGTTGGCAATAGAACTTTTATAAACATAATTTGTGATGGTTACATTGTAATTCACTTAATGGATATTTTAAAATTTAAAGTTTTTCTATTTGAGAACATTTGGGTTTCTATTTTCTTTGGTTCTTCTAAATAGCATTGTAGAGAATATTGTTAAATAGACATTTCTCTCAATCTGATTATTTCCTAAAAATAAGTTCTTGTAAACTAAATTACTGGATCAAAACATAAGAAAACATATAATTCACTAGGTCAAAGCATTTTTACTGCCAAGTCACTTTGACTTTATCTTGAACATCATGACACATGTGCTGTGATGACCTTGTCAGTGTTGTGGTTTGGACAGAAAGCTCTGGTGGACAGAAGAATGAGGTGAAAGGGATGAAGGAGGTGGAAAAATCACTCAAAAGTCAATTACAGTGTTTTGAGTTAGCAACTCTAAGTGTATGAACTAAGGCATTGTTACTAGACATGAAGGGGGTCGATGGCTGCTTTTTCTGAAATAATCTTGCTGATAGAGAAGATGAGATTCCAGGATAAGTCATGGGTCACCTAGGCTTTGTATGACTCAGTGACCAAGGGAACAGGGTGCAGGATGGAGAATAAAAGGAGTGTACTTGGAGGTTGGTGAGGGAAGTGGTTTTGCCACAGGAAATCCAGGTTTCAGTAGGAATGAGGAGATAAATGGATCTTACATGGAAAGCTTTAAGAAAATAAGAACATTTCTTTGAAATGGAGCATGATGGCATGAAATGAGATTAAAAATAACTGAGGAGAAAACAGAAGGAAAAGAGGAGATCTAAACTAAATAGAAATGAGGGTTTGAGAGGAGGTGAGTGACTACAGTAGAAAATTTGCAAGTTGATAGGAATGAAAGAACAAACTTAAGAATGAAAAACCTCCAGTACCCTAGGTCTGTGGTCAGAGGCGTTTCCTTGTGAATGCCACTTTGTTCCCCAGATGACTGAGAAGGTCTTAATGCCTTAGCAGGAAGTCCGCCCCTGCTTTGTGGTGAAGTCACTGGCAGTTTACTTTGCCTCTTTGGAAACAAAATCTATCTTTGGTAACAGGCTAGTAACTACTTTTGTTTCCCAAACTCCCACCCTTCCCTACCTCAAATTTTGTAGCCTCTATCCCCATCCAGAGGCTGAAACCTCTGTTATTCACAAATTCTGATAAAATTCAAAGAACTTTGAAGTCATTATCTTACAAGTTATATGACCCTCAGGAATTTGCTCAACTTCCTGTGCATGTTTCCTCATTTGTAAAATGAAAAGGCCAGAAGAGACGACCTCAAAAGTACTTGTGGCTCATTTTGAAATCATAACCTTAGCACAATCATTTTTATAAATCAATATGGTATGCATATGGAGACTATAACTAAAACAAACAGCTTGGGGAATGACTCAGTCCTTGACCATAAAACCATTCTGTATGTATTATTATTAGACTAAGCAACAGCTTGCAGAATGAACTATGAATATTAGACAGATACTTCTAAGGGGCAAACTGTGAGTTAGAAGTTGTGGATGTGGAAGCGGAAGCAGTGCTAAATCTTTCTGACTCAAATTATAGTCACCAAACTGATGATTTTGGAATTGGCAGCTAATGGTATCTGTTTTGTAATTGACTAGTAAAACTTTGTAGTGGAACTAGAGTGAATAAAATTCTGAATCCTTACTACCTAATGTAGGGGCAAATCAAACACAGACAGTAATTAGGAAATGATTGTGTAGTGAGTGAGAGGGGAAATAGATGTTAACACACTATTTCAGAAGTTAACAAAGATACCTTGGAGGGTCTCATGAAGAATTCCTTATAGCTATACCAGGATGAATATTTAGGTGTGGCTATGCTGGCTGTAGAATATTATGAAGCTTTCAGGTCTCCTGAATGTCCTCCTAATATCCTGGCTGCTTAGGCCCGTTGCTTAGGACTTTGCAAACCTCTCTGATGACTTAGCAACTAAAGATATAATACCTGGAGTACCCTGCTCTTATTAAGTGGCTAATGTTGATATCTGTGTGTCTAGCCTATGGAAATTATTACTCATTTTGCTTTTAACTCTTGCCATACCTAAAACTGCTTTGTTTTTCTGAAAAAATAAAATCACTGCATTACTAACATGAAAACATCAAGATATTTCAGATAAAATGGAATTCAGATGGAATTTTTTGTTTTTTCGTGACAGATCAGAAGATCTGGTAACACTGGGTCTGTATTCCTACATACAAGTAACTGTCTAGAGTTGCATAGTTCTTGCCATCTCTAGACCAATAGAATTTCTTTCTTTTCCCTAGAAAAAGCAGATGTACATGTACTTTACCTATCTGCCTACTACTAAAGGAGGGTGACCACATTTTCTAGTCTGCCTGTGAGAATCTCAGTTTACTCTGTTGACCTATAATTCACTAATATTATCCCATTTTGCTTTAAACTTGGCCTGGTGGGAATGAACAATTCAGAGGACTCTGGATCAGTACTCTCTAAGGAAAGGATGAACTCAACTATTAAAAATTGTATGCTTAAGATATTACTTTTTATTTCAGTTAAAATTATTTATATAAAAACCTTATTAAGCATCCACTACTTACAAAGCACTGTATTAGAAATTGAGGATAGAGTGAGATCTAGAAGAGACATTATTTCTTTTCATAATAATTATGGACTCTATTTAAAAAGATAGACAAGTATAAAAGAAGTAAAATATTACTAATAATAACTTAGAAAAATATATAGATGAGAACCTAATGTTATCTAGACAGACCAGAGGTGGCCTCTAGATAGAAGCTGAGAATAGAATGGGGAAAGTGTGCTCCAGAGAGGGAGAAGTTTATGCTTGAAAATCTAACCTGAGAATACGGCAAGTCAGGTTCAATGAATAGAAAATATTTCAGTGTCACTATAGAATAGGTTGGTTTAGTAGGGATAAATGATGCAGGTGGGGACTCACATGTGGCATTAAAGGATTGATCATTATAAGGTCAATGGGCAAAGATTTTGGCAGGGTATATCAGTACACATGCATGTTTAGGAAAAGTATTCTTGATTAAATTAGGAGGCAGTTCTGGTAATCTAGGGAGATAATGATGGCATGGCTTAGAGTTAAGTGAGATGGAGGGAAATGAGTAGATCTAAGAAGTATTAAGGAGATAAGACTGACAATATGGAGTAGTTAAAAATATTGGAGGTGAGGAGCAGGGAGGGACAAAAGATAGCTCCTAGATGTATGGCTTGAAAAATGAAGTGGATGAAGCTGCCTTGCTGCCTTTGACTGAGATAGGGAGACCTGATGAGTTAGTTCTGGACAAGCTGAGTGTGAAGTGCTATGAGACACATGGGTGAAAAAGTGCAATAGATCATTGTGATTGGATTGTAAATCCAGACAATAGCCTGGGAATACAGATTTATAAGTCGTCTATGAATTAAAATAATCTTGGTACATATAAGTAGAAACAATCATGATGCAAGTGATAAGACTTACAAAATACTGCATTAAGTTCTAGCAAACTATTTAATTGGACAAATAAATATTATGTATAAAACAAAAATAATTTGAAGAATTAGATTGGACAATCACTGGAGAAGGTTGTGGGGCTGAGAGGGTTTTTTTAAATTTGTTTTAGACGAATGAGATATTGATTATGTTTAAAAGTTCATGGAAGGAAAACCAGTAGAAAGTGAGATGGAGGTGACTCACGAGAAAGTACAAAGAGATTAGGATCAAAGGAGGTTGAAAAGCGTTGAGAAAATGAAAATTAGCAACTCCAGATGCTGAGTTAAAATTATTTCCTCCAAAGAATGTCGCCTATTAATTACGAACTGATTGGTTTTTCAAGTAATGTGATGCCAAATATAGACAATCACTAGTACATTTAAAGTCCATTTACATACAAACCATTCCCCTGTCAAAAAGACATTTCTTCATGTGAGCTTGTCTTCTAGGTCACCAAACTGACAATATCTTCAGTGCTTAATTAAGTTAAATAGGTTCACTTGCAATATTGCTGGGTGTATTAACAGCTACTTTTATCCCCTCTCCGTTCCTTCTTCGCCTCCTGAATTTTTGAAAGGTAGCTCTCAAATTCTGTCACAATCTCTCCGATGTTCACATCTGGTGCTCTTACAAATAGCTTCTGAATTCTTGTTAAGTAAATCTAATCTCACGGTGAAGTACCAAACCACACACACTAATGCAGTGGCAATCAAAGCATTGCTGAAATTTTTATTCCTGAAAGTATGGAGGTAGAAGTTAAATCATTAACTGATTTCACTGCTAATTTGGTCATTGAAGCATAGCTTCATTTTTTTTCTGGGACTAACAGAATCAAAAAGCCACAGACATTCAGTGAACTTAGGCAAGATACCAAATAAAGGAGAACAAAAGAGGACGGCGACACTTTTCTTAAAAGCCCCTTCTTTTAGGGAACTCTAAGGACATCACATGCATGAACTCATTAATATCTTATAATTTTCTCACAGTGTGAAAAGCATTTTATAGTTAAAGCAAGAAACTATTTTAGTAGTCTTTGGAAAGTTTATCAGTAAAAGCCTGAAATAAAACAAAAATTCCTAATTCCCTTGGTGATCTGACACTGGTTACACTGAGAAAGTTCCCATGCTAGAACATAAAGATTATTGGAAAAAACAATATAATTATTTAGCATTTTGAATAAAATGTCACGGAGTCATTGAAACATAAATAACATTTTTATAGTTTGAGCCCTCTGATGTCAGCATACATCATTATTTCCCTAATAATCTGTTCTTCTCTGATCCCTGTTCTAACCAGAACAGAATGAAGATAGGCTCTGGAATTATACAGAGGCAATTCCATTCCTAGCTTGGCCACTATAAGATCTTGGATATTTTATTGAAGCTCATTTTTTAAATCTGTAAAATAGGAAAAAATACTCTCTCATACAGTTGCCATGAACATTAAATAAGGTTATGAAATGACCTGACTCATAGTTGAAACTCAATAAGTTTCCAGTTTTGTCCTTTTTCCAAATGGAAATGAAATGTCTAGGCTAGTACACATTCTCCCTCTCCTGCATCATTCTTTGCTGTTGTTCCCAGGCAATCACTGTCCTTTACACATTTCCAAATCCAGATTCCCTACTCCATTTCTGATTCTTTAATCTTTTATTTTTCAGCTAGTATATAGCATCTGTATAAAGAAAAGTAGGTAATATTACTTTTAGGAAGCCAGAATACAATTTGTAGAAACTAATTACTTTCATCTCTCTAAAAAATATTTTTCGATAGCAGGAGCTGAAGTTTCTAATAAGTTACACTGCATCAATACACTGAAAAGTTTGGTTCAGAATTTTAAATTTTTAACAAAGAAAGTTACACAATATTTTAATTGTTATGTTGATTTGGCACTGGTTTTAAAATCTGGCAAAATATGCACTCAATAATTTAGAGATGAATTTGTAAATTGTTCATATTTTCAACAGCTCATTTATCTATTGGATAGTAAAAATAAATTCAAATATCCCTCTAGGTGACTATCAAATTTATAAAATTATTTATTTGGCAAACAAATTCCTTTTTCTGACTTATATTGAAAAGTCTGAATTTTACTTTTGAAATGTGATCTCTAAAGACAAAACAAGGTTGCCTGGACGGGGAGAGAGGGTACTTCTTCTATTTAATATAAAAAACTCTTGTGTTCAGCCACTTGAGGGATGGGGATAGGATGGAAACTGAGGCTAGCCCAATAATTATTGCTCATTTAATTTCTATCAGGCAAAGGAGGTTCAGCATTTGTCCTGATCCACATCAACCATTGAAATTACTCATTCTAGTGGATGGTTTTCAAGCAACACCCAGAGATCATAAGATTTTATACCATGAAGAATAATTCAGTATTAAGATATTATTTTAAGATTTTGTTATCATTTTTTCCTGTGTTGGTGAACCTTACAGAAAATACCCCAGTTCTTCAGTGATTTGTTAGTACTTCATACTTAAGTGACTATAAGAGGATCCATTGGTTGAGGTAAAAAATTGGGCATCTTTTTGTCTCCATAATTTGCAGCTATAACTTTTGTTCAGTAAGTATCAAGTAAATGAATAGATAGATTAATGGATAACTGAATAAAAGCACTAATGATATTGATGGTGAATATTTACTCACCAGCTTTAAGAATTCCTCATTGGCAGGTGCCTCTTCTTTCTGGGCACTCCAGCCTATTTGATCTGATTTAACATTCTAAGGAAGACAAAGAAGAGAGAGACCAGTTACAATGACAGAACTAACAGAATTCCTGAATATCTTTGCATTTATAGAAGTTATCAGCTCTAATTGATGGCCTTTTCCAGAATGGAGAACAGGTCAACTAAAGACTAATAGTGTTTAAAGCTAGTGGTACTCATTACGGCTGACAGTACAGGGCAGAAGAGAGGCACCTCTCTTAACACCTATTCATCTGCTTAGTGTACCTGTTGAATTTATTCCTAAAATAATTCCTTCAAATAATTTATAATAATTGCTTTATCTTCAAACCATATGCAGGCATTTGATTATATTATCATATACAGTGATTTGGTGGCTTTGTTTGGTAAATAAGTTGCCAATTAGAAGATTAAAACCTGATTTAAGTCTCAACTGGTTTTATAGTGTAGAAAAATGGCTAATTTATAAGAAATGTTCATTACACAAACAGCTGATTTAGCAGTTGGTTTCAGACAATTGTCCACTTTATGGGGAATACATATTTATCTGATTTCTCACCATATTAGCAAGACTATATATTCAGTGAATCAAAGAATATACCCTATAAATTGCCTTAAGAATAATTACTATTGCCTTTCCTCAGGCAGATTGTGATAGTATCCATCAAAGAGATCCTTTAAAAAGAACAAATCTTTTTGAAAATTACATTAAAAATAATATGGAATTAGAGAAATTTTCATACTTCAAATTTTAGATTTTATATCTCTATATATTTGTTTATATATATATAGACATATAGTTCATATACATGTGTATGTAAATAAGTGTGTGTATCAGCTTTCTCTTTCAGTGATCTACTTTTTTTTTTAAGTAACTCATTTTTTTGGTTGAGTGATGTCTCTATTTTAGAAAATATAGTTTGTGTTTTTGTGATAGGATTATTGTTCCAGACATTGAGAATATGTATTTAAAGTGATTGTAGCACATCATAGTTCTGGAAGATTTGGAGCGTATTTAAATATATTTTTCCATTTTTTGATTGTAGAAATTTTCTTTGATATGTATACCACTATATTAAGGCATAATATGGTGATTTCTTTTAAATATTTATAGGAGAATTGCTTATTTTAACTTATAAGGAAACAGTGCTTACCATAGCAATTTAAAAGTTTATCTGGATAGATGAGGTAAGCAAAAAGCAAAATTCCTAGTGTGAATACTACCCCTCGTTGAAAATATTTTAAGGTAAAAACTGGACTTTACCCATATGTCATTGTTGGGCAAATGCAGCTCTGTGTGTGACTTCCACTCAGCCAGGTACTGTTGTCTTTCCTTTCTTCCCAGCAGCCCTAGAAATACAGCCTCCTTACTCCTTATTAACACTCACCACGAAATCTCTTTCTTCAGCATTGTCTCTACCCATGGTAGATTTTGAATGTTGGCCTTATACCCTGACTTACTCAATTCTATTGAAAACCAACATTCAAACCCTTTACCTTTTAAGATTTTGGCCACAAGTCTTTAATCTAAGAAACGTTTTGGGCAAAGCAGAACCCTGGAATGGTTTCCTTGGGGGATTTTCTCTCCAGCTTTTCCAGTGCAGGTAATAACTACACTTTATCTTACTTGATTATCACAATGGGAGGTTATTGTCTCCTTTCATTTTACAGATGAGGAAAAGACCACAACAGGAGACAGCTGATTAGCTCATTAATCTCTTGTGTATTAGAATTTAAATTCAGTTTTCTAGCTCTAAGTGTGGAACTCATTGACATATATGTATATTTGATTTGTTTGCTTTTTTGTATAACTTGAAATCTATCTTTTTGAAATGTAATTTGTAGTTCCAAGCACTATATAATATTTTCCAGGCTTCAAGAGAATGTGAGAAGCATAGCCACTTCTAGAAGTAAGGTTCTGGAAGGTTGTATCTTGTCATGAGGTTTTCTCTCTGCATAAGCATTCCTAAGATTCTAGGTGAGAAAAATATTAAATTGAGGATGAATTTTTTATTAGGTCTAGCCTGGGAAAGAGAGAGAGCACACAGAATTATAGCTGGGGGTCAATGTACATAAACTCTTTTACAGGACATAGGAAACGCGTGTGTATTGGGAAACACTAGCTAGCAATAGCTTCTGACAGTTGGTCCCTTAATAAGCAAGCTCAGAGTTCCTAAAATAGAAAACTGTTAACAGTAATGTGGACTGTGGGGCCTCAAAAGATGTACTTAATCAAAGTACAGTGCCAGCCCGGATCACAGAACAAGACCTTTCTCCCTGAGACACACAGAACTTTCACCTTCTTTTGCATTAATGTTTCTTGGTAGCATCTGGGCAACAACCATGGGGGCAGCAGCATTGTCAGAAAAAACTTCCCTGAGGGCTGGGGTCAGGAGTCAGGTTGGGGTAGGTGAGGACAGATATATGATAATAGCCTGCTCTCCGGGATTGAGACCATTCTTCTCTTTCATTACCTACACACTAGTATCAGAAAGTCTCACTCGATGCAGTTCAACCCTCAAGCACTTACAGTAAATGCTTACTATTCATGGCAATTATGCAACACAATAGCCAATAATTTTCATATATCTTTTAAAATGTACCACAAAATTTGCATACTGTGTTCAAACATTGTAATGATGCTGCCTATGAATATATTAAGTTATTACTTATACTGTGATTTTTAGTATTGTTAAAGTAATATCTACATCTATTTATTAATTCTTAAGTGCTTCTTTATTCATAAAAAGCTATCTTTTCTTTGAAAAATATTAGCAAGTATCAAAATAAAAGATACAGGATTTTGAGGCTAGAAGCCACTACATTCCAACCTGGGTGACAAAGTGAGACTCCAGCTAAAGAAAAAATGTATAAATCATAGTTATAAAGATCAGAGCTGCCTACTGGGTACCATCCTCACCATCTGGGTGACAAAATGGTTTGTGCACCAAACCCCAGCGACACAGTTCACCCACGTAACAAATTTGCACATGTAATCCTGAACCTAAAAGTCAAAAAATGAAATAAAAATAATTTTTAAACATTAAAATTTTAAAAATCACTATTCCACAACTAAGTGGTCATGTGTTGATGCCTTAACTATGTCTTTTTTTTCCTGTATTCAGAAAAAAATAGACATCTGGGGCCTTAGAAGGACCGCTTCTCCCGGGGTTAGCCAATTTACAGATATTTTAAATATATTTAAAACATATTTAAATATATTTTTCCATTTTTTGATTGTAGAAATTTTACAGTCTTACAGAGATAGTGAACAACTAGCCTATGAGTTCACTTTTCAAATACAAACCAGCCAACCCACAGCCCACATTCCAACTAACTTTATAGGTTTCTCACACTCTAAGCCACTATTCATACTCACTGCAGGGCTAGGTACCAGGCAACTAAGGGCAGTTCCTATGCACTAGAGCCCACTGAAATTCAAAGTAGCCAGTCCTAGGCCTGCCTACTCTGTCTCACTCCTTATTTCTCACGAAAACTGCAATAAACAGTCTTGTCCACAGTTCTTCCCTCTCCCTCTGCTTCCTGGTCAACTCTGTTGCTTTCCTGTGGCCTCCTGTGGCATGGTGTGGCCCCTCCTCTTGGGAACTGTGAGTAATAAACTATGTTTTCAACGGCAGTCATTTCCTAGTCTGTTGGCTTTATTACTTTTCAAATTTATATTAATATTCTACATTTTACCACAGTAGGCAATGTAAAAAAAAAATGGCATCATGCTTTCCAGTCTCTACTTGTGTCGTCCATTGAGTAATTTGTCCTTTCACTCTTTCTCCTCATTCTAGTGTTTGAGCTGATTATTATGTTTCTTTCTGGGACCAGATTTCTTCTATGGTCGGGATTTTCCTAGCACCAGTCATGAAGAGAAAAGGACAAACAAAATGTGCAGTTTGTCTCTTCTATGGTGTAATCAACAGAATACGCTTAAGAAATTCCAGAAACTTTTGTGCATCTAATGGTTCAAAATAGAAGAATTTAACCAGAACTAATAAAAACTGATACAAAAACTGATCTGTGGAGGAAATTGTGTACCAGCAAGAAACATACTGGAATGAGGATGTCAAATTAGGGGTCTAATTACTCATTATATGACTTAAAGTAGACATCTGATTACAAAGAAAGAAAAAATGAGCTTGGTTTCTGAAACCAGAATGAAAGACCAGAGAAGAAACGCAGTAAGTCAATTTTGAAGACAGGCTGCTTGGCCGGGAATAAAGTGGTTCTTATGTTTGCCCTTTGTTGAGATTACCCTGGGTCCAAAGTGCTGGGTGGGGCTATGTTTACAGGAGTGGTTAAGCAACACCAGTGGGAAGATTGAAAAAAAACAACAACAAAAAAACTTAGGAAGATGTGTGAGACTGATTAATATAATTAACTTGGAAGAGAAAACACATTCCAAACACAGAGCTAAAATATCCCCCAAATTACTAACAATGTGAACTGGACAAACTGCAAAAAATTCTCTATGCCTTAGCTGTATTATCTGGAAAAAAAGATACAATAACGTGTTAGTCACACAATTTGGTCAATGCTACCGAAGATTAAGTAAAATTAAGGAAGATAACTAATCAAACCAGGTGATACAGTTTTACATATGAAGTAGATACTCATAAATATTTTCTTTCTTTTCATATTGATTATAACACGAAGTCGCTGTATGACTTTGATCTCTGTGCCTTACTTTCTTCACTGTCATTATAGAAACTACTTCATAGTTTGTTGTGAGGATTAAATAAGATAATACACGTAAATCTGCTTTAAAAATTATCTTTTACAAGCATTAAATAATGTTAGCTATTTTTCTTTTCTTGGAATTGCCTCAAGAAATTGTGCATTCTTTCTAAAAAATCTGAAGTAGTTATAATTAGAAGTGGTTATATCTAGAAAAAATATTTTAAATGTTACCATAAAATAATGTCTTGCATATATGTATGATCTATAAATAATTCTTAAATTGGGAGGTAAAAATGCGAACACAAAGAAAGCAATGACTTCAGACATAGATCTAGTGTGATCACAGATCCTAGTTGTTTCTTGCACCACAAAAATGTGTCACTTAGAAGATGCAAAAATCCAGATTTCTAAAGAATAGTGTTTTGATTAATGGCTAAGTTTTTGTTATGATAAAATATTGAGAGAAGGACTGATATGCTGATCTAGGCTCAGAATTTGGAAGTCAGAATAATTTCTCTGAATCTCTACATCTTCCTGGGGTTCCTGTGGAGGAAAGGAGAAAGAATGAAAACACTCAAGTGGGTTTTTTGTGTTTCTCCCTCATATAAGTTTGCTTAGGGCTTCCATAATAAAGTACCACAAACCAAATGTGACGGTGAATTTTGTGTGTTACATTGATTGGGCTAAGAGATGCCAAGTAGCTGGTAAAATATTATTTCTGAGTGTATCTGTGAGGGTATTTCTGAAAAAATTAGCATTTAAGTTGGTAAGCTTAGTAAAGAAGATTATCTTCAACAGTATGAGTGAACATCATCCAGTCTGCTGAGGACTTGGAGCACAAAGGTGGAGAAATGGTCAATTCACCTTCTGCTTGAATGGCAACATCCGTCTTCTCTTGCTCTCTGATGTTGGTGCTCCTGGTTCTAAAGGCCTTTGGGTTTAGACTGGAGCCAAACCACTACTTTTCCTGGGTTTCCTGCATGCAGAGAGAAGATCATTGGGCTTCTTAGCCTCCATAATCACATCAATCAATGCCTCATAATAAATCTCTATCTAGTTTTGTTTATGTGGTTTGTTTCTCTGAAAAACCCTGACTAATACATTAGATGACTTAACAGAAATTTATTATCTCACAGTGTTGGGAAGTAGGTGTCTCAGATCAAGGGTTGTTTGTTTCTGACGGTTGTAAGAGAAAATTTGTTTCGTGCTTCTTGCCTTGTTTCCGGTGATTTGGTCTTCCTTGGTATTGTTTACCATTCCCTGATCTTTGGTGTTCCTTGGCTTGTCGAGGTATCTCTGTGCTGCTTCCTTCAATCCCTGCCTTCATTTTCACATGTGTTCTTTCTGGGTGTATGTCTCTGTGTCCAAATTTTTAATTTTTTTAAGGCAGTTGATTATACTGGATTAGGACCCATCTTACCTCATCTTAACTAATTATATTTGCGGTTACCCTATTTTCAAATAAGGCCATATTCTGAGGTACTGGGAGTTAGCACTTTAATATACGTTTTGGAAGAGGGGCACAATTAAACCCACATGGCCCTGCTTAGGGCAGATTGGTTGGTGGTGGTACTGGGCGGGTACCTGGAATCAGGAAATTGGGCAGGAGATGAATATCAAGACTCCATAACAGCAACCAGATTAATATCAATACTTGTAAAAGACATGCATGCATTCTTACCTCCCTGGCTTGATATAAGTCATCCTCTCACCCAGAAGACACTTCCTGGTTTCTCTTTTAGTCACATCCTATCCTTTAAAGCTGAGGTCAGTTTCCGCCTTCTCCACTAAGCATTCTTTGACAATACCAAACTCTTTGGGTCGCTTCTACCACCTCTAAGTTCTTATAGTCCTGTTAGGAGAACTAAGCTGTCACTTCATGTGTGAAAACCTATATGGTTGAATTATATGAAATTGATAATATTCAACCATTTTGACAAAAATGGCAAATTTACCTTTCAATAATTTATCTATTATATTGCATTGTAATAGTTAAAATCCTAGGACTCAGAATTCAGAGTTTATGCCAAATAATATATCTGGGACCAAGACTGTAGGCATGGCTCCTCACTGACTATGCCTCAATTTTCTCATCTATAATATGGGAATGATGAGATTACCGATCTCATGGAGTTGCTGGAAAGATTAATGAACTAATTTGTATAAGTTTATGATGCTCTAATTGTGGTAGGATACTTACTTTAGATTCATGTTTTATGTACCACAGCGTTCTAAATATTATAAAAATTATATTAATATTTGTGGAAATAACTGAGTGAATAGATAATGTGTTTTTTCTTTTTTTTTTTTTTTTTAAATTGTACTTTAAGTTTTAAGTGTACATGAGCAGGTTGTGTGGGATTGTTACATAGGTATACACATGCCATGGTAGTTTGCTGTATCTATCATCCCCCGTCACCTATATTAGGTATTTCTCCTAATGTTTTCCCTCCCCAGTCCTCCCACCCCCTGCTCTCCCTCCCTTAGCCCTTTACCCCTTTTTCTTCAGTTTTTAAACAATTTTATTATATATATTTAAGGTGTACAACACGATGTTTAATATACATGTAGGCAGTGAAATGGTTATTATAGTCAAGTAAATTAACATATCCATTGTCTCACAGTTACTTATTTTGTGTCAAGAACATCAAATAGCCACTCTTTTAAGCAAAAATCCCAAATACAATACAGTATTTTAAAAATATAGTTCTCATGTAGTTTGGTTTATCCTGTGTATCTGCTACTTTGTATCCTTTGATCTACATCTCCCCATTTCCTTTCCTTGCCCTACCCTGCTACTGTTTTATTTTCTATCTCCGTATTTGATTTTTTTTTTTTTTTTTTGTTAGAGTCCACATATATTGTGAGATCATGCAGTATTTTCTTTCTGTATCTGGCTTATTCATTTAGCATAATGCCATCCAGTTACATCCATGTTGTGGCAAATGAAAGGATCTGCTTTTATTTTAAGGCTGAATAACGTACCATCATATATCTACATGGTGTTTTTATCCATTTGTCTATTACTGGACACTTCAGTTGTTTCCATATCTTGTATATTGCGAATAATGCTAAAATAAACATGAGAGTACTGCTATCATTATGAGGTGGTGATTTCATTTCCTTTGGGTATATACCCAGAAAAGGGATTGCTCTATCCAGAAACTTCTGTATAGAAATAATGACCTATCTGAAGAAAATCAAGAAAACATCCCATTTATGATAGCATCAAAAATGAAAAATACTTAGGAGTAAACTTAACCAAGGAGGTGAAAGTTTTACACACTAAAACCTATAAAACATTGATTAGATTGAAGAAGAGCCAAATAAATAAAAAGATATCCTGTGTTTATATATTGGAAGAATTAATGTTAAAATGTTCATACTAAAGAGTGATATATAGAGTCAGTGCAATTCCTATCAAAATTCCAATGCCATTCTTCATGGAAATAGAAAAAATTAAACAATTCATATGAAACCAGAAAAGACCCCCAAATAGCCAAAGCAATTCTGAGAAAGACAAAGAGGCATCACACTTCTTGATTTGAAATTACATTACAAAGCTATAGTAATCAAAACAAACCTGAGCTTTCTCTTCTGTTCCACTGGTGGAACAGAATGGGGAGCTCAGAGACAAACCCAACTGTATAAATGTTCAATTATTTTTTGATGGGGATACCAAGAGGAAACAGGGAAGAATAGTATGTCCAATAAATGTTGCTGGAAAAACTGAATTTCTGCATCTAATAGAATAAAATTGGACCCCAATCTTACACCATTACACAAAAATTGAGTCAAAATGGATAAAAGACTATTTTGATAGGTAGAACATATCAAATTAAGGAGATAAAAATAACTATTTTGTACTCCTTTTTAAAAATAAAGGTTGAATCCAGGAAAAGTAAAACAAAAATACTATTTGTAATTAAAGCACTTTATTAGAATAGTTCAAACTGCCAGAAAAATAACTTACAGAAAAAGAAAGTTGATAATAAAATACCATGGCACTTTAAAATGTATTTTGAAATCATAAACATTGAAAATATTACTTTAAAGAAATTTTTATTGGCAGCCAAATGTCATGGGAATTTTTTCCAGAAAGATTAAATGGAATTTTTATTATATAATACTAGGAGTTATTCCTCCCTTTGCCTGTTTTAAACAGCTATAAGACATTCACATCTGAGAAAATGAGTCAAAAAATACCAAATTGAGCCAAAATGGATGAAAGACCTAAATGTAAGATCTGAAATCATAAAATTTTTAGAAGAAAATATAGCAGAAAACCTTGACATTGCCAAGTTTCTGGGCAACAATATTTTGTATATCACACCAAAAGCTCAGACTACAAAAGCAAAAATAAATAAATGGGACTATACTAAATTAAAAAGCTTCTGCATAGCAAAGAAAACAGTCAATGAAATGAAAAGGCAGGCTGTGAATTGGAAGAAAATATTTGCCAACCATGTATCTGATAAAGGGTTAATATCTAAAATATATAAAGAATTCACAAAACTCAATAGCAGAAAAACAACCTGATTTTAAAACTTGGACAAAGGACATGAATACACGTTTCTCCAAAGAAGATATAAAAATGGCCAATAGGTATATGAAGAGGTACTTATAATTATCAAGGAAATGCATATTAAAACCGCAATGAATTATCTCTTCACACTTGTTAGAATGGCTATTATCAAAAAGACAAGAGATGACAAGTGTTGGCAAGGATATGGAGAAAAGGAATCCTTGTGCACTTTTGGTAGGAATGTTGATTAGTGCAGTCATTGTGGAAAACAGTTTTTAAGTTTCTGAAGAAATTAAAAATAGAACTACAACCTGACCCAACAATCCCTCTTCTGGGCACAAGCCCAAAGATAATGCTTTCTTGATTACATTCATTCTAACACAGAGCAATATACAGTCTAGGTTAGGTACTCAATAAATGCTTGCTAAAATCTATTTTTACATTAACAGAAATATGTAGTCAAATTTCTCTGCATAAATAATAACCTCCGTAATTTAATTTAGGGATTATTATTAATCTGATTTGTTTTTCTTCACATGAAAATGTTCAGTTTTAACTCACTTTTAATGAATATTTAAGTATTTCAGATTTAAATGAAAAATATGCTCTGGATTGCAATCTAAATTAACCATCTGTCAGTTGCAGGCTCTTGGCTCTCCCTCCTTTGAGTCTTACAGTTAGTTTTCAATCATCACCAAAGAAAGGCTTTAGGCTAGTCACTGTAGTGCTCGTAATAATGAAAATCTCCTTAAGTTTGTTCACCTGGAGTGTTGCAAGATTCACTGAAGCTTAATCATAGTCTTGTCACATGACTATCCACTGGCCCCAAACTACCTCAAAAGCTTGGTTCCTTGACTCTTTACACTAGTAAAATTCTGTCCAAGGTTGAAACTATGGAGCTGACTTGAGGAAATTTGAACTTAAGCTTGAAATCTATTATTTTACAATACTTTCTGCGACCTTTAGAGTAGATAGGTAGGAATTAGGCTTTGGCATCTGAAGCCCAGGTCTCTCTGATCTGATCTCACTTTCTAAAACAAGCCTATTCAATGTCAGTACTGTTAAGAAATGTATTACAATGATGGGAGTGTTGCTATACATGGTCAAGAAGTATCTTAAATTCGAGTGTAAATTAGTTCAACCATTTTGGAAGACTGTGTGGCAATCCCTCAAGGATTTAGAACTAAAAATACATTTGACCCAGCAATCCCATTACTTGGTATATACCCAAAGGATTATAAATCATTCTATTATAAAGACACATGCACATGTATGTTCATTGTGGTGGTGTTCACAATAGCAAAGAATTGGAACCAACCCAAATGCTGATCAATGATAGACTGAATAAAGAAAATGTGGCATATATACCCCATGGAATACTATGCAGCTATAAAAAGTTCATGTCCTTTGAAGGGACATGGATAAAGCTAGAAACCATCATTCTCAGCAAACTGACACAAGAACAGAAAACATAACATTGTGTGTTCTTACTGATAACTGGGAGTTGAACAATGAGAACACATGGACACAGGGAGGGGAACATCACACACTGGGGCCTGATGGGGGTTGGGGGGCCAGGAGAGGGATAGCAAGGGGTAGGGGGATAGGGGAGGGATAGCATTAGGAGAAATACATATTGTAGATGACAGGGTGATGGATGCACAAATCACAATGGCATATGTA
The DNA here is from genome assembly GCA_031835075.1 of Saguinus oedipus. Taxonomy (NCBI): domain Eukaryota; kingdom Metazoa; phylum Chordata; class Mammalia; order Primates; family Cebidae; genus Saguinus; species Saguinus oedipus. Next base: position 94,814,077 of record CM063184.1, on the reverse strand, counting down.
TACCTATGTAACCAACCTGAATGTTCTGCACATGTACCCTAGAACTTCAAGTATAATAAATAAATAAGAAGTATCTTAAATTTAACAAGCATGATATAACCCATCAACAGCTTTTGGAAGTTTATCTGGTCCAATGTTTTCAGTTTATACATGAGAGCACTATGCAAGCTATCTCCCAAGCCAACAGAATGAGTAAGAAGGTTGAACTAGAATTTGGGACTCTGGTGGTTTCCCTGTGACATTTTTTTGGATATATGTGTTTTTCAAAGGGTTAAAATAAAAGAGTGAGACTATTATGATGTTTTTAACGTCAGCTGTAAGTGTATCTCTGAACTGTAATTACTGGAAGATTTTTAGATTATTAAGATGAATGAGGCAATGTGGAGGACAGCACTGTGGTGATCTATAATCTAGAAAATACACAAAGGAAGACATTTAAATGAGCTCTAGGGAACTCTGTAAAATCAAGCACCATAAAAACGAATTCATATTTTAATGAGATTAATATACATATTTTGACAGGTAGAACATAATCAAATTAAGGACATAAAGATCATTTCGTACTCCTTTTTAAAAATAAAGGTTGAATGCAGGAAAAGTGAAACAAAACCACTATTTATAATTAAAGCATTTTATTAGAATAGTTTGAACTGCCAGAAAGAAACTTATAGAAAAAGAAAGTTGATCACAAAATACCACAGCACTGAAAAATGTATTTTGAAATCACAAACATTGAAAATATTAAAGAAATTTTTATTGGCAGCCAAATGTTATAGGAATATTTTTCCAGAGAGATTGTTAACTAAATTGAATTTTTAATTATATAGAACCAGGAATTATTCCTCCCTTTGCCTGTTTTAAACAGCTCTAATACATTCACATCTGAGATAATGGAGGGAGGCAAATCTGTCCAGGTAGCAGATGGCTGAATGGTGGGGTATAGGCTGGGAGAGGAGTGATAGGATAGCCAGGGAAAAGGGCCTTGATCGCACTTTTGGAAATAATGGTCTGATTGGGAAATAATGTCAGCTGGGAGATTTGAGAGATTTGCAAAAGAGCCTGGCATAAAGTTTGGACAGAAGTAGATTATGTTTCCGTATGTGGTCAGGGACAAAGTTTTCTTTCACAAACATTCTGAAAGCCTGTAGATGTGACTGTTAATGCCTTAGGCAGCATTATTTCTATTATAAAAGTTCATGCTCATCATACAAAATAAAAAAATTCAGAAAAAAGTTATAAAAAGAAAATTCAAAATTTCTTATTTCTCAGAAAGTACCTCCATTTACTATTTGGTGTGTTTTCTTCACAAATACAAATTAATGTAATTGGGAAGAAAATCTATAATTTTTGATACCGTACTTTATGAGACTTAGCAAAAATTTCTCAAGAACTTTATTTTAAAAGTCTGCCTCATTGTAGCATATGGATTTATCTACATTGATTTAATTGTTTGCATTCAGTAGTTTTGATCCTGTGATTAGAACTGGAGACCATCTTTGACTACATCTCTGGTGTTTTCCTTAGGATAGATTGCTAGGACTGGAATTACTGGGTGAAAGGATGTGAATATTTTTAAGGGCCTTGATATATACCGCCTAGTTGCCTCTCCTGACAGATGATAGCAGTTAATTCCCTGTAGCAGCATGTAGATCAGCCAATTTGGGTAATTGTAAAAGGGGAAACAATCTGTGGGCAGAGCTATGTAGAAACCTCAAGAAAGAAAGAGGCTTGAGGCCGGGCGCGGTGGATCATGAGGTCATGAGATCGAGACCATCCTGGTCAACATGGTGAAACCCCGTCTCTACTAAAAATACAAAAAATTAGCTGGGCGTGGTGGCACGTGCCTGTAATCCCAGCTACTCAGGAGGCTGAGGCAGGAGAATTGCCTGAACCCAGGAGGCAGAGGTTGCGGTGAGCCGAGATCGCGCCATTGCACTCCAGCCTGGGTAACAGGAGCGAAACTCCGTCTCAAAAAAAGAAAAAAAAAAAAAGAGGCTTGAGACAATGTTTCCAAACCCTGGCTCCGCCCCCGCCCCCCCCAAAATAAAGATGTATTTTGTTTTTTTCATAACTTTTTATTTTGAAATAATTATAGATTTACTGGAAGTTATACAGATTACGCAGAGGTACAGAGAAGACGTGTGTCCCCTTCCCTCGGTCTCTTCAGTGTTCTATCTCACGTAATTGTAGCGTGATATACAAACCAGGAGTTTGACATTGGTACAGTCAATGTATATAGTTCTATGTCATTTGTCATGTATATGCTGATTCCTCAACTGTTGCTGGAAAGGGGTCCTGATCCAAGCCCCAAGAGAGGGTTCTTGGTTTTCGAAATGCAGTCCCTGGACCTGCAGCATCAGCAGTACTTGGGAACTTGTTAGAAATGCAAATTCCTAGGCCTCACACTAGACCAGCGAAATCAGAAACCCTTGAGGGTGGATCCAGCAGTGTGTGTGTGTGTGTGTGTGTGTGTGTGTGTGTGTGTGTGTGTGTGTGTGTGTTGAGATAGAGTCTTGCTCTGTCACCAGCTGGAGTGCAGTGGCCTGATCTTGGCTCACTGTAATCTCTGGCTCCTGGGTTCACGAGATTCTCTTGCCTCAGCCTCCCAAGTAGCTGGGACTACAGGCGTGCACCACCACACCCAGCTAATTTTTGTATTTTTAGTAGAGACAGGGTTTCACCATTTTGGCTAGGATAGTCTCCATTTCCTGACTTTGTGATCTGCCCTCCTCGGCCTTCCAAAGTGCTGGGATTACAGACATGAGCCACCACTCTAGGCTGTAATCTGTGTTTTAACAAGGACCTCATAGTGATTCTGATGCACTTTGGAGTATGAGAACCATTGGTCTATAAGTTAAAGGCAAGAATAAACTGGTTTTGACAGAAGACATTCTCAAATTTGAAAGGAGATGGAAGCCAGAGGTGAATATGAACTTGATGGTAGTGCTAAAATAAAAACTTCAGCCAAATTAAATTTAACAGAGCTTAACTGAAAAAACAATTCATAGATCAGGCAGCCTCCAGAGCCAGAGAAGGCCCAGAGACTCCAGTGCAGCCACGTGTTAGAAGAAAATTTACGGACAGAAAGAGGAAAGTGACACATGGAAAATGGAAGTGAGGTACAGAAACAGCCAGATTGGTTACAGCTTGGCATTTGTCTTATTTGAACAGGGTTTCAACAGTTGGCTACTTTCGCCTAAACTTGGTGATTGGCACAAGAGTCGGCTACACTCTGTATACAACTCCATTTAGGTTATAATTCAGGATGTGCAGAGAAGCTTTTAGGCTGAAGTTAAAATATGTAAGGAGGCAGCTTTAGGCTGAACTTGATTTGACAGCAGCTACTACCTTCCTGGGATGGGTGATTAGGTGCCAAAGAAGGCACAGAAGACCATCTGGGGTCTTAAGAAACAGTCAAGGGCCAAGGGATTGGTTTTAGTAGAAGCTTTGGAAACAAGTGACAAAGACTAGAACTCCGAGGAAGTAGCTGCTTGGACTGGCTGTGGAATAGATCTAGAGAGGTATTTATTTATTTATTTTTAGCATGGACTAAAACTGCTAGGTTTAATTTATATTTTTCAAGTTGGAACAACCTGAGGAGCTAAACTTGATTCAGCTGATATTTAACTTCAAATAACCTCTTCTATACTAATCTTTAATCTGCTATCCAAAAATCATAGCAGTTTTATATGAGTACACTAATATTTACTCAGTTATGGACAAATGTGAAGAATTTAAGGGATGACCAGAAGAAAAGGGGTAAAGGGTTGCAAGGGCATGATCTGAGATAGAAAGTAAAACATTTTAAATTCTGGTCCAGTAGGTGGTAGCTGAATGATCTTATACAAATGCATTTCATCTGTTTCCTCATCTAGACAATGGGAATGCCTGAACCAGCTCTGGAGAGGTAGTCCTAGATCACCTGGTGGCCTTTAACTGTAGGTTTACCTATACCCTACCGAGGGTTCTTAATCATTCTATTGTCAGTTGGACTATTTTGTTGCATTTATACTGTATAACATGTTTTATCATTGAACATGGTTTTCTTACTAAAACATGTTTGGAATGAGTCATATAGAAAAGGATATGGATGTAACATCGTAATGTTTTGTTTTTTTTTTAAATTTCATGTAGTTGCAGAGAAGGTCAGTTTTGTTTAACAATGCATCTCTGACACCTAGAAAAATTCCTGTCACGTAGTATATGCTTAATAAATATTTGATAACAACTGAATGAACAAAAGACATGCCAGTGAATGTTTCTTAGGTAACAGAGTTTACCTTTGGTCTGGTACAAATTTGAATGTAAAATATTATTTTAAATGGAGAGATCTAGTGCACGTAGACTCACAGACCTCTGTTGTCCCCTATGACATGGCACTATAGCTGGACTTTCAAGTAACCTCTCTCAGATATTAACAGGGAGTCTTTGAAAGCTTCTATTCCCTGATCCATAAAAAAGATAAAGATGATAGCATTGTGGCTGGCTTAACACTAAAGCTGTCATATGGCCAATGTTCTGGAACCAAGTTGAGCTGTAGAGTGTCTGTGGGAATATCTAGCTTTGGTTTGCCTCTACCTCTTAGATAATGGAGTAAACGTAATAACCTATCTAGACCAAGGAAGATTGCAGAAGGGTGAGTTGTGTTGCTAAGAGTGAAGGGGAAGCCAGCTGCCTATGCTATCCCTCATTCTGGAGCCAGAATTGAATTTTGGGAGTAGCTCTCACTTGAATTTGGAGTGAAGTTTCCCTATAGCATGTGCACCCTTGTTACGCCCTTCAGAGGATTATAGACTTGATTCATCATTAGAAAAACAATCTATTCTTATTTATGATTGATCAGGGATCCAAAGCAGGGCACATACCTTTCTTTATTCTTTACCTTAAATGTTTATCGGTGCTGTGCAGAACTTCTCATAGGCGCTCGAAATCCCTCCTCCTCTTGATTTCTTTCCCTTTGTCTACTCCTCTGTCTCACCTTAATCCTGTTGCTCTGTCTCAACTTAATCCTGTTGCAATGCCCTGTGTTCTAAGCTGGCAGCTTCTATGTTACATCAATTCTTGTATTTCTCAGAATGGAGAACCTACCAAACAAAAACACCATTTTCTCTTGCTAATATCTATCAGCTTTTGCAGAAGAACTTTTGTGAGTTATTGAATTTAAAGATACCCTTCCTACCAGTGGTGGGGCTAAGGTAAAACAAAAAGCTGAAGCAGGAGGAGATCTGTGAATAATATCACTGTATCTCTCAGGCAGATCGAATGATACTCTCTTCATGCTCTAATAGTAGTTCCTTATTACTATCTGATGTCACTTCCGATCTCATTAAATCTTAGTGGCCACTCTAGTCTCATGCTGTGTGAAAATGAAAGATAATTCAACTTCGTCTTTTAAAGTGACTACTATAGAAAGGGTTGCCTTTAAATCTCCTAACGCTGAGTTCACTCACTGAAACATTAATTATTTGCGACCACCTTAGCAGGGACTTGTTCACAGCAGTAAACAGCCAGTTGTCAAGACAAAAATGAGACACTAGATGATTGATATTTGTCGGGGGTTCTCACAAACATGCAAGGGAAACAGTGCCATGACAGACCTTCAGGAACCACCAGTATCACCAGGTCACCATTATTCTTTCCTTGGGAAGCTGATGACATTAACTGCCTGACAGCATTGCATTATTCTTAAGTGAGTTATTACAAGGATCTGTGTAGGCAGGCTATTTGCAAGAAAAACCCAGGATGCCCAAATAAATGTTTAAGAAATGAGTTTCCCAGAAACTGAGCTTTTAGAAGTTTATTGGCTTTCTCAGAAGAAGAAAATTATGTAAATATGGACTGTTTATTCATATATTCAATTTAAGTTCATCTTTCTTTAGTATTACTGAGTAAACTCCAGAAATATTATGTGTCTTTTGTCTTTAAAAGTCCAGGCAACAAATGCATATGTGGAAGGCACTGTTGGCTTCTAACATTCATTTTTTCTTTTCTTCTTCCCAGGATAATTCTTTAAAAAATTGTTTCTAGGTATTTTCCTTTTCCTAATCCAGCCATGTGCCTATGGAAAAGCTAATCACAATTCCAGTTTCTGTAATGCACCCATTAGATTAAGGATAATCTTACTGACTCTTTGAGACATGAACCCATAAACCAATTTTGCCCAATGAAATTAAAAGCTAATTTTGAAAGAGTTTTCCTTACTTCCAAAATTACACAGGAAAAAAATAATATCTCTGGACATTGTCATGATTCCATGTTTCCAGAAACTGTGGTAGACATATCACACTCTATCTGAGGATGGCGCTAATTATGAACACAGCTGAACTGAGAAGACGAAACCTGGGCTACTGTTATAATCATTGATCTGCTAAATCAACCAGTCCTTAAATTTATCTACATACAGACTTCCTGGGCTACTGTTATAATCATTGATCTGCTAAATCAACCAGTCCTTAAATTTATCTACATATAGACTTCCTGTTATGTGAGATAACACATGTTCTAATGGTTAAATTCCCTTTTGTTCTTTACAGCTAAAAGCATGCTAAGTTAAACAACATCCAAATGCATTTGTAGTGTAGTATTAACTGAAAATAATGTCAGTAAATTAACTTATTTGAAGAACTGTTTGAAAAAGATATATTCATCTAATTCAGTAAATGACTAAAAAGGAGGGTTGGGAGGAATCAGAGTGACATAAAGATTTGGGCATTCAGGGTGACCTTTTCATGTGAATATTTGGAATAACTTTTCATCTTCTATCTGCTGTAAAAGTCTTTAGAGCCAACATTTGAAAACTTTTTGAGTTCTTTTTGTCTTTGTGGCTATTTATGCAAGAAAATAAAATATTTTCTTCCATACCATTTTTCATGCTTTCTTTTCTTTAATGACTGTGCTTTGCAAAATAAATACTTATCTCTCAAATACTAATGAAGATCTGGACAAAGAAATCAGGGATATACTGTATTCTGAATTCTACTGAAAATGACACAAGAAACACGTTGTCTGTAGTTTCTTATTCCAAAACAGAGGGTATCTTTATATTGTATCCTGCTGCTAGTAAGTCACAGAACACTTAAGACCCTGGTTACTCTCTTCCTTATGTCACAGAGATGTCTTGTGTCTCTGACTGTCTTATTCTGTTCACATTATCTTCCTCTTTCACTGTTCTATCTACTTCTCTATAAAATTCTCTCCCAGCTATTTTCAGATAGGTCAGTTCATTCATTTCATCTTTGAAGTCACTGTTAAAATTTGAAAGCAGTTGATTTTTTTAATATTATTATAAAATAGTCAAAATTTTATTAAAAAGATAAATTTTCATAATTAATATTGTAAAAGGTATATAATATGTGTATTATTTTTCAAAATGGTATGCATACATAGACTTAGTTTCATCTCATTTTATAGGAAACATGATGCTCAAGATTTTTAGGAAAATATATTCAAAGGACAGTAAATATCTGTGATCAGATTATAGTTGAGTAGTTTTAATTTTTATTCCTTAACAACTAATGTAAATAATAAAGGTTAGTTTTCAAAAGATTTCAGATTAACAACCTAACATCACACCTAGAGAAACTAGAAAATAAACCAATTCTGAAGCTAACTTCTCATTAGAGAAAGGCAAATCGAAACCATGAGTTCAATTCTTGAACCACAGTGGTTATTATTCAAAAGTTAAAACACAACAGATGCTGGCAAGGTTGCAGAGAAAAGAGAACACTTATACACTACTGGTGGCAATGTCAATTAGTTCAGCTATTTTGGAGAGCAGTTTAGGGGTTTCTCACAAAACTTAGAACCCCTATTTTACCCAGCCTTCTCATTACTGGGTATATACCCAAATGAATATAAATTGTTCTTTCATAAAGACACATGCACTCATATGTTCGTCACCACACTGTTCACAATAGCAAAGACATGGAATTGACCTAGATACCCATTAATAGCGGACTGGATAAAGAAAATGTGGCGTATATACATTGTGGAATACTATGCAGCCATACAAAGAACACAGTGATGTCCTTTGCAGCCATATTGATGCAGCTGGAAGTTATTATCCTAAGTGAATTAAGAAAGAAAACAGAAAACCAAGTTCTCCACATTCTCACTTACAAGTAGGAGCTACACATTGAGTACACAAGGACACAAAGAAGAGAACAACACTGGGGCCTACTTGAGGGTGGAGGTTGGGAGACAGGTAAAGATTAAAAAGCTACCTCTCAGGCATGATACCCACTACCTGGCTGATAAAACAATTTGCACACCAGGCTCCAGTAACATACAATTGACCTATGTAATGAACCTGGACATGTAACCCTGGAACCTAAAATAAATTTGGAATGTACAAAAGTCAAATGAGTTGCCTCATCATTAGATCATTAGTGGTTTCATGGTCTTCTTCCTCCTCCTTTAAAAAATGCCTAAACCAGACTAACAGGATATTTATCTTACTTTCCATTAAAAATGGATTCTTCAGTCAAGCAAATTAGGAAAATACCACATGCTATTTCCTCTTGATATTAATAATGTACATCATCATATGAGGGAGTCAGAGAAACCCAGTGGTAAATCCATTTTGTTTCACCCAGAGTATTAATCACAGGACCATTTCATTCTGTCAGAGCTGTGAACATCTCATGGAATTAGTGTTTCATTTAACACACTTTGGGAGATACCAGAATAAGACTTACTGTCTTTCCATCAATATAAATAGCCATTGGAGATTCTCTGGTTAGGAAAACATAATTTGTTTTCTTATTAAATGTCTTTAATTTTTATTTATTTTTTCTTTTTTGGAGGTAGAGTCTTGCACTGCCCAGGCTGGAGTGCAGTGAGATGAACATGGCTCACTGCAGCCTTCAACTCCTGGGCTCAAATGAACCTCCCACCTCAACCTCCTAAATAGCTAGGACTACGAGTACACACTACCATATTATGATTTTTCTTTTTTTTTTGGTGGAGAGAGGGGCCTCACTGTGTTGCCTGGGCTGGTCTCAAACTCCTGTCCTCAAGTGATCCTCTTGCCTTGGCCTCCCAAAGCAATGAAATCACATGCATGAGTCACTGTACCTGACCTTTTAAAATGTTTTCATTGATAATTGCAGTCTCATGTTGTCATGAGAATCCTTGCTAACAAAGCAATACCACAGCTGATGTCCCAGGCCTGGAAGTATTCAATTTGATTGGTTAAGTGGTTCTTTTAACAAATTTCCAAATTGCATTTTTTTGTCACTGGTTTCATAGTGTCGTGAAGTATGAGGTTTGAAGGATTTGAATTTTCTTTTCACCTGCGTCCATTTTTGCTGGATGTTTCATTTGTAAGGGTGGAGAATTGGCTGAATGAATAGTGCAGATTGGACAGTAGTGATTTTTTTCAACAACGCTAAGGGAGTTTTTCGCTCATGGCAAAGGTCACTTTTAAGTTTTGTTTTGTTTTTCCGTTTCTCACATTGTTACACACAAAACATTCTAAGCTTGATTGGAGATAGGAAACAAAGAGTGCTGTGCCACATGCTGACCTTCTTTTATAGCCTTGAGATTGTGAAGATGCTGCTTGTTCGCGCAGGCTGTCATTGCATGATCTATTGCTTGATAAAGAAAGAGAGTCTGTATTCTCTGACCCCAGTTCCTTCAAGCCTGGAACAATGCTTCACATTATAAATTTTAAATTGACCTATCAAGTTACCATTAGCTTGCTGTATATATGAGAAATGTTTCTCCATTTATTTAAAGGAAGATACTTAGGTGTTCAGGTTTCTCTTTCTCTTTAAAAATGTGTATTTCATTTTGTTCCCTTATGTTTTTCATACTTTCCTGATATTGTCCATCCCTTGGGAGAAATTTTCTTTTTAAGATTCAGCTTCAATAAGGGAGATTACTAATGACTTCCTTTCTCATTAAAATCAGAGAGTGAGTGAAATCAGAGAAATAGATAAAGTAGCATTCTCTTAGGGTTCTAGGTGTCTGATTTTCAGTGGTGTATTTGGAAGTAAAACCAGTCAAAACAGAAGGTATACTTTAGAGATTTCATTTTCTGTTTTAACTTTTTAACAGCATTGAATGATTAAAGACAGGAGAAAAAAAGAGAAGGAATTAAATTTGAAGATAATTTCATCTTAACAATTTATCCTTTTATAATTTTGAAAATATAGTCATCATTTACTCATCTTCTTATTCATTGATTTACTTACTTGTAGAACATTTGTAGAGCACCTGGCTTTCCAAAGTTAACCTTTCACTGTAGTTGGGTAGATATACTGCCTCTCTTGTGTCATCAACCCCTCAAAATTTTAAAACTGTGCCACTAATTTTTGCCCTTAAAGTTTTGTTCCTGTTTTTCTCTTGAGCTATAAGGCCTTCTCATATACTCCCTGTGAATTTAAACTCGAAGCATGTTCCAAAGAGTAGTTCTAATCCTATCTCCTTAGGAATCCTGATCTGTTTCACTTAGTGCTTATTTAATAATTTTTCCTCTGAATTATGATGGTACTTCCAGAATAGGCCATATAATATAGAACTTAATGATACACAATCTCTTATAAAATTTATCTGTAAAAGATGTGTTTTCCTGGTTGCAACTTGGCGTTGTAAGGCCATAGAAGCCAGGGATCCTTGCTTTTTAGCATTCTCCACAGCATCTAGAATATAGTACGTGCCTAAAATGCTTGTTTATAGATTTGCTGATTTTCTCATTTGTTTGAGGAGACAAAATCAGTTTAAGGGAATGGGCTACGGTAACAGAATATCTAAAATCTAAATGTTTAGTAGCTGTAGCCTTTGAGTAAACTGCTTAAATCAATTTTCTCATCTGTCAAATGAGGATACTAATATCCCCTCCTCCCTTATAAAGGTTTGTTGGGAGAATTAAATGATATAGTACATGTAAAATATATAGCATAGTATGCTAGGTATTTGGAGTTCCGCGACTACTAGTTGTATTTTTACCAATACAGCGAAAAAATGATCTTCTTTCCATCTGAAATTTAATTGTTGGAAAGAATACTACTATACAATAATTAGGAGTTGGGTTATCATATATTAGATAGGAAAGGGAAATATGACTCTTTTACCTATATTCCCAATAAATCTCTTTTAGATCTAATCCTGTCTTGAAATCTGTTTCTCAGAGGACTTGAACTAAAACACCTACCTAATTGGTAGTTTCAAAAAATATTGTGTTTACATCTATTTATGTATATATGTGTGTGTGTATATATATATATATATCCTTGTATCTCTGCTAAGTTTCATTATTTTTGCTCAGAAGTTTCTGTTAATTATATTTCCATACCTTTGTCAACCAATCTTATGTAATAGGATACCTCAGTCAAATTTCCCTTTATGGAACTGAAGACTCCATAATTAAAATGAGTATACAGAAGACCTGTAAAAAGTAATACTTTTTCATGTGAAACTAATAAATTCAGAAACATTAAGTGACAATAAGATTTTATGGCCCTTCACTTGTTATTCAGCAAGGGAACAGGGTATGTAATGCCGGCATAACTCCCATGAGAAGACCCTCACTGTCCAGAAATCTGCTTATTTACAGCATATTTCTGCTAAAGAAGAGAGAGAAGTTGACCTGTTAACTGAAGTAAGGAACTGTATTTGCATGTCACACTGAACACACCTCAAATGAAGTAAGAGTGTGACTGGATATCACCTAAGACACATGGCTTCTCTCACTGGGAGATGATAAAAGGAGGCAGACGACCTCTTCTCTTTGAAATACTTGCTCTGTGTGCATAAGATACTGTCTGTAGGATATGCCATTTTGGCCAAGTCAGTTTACCAATTTAAGGGTCCTGAACTTTAACTGTTTGAGGTAAGCCCACCTTCAGCTGAGGGCTGAAAGCAATGAAAGTATTATTTGTGTGTCTTGAATAGGGAAAAAAGGAAAAACATCAACAAAAAAACTTTGTTTTTTGTCTCTTGGTAGCCTGAAACTTTTATTTGGTGATATTTTAAAAATCAGAGCAAATGCCTCACCCAGTGTGGGGGAGTTAATATTCACTTTAGCATGGTTCCAAAATTGATCTATTTTATTTTTCACAGAATGAGCCCCTCACCTACATCAGTTACCTTGTGATTGTTACACTTGAACAGAAACACAACCTTGTAGAAAATTAGCATTTTGGAGGATGAGTTTGTGGTCATAATCTGCATTAATACAATCACCATGCTTTTTGAGAAAGCAGAAACATGGAGATGGTTCTCTTGAGTGGGTATGGAAAGTTGGATTAGCAGCCTCCATTTGGAAGCATCAGATTTACTTACCCATGAACCATCCACAGAAAAGATAAGTTGAAGTTGAATAATGTAGCTGTCTTGACAATTACATGAAAAAATGTGTAATTAAATCTTGATAATGTGGCAGTGGAGAAATCTAACACAGGAGTGTTTTTTAAAAATAAATTTCAGTTGCCAGTAGCTAATAACAGTCATGTACTTTAAACCTTTCTGTAAATGATGAGATACTTATTTACTTAAAGTCAAGCATGAATTAGATGAATTATTATAATAAGAGTAAAGTAAAACAATATTCTCACAGTCTGAATTGATCCTATGTGCATGTGTGTGTACAGGATGCAAATTGTCTGTAACATGGGCTGGGTTGCTCCTGTCCCTGTCATATCTCACGCTTCTTTTGCCATGTATGAATGAATGATGATTAAATAAGTGAAATCCCTAAATTTCTTCAGCTTCCTGAAAAACAACTGCAACACTTGACAGGATAATGTATACACCTTACTTTGAGAGAGTTAGAGATTCATCTTGCTATAAAATGTTTGGCATGAAGAATATGCTCAATAAATATTTGTCAACTGTTCTATTTGTCCAACATGTTGAAAACAAATTAGGAAGACCTGAAACATCTCTTAACTTACCTTACTTGCAATTATATCTGCATCTTTTCATTTTAAAATCCTTGCATCTTACAATAATGAAATCTCTCTCTGGCATTTGGACAAGTTTTCCTGTTATTTTTACAGATGACACAGTACTGTTAGCATAGAATCTTTGATCATCTAGCAGTCAAGTCTGGCCTCTACCAGAAGCATTAGTGTAATTTGGGAAAGTTGTTAGAGATACAAATTCACAAGCCCCATTCCAGACCCACAAAATCAGAAACTGAATGTTTCCAATTGAAACAATGAATGTTGTAACACTCTCTATGGATGGCTCTGAGGCACACTGAAGTTTGAGAACCACTGGTTATATTAAGTTCTTTCATTTTACAATAATTGAAATGAGACTGAAACTACCTGAGTTCTCTATGCTCTCTCCAGGCTTTTATACCACACGTGACTTGAAATACTATATATATGCTTCTGACTTCTGAATTAAAATGAGATTGAAACTACCTGAGTTCTCCTATACTCTCTACAGGGTTTTGTACTATGCATGACTTCAAATACTACACACACACACACACACACACACACACACACACTTGCGCGCGTTTCTGACTTCTAAATTGGTATCTGCAGACATTTTCCTAAGACCCATATATCCACAAGCCTACTTGACACCTTTACTTGAATGTTTCATGGGTACCTTAAATTTACAGGTACAAACCAACCCCTCATCTTCTCCTTTAGTGTTAAATATCTCTTTTGCCCAGCTGTTTCAACCATAAACCTGGGAATATTTTCTCACACTTCTCCCTCACCTTCCTTTATTTTATTCCATCTCTACTTCTGAAACAGCTTAATATAATTTTCTCCCTATCTGTACTGTTACATGTCCAATGCAAACCATCATCATCCTTTCTGATCTGTTTATTACCCAATAGATTTTTCTAGAGAGGAGCTACAGTGATCATTAATAACTGGTCACATAAATTCCCTGCTAAATGTTTAATAGGTTTCCATTGTACTTAGGACAAAACTCCCAATCTTTCAAATTGCTTACATAGGAACCCAGCTCCAGTGTCCCTGCCTAGTCCATTTCTCACTGCCTGCCTTTTAATTCCTTAATGTGGCAGGCTGTTTCCTGTGCTTTGCCAAAAGTGGGTTTTTCTGCCTTGGAAACTTCTTTTTCTTCATTCTACTCAGCTTCTTCCTGCTTTCCAATATCTGCTGAAATCAGTGGCCCTCAATGCTGGCCATAAATTATAACCACTCAAGAGAAATTTTAATAGATGCTACTATCCAGACCTCATTCATAGCTTCAGTTCTTTTTATCTGGAGTAGGGCCAGGCACTCATATAGTTTTTACAGCTCCCTAGGCGATTCTAATGTGCAAAATTTAGACTGTTGGTTTAAATGTCACTGTCTCAGAAAGGCCTTACTTAACTCTACAGGCCCCTTGTTAGAATCCCTAACTATAATTTTTGTTTATAGTATTTATTGTACATTATATGATAATTAATATTTGTCATCCCTGTTTGATCATAAGGTTCATGAGGGCAGATGTCTTGTAGCATTTGTTTGCCTCTATCTCCAATAATGAACAGCGTCTGACACAGAGTTGGCAATTCATAAATTATTATTAAGAAATTTACAGTTTTAAACCTAGCTCATGGCAAAACCCAATGTAAAACCAAGTGTGCTTGACTTTTGGTTTCATTGTGTTAGAATAAAGATAATTTAATGGCTCATTGAATCTTACACGCTCAAACTGGAACAATTCGAACCTAGCCCAATCAGTTCTGGTGGGAGATAATGTGGGCTGTTAGTTCTGTTCTTATTAGTAGCAGCCCCATACCACATGGCTATGTCTTGTTTCATTTTGGAGCCCAGAACTCCAGATCGAATCTAATGTCTCCTGAGGATATCCTGGACTCTTCTAATAAAATAAGTATTATTAAGTTTTTATGAGACACACATATGTTTTGACATGAATTTCAGTTGGAATCTTGTGATACAGAGAGCCATTCAGAAGTAGAGCTCGTATTAGTTGGTCAGTTAGTTCATGTTCACATATGTACTATTTCCCTCCTTGTTCTAAAATTCTATTGTATATCATTAATATACAGCTGTAAACAAAGGGAAACATTTAATGGGTTAGACAATAAGGAAAGATCAAACTCATTTATATATTTTTCTTATAGAAGTTATAGTTCATTGGGATAAGCTAAGAAGATGTGTCCTTAGGAACACCCCACAGCCTTGTTGATGTGGACTGGGTGTGGCTCCTCAGAACTCCCAGTTCCCCACAGCAGACATGCTTGGTTGGTGGCAGTGGTAGTCTACTTGTCAGGGAAAAGTCCTGCAGTATCCCCGTCCTGACAAAGAGCTTGCTGAGCTTCATTACACCCAGTCATCAAACTTGGAACTCTAGCAAGCTGCATCACCTAGATCAACGATCTAGATATCATGTACAACCTCTTGTTTCCTGGACCACAAATTACATTACAATAGCTAGGAACTGTATAGTCCCAGTCACATTGCAGCTGTATCAGGAGGACTAGTCTGTGGACCTGTGTGGTCACATGATGCATTATTTCAAGGCCTTGATGAAAGTGGCTGCAGGCAGTCTGGGCCCAGCTACCATGCTGTTCATATAAGCGTTTACTCTCAAACTTGCATACAAGAAAAATTAGCAAATGTGTAATTTCTCAATAATAGTCTTTTTCCTCCTAAAACAACATATGCAATTGACAATAGTTGATTGGCAGATAAGCACTAATTATGGATTTTTTTTATTATTCAAGGAGTCATAGTGCATCTTTGATTCTGAGCAAGGAGTATAAATTCAGTGGCCAGTTCTGGGCTATCTTGTCAGCGGTTATTGTGAAGACTTCTCTACAAAACATTATTTATTATTATTTTGGGGTGGTGTTCTTAAATCGGACTGAAAAATTCTCCAGAATAGTCCAGATTTTAAATATTCTACCTTGCTTGTACCTCAAAACATCAAAATGTTCCAGGAATTCCAATATTCTGGCATTAACAATGGAATGGCTCAAGTCAGAGATTGAAGGAAAATAGAATACTCACAAAAACACATACAGAAACTTAGGTGTGTTCCTAGTCACGCTCTCTGTGAACACCTTCCTAGTACTAACTGCAGAGCAATTGTTGCATTTGTTTGATTCAAGGTGAAAAGGATGGCAAATATTTCCAAGTATAATCGAAGAAAGTTACTTTCCTTACAATGGTAGTGTTACTTGAAGTGTATTCAAAAGAAATTAAATTTCATATTAATGTCAAAATGAATGTAAAAAGTTAAGGAAAGTTGTGCTTTCAAGTCAACTTGGGAAAAGGAATATTTTATTTAAAAAAATAACCAGTAATCACAAGTGATACTGTATACAATATAGGAGTGAGGTAAGTATTGCTTGAATTGGGAATTTGATATGCTTTTATGGGCTCAAAGAAAAATTGATTCATTTAGGCTCTATTAACTTGTAGGTAGAAAAAATGAGGCTTCTTTTTTTCTTTTTGTAAATTCAAAGAGGGTTTTATTACTTTTTAAGGAAATGATCATTTAAACAAACATGTTCTTAAATTATATTTTGGCGATAATTTGTGAGCAGAATGAGTTGAGAAGAAAGGCTACAAACCAGAGAGAGCTAAGATGTAAAAATGGCATGAGGATATTAGGATTTTAAACATAAAGAAATTATATGAATTCATTGCCTCGTTATGTAAAGATGCTATGACAAGATAATTTTCTTTCTTTCTTTTTTTTTTGAGACGGAGTTTCGCTCTTGTTACCCAGGCTGGAGTGCAATGGCGCGATCTCGGCTCACTGCAACCTCCGTCTCCTGGGTTCGGGCAATTCTCCTGCCTCAGCCTCCTGAGTAGCTGGGATTACAGGCACGCGCCACCATGCCCAGCTAATTTTTTTGTATTTTTAGTAGAGACGGGGTTTCACCATGTTGACCAGGATGGTCTCAATCTCTTGACCTCGTGATCCACCCGCCTCGGCCTCCCAAAGTGCTGGGATTACAGGCGTGGGCCACTGCGCCCGGCAAGATATTTTTCTTTAATGACTTTTAGACATTAGGAACACCTGTACTTCAAAAATATTCATAATCCACATGAAAATCAATGGGCAAATCCACAATTGCCAAGGTTTTTAGGAGAAAAATAGTATTATTTTTTAAGCCTGAAATCCTTAAATCTAGTAAGATATTATCAATCTTACCAGGAATAAAATAACAAAAGTACACCCTAATTTTAAATAATTGTTTTATAAAATTTTGCGTTGTATTTCATATAATTTTATTTTTTCAGGAAAGAGTATTTATGTGGGTGATGTAATTTTATGTTACTATCTGTCCTTAATCTATAAAGTAGAAAAATCTTAACAATGTGCCTCAAGCGTTGTCATGAAACATATAGATAATAATATGTGTTAAATTTCTGTTTTGACTCCAGGGCTTCATTACAGTAACTTAATTTCTTCATTTTGGAAGTGGGCCTTTTAACCCAGAGAATTCATTCACTGCAAACTGCTTATCAGCTCTGGGGAACAGGGTTGAGATTTTCAGGCCTGGGCATCAACAAGTATTTACTAAGAACCATGTACTATGTTAAGTGTCAGGTCTACAGATGTATCTAGCAAATGGTGCCTGCTGTTTAGGGATATCTTATCTAATGAGAAAGGCAGATGCACTTGATGACATAATTAAATGTAGTAGGTACTGATGTCTACCAATAAAGAAAAAAAACTGGGGGACAAATAGGCAAGTAAGGTTAAATCTTACTGAGATAAGCCACTGAGTACATGTCACTTGAAACAAAAAAATTTCTTTCTGTTCCCGTGATGTCTAGTATGTCTCACATATAGCAAGTGCTCAATTGTTGAGGTGACTTAAAATTAGTACAGGCACATGAGCCATCTTGGCATAGAGTATCATGGAGAAGACCTCATTCATTCTTTTGTTATTTTTGAGATAGAAGTGTAGTAGCCTTAGTTTTATTTTTTTATATTTTTAAATTTTTATTATTATTATTATTTTTTTAAATTTTTATTGCATTATAGGTTTTGGGGTACATGTGCAGAACGTGCAAGATAGTTGCATAGGTACACACATGGCAGTGTGTTTTGCTGCCTTCCTCCCCTTCACCCACACTTGGTATTCATCCCCAGGCTATCCCACCCAGACCCCCCACTGTCCCTCCCCCATTTCCCCCAACAGTCCCCAGTGTATAGTAGACCGCCTCTCTGTGTCCATGTGTTCTCATTTTTCTCACCCTCCTATGAGTGAGTATATGCAGTATTTCTTTTTCTGTTCTTGTGTCAGTTTGCTGAGAATGATGTTCTCCACATTCATCCATGTCCTTACAAAGGACACAAACTCATCATTTTTGATTGCTGCATAATATTCCATGGTGTATATGTGCCACATTTTCCCAGTCCAGTTTATCATCGATGGGCATTTGGGTTGGTTCCAGGTCTTTGCTATTGTAAACAGTGCGGCAATGAACATTCGTGTGCATGTGTCCTTATAGTAGAACGATTTATAGTCCTTTGGATATATACCCAGTAATGGGATTGCTGGGTCAAATGGAATTTCTATTTCTAGGTCCTTGAGGAATTGCCACACTGTCTTCCACAATGGTTGAACTAATTTACACTCCCACCAACAGTGTAAAAGTGTTCCTATTTCTCCACATCCTCTCCAGCATCTGCTGTCTCCAGATTTTTTAATGATCGCCATTCTAACTGGTGTGAGATGATATCTCACTGTGGGGAGCTGGGTGATTGGGCTCGGCGGGTCCCATGCTCACGGGGACAAGCAGGGCGGCGACTGGAGGTGCTTGGGGCTGAGAGTTTTGCTGCTGGCATCTAGGACGGTGCAGCCCGGTGAGGGAGGGGCATCCACCATTGCTGACGCAGTCCACCCCCACTGAAGTACCGCCCAGGACTGACGCAGCCCGCCGTTGCCGAGGCAACCTGCCATAACAGAGAGACTCCACGCTCCACAGCAGAAGGGAGCCCAGCAGCAACAGGGCGGACCCGGGCTAGCAGGTCAGAGCCCCGGCAGGCAAATAGTGAGAGATGCCTTAGTTTTTTTTTTTGAGACGGAGTTTCGCTCTTGTTACCCAGGCTGGAGTGCAATGGCGCGATCCCGGCTCACTGCAACCTCCGCCTCCTGGGTTCAGGCAATTCTCCTGCCTCAGCCTCCTGAGTGGCTGGGATTACAGGCATGCGCCACCATGCCCAGCTGAGATGCCTTAGTTTTATTCAGGGGACTGAATCATAAAACAGGAAATTAAACATCCAGGAAGGTAATTTTCTTTTAAGCTTTACAAAGTTTTTAAATTTTTTCCAAGAAGACTTTGCCTAATATCAACAGAGTAAGCGGATCTTGAAATGACATTTTCTGGGAGGAACTGGAAAAACAATTTGCCTCAAAATATATTCCTGTATTTTTCTTACTTAAAATTCTACAACTGAAGGATAATTTCTTTACTAAACAACATTTTTGAATGCAGGTGACTCTGGGAAGGCTCACACATTATTCTGTTATGAATTACAACGTCTGAGGATGAGTTTATTGATCTTTTTCAGACCTCTAATGTTTTGCTTCTTCAAAGTCAGTGAGATGTGTTGCAGAGAAGTTGCAAATATTCATGGAAAAAAGGGGAACCTTGGCTAGTGTGGATCAGTAAGAGGCAGACTGAAAAGAAGGGATTAAGGTTGTAGAAGAGGATGGAGGAGATGTTTGTCAAACTTCACTAGGATTGTTCTAAGGGCAACGTTGTGCTACGTGTTATGGTTGTTTGAGAAGTCTAGTTACCACATTTTATGAATGTAGGTCATTCCAATTACTTTAATTAAAATTAAAATTTAATTGAAATTAATTGGACTTTCTACAAGCTGTGAGAGGAGTTTTGCTGGTTAATGACAGAAATTCTGGGTCAAGCATCCATAGTCACATCTCAGGAGTTCCTCACTATACCTACAGAATAAAGAACAAAGGCATAAACTATTCTTCCTATTTTTCCCTTATTAATTATAATTCATGTTATATTTGGTATTGAGAGTAAATAATGTAATGTGTATCAATAGTTAGCTTTTATTAAATACCCATCTTTTATGGCAATTCCTGCCATTCAGCATCCTATTTAATATTCAACAATGAGATGCAAATTAATGGACCTAGAATCATGCATACAGCTAACATAAACAGAAGTAGAATTGCAAACCATGACTATCATACCTGAATTTAGACCTCTTAACCATTTTGTAATATCACCCTCAGAAAGAGATGAGAAGAAAGACAGTTGATTCTTCTTCAACCTCATTTTATGTTTATGCTGACCACGTATTTTGTTATGATCACATAAATCAAGGAGAGGTGTTAAGTAACTGAAACTTCTCTTCAAGCTCAAATGTTCCTTTTTTTTTTCAACCTTGGGAGTCTATTTGTTGTGCTAATGAGGTAGACATTATCTCAGAAGGACTCTGTTCTTTACTTCATGAGAGGCATATTTGACAAATGAGAAGAATGGGACATTTGCTCTCTTGCCTGTGTGGAGCTCAATGTTGGTGACCTGTGGGCTCCCAGACCCTGATTTATTTGCAGAGTACCTTGGCTGTGAATCACAGGGCATGCCATTGCCGTATATGGGACAGCACATTGGGCTGCAGGAGTTAACTGGGATTACCAGTGACTGTAATGCTGGTGTCTTGATCCTCAGCAACTCTGCTTTGAAGCTGAAGGGCAGAGTACAAGCATACTCACGCATCTTAATTTGGTAATAATAGCATGCCTTTGTAATGACAAGGCATGCTGTGAGTACCCAAGTTTATACTCTGCATTCTGTTGATATTTGATATGATATTAAGTTAAACTATGGCTTGTCCATTTGCCTAAATCTTGTCACTTAAACTCTAAACAGTTGTCATAAATAGACTTGGAATGTGGTGGAAAACTAATTAGGAATAGGATTGTGTATATTTTCAGTTCTGGAGTCATACTTTTATTATCTTTTCAGAAATTTCTCAGATGATTTTCTTTGTCTTAGCTTAACCTTAATTGTTAAAATAAATATTAATTTCAGGTTGCTTTGTTTTGAAGTTGCTGTAGTCAACAGGCAAATATCACTGTGTGGATTTCTAGATCCATGGAATATTTTTTTTTCTTGAAGTTCCTGATTAGTTTACATATACACACACGTATATGTACATATGTGTATATACATGTGCATATATACGTATATATACACATACATATATTTTATTGCACTTTAGGTTCTGAGGTACATGTGCAGAACATGCAGGATTGTTGCATAGGTACATACATGGCATGTGGTTCGCTGCCTCCATCCCCATCCCCTATATCTGGCATTTCTTCCCATGTTATCCCTCCCCAACTCCCTACCCCCTGTTGGCCCTCCCCTAGTTACCCCCCAGCACACCCCAGTGAGTGATGCTCCCCTCTCTGCGTCCATGTGTTCTCATCATTCAACTCCCACCTATGAGTGAGAACATGCAGTGTTTGATTTTCTGCTCTTCTGTCAGTTTGCTGAGAATGATGGTTTCCACATTCATCCATGTCCCTACAAAGGACACAAACTCATCATTTTTTATGGCTGCATAGCATTCCGTGGTGTATATGTGCCACATTTTTCTTGTACAATCTGTCATCAATGGGCATTTGGGTTGGTTCCAGGTCTTTGCTATTGTAAACAGTGCTGTAATGAACATACATGTGCATGTGTCCTTATAGTAGAATGATTTATAATCCTTTGGATATATACCCAGTAATGGGATTGCTGGGTCAAATGGAATTTCTATTTCTAGGTCGTTGAGGTATTGCCACACTATCTTCCACAATGGTTGAACTAATTTACACTCCCACCAACAGTGTAAAGTGTTCTTATTCTCCACATCCTCTCCAGCATCTGTTGTCTCCAATTTTTTTAATGATCACCATTCTAACTGGCGTGAGATAGTATCTCAATGTGGTTTTGATTTGCATTTCTCTAATGACCAGTGATGATGAGCATTTTTTCATATGTTTATTGGCCTTATATATGTCTTATTTTGAAAAGTGTTCATATCCTGCTCCCACTTTTGAATGGGTTTGTTTTTTTTCTTTTAAATCTGTTTTAGTTTTTTGTAGATTCTGGATGTTAGCCCTTTGTCAGATGAGTAGATTGCAAGAATTTTTTCCCATTCTGTTGGTTGCTGGCTCACTCGAATGATTGTTACTTTCTCTGTTCAAAAGCTCTGGAGTTTCATTAGGTCCCATTTGTCTATTTTGGCTTTTGTTGCCAATGCTTTTTGTGTTTTAATCATGAAGTCCTTGCCTATGCATATGTCCTGAATGGTTTTCCTTGGTTTTCTTCTAGGGTTTTTATGGTGTTAGGTCTTATGTTTAAGTCTTTAATCCATCTGGAGTTAATTTTAGTGTAAGGTGTCAGTAATGGGTCCAGTTTCTGCTTTCTGCATATGGCTAGCCAGTTCTCTCAATATCATTTATTAAACAGGGAATCCTTTACCCATTACTTGTTTTTGTGAGGGTTGTCAAAGATGGTTGTAGATGTGTGGTGTTGCCTCTGAGACCTCTGTTTGTTCTATTGGTCTAAATCTCTGTTTTGGTACCAGTACCATGCTGTTTTGATTACCGTAGCCTTGTAGTATAGTTTGACGTCAGCTGGAGTGATGCCTCCAGCTTTGTGCTTTTTGCTTAGAACTTACTTGGCTATGTGAGCTCTCTTTTGGTTCCATATGAAGTTTAATGTGTTTTTTTTTTGAGTTCTGTGAAGAGGGTCATAGGTAGCTTGATGGGGATAGCATTG
Organism: Saguinus oedipus; assembly: GCA_031835075.1. NCBI lineage: Eukaryota > Metazoa > Chordata > Mammalia > Primates > Cebidae > Saguinus > Saguinus oedipus. The sequence goes on along the minus strand of CM063184.1, from coordinate 94,791,359 downwards.
AATCTATAAATTACTTTGGGTAGTATAGCCATTTTCGTGATATTGATCCTTCCTAACCATGAGCATGGAATGTTTCTCCATCTGTTTGTGTCCTCTCTTATATCATTGAGCAGTGGTTTGTAGTTCTCCTTGAAGAGGTTCTTTACATCCTTTGTTAGTTGTATTCCTAGGTTTTTTATTCTCTTTGTAGAAATTGTGAATGGCAATTCCTTCTTGATTTGGCTCTCTTCAAGTCTGTTATTGGTGTATAGGAATGCTTGTGATTTTTGCACATTGATTTTCTATCCTGAGACTTTGCTGAAGTTGCTTATCAGTTTCAGGAGATTTTGGGCTGAGATGATGGGGTCTTCTAAATATACAATTATGTCGTCTACAAGTAGAGACAATTTGACTTCCTCCTGACCTAATTGAATACCCTTTATTTCTTTTTTGGCTGATTGCTCTGGCTAGAATTTCCAATACTATATTGTATAGGAATGGTGAGAGAGTGCATCCTTGTCTAGTGCCAGATTTCAAAGGGAATGCTTCCAGTTTTTGCCATTCAGTGTGATATTCGCTGTGTGTTTGTCATAAATAGCTCTTATTGTTTTGAGATACGTTCTGTCAATACCTAGTTTATTGAGAGTTTTTAGCATAAAGCGCAGTAGAATTTTGTCAAAGGCCTTCTTTGCATCTATTGAGATAATCGTGTGGTTTCTGTCTTTGTTTCTGTTTAAGTGGTGAATTACGTTTATAGAGTTGTGTATGTTGAACCAGCCTTGCATTCCTGGGATGAAGCCTACTTGATCGTGATGGATAAGCTTTTTGATGTGCTATTGCAATTGGTTTGCCAGTATTTTATAGAAGATTTTTGCATCGATGTTCATCATGGATATTGGCCTGAAGTTTTCTTTTCTTGTTGAGTCTTTGCCAAGTTTTGGTATCAGTATGATGTTGGTCTCATAAAATGATTTGGGAAGGATTTTCTCTTTTTGGATGTTTGGAATAGTTTCAGAAGTAGCGGTACCAGCTCCTCTTTGTATGTCTGGTAGAATTCGGCTGTGAACCCATCTGGACCTGGGCTTTTTTTTTTTTGGTTGGTAGGCTGTTAATTGCTGCCTCAACTTCAGCCCCTGTTATTGGTCTATTCAGGGTTTCAGCTTTTTCCTGGTTTAGGCTTGAGGGGGTGCAAGTGTCCAGGAATTTATCCATTTCTTTTAAGTGATACTGGTTTGTGTGCTTAGAGTTTTTTGTAGTAATCTCTGATCGTAGTTTATATTTCTGTGGAATCTGTGGTGATATCCCCTTTATTGTTTGTTTATTGCATCTATTTGAATCTTCTCTCTTTTCTTTTCTATTAATCTGGCTATGGTCTATTTTTTTTATCTTTTCAAAAAGCCAGCTCCTGGATTTATTAATTTTTTGAAGAGTCTTTTAGTGTCTCTCTCTCTCCTTCATTTCTGCTCTGACCTTAGTTATTTCTTGTTTTCTGCTAGCTTTTGAGTTTTTTTGATCTTGCTCCTCTAGCTCTTTCAATTTTGATGATACGGTGTCGATTTTAGATCTTTCCTTGCTTCTCATCTGGGCATTTATTGGTATATGTTTTCCTCTAGACACTGCTTTAAATGTGTCCCAGAGATTCTGGTATGTTGTGTCTTTGTTCTCTTTGGTTTTGAAGAACATCTTAATTTCTGCCTTCATTTCATAGTTCATCCAGTCAACATTCAAGAGCAAGTTGTTCAGTTTTCATGAAGTTGTGCAGTTCTGAGTTAGTTTCTTAATCCTGAGTTCTAACTTGATTGCACTGCGGTCTGAGAGACGGTTTGTTATGATTTCCGTTCTTTTGCATTTGCTGAGGACTTCCAATCATGTGGTCAATGACCCATGGAATATTAATGCTCAACGCAGTGGTAGAGATGATTTAGCCTAAAAGTGTTATCACAACTAATCCCTTACAGTAAGTTTCAATTTTAGTATCAGAATTAGATTGAAATTTTGTCTTGCCGTGTAGAAGCTGTGTAACTATCAGTAAGTTATTGAACCTCTCTCAGCCTAACTATCCTCAACTTTAAAAAAAACAGGTCGCTTAAACTACATTATATAGATCTGTATTATCTGTGCAAAGTAGTAACATAATACGTGGCTTGCCTAGCTCCAGTCCTTGGCATAGAGTATTAGCTCAATAATTGTGTTTTCTTCCCTCTGGCACTATAATAACATGGTTTGTTTCCATTTTAGTTTTATTTTAAGTTAAAATAATGTATGCTATGAGGTATCTAAATAAGGTTATAAGATTGCCATCTTTTTATAATAGTACTTTCTTCTTTATTCTGAGAATGTAAGAGTGGCTGTGAGGTTAGACGCAGGTGTTTAGATGGAAGAGGAAACTGTAATAGGAGAATAAAAGAGGATTTACTTTATTTTAAATTTGCAGAGAGTAGGAATAGGGATATTAAAGTGAAGGAAGAAGAATATTTGCTTGAAAAATTTCTGGAATGGAGATTGAAGTGAATTTATATAGAGACTTGATGTATAAATTAAATAATACTATCAAGGGTTAAGATTTAAGATAGACTTCATGACAATGAAAAATAAAACCCTTTAATATGAGCACCATAAATCTAGTCAACATTTTTCAGATTCTGAAAGCCACGTAAGAGGCAGAGGTGAAAGCCTGAGCTAAACTAAAAATAGATTCATCAGGCACATTGTCTGGAAGTAAGTGAAGATGGTAAAAGGCAAATTCCTTCCCCTCCTGTACTCTGTTCTAGAATAAAGACATGTAAATTGTCAAATTTAGAAGCATTGTTTAACATTTTTTGAAACATTAATTAATGTTTCTGCTTAAGGCAATATTAAGCAAATATGTATTAAACATCTACTGGACATTCTTCTATGTGCTGGGGTATAATTGTGAATAAAACCCCAAAATAACCCTAGTCCTCACAGAGTTAACAGCTTGGGCAAGATGTCAACAATTACACACGCACACACACGTGCACGCACACACACACACACACACAGAGATAAAATTATGAAAAACCTAAAGCAGGGGAGGTAGTAATGCTGAAGGAGAGTGCTGCAGTTTTAAGCATTTGGGTCAGGAGAGTTTGAAGGTGGATTATGCCTTGCATTTTTGAGGAAAAAAAAGGCCAAAGTGGCTACAGCAGAGCTGATGGTGAGGGGGTAAGGTGTGGGAGATGGGGTTAACAAGGTAATAGGAGCCATATCATGCGGGTTTTCTAGAGTGTCGCAAGGATTTTGGCTTTTACTCTGGTTAAAGCAATTAGTCTATAATATTTTCAAGAATATCGGCAATGAAAATTAATGCAACAAATTGTCCCAGAGAACGCTCAGACCTTTATTACCTTAATCTTCCCCTCATCTCCTTGCTTGATCTAATCATTCACTCACGGCTTAGTTTCTCTTAATCTTTGTCCAAACCCTTATCATCTGGTATCTGGAGTCTTGCACTGACCTCTTAACACCTTTCTCTGTATCTGTCTCTCCGTTATCACAAATCCATCCTTCTCACTGCCAAGCACTAATTTTTAAAAACACTCTCTGTGTTCTGATACTAAAATATCCTTTGAAATTTATATCTCTCCTGAAGTCTGGCTCCTTACAAGATTCTCTACAATCTGGCTTGGATGCACATATCTAGACTCAACTCTGCCAGTCCTCTGTATGTATGACATCTTCCTCAAATACGTCATGAGCATTCACGCCTTGGGGCCTGTGTGTTCCTGTCTGCATGTTTTGAGGCTGTCATATTGTTACTTAATACCCAACAACAGCTCATCTTTTTGGAGGAGCAATTCCTGTTTTTGTGTGTGTAGAGCCTATGTATCCTCCTCCTGGGTACTCATGAAGCTGTCCCTTTCGTTGTCATAGCACACTTCCCCTTCAGTTAGGTTATATGTATATTTTTCTCTACCAGGTTCGAAACAACTGAAGCATAAAGATAATATTTCCCTCACTCCCGTATCTGTAGTACCTAGGGTCATGCTTAGTATTGGAGAATGCCTAGAGATTTTTTTAAAACATAGACGAATAAATCCTGATTTGAATGGATCTATGTGAGTAGTTGGATATAACTGTGTTGAACATAATTAATATGAGCAAAACCAGTCAGAGGGTATTATCAGACCCATTCTTTGACATGGTCTGAAATTAATAAAGCTTTTGGGAAATGTATTCGCTTATGAACAAATATTTTGGACTTAACCCTTTTTTTCATTGATAAACTGAGAAGGTTAAACTTGATGGCCTTTATAACACCCTTGCCGCCCTGAGACACTAATCATTCATTCATTCTTTTAACCATATTTAAGTGCCCATTATGTGCAAAGCGTATGGCATCACCAAAATGCAACCATTCTCTTTTGGTATTTTATATTTCTATTCGGTCCAATGCTATGAAGAGGCCATACAAATAAATGTATGGTATTTCTTTCTGGTCTGCCACAAGCTTCTAAGATTAGAAGTTGTTCAGGTGCAGCCCAAATGCACAGCATTAAAGGAATTCAAGACAGAAAATTGATACTAGAAATTTAAAATAGCATTTCACACTGACTGACATCTTAATACCACTATAGACATGGAAAAACCCATGTCATCCTTTCTACATAAGATAAAGGGATTTGGAAGAATATCTGTTTCTATACATACTGAAACATATCTATGGAATTGCTATAATAACGTGTCAGCATTCTAAAACAAATTCTTTCATTTAACAGATAATAAAATACACTGAAATCTATAGTACTTGGACTTAAATTTTACCATAAAGTGAAAGCAAATAATGAAATTTAAAATGGAATTGGCTGTTTCAAACTATCAATGTTTTCCCCAAAGTAGAATTTCTTTCTTAAACAGAGAATGGTGGCCTTCAAGACTGCTATTAACAATAAGGCAAAGGGGAACAAGCTGGAGCTTTATTTTCTAGGAGTGAATGGAATTTTAGATTATTTTTCAATTAAGAAGATGTATTCTTTTCTTCTTTAACTCTCTTTATCTTCCCTCCTTGAGATTTCTTAAATAAAAATATGCCAACATACAATGCTTATTAAAAGATTATTTGGATCCTATTTAGACTTTTATGAATCTGCCTTGATGTAATTACGTGTGACTCTTATGTTAACCAAGGAAATGACCCCTGGATCTGACTATGGAGCGTTTGTCGTGTGCTCTTCTGTGAAGAAAATCATGTAGAATTTTCTATGACAGAAAGAGTCCAAGTAAATAAATGAGGCAAACTCCTGTATAACAGAAGTTTTCTGGATTTTGTCCTGTAACTCCAATCCTTCAGGTCACATCTTTTCTGGATTTTTTACTGCAATTCCTTTCCTTCAGGTTATATATATATATATATATATATATATATTCAGATATATATCTACACATCTACGTGTGTGTGTGTGTGTGTGTGTGTGTGTGTGTGTGTGTGTAGATATATAACTTGCTCTTGGTATAACTTATATTTGAACTGTTCTTCATTTAGACAAGTGGTCTTTCAACTGGAGGTGATTTTGCATACAAGGGGGCAATTGGCAATGTTTGCAGAGTTTTTTTTTATCATCACAATTTGGTGTAAGAAAAGGCTATTGGAAGACAGATGAGATCAGTAGGATCTATATATTTAATTTATAAAATTTTAGCTCAAAGTAGAAAAAAATGCCTTTAGTGCTGATGTGAAACATTATGGCAGAAGAAGTTTAATTTTTACAAGTTGAAGTGGGTAGAGGCTAGGAATGCTGCTGCTAAATATTCTGTAACATGCAGTGTGTCCTTCTGCTCTCCAGCAAAGAATTATTAGGCTCAAAACGTTAACATTGCCAAGATAAAGAAACTATTCTTTAAATTTTCTCATAGCTGATTCTTTCTGATCATTTAAATATACATTTTAGCTTCGTGTAACTTATTCAGAGAGGCCTAACCTATTCAGAGAGGGCTTCTCTAACTATCTAAAACAAATATTTCCACCTCTCTTATAATCTAATCACTGTTTATTCAATTAACCTATTTTTATAAATAACATTTTCGGAAGTTAAAATTAAATGTAATTGTCCTTAGATAGAAGTTCTATTGATCAAGGCATTATGTAATCCACTATCAAATCCCTAATACTTACAGAAGTGCCTCATAATACATATATTGGAAGACAGATGAGATCAGTAGGATCTATATATTTCATTTATAAAATTTTAGCTCAAAGTAGAAAAAATGCCATTAGTGCTGATGCGAAACATTGTGGCAGAAAAAGTTTAATTTTTACAAGTTTAAAACTTGCAAACTTATGCTTTTTATCATGATAGCGTAGCTTTTATCGGACTATCTTTCTGACAGATACAGATACCAATTGTAACCTTTGGATATAATCTAACAAACAAACAAAAAACCCAAGCAAAAACATACGCAAGTATGAAGGCAAAGGATACTGACAAAAACAAAAATTGTAGCAGCATCCATCCTTGAAAGAAAACACCAAACAGTTCATTTGAGTTTTATACAGCTTTTCACCTGAGAATATTCCCAAGTCCAATGCCTTGGTATGACTAAAACTTGAGCATTAAGGTACAATCACAATGACTTGAGGAGATGGATCGCATTCAAGACTTCCAGAATAGTGGAAAATGAGAGAGAGAGAAAAAAACTAGCAATGGAAGTAACAATAGAGGATGGAGTCAAACATCTGTGTATAAACATCGATCAAAATTCGGCTGATCTTTGAAAGGTACATGCACAGAGAAGACTATAAGAAGATGAATGAGTGAAATCAAAACCAAACTGAACAAACAAAATACCAACTAAGGCCGGGCACAGTTATTCACACCTGTAATTCTTAGCACTTTGGGAGGCTGAGGTGGGCAGATCACCTGAGGTCAGGGGTTCGAGGCCAGCCTGACCAACATGGAGAAACCCCGTCTCTACTAAAAGTGCATAATTAGCCGGGTGTGGTGGCACATGGCTGTAATCCCAGCTACTCAGCAGGAGGCTGAGGCAGGAGAATTGCTTGAACCTGGGAAGCAGAGGTTGCGGTGAGCTGAGATTGCGCAATTGCACTCCAGCCTGGGTAACGAGCAAAATTCCATCTAAAAAAAAGAAAACAACTGGAAGATTGAAAGACTATCACAAGAAAAGCAGAAATTTAAATTTGAGTCCAGGAAAGAGAATTGCCTCCAATAAGAAAATAAACTCCTCCCAGAGGAAGGTAATAAACCCCACAGTTTTTTACAATGTTTTGTCCACATTATCCAGTATAAAATAAAAATTACTGGACAGCTGAAAAAAGAAGACAATGATATCCAAGATCAAGAAAAATAATAGTATAAACAGATGACAAACTGAGTCAGATGCTGGAATTAGTAGACAAGGACTTTAAAGTAGCTTTTTAAAATTTCAACCATGTGTCAGGAATCATCATGTTTTATAGCAGCCTGCTCCTGAGAAACTACAGGCATCATTTGCCACTGAGGAAACCAACAGCCATTCCCACAAGGATACCTTAGCGAGGGAAATGTGGCTCCATACGTAGTTGCTGACCTAAGAAGCAGCCACTGATTATCCATGTTGGGAGAGGAACTGTCACCTTTCCCAACCTAGCATGTGCCCAATGAATGCCAACAGAGCATTGGCCACTCTGTGGTGTCCATATCCAGACCTGAACTCTGTGGTTACACTGGATCTGCCCATGTCTCAGACATTGGAGTCATTGCCATAACAAGCTAATTTGCACTCTGGGATCTGGAGCCAAGTTCTTGCTGCTCATGTTTATGCCCCAGGCACCAGCTTAGCCACCATGGAGTTTCACTCTGACTCTGTAGATGCTTCACTAAGATCCACTCTGACTTTATAGATGCTGAGGCTAGCCTGGATCCTGGCTATAAGGCTGTATCGTATGCCCCCATATCTCAGACATCAGAGCCACTGCCAGAGAGAGCTAGTTGATGATAATCCAGGCCTGGAGTCAGACCTGCATGTGGCTACAACTTGAGGCACTAGTTAAGCTGCCGTAAAGAGCAAGGTCCTGCCCAACCCTGGAGTTACTCTAATACTGTGCCCACTGGTGCTCTTATTCTTGCCTCCCCTGGCTGCTTTGTAACAATCCATACCTCACATTTTGTCACCAACATAGCAACAAGGGTATCTGCAACCTAGGCACCAGTACCAATACTGCCCTGGAACCCTAGAATCCCACATCATAGTTCTTCCATGTGTGACAATGTTTTCACCCTCAGTTGCATGAACTCTTCATAGGGGCCACTCATCAGACACTGGTGCCACCATTACTGCAAGTGAGCACACAAACAGCTCCAGTGTTAGGAGGGATCCCCTCAGCTACAACTTCCCAGCGGGAGAAAAAGAGCAAAGCCAACTTGGCAGTTATTGCCTCTTAAGACCCCAATAAGCCTACCTGCTACCGCAAAAAATTATAGCATTGGTTACCGGATTCCTGCAATATTCATCAACACTTACTTTTGCTACCAGAGCTGCACAGAGACTAACCAGCTGGAATCTTCACTAATGCAAAACTAATGTACTACCTCTAGCAAGTGGCCTTATACCCCTTTCATAAAGGAAATTTTGTCCACAGCAAAACTAACCTTTAAAGTCTGCAAGAGGTGACTGCTGCACTAAATAAACAAATATCAACATAAGGCAATAAAAGATGAAAAACCAAGGAGACATATAATACCTCAAGAACTCAGTAGAACTCAAATAACACAATAATCTCTCAGAAGATTATTGATCCTAAAGAAGTGGAAATATACATACAAACTGTCTGACAAAGAATTTAAAATTATTTTAGAGAAGCTCTATAAACTTTGAAAAATATGCAGAGAAACAATTAAGTGAAATCAGGAAAAACAGTAAGTGACCGACATAAGAAATCTAAGAGTTTGAAATTGTAAACAGAAATCAAACATATTCTGAAAGTGAAAAATACAGTGGAACAAACGAAAAATGCAATAGAGAGCATCAATATCAAAATTGACTATGTAGAAGGAAAAATGTGTTAAGCTGAAGACAGATTTGAAAATACGTAGTCAAGAGGGGAAAAGAAAAGGAATGAATAAACTTACAGGGTTTATGGGACATCATCAAAAGGGTAAATGTTTGAGCCGTAGGTGTTCAAGAAGAAGAAGAGAGATACAAAGTACAATAAAGCTATTCCAGGAAACAATAGCAGAAAAATTTTCAAATACAGAAAAAATTTAAATATTCGGATACAGGATAAAAGTACCTGGATATTTTAAGGTACCTGAACTTTGGTATGGTCCCAAAGTCCCCAATCAGATTCAATCTAACCAAGACTATACCAAGGCATTTTATAATACAACTGAAAACAAACAAACAAACAAAAAAAAAACAAAGAATTTTACAAGCAGCATGAGAAAGAAAAAAATTACACATAAAGTAGTTTAAAAAGGCTAGTAGGAGATTTCTCAGTAGAAGGGTTACAGGCCAACAGAGAATGGGATAATAGGTTTAAAGGGCTGAAGGGAAAAGAAGTGAAAAACAACCAACAACCAAAAATTTGCCAAGCAAGAACACTGACAAAGCTATCATTCAGAAATGAAAGAGAGATAAAGACTTTCCCAGACAAACTAAAGCTGAGGGAGTCCATTACCACCAGACGTATTTTACAAGAAATACTGCAGGGAGTTGTTGAAGCTAAGAGAACAGGATCCAACCTAGTAACACAACAATATATAAAAGTATAAAACTCACTGGTAAAAGTAAATACACAGTCAATATCAGATACTTTAATACTGTAATGATGTATAAATCATTTATATTTTTAGTATGAAGATTAAAAGATAAAACTATTAAAATATTAGTAGCTACAATAATTTGTTAAGGGATATATAATATAAAAAGTTATAAATTGTGCTATCAAAGACATACAATTTGTGAGAAGGTAGAATATAAGTGTAGAGTTATGTGATAAACGTTGTTTTTGACTTAAAATAGTTTCTTATAGTGACAAGCTTTTTAAAAAATATTCAATAATTTTGGGGGTACAGGTGTTTTTGGTTACATGGATAAGTTCTTCAGTGGTAATTTCTGAGATTTTAGTGCACCTATCCCCTGAGCAGTGTACACTGTACACAATTTTTAGTCTTTTTATCCCTCATCCTCTTCTCAACCTTCCCCCCGAGTCACCAAAGTCCATTATATATCTCATGCATTTGCAGTCTAATAGCTTAGCTTTCACTTATAAGTGAGAACATATGATATGTGCTTTCTATTTCTGAGTCACTTCCATTAGCATAATGGCCTTTAGTTCTGTACCAACTGCTGCAAAGACATTATTTCATTCCTTTTTATGGCTGAGCAATGCACCATGGTATATATGTACCACATTTTCTTTATCCTCTCATTGGTTGATGGGCACTTAGGTTAGTTCTATATCTCTGCAAGTGAAAATTGTGCTGCTATAAACCTGCATGTGCATATGTGTTTTTTATATAATGGCTTCTTTTTTGGGGGGCAGATGCTCAGTATTGGGAGTGCTGGATCAAATGGTAGTTCTGGTTTTAGTCCTTTAAGGAGTCTGCATGCTGTTTTCCATAGTGGCTGTCCTAATTTAAATTCTCAACAGCAGTGTAAAAGTATTCCATTTTCACCACATCTGTGCTAACATCTATTGTTCTTTGACTTTTTAATTACTCCTACTTGTAGGAGTCAGGTGGTATGTCATTGTGGTTTTAATTTGCATTTCCCTGATGATTAGTGATGCTGAGCATTTTTTCATATGTTTGTTGGCTGTTTGTATGTCTTCTCCTGAGACATGTCTCTTCATGTATTCATGCCTTTTGCCAACTTTTTGATGATTTTTTTTCTTGCTGATTTGTTTGAGTTTCTTATAGATCTGGATACTAGTCCTTTGTTGGATGCATAGTTTGCAAATATTTTCTTCCACTCTGTGGGTTGTGTGTTTACTCTGCTGATTGTTTCTTATGCTTGGCAGAGCTTTTTAGTTTAATTAGATACCATTTATTTATTTTTGTGGCATTTACTTTTTGGTTTTAGTCATAAATTCTTTGCCTAAACCAATGTCCAGAAGAGTTTTTCCAATGCTATCTTCCACAATTTTTCTGCCTCTAGAATTGTGAGCCAATAAGTTTCTTTTCATTATAAATTACCCAGAAGAAAAACTCTTATCAGGTGTCTTTTATAATCTCAGTGGTATGAAACTGGAAATCAATAACAGGAGGAATTTTTAGAAACATACAAATATGTGGAAATTAAACAATGTGTTCTGAAACAACCAATGTGTCAAAGAAACAATTAAAAGAGAAATGAGAAAATACCTAGAGACAAAAATGGAAATGCAATATACCAAAACTTATGAGGTATAGCAAAAGCACTTCATAGAGGAAAGTTTATACCAATAAACACGTAAGTTATAAGGAAGAAAGATCCCAAATAAAAAACCTAATGTTACACCTCAAGGAACTAGAAAATCAAGAACAAAGTCTAAATTTAGTAGAAAGAAGGTAATAATATGAGAGTATAATAAATACAATAGAAGCAATAAATAAAAAAGGAAAACAAAACTAAGAGTAGTGTTTTTTTTTTTTAATAGACAAAATCCATAAACTTTTAGTCAGACTGAAATTTTAGACAAAACTTCAGTTAGATTAGATGAAGGCAAAGACTATAATATATATTTTTGTTTAGACCTAGACAAAACTTTAGCTAGACTAGACCAAGAAAAAAAGAGAAGACTTAAAAAAAAAAAAAAAAGAAATCAGAAATGAAAGAGAAACATAACAACTAATACCATAGAAATACAAAGGATCACGAGAGGCTAATATAAGCAAGTATATGACAAAAATTTGGGTAACCTAGAAGAAATGGATAAATTCCTACACACATACAACCTACCAAGTCTGAATCATGAAGAAATAGAATATCTGAACAGGCCAATTAGAGGTTATGAGACTGAATCAATAATAAAAAGTCTCCAATCAAAGAAAAGGCTGGAACCTTCTGGATCCACTGCTGAATTCTACCAAATCTTTAAAGATCTTCCAAAAACACTGAAGAGTAGGAAACACTTTCCAACTCATTTTACAAGCCAGCATTACTTTGATACTAAACTCAGACAGGGACACTACAAAAAAAGAATGTTATAGGCCAACATTCCTTCATAAGTATAGATGCAAAAATCCTTGACAAAATTCTAGCAAATCAAATTTAATAGCACATTAAAAGGATCATTCACCATGATCAAGTGGGATGCAAGAATGTTTCAACATAAGCAAGTCACTAAATGCGATACATTACATTAACAAAATGAAGACCAAAAATCATATAATCATTTCAATAGATGCAGAAGAACCATTTGACAGAATCCAACAACCTTTTCTGATAAAAAGCTCTCACAAAATTATGTATAGAAGAAATGTACATCAACACAGTAAAGGCCATATACAGCAAGCCCATAGCTAACATATATTCTCAATGGTGAAACTTCGAAGGTTTTCCTGCAAGATGAGGACCAATACAAGGAGGCCCACATTTGCTTCTTCTATTCAGCATAGTGCTGGAAGTTCTAGTCAGAGTGATTAGGAAAAAGCAATAAATAAATGACATTCAAATAGAAAATAAAGCATTTTTTTTCTGTTTACAGATGACACAATCTTACATTCAGAAAACCCTAAAAATTCCACCAAAAACTGTTATAACTAATAAACAAATTCACTAAAGTTGCAGATATAAAATTAACATTAAAAACCATTAGTGTTTTCATAAACTAACAGTTAACTATTCAAACATGAAATTAAGACAATAACCCCATTTACAATAGGTACCAAAAATAAAATACTTAGAACTAAATTTAACCAAGCAGGTGAAAAATCTGTACACTGAAGATAAAACATCTATGAAAAGGGAAGATTCAATTAAATGGAAAGAAAGTCTGTGTTTATGGATTAGAAAAATTAATATTGTTAAAATGTCCATATCATCCAAAGTAATTTAGATTCATGGGAATCCTTATCAAAACTCTAATAACATTTTTTATATAAATAGAAAAGAAATCTTAAAATTTGTGTGGAACCACAGAAAGTTCCAAATAGCCAAAGCAATCTTGAGCTCAAAGAACAAGGCTGGAGGCATCACTCTACTTCATTTAAAAATATACTACAAAGCTATAGTAGTCAAAACAGCATGGGACTGTCATAAAAACAGACATAGACACAAATGAAGCAGAATAGAAAGCCCAGAAATAAGACCATGTATTTATAGTCAACTTATCTTTGGTAATGTGTCAAGAACACACAATGGGAAAAGGTCAATTTCTTCAATAAATTATGCTGGAGAAACCAGCTAGGCATAGACATAAAAATAAAATTAGATGCTCATCTCACACCATATACAAAAATCAATTCAAAATAAAGACTTTAATCTAAAATCTTAAACTATAAAATTACTAGAAGAAAACATAGGGTAAAAACTTCATGACATAGGTCTGGACAAAAGATTTTTTTTGTATAACCCTAAAAGTTTAGACAACAGAGGTATAAATAGACAAATGGGATTATATCAAACTAGAAAGCTTTTGTAGAGCAAAGGAAGCAATTGACAGAGTGAATAGATAACCTATGGAATGGGAGAAAACATTTGCAAACCGTATCTCTGATAATGGTTGATGTCCAAAATATCTCAGGAACTCAAACAACTTAATAATGAGAAAACAAGTAACTTCATTAAAGAATGAACAAAGTACCCAAATGGACATTTTCTCAAAAGAGACATACAAATGGCCAACAGGTATACGAAAAAATGCTCAACATAATTATCAGGAAAATGCAAATCAAAACTATAATGAGATATCACCTCACACATGTTAAGATAGCCATTATTCAAAAGGTGAGAGAGAAGTGTTGGCAAGGTTGTAAAGAAAAGGGAACCCATGTAAACTACTAATGGGAATGTAAATTAGTACAGCCATTATAGAAAACAATACAGAGGTTCCTCAGAAAATTAAAAATAGAACTATGATGTTATCCAACAATCCTACTACTGAGTATGTGTCCAAATGATATGAAATCAATATGTGGAAGAGAGATTTTCACTCTCATATTCATTACAGCATTATTCACAATAACCAAGATATGGAATCAGTGAATGAATAAAGCAAATGTGGCACATGTAGACAATGAAATACTATTCAGCCTTTTTTTTTATAAAAAGGAAATTCTGTCTTTCACAACAACATGGTTGAACTTAGGGACACTATGTTAACTGAAATTTAAGCCAGGCACATAAAGAAAATACTGCAAAATCTCATTTATATGTGGAATCAAAAAGTTGGACTTAGAGCAGCAGAGAAAATGGTAGTTACCAGGGCCTTGGGTGTGGAGGGTCAACTGGGGAGATGTTGGTTAAAGGACACAAAATTTCAGTTAGATAGAAGGAATATATTCAGGAGTTCTACTGTAAAACATAGTCACTGTAGTTAATAACAATATATTGTACACTTGAAAATTGCTAAGAGAATTGCTCACCACAAAAAGGTATTACAAGTATGTGAGGTAATGCATGTTACATAGCTTGATTTAACTGTTTCACAGTGTATACATGTATGAAAATGTCATAGTTTACACCATACACATGTATAAGTTTTACTTGTTAATTAAAAAGAGTGGGGGATGGACAAAATGGCTGACTAGAAGAAGCGGGTGTGTGCCATTCTCAGAGAGGAACAGGAGGGGCAAGTAAATACAGCGACTTCAACATCCAGATACACACATTAGACTAAGGACACAATTTAACCTATGGAGAATGGAGAAAAGCAAGGCAGGACAATGGGTCATCCAAGAGCAATGCAGAGCCAGGGAATCTCCCTGACTCAGGAGAGTGGTGAGTGAATGTGTGAATCCAGAAACCCATACTTCTCCCATAGGTCCTTGCAATCCTTAGGTCAGGAGATCCTTCTCATGGACCCACTCCACCAGGGCCTCAGTCTGTCACACTGAGCTATGTGGAGTCTTGGCAGAGCAGCCCCTCAGGCACACGTGGAGACCCAGGAGCCTTAGATATCCAAGGTTTTTGGGATTCCCAGCAAAAGTAGCTGTAACTCTGACAAAGCAGAGGATTACATCATTATACATACCCCTAGGAAATAGCCTGAATTTAGGGAGCAGAGTAGCATTAGTCTGCAGGCCCCTGTGGTGTTCTCCACTGGACAGGATCTCCCAACCAAGGACCCCCACTACACATGCTGGTGTTTTCTGGCCAACAGGTTTCAAACATCCCTGGGATGGAGCTCCCAGAGGGAGGAGTGCACTGCCATCTTTGCTGTTCAGGTGATACAGTAATTCTGGCTTTGGAGAGTTCAAGGCAACCAAGGGCTGAAGTGGACCCCAGCACAGGACACTTTCTCTACAAAAACATAGCCAGAATGCTTTTTAAAGTGGGTCCCTGATCCTGTTCCTCCTTTCTGGGTGGGACCTCCCAACCAGGGTCTCCAGCTACTTTTGCTGGTGTTCTCCAGCTGACAAAGGTTATCAAATATCCCTGGGATGGAGCTCCTAGAGGGATGGGGAGGCCACCATCTCTGCTGTTTGGGTGACTTAGTCATTCTGGCCTTTGGGCTTCAGAGAGTTTGAGGCAAACAGGGGCTAAAGTGTATCCTCAGCACAGCACAGCTGCTCTGCAAAAACATGGCCAGAGTTCTTTTCTGAGTCCCCAATCTCATTCTTCCTCACCAGGCAGGACCTCTCAACTGGATATCAGTTGGTTGACTCTTGCTCAGTTGTATTGCTCCCCTGTTTCCTCACAGTTGCAGCCATATTCCTTCTCAATCTTCTGAAAGTGTTGGCTTCTCTCTCTCTTGAGTGCTGGCTGTAAATCACAGCTTGGCATTCTTGGTGAGGCCAGCATTCCTGATACCAAAATCTGGCAGAGACGCAACATGAAAAGAAAACTTCAGGCCAATATTCTTGATAAACATTGATGTAAAAATCTTCAGCAAAATACTTGTAAACGAAATCCAGCAACACATGAAAAAGTTAACCCACTAAGATCAAGTAGGCTTTATCCTTGGGATCCAAGGTTGGTTCATCATATTCAAATCAACAAATGTGATTCATCATATAAACAGAAGTAAGGACAAAACCAGCTGATTATCTCAATAGATGCAGAAGAAGTTTTTTTTCATAAAACTCAAGATCCCTTTATGATGAAAAAAAAACTCTCAATAAACTAGGTATTGAAGAAACATACCTTAAATTAATAAGAGCCATCTATGATAACCCTACAGTCAAAATTGTACTGGATAAGCAAAAGCTGGAAGAATTCTTCTTGAAAACAAGCACAAAACAACTCTCACCACTTCTATTCAACACAGTGTTGGCAGTTCTTGCCAGAGCAATCATGCAAGAGAAGGAAATAAAGGGCATCCAAATAGAAAGAGAGCAAGTCAAACTATCCTTGTTTTCAGATGACTTGATTCTACATTTGGAAAACTCCATCATCTT
The DNA here is from genome assembly GCA_031835075.1 of Saguinus oedipus. Classification (NCBI taxonomy): domain Eukaryota; kingdom Metazoa; phylum Chordata; class Mammalia; order Primates; family Cebidae; genus Saguinus; species Saguinus oedipus. The sequence goes on along the minus strand of CM063184.1, from coordinate 94,774,881 downwards.
AACCCCAAAGCTCCTTTAGTTGATAAACAACTTCAGTAAAGTTTCAGGATTCAAAATCAATGTATGAAAGTTGCTAGCATTCCTATACAGCAAAAACAGGCAAGTGAAGAGTCAAATCAGGAATGCAAGCCCATTCACAGTTGCTATGAAAAGAATAAAATACCTCTGAACACAGCTAACTACCAAGGTGAAAGATCTCTACAATGAGAAACACTGCTTAAAGAAATCAGAGTAGACACAAATGTAAAAACACTCCATATTCAGGGATAGGAAGAATCATTATCATTAAAGTGGGCATGCTGCCCCAAGAAATTTATACATTCAATGCTATTCCTAGCAATGACATTCTTCACAGAACTAGAGAAAACTATTTTAAGATTCATATGGAACTTAAAAAGAGCCTGAATAGCCAAGGCAATCCTAAACAGAAAGAACAAAGTTGGAGGCATCATGTTACCTGAATTCAAACTATACTACAGGGCTACAGTAACAAAAACTGTATGGTGCTGATGCAAAAACAAGCATATAGACCAATGGAACAACATAGAGAGTCCAAAGAAAGGGATGCACAATACAGCCATCTGATCTTTGAAAAGCTGAGAAAAGCAATAGGTAAATACTCTTTATTCAATAAATAGTGTTGAGATAACTGGCTAGCTATATGCAGAAGATTGAAACTGGACACCTTCCATATACCATATACCAAAGTCAACGCAAGACAGATTAAAGATGTAAATGTAAAACCCAAAACTGTAAAAATCCTGGAAGACAACCTAGGCAATACCATCCTGAACATAGAAATGTGCAAAAGATAGCATTACAAAGACACCAAAAGCAATCACAACAAAAGCAAAAATCAACAAGTGGGAACTAATTAAACTTAAGAGCTCTGCACAGCAAAAGAAACTATTAACAGAGTATGCATCTGACAAAGGTCTAATATCTAGCATCTATAAGGAATTTAAACAAATTTACATGAGTAAAACAAGCATCCCATAAAAAGCAGGCAAAAGACATAAACAGACACATTTCAAAAAAAAAATAATGTGGGCAACAAACATGAAAAAAGGCTCAATCTCATGATCATTCGAGAAATGCAAATAAAAACTACAATGACATATAATCTCACACCAGTCAGAATGGCTATTAATAAAAAGTAAAAAAGTAATAGATGCTGATGATGTTGATGAAAGAAGGAAATGCTTATACGCTGTGGGTGGGAGTGTAAATTAGTCCAATTATTGTGGAAAGCAGTGTGGCATTTCCTCAAAGAGCTATAAATAGAACTACCATTCAACCCAGCAATCCCATTAATGGGTATATACCCAGAGGAATATAAATTATTCTACCATAAAGACACATGAACATAAATGTTCACTGCAGAATTGTTCACTATAGGAAAGGCATGGACTCAACCTAAATGCCCATTGGTGACATGTTGGAAAAAGATAGTGTGGTACGTATACACTATGGAACACTAAGCAGCTGTAAAAAAGAGATCATGTCTTTTGCAGAAACATGGATGGAGCTAGAGGCTATTGTTCTCAGCAACCTAATACACGAAGAGAAACATACTTAAAAGTGGGAGCTAAATGTTGAGAATTTGTGAGCACAAAGAAGGAAACAACAGACATTGGGGTCTACTTGAAGATGGAGGGTGGGAAGAGAGAGAAGAATAGGAAAAAAGTAACTGTCAGGTTCTAGGCTTAACACCTGGGTGATGAAATAATTTGTACAGCAAACCACCATGACAAGAGTTTACCTATATAACAAACCTTCATATGTAACCTCAAACCTAAAATAAAAGTTAAAAAATAAAAAGAAACAAAAAATAGGTAGTCTTTTTAGGGGAAGAAATCTGGCAGATTCTATTTTTAATTGGATCAAATATATGTGCCGAATATTGGAAGAATTTAATTTCCTGTGCCCCCAACATGACGCACATAATCAAACTCAAACTGACGAACATTTGACAAAAACAGTTGGCCCTTCATTTTCAAAATACAAAACTTTAAGAGCTTTTCCAGTTTACACAGTAAATGCAATGCATGATCCTGGGGTCTAGACCAGGAAAAAGGAAGAATATTATTGAAAAAAAAATATTGAGAATTGAATATGGACTGTGGTTTAGATGGTAATGTAGGAATGTTTAATTTCATGATTTTGATAATTGTACTGTGACTATGCAAGAGATGCACACATACTAAAATATATAGGGGTAAAGGCACGTTATGTCCCACTTACTCTCAAATGATTCAGAATGATAAAACAAATGGGGCAAAATGTAAATGATTGGTGAGAATGTTCAAAGGGTACACAAGCATTCCTTGTAACTTTTTAGTATGTTTGATGTTTTAACAATACAAAAAGTGACAAAAAGATTTTAAATAGCTGATCATCTTGCCAATCCATGTAGTTCCAAAACTCCTGATTGTGAATCATTTGTTTGATCTTTGTGTGGGATGGCTCAAGTACTAAGTTTCTTGGTTTCCAAACCTGTCGTATTTCCCAATGGAGACCTACATTATTCTTTTCTTAGGGAGATGTTAGGTCAGTCATTTTACAAACTTCCCTGGAATGTTAAGTGTGGAGATTATTCCTTTATCCTCCAGTGTGACTAACTCTTATTGTAAGAAGCAAGGAAATCAAGAGGCTTCCCTGTTCTACAATTCTAGATCCTACTAGTATGACTCACTACGGAAATTCTCATCAGCAAGGGTTTCAACCGCTTTCAAATGGTTTCTAGCATCTCCCACATACTCAGTTTTTTGTTCATTTTTCAGCAGCATCTCTTTTGAGATGTCCCATAGCAGCTGCAATGAGTCTTGTTTTGTTTGATTTTTTCTGAGAAAAACTTCTGAGGAACAAGTTTAAATTTTATTAGCTTTACACTCAGCGAACTACTGTAGTACATGTAACTATTAGAATATGATACTCATAGCTGAAACTCTGTTGTAGGACACCTATTCATAAATTCCTTATTTGCTTCAAAGATATTCTTACAGTCCCCTAGAGCAGAGGCCACCAAATCTGGCCCACTCCCTGTTTTTGTAAATAAAGTTTTATTGTAACATAGTCTGATTCATTTGTTTATGCTTTGCCTATGGTTGTGTGTGTTCTATGATGGCAAAGTTGAGTAGTTGTGACAAAGATTGTGTGGCTTGCAGTGCCTAAAACATTTACTATCTGGCCCTTTATTTAAAAAAATTACTGAAACCATTATAGATAGTTTCCTCCCTAAATATTACAACAAATCTCACGCTTTCTTTCTGTTAACATTTAAAAGCAGACCTCTAAAGGACTTGGGGAGGTGGCATGGGAGGTGGGAAACCAAATGCTCTCCATAGGGCAAAGTTACAAATAGACTAATCAAATCCCTGGAATAATCAGAGTCTCCAAAGTAAACATGCAAATCAAACTCGATTCCTCTTATTTGGCAGGAAGAGAAACCTGAATTAGTTGTAGGTTATAGCCTTTCAAATCTATGTATTTTAACCAAGCTATATATATTTCCCTAATATCTATTATACTATGATAAGTACCTGTATTGCGTATGTAAAGACGTATTCCCCAATGTTTGGGCTTCCATGTGGAGGAATCTTCACTGGAAGGGTAGTTCCCAATCTCTTTGGTTTTGGAATCTCTTATACTACTTGCAATTATAGAATCTCAGAGAACTTTACTTTTTTGAATTTTATCGATATATATGTACCATAGTAGAAATAACTAAAATTTTAAATAGTGTTTATTAAAAAACATCTGATACAGCTCTGATGAGTGGAGGAACACCAGCATTCTTAGTCTCCAGCTGAATTAGAAAAAATGACACGGAAACACATGGAGTGGTTTTAAGGAATGCAGAGTTTCGTGGGCCAGAAAGAAGGGAGAAGGCAAAGGAAGAAGCTCCCTCCTACAGAGACAAAGGAAGAGGGGCTCCAAAGCCAATAGAGGGAACCCCAAGTGGGTGGAAACCAGCTAGGATATATAGAGAGGCTGGAGGAGGGGTTGTCTGATTTGCATAGCGCTTAGGGGATTGGTTTGACCAGGCATGTTATTCTGGAAGTTTGTGGAAAAAGCTGGACCTCCCACCCTAGGCTTTAATAGGCAAATGCAGTGGCCCTGATGTTGTACACACAGGGGGATATGTGGGGGTGGCCATGTTGCCAGGAACATGTGGGGCAAGGGCAAAAAGGCCTGGGAATCACATGTTTGGGTGGACCCAGTTTCTAATGGCTTATATTTGCATATCAAAGGTTGCCCACCTGGCTCTAAGAGCTGGGGCTTTACAAGAAACTTTTCCTGAGATGCTTTAAAAAATGAAAACTTCCCAAGGACAGCTTTTCCTCTCTATCTGCCTAAAATAATTTCTTATTAACTCCTACAACATAATAATAGCGAGCACATTGCTTTTCATTTCTTTTATCATTTTCTCTTTTACAATAAAAAAACTGTATTTTCCCAAATTAAAAATAATTAGTGAGAAAGATGGCCTTGCTTATATTTTTGCAAGTTTTTTAAATGTCTGGGTTAATGGAACACAGCTGGAGTCTCCTGTCTTCTGCAAACCGTTTATGTTGTCATAGTACATGTCATGTAGCCTCTGGAGAACTCCACTGTACACTATCGAGAGAGTAAGTCTGAAAAGGGCAAATATTTTAGTATTATTATAAAATAGTCTTGGTCTGTAGATCCCTGAAAGGGTCTCTGGGGCTACACTAACAGCTGTGGCCCTAGAATGACATCTTTGACCTCTTTCTGCCAGCTCACTCACTTACTCTGGTTGAGGAGTGTCTTTGGTCTCAGTTGTGTGATCAGGGAAAGGAACCCAACCCTTGTGATTCAGTCTCTCCCAGTCTTCTTGGAGAAGCAGCCTGCCTTCAGGCAGTACATCTTTGGCTTCTCTATGACGTAAGTTTCCAGCTTTGTGACTAATTCTGGATTAATTCTCAGATCCAGTATTAGGGAGCCTCTTGTTGCTCTATTTCTCGGATATGCTGATCTCCATCTTTTCCACCTCAATGTTTGTCTCTTAGTTCATTCTATACTTCAACAGAAAACAGAATAATATTACTAAACACACTCAAAATTCCTGCATTAGGCCCTTTGGGGTAAGGAGAAATAAAATTGTAGATATTTTCTGAGTAAGATGTCATCAAGATACATGTCAGTGACTAAAAAGTAATTTATGTTCTACGTAATTATTTTGACAGTCAGCAGCCCTTTGTAACAGAGTTTTGCTTGAAATCTCTTTCAGTTTCCCGTCTAGTACAATTTAAACTACCCTTTATTGAGACCATACTCTGAAGCAAGGCCTGCTTGAAGCAACTTTCATATATCGCTTTACCTGTTCCTCACAGCAGTTTAGGAGTTGAGTTTTGTCGTCACTATTTTAAACAGGAGACAACTGCAACTCGTTCAGGGGACTCAGGTAGTGTAAGCGGGCAGGGCCATGATTTGAAATCGGGTTTGTTGTGAGACAAAAGTCCAAGGCCTCAGCTCAAAGGACACACTCCATCCCTGACCTCAGGGGACTCAGGTAGTGTAAGCGGGCAGGGCCATGATTTGAAATCGGGTTTGTTGTGAGACAAAAGTCCAAGGCCTCAGCTCAAAGGACACACTCCATCCCTGACCTCAGGGGACTCAGGTAGTGTAAGCGGGCAGGGCCATGATTTGAAATCGGGTTTGTTGTGAGACAAAAGTCCAAGGCCTCAGCTCAAAGGACACACTCCATCCCTGACCTCAGGGGACTCAGGTAGTGTAAGCGGGCAGGGCCATGATTTGAAATCGGGTTTGTTGTGAGACAAAAGTCCAAGGCCTCAGCTCAAAGGACACACTCCATCCCTGACCTCAGGGGACTCAGGTAGTGTAAGCGGGCAGGGCCATGATTTGAAATCGGGTTTGTTGTGAGACAAAAATCCAAGGCCTCAGCTCAAAGGACACACTCCATCCCTGACCTCAGGGGACTCAGGTAGTGTAAGCGGGCAGGGCCATGATTTGAAATCGGGTTTGTTGTAAGACAAAAGTCCAAGGCCTCAGCTCAAAGGACACACTCCATCCCTGACCTCAGGGGACTCAGGTAGTGTAAGCGGGCAGGGCCATGATTTGAAATCGGGTTTGTTGTGAGACAAAAGTCCAAGGCCTCAGCTCAAAGGACACACTCCATCCCTGACCTCAGGGGACTCAGGTAGTGTAAGCGGGCAGGGCCATGATTTGAAATCGGGTTTGTTGTGAGACAAAAATCCAAGGCCTCAGCTCAAAGGACACACTCCATCCCTGACCTCAGGCCCCACCTCTTACACTGAATTGTGACCACCAGTCTCCTCTCACCAGGGAGAGCACTGTGAGGAAGAGGATTTCTCTAACTTTCTGGTTTTCCGAAAACCCAGGACACTGCTTTCATTGAAACTGCTTAGTCAGTATAAGTAGAATAAATGAAGTTTTTAAGGGCCAACAAAGCAAAGCTTATGTTTTATGTATTTTAGGTAGCACCTGTTTTGCCCACTATTATGATGAAATATGGTGTGATTAATCTCTTTAGTGGTAATTTAGATAGATAATTCGGTGAAACTGATTTCACTGGTCATGTGTAAAGAAACCTTTCTATTACTTGTAGTTTGACTTTGCCTATTAAAGAAAATGCAGTACTTATTTCCCTTTATTATTTATTTATTCATTCACTTTAAAGAATGTAACAGGCTCTCATTGAAGATAATTCATTGAGCCAGCTTTATTTTCATCACTTTGGCTAGATTTGTTATTTAGATCCCTTAGCTGATTCTCAATCTGGCTTTTTGTTATTTACCTATTTATACAAGTCCTAATGGGGTAGATGGGGTACAGTGGACATCTCTAGTCTTCACAGCACACACACATACCACTGTGATTATCACCCAGTGGACATCACTTTCTGTCCTGCTCTTAAGATTTGGTGTTGATATTCTCCCTGCAAGTCAAGCCCCTTAGCACATCTGTATACAATGTGCAGAAATGCAGAGATGTCAAAACCTGGGACACATGCAGCCCAGGACTTGACAAGCAGAGTGTTATTAGCATTGGTAATAAGACTACCTGGGTCTGTCTGCAGAGGTCCCTCAGCTTGAGATTATTTACATTCACTGCACATAACATTCAAACCTGGTTCCTAAATGACACAGCTTTAGAGAAGACAATGGAAACCCTGACAGTAAACTGAAAATTTCAGGTAGAAATCTATTTATCCTAATTAAGAGAATCTCTCAGACCTGCCTCCTGGCAATTAACAGAGTTGTGTGTGGTCCTATTATTTAAACTGACAACAGCAATCTTAGGTTCTACAGACTCAAGGAGCCCTCTCTCCTTCAGACCGCCAGAGCCTGTAAATAGATTCTCTCTGACTTGTAACTGCAAACACTTCGAACATTTGCATTTCACTCATTACTTGTGCTGCTACAGGCTGAGCGTGACCCTGCCATAGAAACAAATCCAGTTGAAAACTACCTAATGGCCTTGGTTATATAACTACTGGGTTTCCTTAAAACATACTTCCCAGGACCAAAAGAAAAATATGAGATATTTGCACCATGGAATTATGTTGGTCTGGTCTTGTTTTTCATTTTTTATCAAGAAACCCTCTTTCTTTAAACTCAAATTATAAGAACTCAGCTCTTGTCCATAGTAAGAAGTCAATGGAATGTTAAATTTTGTATTAGAAAGCATGATGGGAATTTAAAATTTCTAATGCCCTTTTTCTTTGAAAATTATTATTTTGACAGCTGGAGATGGGGGTCTTTAGGGATGGTTTGCAACTAGATTTTTTATGTGTGGGTTAAAAAAATATCGAATTAAGTTTGAAAATCTCAACTGGTGTCCTTCCTTCCTTTGATCTGTCACATTGTGTTCCATTCCATCACATTTCTGCACAACTCCTCAAATTTAAAGAAGCCAGTTTTATTTTTTCAGGTCAGATACAAATTTAGAAATTTGGTGTGAAGTAATGATGAATAATGGATGAACTGACTTTCTGAATCGAAGTTCCAGATTCTGAGGAACGTGGGAAATCTTCAAAGCTAGCTGGAATGTGTGAATTTGAGTGTCAAGAGAGACCCATCTGAAGGAAGTTAGCTTCTCCACCTGCCTGGTGCACCATTCACTGCCAGCTGGATTTGTTTCCCTCTGTGTTGAGACCAAATCAAATTATCACATGTGAAAATAGTGAATCGTTTGGTTCTAAATTGCATTTGAAATCTAGAAATCCTGCTTTTGGTTACCTGCTAATGCATAGAGCCTTGGCATAGGTGTGGAAAGGGCACCATATTGCTTTCAGGAATCTTTGATCTGCCAATATCAGCCATGATCTGTTTCTGCTATCTATGCTTGTTGTTTATGTAAGCTTCACATTCTTTTCTCTGAGAAAAAGTTGTCTATTTATTGGATGAACAAATGACACTAAATAGAGATTTATTTTTCAGAAAATTTGCAGTATTGCAAAGTAGTTTAATAAGTACTACATATTCATCTGAAATTTAGAGTTTTTGAAGTTTGAGTTTCTAAAAATTCTGCCTGAAAAGATATTAAGTGATTAAGAAGTTCCCATCCAATTGTAATTTTTTTTCTTGACTTATCCAAATTTTCTCCAATTCTTTTTCTTCTGGATAAGGCGTTCCATGGTAGCCCCTGGGACCCAGTGGAGAAACAGAGATCAAGTGATAGTTACCTTCATTATAGTGCAATTAGGAGATTTTCAAGTGGTTGAAGGATTTCTCACAAAAAGATAACTTAGTGGCTCTGAGTTATCCTGCAGTGGGAATTTCACAGGGTGTTGTTAAGCCCCGTGTTAGAGTTTTAAATCTGATTCATAGATATCCCCAAAGTGGGAACAGTGTTGAATATACTGGATGATAGAATCAAGAATAAAATCATCTTTACAGGCTGAAATAACAAGCCCAAATTTATGAAAACAAACCTTAATAGGAACAAATCTGAGGGTCAGTTCTGGGACTTAAAAACAACTTAACCAGTAAATAATGTAGGAGATGTTTCTTTTTTTGAGATGTGTACAAAAGGTGATCTTGTATCATAGCAAGTGCAATGTGAGGCAACAATGTGATGCAGCTACCATAATATAATTGCAATCTTAAATATACAAGGGCCAAGGGAAAGCTTCCCCTTTGCCCTCTGAAAGTTTGCTGAACAATCAACTCACAAAAAGCAGAATAATTGCAGAAAAGGCATACAAATGTGCACATTAGAGAGAACCACAGTGTGATCACTTCAACACCCCAATCCCCATGGGGTACAGTAGCTTATATACATTCTTGAGGATACAAAAGAATGGGGGCGTGGATTATAGCAAAACAGGTTATAGTGGTAAAACAGGTTAAGAGAGGCAGAGAAAAGGAGGCCTGGCTTGCAAAGGTGGTCTTGTTATGAAGATGAAACCTTACAGGTAGCAAGAAAATAGTGAACATTTCTTTCAGACCTTTCAAAGGTGTCAGACTCAGTTAATCTTCCTAGATAGGACCTAGGAAGCTTCAGAGAATGCCTAGCTGCATCAATGAAGATTTTCTCAACAAAGGTAAATCTCCACAAGAGATAGCTTTTCATCTATTCTTGTATTTCTAGCCCTCCTGAATAGCCATCTCAAAATGTCAAAGAAATATATTTTGGGGTGCAGTTCCCTGTGCTCTTTTAGATGCTTTAGTGAATGAAGAAAGTGATGGTATTGTCTTTCTGGGGTATTACTGCATCTTCACAATTCGTAAGACAAAAACAAGCTGGAGTGGTATAAGCAGCAAGCTACATGATATTGTATATGGAAGGTTTAAAGTCACCAGAGAAATTTAACCAGCAGATATGAAGCTTCAAATAGGTTTGAGGCCAGTGTTTGTAGATGTCAAATAGAAGAAGATAAAACTTTCAGTGAGTTGAACAAGATTGGGTAAAAGTTACAGGTACATGGGCTTGTTCAAATTAAGACAAGGAAAAGCTTTCTCACAGAAGTCTCAACAGATGCACTGGAAATTTCCAGAAAGCTGTCCTTCTGGAAATCGTATAGGGAGAATTTAGACGGGCAGTTAGGTTTAATAGCTGACTGAGACTTTTTTCCCCCTGAAATTCCTCATTATCAAACTTACTATGGCAATGTGCCCAAATGAACAAACCTAATGAATTAGAGCTTTGGTAAGAAATTATATACTTATTATACACAAGAAAAGTTATGAAATACAGGTGATAGAATAGTAATCCCAGGGAGTTCTTGTTCTAAGAAATTTTTAAAGAGTGGGAGAGAAAATTACTATGTTGGCCTAGAGAATTTCATGGTTACGAACGGGCTTATGAAGCAGCTAGTTTCTTGTGTTATGATTATTTGTATACCAGGATTCTGTATTTTATCTTTAAAGTCATTCTTGGTCAGACTCTTTCTACAGCCTTTAAGATGACTCAACTATGCATAATTTCACTTTATGACATGGAATAGGCCTCTCATAACCTTTTGGCTCACCCCAGGCAAAGAGAAAAACATGATTATCTGACACCTCCTTACAAATTGCTTCTCAATTTCTACCTTAAAGGATTTGAAGAATGATAGTTAAAATGTATGACTTGATCTTTAAAATATTTTAAGTTCTATCTATTAGAAAAATGGACCTCTATACTTTGACATTAAGTGGTGTTAAAATAATGATGCAATTAGAACACAGACAACCAATTTGAATTAAAGTTATTTTTTTTTATTTCCTCACTTTGATATGTATATGTTAGGTGAAGTTACAGGAAGATACAGATGAGGGTCAGAAAAGGTCACAGAAATGTTTGGAGGCAATTAGCCCAAATTTCTTCATTATTAAAATTACCTGGAGAGTAAAAATTCTCTGGGGAAGTTTCTGAGTGTGTTGCTTTGGAATGGAGCTGAAGAGGCTGTGTTTTTAACAAGTATCAGTGGGGTTTCTTATGATCAGACAAGGGGAATGCTCTTCTAGAAAATTTCAAGTCACAGTTCAAGCCAGAGAGAAACTATAGATGAGCAGTAAGCTGTAATAGTTAAAAAAAAAAAAAGGGGGGGGTTGTTATTTTCCAGCAGAGGTGTCACAGAATTGATTTGCTCATCTATGCAGGTGGTGCTACCTAAAATACTTTCTGTTTAAGTCTTTAAATCATGAATTATTGAATTGGCTCATGTATTCTAACTCAGCCAGAATATTTCTTTCCATGTACGTTTTGGAAAGAATCTCAGGTAAGCTATTTGCCTTTCATGAGTCCGTTTTGTTACTTTCAACATAAACACTTTTTTTTAAGTAACAACCAAACCACTAGTGGATGATTTAATGAGCAAAATGTGCCTTCTCCTTGTGAAGGAAAACAAAGGATGTCACCAGCTGCTTAACTGTGATGCGTGGGAAGAGATTTAGTCAATACTTGTTCCTCTGCTCTTACCAACTGCTTCTCATGTCCTTGTTCCTTCATTTCCCCTTTCATAGACGGGCCATTTGGTGGTTTCTTTTAATTCACTTCTGCCCTTATGGGCAAAATTACAACATTTAACGGTGCTTGAATTGCTAGGCCTTTTTCCCTTTAGAATAAAATTTGAGACAAAATTTGAAATGTGAATGGGTGCATTATACAAACCATATTTCGATTAATGCAAATTATCTTCCTGTCTTTATGTTTTCACAAAAATATCCACAAACTTTATTAACAGAATTTGCTTTAAGCAGCTTTTTTTTTTTTTATGTATTGGTGAGATTTTTAGGGCAAATAGAAATGTTACAAATGCGGTATAGCTGTGAACTTTCTTCCAACAGTTATTTAGTTCTCATGAGTCTTTGCTATTCAGTACATGAAGGAAGAATCTCAAAGGCTATTGTAATTTCAAGAGTTGATAGTAGATGAGGGATTTAGACTTTAATGTTAATTTCCTTCCTTTCCCTTACCTTTACAGAGGAAACATTCAAAATAATAGGCTGAAGAGATTATGAGACCAAACAGGGTGGTTCATACAGAGAAATGATACAAAGATGAATCATGGGAAATAATTCTATTAATTCACCTGCTATTTGAATTGAAGCTTACATCACTTAAAGTGGCAGGGGTTTAGGGACTACTCTGCTCTTCCTGGTATGTCTTCATAGACATTCCCTACATGTCTATATTTTTTGTATGTGAGATCACAATCTGGCACTATTCTTTCAGAATATCTGAGAGTCGAGAACAACTTGAACCCAGCTCAATGGCTCACATTATTTTATGGAATTCTTCCCTTTCTTACTGCAATTTCTCACCATGTAAAGATACCCTTAAATCAGCAGTTCCCAACTTTTTTGCCACCAGAGACCAGTTTTGTGGAATAAATTTTTCCATGGGTGGGGAGTTGCAGTGGATGATTTTGGAATGAAACTGTTCCACCTCAGATCATCAGGCATTAGATTCTCATAAGGAGCACATAACCTAGATCCCTGGCATGCGCAATTCATAATAGGGTTAATAGGGTTTGCGCTCCTATGAGAACCTGATGCCCCCACTGATCTTAGAGAAGGCAGAGCTCAGGTGGTAATGCTCACCTGCTGCTCAGCTCCTGCTATGCCCCTTTGTTCCTAACAAGACCCAGACCAATACAGGTCTGTGGCCCGGGGTTGGGGACCCCTGCTTTAAATGGTTTTCAGGCTATGTAGTGTTCTATCAGATAAAACTGAATATTTCCCTGCAAAAAAATTTTTCAAAAATCTTGATTAAAGCTTATGACAATCCATCAATTTTATTACTTTCCAATAATTTCTTTGAAAAATTGCTTTGCTTTTAACTGGATTGTCTTAAACAGATACAATTGATATACATAAAGATTATTTCCTTCTGGAAACTCTAACCTTTCAATTACTGTTTATATTAGTGATTGCTATTTAATATTCCTTTACACTTTATGGATTAAACATATACATATCACATATGCAATTTTGTTAATATATTTATATTTGTGTTTAATTTCATGTGGCAGTAAATAGAATTAATGGTATACACACATATGCATGCACACAAATTAGCTAATAAATCTCATAGATAACCTGAGATTTGGCGAAAGAGGTGAAGTGATTTTTCCCAATGTTGTATATTCAGGAAGTGGCTCAGCTAGTTTTCAGACTCAGGGTTGTGTACTCTTTGTCCAATGTCATCTCTGCTTACATTATTTTGTCCAGTGATAATTGCTGAGATTGCTTTTCAACATATTGTGTAGCTTATTTGCATTTCTGTTATAATTTTTTTGCATCTATGTTTCTAATTTATCTGATTTTCAAGCTGCTTGCGGATTATAAACTAGATAATTTCTTCAAAACCTATAGTCAATAATAACTAAATTGATGATTTTCCCATGGGTAGTTTTAGATTTTCAACTTACAAATCAACTTATTTAACCGATAACTGCTGTTCTAATTAGTGATACCTAGTCATTTAGCGGCAGATGTTTAAGAAAATTAGCCTTGAATACAAAAGAGCATAAACCAACACACATTTTCAACCTATTAAGCTCACTGAACACTCACCACTTTAGACAATATTAGGGAAAATTATGAATGAATTATTAAAATTTTTGAAATATGAGACATCAGTTTCCTAAACATTGTAGAGTATGAAGTATAGCATAATAAAATGGCCATATTTTAAAATAAATGTGGCTCCGATTTCAAGTACTGACAGTAAACTGTCCTGCCAGAATTATTTACTGGGCAACTACTATGAAAAAAGTAGTGCAGGGTAGTGGAAGGAAATGGGTTTTTCCTTTAAACTCTTCTTGATTTGGATCTGGGCAAGCTGTGGAATTTCCGAATGCAGTTTTCCCAATTTTATTAATATTTCTGAACATAACTTCTCTTGTCATAAAATAGTGGTAATAATACTCTCTCCATGGGGGATTAAATGAGATTATCTAAGCAAACTGCCTGTCATGAAATAGCTGATCAGTCCCAGCCTGCCATTGCTCTTCACCTGCTTTTCTCAACACCTTTCTGAGCTATAGCAAAGAGAAATGATAGACTATGAATGAAAATTATTGAGAGTTATTTGAAATGAACTTCATCATAATCTCCTTAATTGTTTATTTTTCTTAACTCACTCATTTATACATTATTTATTTCTTTTTTTCATTTTCTTTTTCTTTTTTTTTTTTTTAATTTTATTGTAGGTTTAGGGGTACATGTTCAAGTTTGTTGTACAGGTAAACTCATGTCATGGAGGTTTGTTGTAGAGATTTTTTTGTCGCCCAGGTCCTAAGCCTAGTGCCTAATAGATAATTTTTCTGATCCTCTCCTTTCTCCCACC